>JAQFVV010000107.1:2061744-2701141 GCA_028023455.1 Epiperipatus broadwayi
TGAAATTAAATATCATCTTAAACTCTTAAATAGTTAAATCGCACAGATAATGAAAATTATTAAATATAAAATTTATTAAAGAAAAGTATTTAAAACTAAATTCTTAAAAGATTTGGAGATAAAATTATATCTTTAACTATTTTAAACATATTTTTGATTTGAAAACAGGTTAATTAATCAGAAATGGAAATGATTGTTTAATTAGTTAAATGTAAACTCAGCCTTGGTATTTAAATGTAAAACACCGGTCAGATAAGAAAACAATAGAAACTTTCAGCAAATGAAATAACCATTTGGAAATCGGACTAACGAAAGGATCATCTCATTGATGACGTAATGTTAAGTCAATCCTTCGAATACGTATAAAAGGAAAATTTTGAAATTATTAATTAGTGACTATTATTGATGTGATTATTACGATGTAACAGCTAGTGTTAGTGCTGAGGGGATTGAAAAAGACGCACAGCTTCAATCCCTTCAGTTCTGTTAAGAAAGGAAGAAAAATGAGCCATCGCCATTATAATCAACTACACTAAAATCTCCGATAAATAAATAAATGGAACATCGGGGCAAGGAATATATGAAGATGAACTATTTAAATAACCGTAAGAACTTTTAAAATTTATGAACAGTAAATTAAAACTTTCCAGATTTAAATAATTGCAATATTATTCTATGTTAAACTTAAGTCGTATGAATGGTGTATAGATTTGTAAAGTTATATTAGGGGAGGGTAATCTTAGGTTATTTGTTTCTCATGGTTAAATTGGGTCAATGGATTGACATATTGGTGTGATTGGGTAGATGTAATATTGATTCGCTCACGGGCAGAATCGCTTCATACGCCGCACACTTCCGTTTGCCTATGGAAGGAATTATAAGTCGGATACCGCAGGTTCCTTTCTATGGAGTTTTTTTGTTTTATTGCTCTTCTTTAGAGATAGATGTAATATTCCTATCTCATAAGAGGCAATTTCTTCTTTTAACCTTTTGTGTTGTCGTATTTTATTACATTGAATACATCGATATATCAGATGAATTGATGCCAGTTTGACTACGAAATTTAGCCTAAGGTTAAATAGGGATAATATTTTAATTTCAATGCAAATCTATGTAGTATTCATGCTCGACCCTAAATAAAAATGCATTAAATTTAAGTTGTTTATAGATGCTTGCATGGATTGTTTATCGGTTAACTATGTTTTGCGTGTTCATATTTGATTAACCCATGCTCACAACACTGCTCATATGCATTATATGAGTAAATGCTCAGGGCGCCAGTTCTATTAATGAATAGAACAATATAACAACATCTCTAATATAAAATCATTACTGACACTCTTTACCTATGTCTACATTCAGCTCAGCTCAGTGGGAGGTTATAAGAAGTTCATAAAATATATAATTATAAATAAATGAAGGAAGAGATATTATAAAACATTAAATAAAATATAAATCCATTTGTTAATTAGCTGCATGATAAAGAATAACAATGTTTATTTGTAAAGACTATTAAAATATCCTTTTAACTTAATTTCTTCCATCATCCAAGTATAACATATATCAGCTTGATATAATTATATCACTAAACAGTTCTATGACTTGGCATATCATCATCTAAACAGCTACCTTAATGCCAATCAAGGAATATGCAATAAGATCTCAGGGAATTTAAAAACACAGTTGACAAAGAAAATACATTGGCCCAGAATTTATAATTCTAACTTATAAAATGTACTGGGATAAATTTACTAAATGTTTTACTGTGTTTAGCAATTAGATAATGACAGAAACGGGGTATATTTTAATCTCACATCACTATCTAAACAATACATTAATTAGGCAACCCCTCTCATACGTTTATCAAGTGGCAATGTTTCTTATAATGTTTGGATTGAGGAAACAATATTATCAGATACCAGCATACTTAATATCATAGCTATAAAACAATATAGTTATTTTGTAATGGATGTATGAAATGTGGTGATGTGGATATTAGTACACAAATGTATACAAGAATAACTCAAGACACAATTTTTTAATAAATAAACAAATCATTTACAACACTGAAATTTAATTTAACATAATTATTTTACAATAAGACTACTTGTTTTAATAATTTTAATTCTCAAATAAATCTTTGGACATCAGTCTGGGATTATCCCTATTATATTTCATTATTTATTATTCATACCTTTTTGAAATCAAAATTAACAAACAAAACTTGAATATTCTGACTTTGAATACCTGCTTTGCTTAAGCGTTTCATCTAAATATAACATTAACTAAATCATATATCATATTATTGGTACAATAAATATTTTGAGAGGATTTACTATCAATTATTGAAATAAAGCAAATTTGTACCTTTGGCTAACAATAAAGCAGCTCTTGCTAACTTAATTAAATAACTATCTAAATACATACACCTTTCATGCATAGGACTAAAATCATATTCATTCTAATGAATTGATGAATTATAACTTTATGTTAAATGAATATAATGTGTTTTAAAGCGGTTATTTCCTGTTTTGTTTCAATAACTCTATACTTTTATATCCATGATATTGTTTATATTATGCGTGTGTGTCATATCTTAAGCAACAGTAATAGAAAACAATCTTTTCTCCACATTATCAATTTATTGAGGAAATATTAAACAATTACTTCATTTCGGACAATGTTGTACACCAACCAACAAAATAAGACACTAATATTATATCAAGAATTTGATTTAACTATTTATCTGGCCACATACTAAATAACAGAGAGCTATATTTTCAGATTATACAAACTAAACGTTCCAAGGGAAATTCACATGAGGAGCAAATAAACTCTTTGCTTAACACTTTGACACATACTCATCTAATTCTGAAATATACTATTGGTCTGGGACTTTTCCTCATCACCAGGACTATAAGAAAAACATCACTCAGCTTCCTAAATATCATTTCATGCTTCAACAATAAGTCATCTAATTCTGAAATATACTATTGGTGTGAGACTTTTCCTCATCACCAGGTTCATAAGAAAACATCACCCAACTTTAAAACTATCACTTCATAATATACATGCAATATAACATAGACTCTACTCATGGAAAATTATTAAACTATACTACATAGGCAAAATCTCTTATCCCTACAAACATAGAATGCATCCAGAGTAATTTCCATTCCCAAAGCTCTTCTACATATCTAACATTATATATAAACTGGCAGATAAATACATACAGATAGCCTACTAATCCTTTCAGTTCTTTAGAATATGATGACATCCGAAATTTATACGAGGAAAATATTTATAAAACGAACTTTTACCAAGTAAATATAATAATTGTGCAAAACAGACACACATATGCATAAATAAAAATATAAGAAAAATTCTAAGTTATATTCTATGCAGATAATACAGTAATTAAATGATACATTAAAATATAATTTTTAATTCAGAATAAACTTTAAATTATTTTAAAATTTAAATAGTCATAAATATTACAAATGAGATTTCTTTGCTATTTCTGGCAGACTATTTCTATCAGACACCCACTACTTTGAAGCCAAAATATCTCATTTTGAGATAAAGAAAAATATACAAAATAAAATATATACCTCTCTTTAGCCATATAATAAAAAAAATATTTTACCTTCGTAAAATAAAACAAAGCATATTTGAATAAAATCAATTTTACCAGCATATCCACAATTTGTGAATACGCATTCCAAGACAATCTAGAAGTTTATAATAGCACAAAATTATAAGCAAAACATAATAATAAATATGCCTATCTGTCTATCATATACATTGATGATGACAAGTAATAAAAAAAAATAAAGAAACAAAAGTCATTTGTTCTTTGACTTAAAATAAAAAGTTCACTTGCAAAGTCTTTTTCCAAGTTAATTGAACGATACGGAGATAGATTCCGAACTGAGTTCATGTTTATTAAGAAGAAGGAACACAAAATAAATTTCTGTAAGACAAGAAAAAAAATCATAATTTAAATTTGATCTAGTATCTCCAATGTCCTTAGCATAGCTAATTGAGTTTACTACATCATGTGTAAGAAATGAACTTTTATACTGACTGTAATACGAAAGACATTTCAGCTACAGTTGTACAGAAATTATTTAATTCACTCTGTAGTAATTTTTTTAAATTATATAAACAATTGTTCTTAATAAATTTCTTAAATAGCATTTGTTTTTCTGACATTTTATAAGCTAGCATACATATAGTTATTTTTAAACATTGCGAATTAATATATCATAATATGTTGGTAATTCCACAATTAATCATAATTTATTTTATAATGCATCCATATCGAAGAGAACAGAAATATACCACATTCCCATCCTTCCATCCAATTAATGTACATATTTAATAAGTAGTATCTTTTAATTATTCAGGGTAATTCATATTTTTACTTTCTTTCATAAAGCACATATTATTTTAAAAATACAAAACAAAAAAAAAATAAAGTCATTTTTCCATAATGAATTTAAATATAGAATGTTACTTTAAAATGCACATATCCTTTAATTTTAGTTTAACTTTTGTAGAAGTAAGATAGAAAATGAAATGAGAAATTAAAATAAATCCTGCAAAAATGTTCTGCACACATTTCCAAAAGATATTATAAAATTCACATAGATTAGTTAGATGATTATAAAGTTTATGCACTCTGACTTCCTTCTTAATAGTAAATAAATAAGGTAATGCAAGCTTAATATTATAGATATACATTTTAAAATAGTAATAAGTATGAGGTGGTTAACTCAAACATTTAAATTACGTTAAGAAATGAAAACTGATGTACCTTCTTATATTCTAGCCTGGCATCCTAGTTGAAGACTTTTCTGTACTAGAATTTCCTATGACTTTTCTTGAAGTTTACTTTAAAGCTTTTTAAAATTAATTTGACGTCGGGAAGAGATATATACTTGTTATAGCAGAGAAGAATAATATACTGGCTGCAATTATATCAATAATAAGCAATTTTTAATAAAGACTATTTGTTAAATAGATATCTCTTCCCTCCATCAAAAGGTCATCTGCACTCAAAAGGTTAACTCCACGTTTTGCACTGAAGCTAATTTACTATGCAAGAAATCTTTTCTAAAAAAAAAAATTTGACCTTCACAATTAAATCAAAAAAAGTAACAATAAAAAAAAAAAAAAACTTTTTATAAATGTGAAATAAATAAATATTAATTAACTGTCAGCAAAAATGATTACTAATTTATTTAATCTGTAAAATACTCCACTGATCCAAATATCCATTAATCATTGGAAAAAAATAATATATATTTGTTAAATTATTAAAGATAATTACTGTGATTTAAATGTTTTTATTGTAAATGTACTATTGTTTGCTGTTATTAAAAGATGAAAATGAAATGAAACATAATACAGATATACACTCATGCACATACACTATAATATAAATATTAAATTATCTTGACTAAATACAACTAATCTGGCTATAGGTTACACATGTTTTACTAATCAATATCTGAACATGGATGGGCGTCAATAGATCAGAAAACCATTCAAACAAATATTAGACACTAAATAAAATAACCTTGCATCCTCCTGACAAAATATACTAATTCCTATAATAAATAACCCCTCTTTCTTACACTAAATATTTCATTAAATACAATAATAATAGAGGCTTAAAAAATTGTTAATCAAAAAAATGCATACACAACCAATATCTAAAGCTCTAAACAATTTCCAGCAAAATCCTTAAAATTTTTAAGTCTATTTCATCTTTCATTTTTTTTAATACAATGCGGTTATCCACTACTGGTTTACTATGATTTGCTTGCTTGTGCCCATTCAGAGGGTCACAATATATATATATATATATATATATATATATATATATATATGTGATATATATTTACTATTATTCCATATATATATATATATATATATATATATATGGAATAATAGTAAATAAAATCTTACCTCTATCTATATTAGTAAGGATATGTAATGGTATTCATAGAAAATATCATGTCACTATGTAGGGAGGATTATCTACATTTTATTTTTTTAAAAAAATAAATTAATAACCTTCTTCCCTGTGTTTTCTAAAATTTAGATATAATGAACTCTCTCATATTCTAAAATTTTAGTTTCCAAATATAGTGATGAATAAAACTAATAGTAAAAAAATATACAACAAATTCTACCATCATATACATAAAGAAAATTTTTTTTATATCACACAACACATTGATGTTTCTTTATGATGATTGACATGAAGCAGTGAGTTAGGCAACTATGATTTTCTAATGCACATCATCTGTTAATGTAACAGTTAAAATATTATGGTAGTTTAGGTGATCCTCATGAAGAATCCTCAATAAAATATTTCCTATTATTATTATTTCTTTGATATCCATGAGTACTTTTACATGTGACATCTAAAATTTTTGGACACATATCACACAATTAAATAATGATACTTGCACATTTTCTGATAGAGGCTGATAAAAGACTTAGCCCTACAACATTATTAAATTAGCAGGCAAACAATATGTTTTTTATAAAAAAAATATATTAATAAAATTTTATATAGTTATTTATGTATTTGTTATTAATTAATTTTTTTATATGAGCAGAATTATTTCTTGGTGAATATGTATATATATATATATATATATATATTCTATTCCATTGCTTGATTTGTATTCGAAGAATAGCTTAATCCATTTTATATCGAATGTATATTTATATCATCAAGACTATTTCTTACAAATGCTTAAGTTTGTCATAAAAGTTTTTGATTTAAATATTAATAATTGCCTCTGGCAATATATTTTGTAACCATTCAGTAACTATTTTAAAATGTTCAGATAAGTTATATATTTTCCTCCAGATTTGAGCATTCAAATTTTTGATGTTGTCTTCTATAATATATATATATATATATATATATATTTATAGAAGATACTATATAGAAAATAATAAGATATATATATATATATATATATCTTATTATTCTCTATATAGTATAAAGAAAAAAACAGAAATGAACTGATTTTATTGTTATATTGTCCTCAGTTTCTATTGTTTATTATTATAGTGTTTTATTTTCTTTTTCATGACTATATATATATATATTGTTGTGCACAAATCACTTAGTAAAATTTTGTTTTCATTTTCCATATTTGAAAATCTAGTGATGAGTTTGACATCGGATCATTATTATGCTTACTTAGTCAAAGTCTGATCAAAATAATGAAAACCATATTTGTTAATTTATTATTAATATATTGTAAAAGATCGATAAATCTACCTTTATTTTAAAAAATTATTTGTTGTTATTAAAAAAAATCTCTTTGATTTGATGTTTATATATGGAGTATTATTATTGTTTCTGGTTATTAGTTATAGTTAATGTTGTTTGGATTTATTATTTTATTTATTTGTTGATGGTACATCACTGTGAATATTTAATTGATATTATTCTTAATGGTGAGATTTTTAATATAATAGTGACATGTTTTAATTATTATAAATAAATGGAGACATATAAATTGTTGATTATAAAAAATATTATTTTATTTGTAGTCATTATTAAAAAAATGCAATGTTATTATTTATGTATATATACATTTTTAAAGCTGTCAAATAAATTTTCGATTTAATATTTTTTATATGATTGATATTTTATTTTTTTTGAATGTTAATTGTTTAAAAGAAAACATATGTAACAATGGTTTTCAGAAACTGCACATTCTGTGGCATGTGAAAAACAACAACAACAACAGAAAAAGGAGATCATTATTGAGATAGTTATTAAAAAAACTGAAGGATAAAATTAGTTGTACTTTGTTTCTTTGGAATTGCCATTCTTGAGAATAATTGAATAAGATAAATTACTGTAGTAAACACATAAACCATGATCGGCTAATATATATATCGCAGCCAGGGGCTGCACCATTTCTTTTCATTTTATCCCAAGGCAATTTCAAAAAGAAAAACTAGGCAAATTTTAACACATGAATTTCACCGCATCTCAAGCTGAAATTTGATATAGCTATCTGAAATCTATAACAATAAATCTAATAACAATCTGGAAGCAACTAAAATTAGTTAATATATTGGATTCAACATGTCAATTTTTTTTTTTCAAGGAGAGAAATCTTTAAAAAAGTGAAATATATATGTGCATTTGGAAACCGATAATTTTCTCTAATGTGATATTTCTTCAATTTAACCTTGGCTAGAATGCATTCTAATATTAAAAAAATAAGAGAATAAAAACAATGGAACAAGTTGACTTTTGAAAAGAAAAATGAACGAGTTGAACTTTAAAAAAGGTAATAAATAACTTTATTAATGTAAATGATATATATATTTTTGAGATCGATATTCATTTTTTTTTTACTTTTATTTTTAATTGGAAAGTGTCTTGTTTTCTAAAAAAACAAACATTTAATAAATGTCAAAATTAACACTGAAGTATTAGAAATTTGTAAGTAAAGCTCTAAGTTTATGTTGCATATGGGTTATTATATATATATTTTAATAAGTGAAATTTATATTTGCAAATTTTATTATCAAAAGTTTTATTATTTATATAATTTAATTTTTTTTAAAACAATATTTATTATCTATTATCTATTTTATTAATTTACAATATTTTACCAGTCAATTATTCACTTATCTTTTTATCTATTTTCATTTTCACTTTATAAAGTAATTCTTATGCAGACCTAAACAACAATTTATATATTTGCTGTATATAATATACTTTTATTTATTATTATTTTTTTAAATTTTGAATATTTGGAAAATATAAATATGGATTTGTGTTGATATTAATGCATATTTGTTGAGCACAAATATGTCTTTATCTATTTAATATATATATACTTATTGCAAGTATATATGTATTTTTATTATTTGGTACTTAAACAAATCAAACCATAATATAGAAATAAAGGATGTACTATTTGTTTTATAAGTAATGCCTTTGTATTTTATTTGGAAGAGTATTAATATTTGATTCTTATTTTTCTTTTAGTGCCAGAGTCATTATGAAGTTTATTAAATTCACAACCTAATGGAGAATAATCTCATATTTCAATTATTATTATTTAGTTTTTAGGTCACTTATCAAGCCAATGTTCATTAATATGTTTAGATATACATAAGTTTACTTATGTAATGTGTATATTGGATTCCATAAAATTCCCTTTGTTTCTGGTATACATATTTTGTTAGTTAGTCAAAGTAACCCTGAGAATAAATTATAAGGATAGGTCTTATTATTGCTCTGTATGATTTTGGAATTATTTCATGTATAGCTAGTTGGAAGGGCATATAAACAATTTATTTAAATATAATTGGGATAATTTTATCTTTCTTTATTTAAGTTATACAATCTATTATATTTGGCTTTCTCAACAATTGTATTCATTTAGATTATTAAGATCTTTCTTTATGTGTATGATGTGCTATGTTTATATTATTTAAATTGGATGATAAATACGTTTCATTACATTTGGCTTTCCCAATGATTGGGGCCATTTCAATTGTGGATAGGCATTCCATTACATTTTGGCACCAATGATTGAGGCCTTCTTTCTTCATATGTGTATTTTTGTTTGAGATCATTTAGATTACATATATTCCATTACATTTGGACACCACAATGTGGTCAGAATAATATGTTTGTTTACTTTTCCATTACATTTGTCATCCAATGTTTGGAGCATTATTTTCTTCATATATTGACATTCCATTACAATATATATATATATATTGTAACGATATATAAATATGACGTTACATTAATTTAAAATAAAATCTTAAAGTTTGCAAATAAAAATAAAATCTATTAAAAGAGAAAAAAACTAAACGCTAAAATTAAAATGTTTGTTAAACGTATATATTCGCACAGATTCAAAACTTTAAAAATATTTTTTAAAAAGAAATAAATAAGTATTTGAACGTACTTTTTTATAAAAAAGTACAAGACTTAAAGATAAAATATTTTTGTAGATGGAAATGATTGTTTATTAATTATCCAAAAGCTGTGTAATTAAAAAGTCAGATCAAAATTAGATAAGGAATAAAGAATTAGCTTGTCCAATATAGAAGCAGCAAATAAAGGCCCGGACCATAATGAAAAAATGGAACAGTGACATCTTTGTTTATGGAATCCATAGGAGGACTATAAAAGAAAAATATTGAGGTCTAGTGAGTTTCCAACTTGATTTGGTGAGACAAACGATAAAGACACACTTGTCATTCTCTCTCACTTAGTTTAAAAAATGAAAAGACTGTGATACCAGAATGAAACCAGCTAATGCTACCTCCAAAATATCAGACCGGCCTTCCCTGAAAGTCTTCGTGGAAATTCCCAACAGGAACATGGATTCTACTGTGAGCTATATGAACTAAACAATTTTTAAAATCATAAAAAAAAAAAATAATTAAGAACTTTTGTCTGGGTTTGATAAATTAATAAACAAGCCTATTTAAATGTTAAAATGGACTCTTATCTGACTTTTGTAAGTTTTTAGATCAAATTAATAATGTTTAAATTTATATGTTTTGCGTTGATAAACATCATTTCCATTTTATTATTTTTTATTTGTATTAACACTTATCGTATAAATGATTTAAATGCATGAAATTTAAAGTTGGGTATAGACATTGCATCAATTCGTTAGCAGTTAATTATGTTGCTGTTTCATAGTCAATTGAAATATATAAGTCATCATGTTACTGCGGTGTCTTATGATGAACACCATTGGGTTTTTTTGTATTCCCTATGCAATTGACATTATCGATGACTTTGTATTTTGATCGGTTATGTTTATTTTGAAATGTTTTTAACCGTGGAATCTGTGCAGCCGATCTATACTCAACATTTTAAAACAAATTTTATAAAATTCATCTGTGTGAACGTATTTAAATGTTAAATTTAAGTCGGGCGTGAATGGCTATATAGTTTTGTAAAGTTATATTAAGGGAAGGTAATCTTAGGTTATTCGTTTCGTAGTTGAATTGGCTCAGTGGATTGGATATATTTGTGTAATTAGTAGTTGTAATATGAGATCTGCTATGGGCAGGGTTGCATATATACGCCACACACCTTCTGTTTGCCTATGGATGGGTTTGTAAGATGGCAATGGACCGCAATCCATTCCTATGGAGTTTTATGTTTATTGTTCTACTTGCCAACAGATGTAGCATTCCTGATGGTGGAGAGACAATGTCTTCTCTAACTCTACTTGCTGTTCAGATGTATATTCCTAACAGTATAGTATTTTGTGTTGTCGTATTTTCATGCTACATTGAATACATAAATGTATCAGTTGGATTGATACCAGTTTGACTGCGAACTTTTTGGCCTAAGGTTAAATAAGGGATAGAATATTTTCTTTTCAAATACAATCTATATAGTCTATTCATACTCGACTCACTAAATAAATATTAAACTCATTATTGAAATTTATTTAAATGTAAAATTAAAGATTAATATAAAAATCTAAAATGTTAAACTTATTCCTCAAATTAGAATGATTTTATATGTGCATAAATAAATATTTTTATGTGTTAATTTCTGGCAGTGGCTTTTATTTTTTTTATATTTGAGATATAAAGTTATATTTTATAATCTCTGCTGTTCCACTGAGCTAGTGACTTGGGCTAACAATCTGAATATTTAAATAAAGTGGAATCTTAACTTACGTATCTGCCTACTTTATAAATTTTTCTAGGTTCAAATGCCTAGATGGCGCCCGTATAGTGCAGATTGCGGTTAGATTTGATCTTCACTTTCATTTCGATCGTTATAATATACATATATTGTTACGATTACTATTATTATTTTTTAACTGGGATTTTCTATCTTTTTAGTAGACATTTACATTTGTTTGATTTTGATTCTTTCTTAATATAGTTAACAATATATGTGTTTGTTGTATCTACACATATATATGTTTGTATAGTTAATTTATATGTCATAATATAGGTTAATTTGGTTATCAACTAGAGTTATATTAAAATGAATTGGATTTGGTGGTGGCAGTAACAAAGCTAGATTGTAAGTTATCTCATATATATATATATATATATATATATATATATATATATATATATATATATATATATATATATATATATATATATATATATATATATATATATATATATATATTCTAACCTGGTCCATTTACATCATCACTTCTGGATAATATAAATATAAAATAAAATGGGTTAGCTCAGTTAATGATTACATTTGGTTCGATGCAAATAATTAATAAATAAAATATCCTGCATTATATTAAAACATTCTACTAGCTCAAATTCATAATAAGAATAAGGTTTAGTTTATAAAATAAATTAAATAAGTATTTAATTATATCATGAGACTTAGAAGTGAAAATACAGGTGACAAGAAAGATTACATTGAGCCAATATCCCTCAGGATACTACCTCAATGGCATAAGAACACTATCCCCCCTTATTACTATTTCAAATAATAAACTTATAGTATTCTTACGACTTTAATAAATCCTACTCATTAAGATTAAATTAATAATTAAATCTTAATCTTTATCTACTATAATTTAGCTCAATAAAATCTCAGGTTCATAAAATTATTCTAAGTTAATTAAAAATCATGGTAGTAAAACATGAGAAGGGATTTTTATGTCATACCTTATTACACTCAAACTAATAATAATAGATAATAAAAATATTCTTTATTGTATGAACTAATTCTGTATATCTCTTTCTTCACTATAATTTTATTACTATAATAAAATAATAAAATATTATAATATAATCTTTTATCTTCTGATAATAATGTAAGAAAATATGTGGTAGTATTTATAATCTGACAAATAAAGATGTGTGGCAATGGATAGCATATAATTCAATGTACTCTTTAATAATCAATTTATGACCATAAGGTAATGTAAAAATGATTTCTTAATTAAATGAATACTAAGAAAATATTCGAATTCTCAAAATAATTTTTTATTTATCTTTGTGCAAAAATTATTTGTTTAATTTAGTGTTTCTGTGTTATAGATGCATGGCAATGTTTATATAAAAAAAAAATAATCAGACACACAAATTTTTGAATAAACAAATTTAACAAAGTTTTATTATAACAATGAAATAAAATAAAATAAACAATTTATTTACAGTATTTACATCGGATATCCTCACTTCATTTGACATTTTATATTACTTGGTTATTAAACAATTTAGAATTTATTTAAGTCTTCATCTGACTTAAAATAATAAAAATAAAATAATACCATTTTATTTATCTTTTGATAACAATCCTATGATAAAATTACATTTTATTACCTATTTTAAAATATATCATCTTTAATTATTATTTAAACTATGCGTCTTTTAGAACATCCATAAAAAACATGAAAAAAAAACAAAATAAAAATACCAATTGTGAGTATGGATCTTTTTTTAAAAAAATAAACAATTCCATTTTACAATGTTAAAAGAAAATATTATATAAGATATTTACTATTAATTTATTATTAAATTGTGTGGATATTATTGTTCACTACATTGTGATCATCAAACATAACATATCCTACTTGATACCACTGTAATACTATATAATTGTAACTACTGATACATTCCTTATTATTTACTAAACATAAAATTATACCTATGCTTATTTTTTATATCGTTTTACTTTATAAACATATTTAAAAAATATGCAATACTTATTTATGTTCAAACAAATTAAAGCATTTAAAGGTTATTTAACATTTAAAGAACAACATTGTTTTATATTTTTAATCTTGAAAATTTTATTTTATTTCTAAAATAAATCCAAAAACATATTTTACGATTCTTTTCCTTTTTAGGATCCATTGGATTTTCAATTCCAATTTATACAAATTCTACTTCTAAGTAAGTGAACTCGTCTCATTAAAATGATAGCATATCTTAAACTCTAAATTATCTATTATTTTTTTTCAAATATATCATACTGAATGATGTAGTTACATTGGAAATTTAGATAGTAAACAGATGTAGGATCTAGGGAAGAAAACCAGAGTATAACTCATAACATATATCAAAAAATATCATGGCACAGTGTATCTACAAGAAATAGAGTCATGACCTAGTCTAATGTCCTCCAAAAATATCAATGATGTTAAGCTATTCATTCAGCTTTATTGAACATCCATACTTCAAGAAAAATAGACACTGTCCACAATTAAATATACACATAAAGGGCTTTGTTAACTGTATTGTATATACTAAGATTACAAAATATTCATATTCCCTAAATATATCCTAAATTAATATAATCTCCTGGGCTCATGTTCACTATATTACTACCAGGTCACTATCCTATTCTTATTTCCTAAAGGATTTATCACATCTTACATTGACAAAAATAACTATCTTGCATATTCAAAACAATAAATAAAATTTATTCATAATTATAGCAATCTCACTGATCCACAAGAAAAGTCTGCTTACTTCCTTATTCTATATTCTAAAACATATACAAACTAATAACATGAATCCTTGGAACATCCAATAATATGAAAGTTTTTAAAAGAATCACATAAATATTTACTATTATGTTGTGTTATATTACTTAGTATAAAATTATAGTATGCATATTCCCAAAATAAATCCTAGTCTCATCATTTTTTTAAAAAAAATGTTGTATAAAATGTGTTTACATATAAGTAAACATTTATACTTTCATTCATTATAGTTCATAGGCAATATAAAAAGAAAACAAAATACACATCATAAAATATCAATATTCATTAACTATTACCAAGTGATATTATCTGGTCAGCACTTTTTGCAGTCTTCTTTTTCATCCACTAGATATAGCATAGCATACATAAAATACATCTATACTTTTATTTAAGTATTCCTATTTAAACTATTAAAATATTATATTATGAGATTTTAATATTATTAATAGGTTAATGTTCATGTTCCTACTCTTTTAAATTAGAAAATTTACATTTAAAATAAGTAGTAATAAAATAAAATTCATATTTACATAACTGCAGCTGAAAACGAATGTTTTTTTTTTTTTTATAAGTCCGAATATTTCCATTTTCTTTTTCAAAAGTTTTTTTTTTTTTAAAATGTTCTCTTCAGGAGAATTCTACAACCTCCTCCATTGCTAAGATGATGAACAAGACAAAATGTTTCCTGGAGAGGTGTTGTCCAAACTTCCGGCATGAAAATCTCAGATTTAATAAAAACAGAATAATAAAAAAAATATGTCTTTAAAAATCTTGAAAATTAAATAAAATCATAATCAATCCATCCTGGAAGAGTTTATAGAACAACAGTTTATGTTTCTATTGTCCAGAAACGATGACTACTAAAATTATAATACTAAAAAATAATCCTGTGAAGCTTCTCTACTATAGTATTCCTTATTAGCTTAGCTTGAATTATCCGGATAAACTTTTGTGCAAATCTTAAATATTTCCATAATTCCACATTTTATTTATTAACATGTTCATTTCCTCTATAGGTTTCTTCTTCAAATAACTTTATTACCATTCAAAGGTTTTTCTTGTCTTAAATTATCAGCTTTTAAAACAATTTCATATATGAAAGCGTATAACCTATATATATATATTGTTCAGGTTTTCTTAATAACATATGCTTTTCTAAATATTTTTTCCATGAGTCTTTTCTTAAAATAATTTCTTGAAAATATTTTTAAAATGTTTTCTTCAGAAAGGATATAACATTTACTCTTATAACATGATATCTCCATAAATTTAATATAAAGTGTGCTTGTCCTGTTGCTTATTAATATTGAACAAGATTTATTTTGCTATACAAAAATAATGCATCTTTACTTTAAATCGGCAAGCAGTTTTTCTAATAAGTTTCCCATATAATGTCTGTAAAATTAATTTGTTCATTTGAATAGTTTTCCTGTTCAATATTATTAAAACTGCACTAATAAGTACTATATTCATTTTTAAAACATTATAAGTTGAATCCATTTTACTTATTGGTATATCCATTTTATTATTGTGAAGTTATAATTAGATTTTTGACAAAATACTCCTGGTAAGAAAACTTTTAAATTTAGCAACACATATTAAATGAAGTTATTAAAATATTTTTAGTTTACACTCTCTTTTTGCAAAATACTTTTTAAAATAATACCTATTAGCTTTTGCAAATAAAATTATAACAGAGCAATAAAATTGACTAAAATAATAAAATTAAAATTACAATCATCTTGATAGCTTCTGATATGATTCATCTACCTTTAATACATTAGTAATCACACCCTGATACCTCAAATGCCATTGGTATTTATATCCTAGAAAATACATCATTCTATTGGTTGATTCTTACTTTTGGTTTGATACCAAATTTGAATAATGTTAGAAACTTACACTATTAAATTTCAAAATAAAAATTATGATGTATTAAAACCTTAAATATTATTTAAAAATATTACCTAAAATATTATTTTTAGATCGATTATTACTTTACTAAATTGATTAAATATCTTTAACAAGACTTTTTCAAAGAATATTTAATAAATTATCCCACTTTTAATATTTAATTTATCAATTTTTATTTTAACAAAATATTTAACTTTTTTATTAACTGTATTTGTCTTTATTACACTATTTAAAACATTTTATATGATAGTTAACTTAATATTTAATATTAGCTCTTATGATAGGTAATAATTCTATTCAATTCTATAATGCAATTTTACAATATTTTGAACTTTACTAATAATACTAGCAAGCATGTGTGTACAACTATATTATTATACAAATCACATGACTGAGATAACCAATACAGACATTATCAAATTTACTGTCTGGAAATAAATAATAAATTGCTACACTTATTGTATTAAATAAAATAATACAATTATAAAAAATTTGGAAAAATAATTTAGAAAATATAGAATTAAATACAATTTTCACTACCATAAAACTAACTTTTAAAATATATGATATTAATTATAATTATTAAATATGTGTTAAGTAAATACATTTTGGGAAAAATAAAATTTTACTTTTCATTTCCATTTTGGGAAAGAAATTTATCCACTTAAAATAAAGTAGGAAAAACAAACTGAGTTTCATTCTGACACTTTCTGTTATAAATTGTGTGGTAAGTGCTGTATGTGTATATTTTAGTGTTTTTGTAATATTTTAGGATATTTTGTAATTTAGTGATTATTGTTTTGTCTGTATTTAAAGTTGCATTTGGGAATTGCATAATGACATATTATATTTGTCTGTATTTAAAATAACATTTGGGAATTGCATAATGGCATATTATATTTTACATTTTTTTATGTCAAATCAATATTTTTACTATTGTTAAAAATGTACTTTTAAGACTGATTTTGGGTTGAAATTAATATTTTTAGTATTGTTAGAAATTAATATTATGTATCATTTTATATTTTTTGTGCAAAACTCATATTTTCATGTCATATTTTATATACTGTGTGTAAAACTCATATTTTTAGTATCGTTAAAAATTCACTTTTTAAGATTCATTTTTGGCTGAGATTTTTAGTATTGTTACAAATGAATATTTTTAGTATTGTTAGATTTAGTCTAGTGCAATTTCGCCATGTATTAGAACTGCTACACCTTTTGACATATGTATTCAGACCACTGATAATTTTGTAAATTTTGTGAAAAAATATCATGTACATGTGGACTGTTTTGACAAATTTATCATTTAAATTTTGTACAAGATCCAAGTGTATACATTATTTGGTCAGATCACAAGATTAGAAAGGTATCAGTGAGTTGATACCAATGTGAAAAGGCATAGCAGGTCTAATATGTGTTGAGAAACTAATATGTTAAGTATCATAAAAACTATACCAGTGAAAAAAGAAAGTTTTTCTGCTCAAGGATAAGATCTTTTCAAGGTTATTTGGTTAATAATTGTTAACATTGGATTTTTTTTAAAAATATGCAAAAAAGTTCTAGTCTAAATTGCAATTTAAATAAATAAAAATCTAAAAGATTTAACTTGTAACTTTGATACTGGTAAGAGAATAATGGAAGGAGTTTCAAAAAATAATTCTAAATTCTTATGAGATTGTGAAAAGATAAGTAATTCCTGTGCTGTTGGAAAAGCAGAATGAAAGAAAATTCAAAATTAAATAGCTCCTGACTATCTGAAGATTTTATTTATAATAAAAATGAAATTCAAGATAAAAATACTTATGCTAAGGTTTTTAAAATTAATACTGATAAGGAAGGAAATTTAATTCAAATAAATTATTTTATAAACTCGTATTTTATTGAAAATAATCCAACGAATTCAGAATTTTCATTATTTGCTAATAAAACTTTAAATGTTGAAGAGCATCAAGAAATTACAAATAACTTTAACCAAACTATACCAACAACAATTTTAAAATCTTTTAAAAAATTTAGGACTGAAAAAACACTCATTATAACTAGGACAGACTTAAGACATTACAATTATGAAATTCCCCACAGATGAATTTTATGAATTTCTTGCTGAAAATAAAATGTGGGGATTGCCTTACAAGGTAGTAGACCACCCTAATAATAGTTATCTAGTACCAAAGTATAATAACTTAACTCAAAAAGTAATATTTCAGAAGCATTCTCAACTTATTATGGATAAAATTATTTGCTATGAAGATATAAACAGATAGGTAAAACTTATAGGCCAAATTAAAAACTATTATATTAACTTTACAAATCAGGATTTACAAAACATACTTGATAGATATAGCAAAATTTTTAATTTCAGGTATCTGCTTGAAAAAACAACAACAACAGTACCTGTGTTAAATGACACAGCATTGTTCAGCATCACATTAAATGAAAATATTTAACTATTTGATATATCAATTTTATATTCTTCTGATAATTCTCCGTTGATAATCACATTTAAAAAAGTACTATATCAGTGTTTCTTTTGCAAATCAAGGGAACATACCATCAAGGATTACCAGATAAATAGAGCAAAAGTTGTGGTCTTAAAAATTCAAAAACCCACCAATGTGCCACAGCAAAATGTTAATACAAGAAAACACAAACATTGTAATTGTATCTAGTAAAGAAATGGATCAAACAATGAGGTAAATACCATCAATCAATATCACTTGCTAATTTATTTTTAAATGCATAATTCAAAAGTGTTTTTTTATATCAGCTAACAATTAGCAATGCATTTAAAAGGCTAGTGAATTTCTAAGCAAATTTAATTTAATTATCCATGTTTATTAATTGCTTACACAAACTAAATGTTTTATAAGCAATGATAATAGTAGAAGTAAGTAAGTAGTAGCAAGCAGTCTTATTAGTAAGTAAGTAGTAGTAACAGTGATAAGTAAATGCCATTTTCATACACTTTTACATATATTTATTACCACTGATTAACAAAGACATTTTCATGTAATACTTTGAATACATAGTTTGTTCTCCAGGCTTCATGTATGTGATGCATTGTTTTAATTTAAAGAGAAAGACACAATTGAAAGTTAACTTTTTTGGATGTTGACAAGTTTAAACATAGAACACAAAATATTATATTTTAATAAAAATAAAATAAATCATTTTAAATAAATTATAATAAAATTGATAAAGTATTTCTCCATTATTTTAAAATATTCACACACACATACTCTATTATCTTTATTGTAAAATAAATGATTATTAAGGTTACTTATTACTAAAATTTAAATGTATTGTATCTTTACTCTATTATTATATTTAGCAGCCCAATAAAATATTTGAATGAAAAATAAAGTATTAACTTTAAATAAATAAATTATAAGTATTTAAAAATAATTTTGTCTTATAAGAAATAAAATTACTACATTAGATTTCTAAATGTAAATATGATTGACATTATTGTGATATCAATAACATTTACAATTAAGCATATTAGTCTATAAGATAGTTTTATATCTAATAATTAAAAAACAACAACATATATTTTAAAGATTGCACTGGATCTATCTATCACAATATATATACATGATTGCACATTTACAGCATAAAATATTGTTTAGTAAATTGAGTTGTGATATTTTTCATATGATCTTCAGTAAAATTGAGATACCAAATCTATCATGGAATAAAAATGAGTAAGATATAAGAGAAACTTTTTGTTATGCTTTATGGATTGAGGTACCAAAAGCTATAACAGTATAAAATATACAAGAAAAGAGACTCTTCAAAGATCCAAACTGAAGGTTCAAAATTTGTAATAGTATAATAAAAAATGAGACAAGTAAAATATAAAACTATTCATATGCCTTAGCTTTAAACACAAATTTATACTGATAAAATCAAGAATAGGAAAATGTTAGCTCTTATTAAAGCCCTGTAAATTATAAAGTTGAAGTTTAAAATAATACTAATTAAAAAACTTACATATGGAATGAAATAAATATGCAAGCTAAAATTAATAAGGTTTATTAGTTAATAAAGCAAATCTACTGGAATAAAATGTTGGAACAATATTTAAGATTTATTAATAAATTTGTATTGATATTCACTTATAAATAGTCTTTCTGCTATTGTGTGATAAATTTGTATTATATTCAAAAGATATGAAGATATTGAGATTAATGACTTTGTAAAATTTTATTATAAGAATTTATTAATAGCTTTGATACCAATGAGAGTTCATGAAGATCTTAGATTAACTTTTAATAATTATTAAAGATCAGTATGATAATATTTATGTAAATTACTAATTATATTTTATGTATCCATGTTTATAATAAAATTTAAATTGTCATTGCTATACCTTATATTTATTAATTTAATTAAGACTCAGAATTCAAATTTAAAAATAATAATAATAATAATAATAATAATAATAATAATAATAATAATAATAATAATAATAATAATAATAATAATAATAATAATAATAATAATAATAATAATAATAATAATTTATTTACAAATGGACAATGGAAAATTAAAGAATTTATTATAAGAATTTAGATTAAGCTATAGAATATGATTGCATTTTGGTTGAACTATAAAATGGTGCTAAACAATATTTTTTTTCCCCAAAACCAGAAGAAAATATCCATCTATCTATTGAATTCGAATGAACAACACATAAAATTATGAAATAAAATACTAACTTGTTATAGTTTTCACCCACTGCATATCCATTGAATAAACCTAAATAAGTTATTAAGCAAAATCTATTTCCATTTCTAATTATGGAATTTAAAACTATTATGATTTACCTTTGTTTAAGTCCCCATAAAACATACAGTAAATGATCATTCTAAAATAATAATAGTATTAAATCAAGTAAGTACATATAACAAATTATAAATACCAAATAATCTATAAGTAT
Organism: Epiperipatus broadwayi; assembly: GCA_028023455.1. NCBI lineage: Eukaryota > Metazoa > Onychophora > Udeonychophora > Euonychophora > Peripatidae > Epiperipatus > Epiperipatus broadwayi. Next base: position 2,083,126 of record JAQFVV010000107.1, read on the forward strand.
TGGTTAATGTTTATTACCAAGAATTATACTGCTCCTTAAATTCCTTTTCAATAAGTTCCAAAAAAAATAATTTATTATAAGAATTCAGTACTTTTAAAATACATTAATCCACTAAGAAAAGGCTGTAGTATCTAAAGCTTATTTATTGAATTAACTGTTGGGAATTCCTAGTAATACATTAAAATAATTATTCATTTAAATGGTTATTATCACGTGTGAGGTTATTATTATACATCTTTATATATTCTGATTTCCTTGGCTCATATATAAAACACAAATTTTCCTTGGTTAAACTTTATTAATATTTCAGCTATAAAAATGGTTATTTATTAAAACTACACTCTATATTTTATCAGGTCAATAATCCATATGCACTGTATATATATATATAATGACTGGGATCGTGTATTTAGTGCTTTGGGGCATCCAGAGATGATCAATCATCATCCAGGTTGGTGCAAAAGAGAATACTCTTTAAAGCCCATGCACTATTAACTTTTATTTTAGTTTAGCCTTATGAGGAGTTAAGTTTATAATTGGCCAATACAAGTGGCCTAAGCATTGATGATGATCAGTATGTTTTAAATGTACCAGCATTATTGATTTGATTTCTGATTATTGTGTATTTTAATGGATGGGCACTAAGTTGGTGCATCCAAGTTATGTTTAAATAATTGCCCATCTGGCAAAGGCTTAATAGTTAGCCTGGTCTACTGAAGACCCATTTTCAATCCATCCACAAGGTGGACTGTTGATTTTATTCTGATTTATTGTACTGATTTATTATATTGTGAACAATTTATGATGAGTGATTATTTATTTTGAGTATTAGTATTACTTATAAGTACTTTTAAATAATGCTGGTTGATTTATATCTCTCAATGTTCTCAGAGATTCTCTAATCTCATCTCTCCCTTAAATATATCTTATATAAACACTTTACTTGTAGATAATTTTTTAAATTATTAATATTTGTATTCATTAAATGGACTGCGAGTGCTGATGATTCCATCACTCCAGTTCAATTCTACTTTCCACCAACTTCTCACCCACCCCATCCCGTTACTATATATATATATATATATATATTGTACTGGTCAAAACATGTTTATCCATCTAACACGAGCTGGAACTCACAAAATGTACTTCAAACCCAGTCAAGCCTGAGATTTAAGTCAGGGACCAACCTGGATTCGAACCCACTCTCCAAGTCCCAGATCAAACACCTAATGGACAACATAATAATGATGGCACATGAGAATTAATTCTTAATCCGGCCAGTTAGCAAATCGGAGAAAACAATAAGACTCATGGACTTAAATATATATATATATATATATATATATATATAAACAACTTAAATACTAGATACATTCCAAAGATAAAATCTAATATATTTAATTAATAGGGTCTTTACTAATGATTAGCTATGGTCAATTAGTGAATTGGATTGATTTAATAATGAAACCGAAACTGATATATCATGATTTATAAAATATATTTATTGACAATTTCATATATATTTTGATATAACTATTATTTAGCATTGGCAAATGCATGCAGGCATTTTTATTTATTAAGTAACCTTACTGTAGGCCATGTAGTAAAATAAATTTGTGGTTATTATTTAATTGCGCTAAATATTGCTATATAATAAATCACTACATTTCACTTATTAGTTAGGCCATTTCATAATCAGTTTGAGTGGCTATTATACATGAAATCAAACCAAGTCTGGAGTGAAGCTTAATAATACAACCGATTATAACAATTTTATTTATTAAATATGGGCATATAAAGCATCCCAGATAGCTTTAGTTTGAATGGGTTTTCAAGAATGCTTTGGTTCAATGCCAAAGACTGCATAGTAGAGAGGTAGAGTAGGCTATAAAGATTTTACTAATATGCTATGCACAAGTAAAATATCATAATAAAGTGGCTCTGCAGATGGATGAATAGATTTTAGGGTTTTCATGACCAACACTGGTTTACCTAATGACCGATCATCATGCTGCTAAAAGGGAACCTTTATTTGGTTCATAAGAGGTGGGGGACTTACATGCTAATCTGGACCTTAGCTCAGTCTTAGCTACTGCACTACCCATAAAAGAGGAAGATGGGCTGGACTTACCATGGCTCCATATATATATATATATTGTGCCATTACAATTGAGTCACTAGATAAATTTATAGTAATGTGCATGTAGAAAAGGTAAACCAAAAATCATCATCACAATTTTATATAACCATAAAAGAAGCTGTAGGGCATCCAAGTTCAAACCCTACCAGGTCCAAATTCTAAAAGCTTTAAACAGAAAGAGAGTGGGACAACAATTATATGCTTTATTTGTTTGTGTGTTGATAGAAAGGTAATACACACATTTAAACTATTTAATATTTAAATTTTCTGTTAAAAAGCAAAGTTATAATGCATACATATAGGCAATGTATGTGTAAATTATTTAATTGTTTTATATTTCAAATATTAAACATTTTAACTTTCTTTAAAACTAACCTATGCTTGATCAATTCTAATATTTTATTCTATACTTTTATTTTGCTTTTCTTTAATTATAAGTGGGATTTAAAAGTTACAGACTTAATTAAATAATTGGGTTATAATTACTAAGCTAGCAATCATATTATTTAAGGTTAGTTTATGAATGATTTGAAAGAATGAAGGATGTGTGTACATTACATACAAAAATTTACATTTCCTAAATATTGAAAGAAAAGGAAGTATTAAATCTGTCAAATTATTTTTTTTGTACAATTTTTTTTGTTAAAAGAGGAAATCTGTTTAATCAGATATCGATCTTTGTAGCAATTTTTTTTTGTAAATGATTGTTTCACTTTGGAAGCTTATAATGGGTCAGAGCTCTAATTGTCTTATCTCAAGATCTAAAGAAGGAAGCTCAAAGATTTGAAGTGTTACCTGGATGTTAAAAAGAAAGAAAAAAAAAGAAAAAGAAAAGAAAGGAAATAAGGATTGAGTCTATTTTTTTTTTAAACAAAAGTGTCTGGAAAAAGGATTAAACTTTTCAGTTGAAAAATAATTTAGTTGAAAATAAATTAGAGATCTAATTAAAACAAATTTGTCCAAAAATAGCAAGTGATGCTATCTCTGATTGGTTAAGTTAGCTAAAAATTGGATATAAAAAGCTGTCTTGAATTATTATTAGGATTATTGTTTATGATTCAGATTATTAAACTATCAAATTGAATGTTGAAAATATAAGAAATGGCGGGCTAGAAAAATTATATGTATGTCCCATTTGCTGGACCATCTGGAGGAAGCTGCACATCACATAGGAAAGAAAAGATGTGTCTAAAATAATATTCTACACCTTTCAACTGACCAGAGAAATAAGATGTTTTTAATAGAAGGAAGAAAGCATTCACCTGCATTCAAAGAAGATGAATTAATCTACTGATAAATATTAATCATCAAGTCCAATTAATTGTTACAACAACTGATTTTAAACTCAAGAAAATTTACAAATGGGAAAACAACTGCTGTATTTCATCCACATGCTTGACAGGAAGAGAAGAAAAATTAATATAATGATTTCCAAATTGTCCACTAAAGCAAATAACCTCAATAGAGTCATCATCATCAAATAGTTATACACCTCAAGAAAGAGATTGTTCCCACATAAAACGGAAATAGTAGCTGCAGAAATATAAACATTATACAAGACAAGTTTGAACCCTTGGAAATTCGCCACAAACAAAAGATCGGTAATATGACTTTTTATATCTATTTTCTTTATGATATCAGTCTTAATAAACATTTTAGCAATAAAGTGGTATATTTTATTTAAAGAACTTTTAAAGACTATTCAGATCAATTAAAAACAAGAATGTCTTACTAAAAATAACTTTGAGCTTCATAAATGACCTTGAATGTATGAAAATTATTTGTTTATTAATTTTACAATATTAATGTGTAAAACAATTTTTTTTTATGGTGTTATGATTTTAGTTTTAACTAATATATTATTATTATTTTGGTTTTAAATAATATTTTGTTATTATGGGATAAAACACGCACATACATAATAATATTTTTATATGTGTATAATTGGGAGTGAATGTGAAATAATGAGTAGTATTAGAATATTAGATTATTTTGTTTCAAGTTAAGTATAGCATTTCAGAGGTAGAAGAGAGGGGGGAGAAAATAATTTAAAACTCTTTTCTAAAACTTGCTCTTTCAATTTTACTAACATTTTTTTTTACATTCTATTTACATGTTGGATTTTTAAAGTATGTGTGCTAATGAGCAGATAATATTTTTTTTTTTCTTAAAATACTTTTCTCATGGAGTGAAAATCATGGTCAATGTGACGTCCAACTTAATACAAAATACATTTGAAGGGAAAGGGGGAAGAACTTAAAATTAATCTGAGGATTGTTATATAATCAATTATTATTATTATTATTCATGTCAATTTTCATATTTATCTAGAAATTTTTATGTATATGTTAGAAATGTAGTAATAAATATTAGTTTGTTTTATTAAACGAGGCGTATATATTTCATTAAGTGTAGTCTTTGTTAAGTGTGATTATTCATCATCATCAATGGTTGAATATTAGTTATTTAAGATATAAGTAAATATGCTAAAATTAAGCAATAATTATGAATTTCTTTATAAAAATTAGTTTTATGTTTAGGCTTAGTCCTAGAGCTGTAGTTGAAACCCTTGTCATTATCGTTATTATTATCATCATCATCATCGTCATCAACGTTTTAATTAATGAGCTGTTTAACTGTTTAAAGGCCATAAATAAATATTGATTTTATAATATTTAGTGATTTCTTAGTATTATTATAACCACATCCCATCATCTATTTCATGCAAGGATGAGTGAATTGCCATCCTAAATTAGTTATATATAATCTGAGCTAGTGAACTTATAAAAATATTGAAACACATTTGTTATGTTAAGATCTGAGAAATGATTTATGTTCAATGAACTCCACTTTGGTTTAAAGATGTTTTACTTTTACCTAAATATTAGTGCTTATAGTGATATGGCTCAAAAAGCAAAATCTCTCATTTTTATTAGAAATAAAGTACCAAAAAGGGATTCAAACCCGGTACATGTGAAAGGTTATCAGATATAACCGTGTCTAGATTCAGATAATCTAGTGGCGCCCTGCTAGACCATATTCACTTAGTATTTGTTTAAACATGCACTTAACATCAAACCAAGAAATGAAAGTGGATAAAACCTACTGCCTGTATACCTGAGTTATATTTTATTGAATTACTAGTGTACTCACTTCACGTGATTTCCATATACCTTTCATATAATACTGGTTATTAATAATTTGCTCATAATTTACTTATTTCTTTTAAATATTATGATCATTTTAAGGACTCCTTCACTTATATGGTAATATTCTTTTTTTTGAATGAACTTTTAATTAGTTACAATGGACACCCAACTGGGGCCTGATATTTTGCCATATACCTGAAAAAGAGAGTCTATAGAATGATGGGAGATGTGTGGTTAAAAATAGAGAAATTTTTTTTAGTAAAATTTTTTTTTTTCAGTAAAAAATTTTTTTTGTCTTACAAAATTTTCTTGGCCAAACAGTCTTATTTTAGATGATGATGTTTAATATGATTTAATTTTTCATTGATGATGATAAAATGGGTACAGCCATAAAACAGCTTAGTTTTGTTTTATCAATTTTGAAAATAGAGATGAATATCACAACTTAAGACAAAGGTGAAATAAATAATAGAATTTTTTTTGTGGAACATTAAAATAATTTATTGCCAGATAGGATAGGCATAGTAATAGTGATGAATTATGGAATAGTAGTCTCATGTGTGTTTGGGGAGTTCATTTTGTAAAAAGTCTATGATTTTAGAGGTTTGATTGGATGGTTGATCGTTGGAGTTTGGTTGGTTAGATTGCAGTTTTGATGATGAGTGGAGAGTTTTGTCATTGCCTTGAGAATGCTATGTATTTCGTGTAACTTATGAATGATCAAACCCATTCACTGCTCCAACCCAATTTATATGTTATCTTTATTTTATCATGAAGCAGTTAACAGCAGACCTGCCATGATACCAGCCTATAAGTCTCCAAGAGAGAGAGCACGGCATAGTTTTCCAATCAAGTTTATATGTTATTCTTATTTTATCATGAAGCAGTTAACAGTAGTCCTGCCATGATATCAGCCTATAAGTCTCCAAGAGAGAGAGCAAGGTTTCGTTTTTGTAGTCTATAATAAGCAGGGCATTCCTTGATACTTGCCACATAAGACTCCAAGAGAGAGAGCAAGGCATAGTTTATCTATTTTAGCCCCTAAGACTTAAAATACATCTTTTATTGCAACAGAGTTTGCTTCATTCAATCAAGGGTTGTGGTAGTTAATAGTGATCGAATTGGGATGATCTTCTGAGTGCTCGTGATGCATTGTGTGATTATAGTGCTGTGACTGAATTCTTTTATTTATCTCAAGATTGTGAACTGCTAGTCATTCTGTGGACTGTCAATATCTGTCGGATTTCTGGGAGAATGGATGAATGTATAATTTGGGCTATTACAGACAGACATGCACTATATAGATTATTGTTGTGTAGTTCATTAAATAAGGATATTAAAATTTTTTTTTGTTGTATTTGTAAATGCATAATAAGGTGAAAATCAAATCAGTCAGTTGGTCAGAATAGGTGTCAGACAGGGAGAAGATGTGTGGATTTTTGATGGTCAGGGAAGTACAGATGGGATATATATAGTTTTATAACATGAGTGAACTAAATTATAGTATGGAAGAGGTTATGGAAGAGGAAGGTGCCCCAATACCAGGAATCAGTGATCGTTTTCATACTGAAGCTCAAGAAAAAGAGGAAATAGAGGGAAATGCCTCTAAAGTCAGTAGCAATAATAAGGCCTCAAGTATAGAAATGATAGATGAGGAGCCAGAAGTGGGCCAGGCTCAGATAGCAAAGATGGCACCATCAGACATGGACATGATAATGCAGATGCTCAGAAGTATGAGAGAGGAGAGTAAGCAAAGTATGATAAATCTAGAACAAAAGATAGAGAAAAATAATAAAAGTATAGAGAGGTTCAGAGAAGATAAGAGAAGATAGGAAGCAGCTGGAGAGAAAGTTTAAGAGATGATAAAAAAGGCATAGAAAGAGTAGAAAGTTTAAAAGAAGAGGATAAGAGGAGTGAAGATGAATTAAAAGAAAATATCAATAGCTCTGTTGAAAACAACAGTAAAATTCCTATAGCTTTGGGAAATAAAATAGAGAAACATGGGAAAAGAGCCTCAATTCCTGGAGTTAATAATCTTTATAAAGAAGAGGATGGAGAGGTTGTAATGGGATTAGAAGTTACTGTAAAAGTAAAGGGGATAATAACAAGTACTGAAGAGTTTCAGATTCGAATAAAGAAGGAAGCACTATCAGGTATAAAATTGACCAGACTGATGAAAGATTGTATGTATCAAAACATACAAGAAGATTATAACAAATCCAAAAGAAATAAGGAAAGTCTGGAACAAAAGGTTTGTCGTTCTGTGAAAAGATGGATAGAAAGTCTAAGAGAGGATAGCAAAAAGAGTGCAGAAAGTATAATAGAAGGTAGTCAAAGATTAGAAGATAATGCTGAAACCTCTTTAGAAGATAGAGCAGGAGAGATGGGTGAATATGTTAGACTTGTAAAACGGAAAGGTAGTCAGAGCTTACCAGTTTTAAAAGATAATCTGGATAGTCCGACCACTGATAATAAAGAAAATAATGTAAAGTTAGATACACTGATAGAGAATAGGCTCCAAGAAGTAGAAAGGCCAATAGTAGCCATAATACCAAATCTCCCAGTAAAGAAAGTAAATGAGATGATGACCAAAGAGCAGATTGGGATAGATCATGAAGTGAAAAGAAGGAAAAGAGAGTTGGAGGAAAAACTTCATGCATCCGATAAGATGATTGATTTAAGAGAGGCAATAAGGGAGATGAAACCAGTTATTTTAGAAAGAGAGCAAAAGTTTCAACAGTCTGTAGTTCTCAATCTAGTAACAAACCAGCATGTGTGGTTTCAAAAATCTGTCTTCTTAAATAGATTGGAGATACCTTATATATGGTATAGAGAGGCAATCTCTCTGAAAAATATAAATGACCAAATCTCTCTAAAAAATTCAAATGCTCTGGAAATTTTAAATGTGCCTTATATATGGTACAAAGAGTCCACCTTTTTAGAGAGTTTAAAAATAAATTATACATGGCACAGAGAGTCAATCTCTCTGAAGAGTTTAAATGTCCATTATATATGGTACAAAGAATCCACCTTTCTAGAAAATTTAAAAATAAATTATACGTGGCCCAGAGAATCAATCTCTCTGGAAGATGTAAGGATAAATGATATCTGGTATAAAAAGCCAACCTCTCTAGAAAACTTCAAAGTGCCTTATGTATGGTACAGGGAGTCAATCTTTCTAGAAAGTTTAAAAATAAAGTATGTATGGTATAGAGAGTCAATCTCTCTGAAAAACTTCAAGGCATATTACATAAGGTACCAAGAGTCCATATTTCTAAATGGAGTTTGTAATAGGAGGTTATATAAAATAAAACCTCCAGATATGTTTTATAAATATCCAGTCAAGATGAAAAATGGAAATATTAAAAAGGGACTGGATGTACAGGTGCATTTTTATGCAGACCACAATATGGTTTGAAAAGAAAAAGCCATTCCAAATTACCAAGAAAATAGGAGAGAATGCCTTTATGCTTGCTGCTCTTGATGGGAATAAGGGGACCTATAATGCTAGGAGTTTGATCCCTTATACTTCAGCAGAATAGCCTGGCAAAGATCTCCAAATAAATTACTTTTAGGTTTTCTAATGAAAAATATATTTACCAGTAGTTAATTTTTTTTTATATATATTATAAGTGTTTATTATTATTAGTGTATTTATTAGTTAGGATTTTTTTTTTAAATATAGTTAAAACAAAAGTGCTGATGATTTTATCCGAAGGGGGAGAAAGTTGTGCCATTACAATTTGGTCACTAGATAAATTTATAGTAATGTGCATGTAGAAAAGGTAAACCAAAAATCATCATCACAATTTTATATAACCATAAAAGAAGCTGTAGGGCATCCAAGTTCAAACCCTACAAGATCAAAATTTCTAAAAGCTTTAAACAGAGAAAGAATGGGTCAACAATTACATGCTTTACTTGTTTGTGTGTTGATAGAAAGGTAATACACACATTTAAACTATTTAATATTTAAATTTTCTGTTAAAAAGCAAAGTTATAATGCATACATATAGGCAATGTATGTGTAAATTATTTAATTGTTTTATATTTCAAATATTAAACATTTTAACTTTCTTTAAAACTAACCTATGCTTGATCAATTCTAATATTTTATTCTATACTTTTATTTTGCTTTTCTTTAATTATAAGTGGGATTTAAAAGTTACAGACTTAATTAAATAATTGGGTTATAATTACTAAGCTAGCAATCATATTATTTAAGGTTAGTTTATGAATGATTTGAAAGAATGAAGGATGTGTGTACATTACATACAAAAATTTACATTTCCTAAATATTGAAAGAAAAGGAAGTATTAAATCTGTCAAATTATTTTTTTTGTACAATTTTTTTTGTTAAAAGAGGAAATCTGTTTAATCAGATATCGATCTTTGTAGCAATTTTTTTTTTGTAAATGATTGTTTCACTTTGGAAGCTTATAATGGGTCAGAGCTCTAATTTTGAAATTGTCTTATCTCAAGATCTAAAGAAGGAAGCTCAAAGATTTGAAGTGTTACCTGGATGTTAAAAAGAAAGAAAAAAAAAAGAAAAGAAAGGAAATAAGGATTGAGTCTATTTTTTTTTTTAAACAAAAGTGTCTGGAAAAAGGATTAAACTTTTCAGTTGAAAAATAATATAGTTGAAAATAAATTAGAGATCTAATTAAAACAAATTTGTCCAAAAATAGCAAGTGATGCTATCTCTGATTGGTTAAGTTAGCTAAAAATTGGATATAAAAAGCTGTCTTGAATTATTATTAGGATTATTGTTTATGATTCAGATTATTAAACTATCCAATTGAATGCTGAAAATATAAGAAATGGCGGGCTAGAAAAATTATATGTATGTCCCATTTGCTGGACCATCTGGAGGAAGCTGCACATCACATAGGAAAGAAAAGATGTTGTGTCTAAAATAATATTCTACACCTTTCAACTGACCAGAGAAATAAGATGTTTTTAATAGAAGGAAGAAAGCATTCACCTGCATTCAAAGAAGATGAATTAATCTACTGATAAATATTAATCATCAAGTCCAATTAATTGTTACAACAACTGATTTTAAACTCAAGAAAATTTACAAATGTGAAAACAACTGCTGTATTTCATCCACATGCTTGACAGGAAGAGAAGAAAAATTAATATAATGATTTCCAAATTGTCCACTAAAGCAAATAACCTCAATAGAGTCATCATCATCAAATAGTTATACACCTCAAGAAAGAGATTGTTCCCACATAAAACGGAAATAGTAGCTGCAGAAATATAAACATTATACAAGACAAGTTTGAACCCTTGGAAATTCGCCACAAACAAAAGATCGGTAATATGACTTTTTATATCTATTTTCTTTATGATATCAGTCTTAATAAACATTTTAGCAATAAAGTGGTATATTTTATTTAAAGAACTTTTAAAGACTATTCAGATCAATTAAAAACAAGAATGTCTTACTAAAAATAACTTTGAGCTTCATAAATGATCTTGAATGTATGAAAATTATTTGTTTATTAATTTTACAATATTAATGTGTAAAACAATTTTTTTTTTTTTTATGGTATTATGATTTTAGTTTTAACTAATATATTATTATTATTTTGGTTTTAAATAATATTTTGTTATTATGGGATAAAACACGCACATACATAATAATATTTTTATATGTGTATAATTGGGAGTGAATGTGAAATAATGAGTAGTATTAGAATATTAGATTATTTTGTTTCAAGTTAAGTATAGCATTTCAGAGGTAGAAGAGAGGGGGGAGAAAATAATTTAAAACTCTTTTCTAAAACTTGCTCTTTCAATTCTACTAACATTTTTTTTTTTTACATTCTATTTACATGTTGGATTTTTAAAGTATGTGTGCTAATGAGCAGATAATATTTTTTTTTTTTGAAATACTTTTCTCATGGAGTGAAAATCATGGTCAATGTGACGTCCAACTTAATACAAAATACATTTGAAGGGAAAGGGGGAAGAACTTAAAATTAATCTGAGGATTGTTATATAATCAATTATTATTATTATTATTCATGTCAATTTTCATATTTATCTAGAAATTTTTATGTATATGTTAGAAATGTAGTAATAAATATTAGTTTGTTTTATTAAACGAGGCGTATATATTTCATTAAGTGTAGTCTTTGTTAAGTGTGATTATTCATCATCATCAATGGTTGAATATTAGTTATTTAAGATATAAGTAAATATGCTAAAATTAAGCAATAATTATGAATTTCTTTATAAAAATTAGTTTTATGTTTAGGCTTAGTCCTAGAGCTGTAGTTGAAACCCTTGTCATTATCGTTATTATTATCATCATCATCATCGTCATCAACGTTTTAATTAATGAGCTGTTTAACTGTTTAAAGGCCATAAATAAATATTGATTTTATAATATTTAGTGATTTCTTAGTATTATTATAACCACATCCCATCATCTATTTCATGCAAGGATGAGTGAATTGCCATCCTAAATTAGTTATATATAATCTGAGCTAGTGAACTTATAAAAATATTGAAACACATTTGTTATGTTAAGATCTGAGAAATGATTTATGTTCAATGAACTCCACTTTGGTTTAAAGATGTTTTACTTTTACCTAACTATTAGTGCTTATAGTGATATGGCTCAAAAAGCAAAATCTCTCATTTTTATTAGAAATAAAGTACCAAAAAGGGATTCAAACCCGGTACATGTGAAAGGTTATCAGATATAACCGTGTCTAGATTCAGATAATCTAGTGGCGCCCTGCTAGACCATATTCACTTAGTATTTGTTTAAACATGCACTTAACATCAAACCAAGAAATGAAAGTGGATAAAACCTACTGCCTGTATACCTGAGTTATATTTTATTGAATTACTAGTGTACTCACTTCACGTGATTTCATAAAATACTTGTTATTAATAATTTGCTCATAATTTGCTAATATTTATCTTGATAGTGTTATATTTTGAACCTTTACTTAGTTATTTCTATTTGAACTCATTTAATAGGTTACAATATATATAAAACAGCACAATGATAAAATATTAATAAATTTCTCATCCGCCAAGCTCCATCTTATATATATATAAAACAGCACAATGATAAAATATTAACAAATTTCTCATCCTCCAAACTGAAGTATATTATAAATTAAATATCATACTTTAAATGAACACTAGTTTATAAGCCTGATCAAAAGAGCCAACTCTTCTGTAGCATGAAAAGTACAATATGCTACTGATGGGAATATATATAAACAAACTTCACTTTATCCCATTCAATCTCTTAGTTATCTATAATTAATAAACTCTTAAAGGGGGAGAAGTATATTTAAAGAACTTACAAATACTTTAATAAGAAAAATATACTTATGATTACACTCCAGGCTAGTTTAATCTTTAGTAACGTATAAAATCAAGTAGTAAATAAATGACCGCACCAAGGTTAAAGAAAGTTAGAGCATATGAGAATTAAATTATTTGAGAGCAATTTACATATTATATTAAAAATAAAGTTAAATAATACATTAGGAGAAGAAGTCTTGATAATAGAGTTTGAGATTAGTTAGACTAGCTTTACTTGCGGCTTGAAAATTTACCTTGCACCATTTTAATAGTTCATATTTCAGTGTCTGCTCATGCATGGCAATTGATTCTTAAATAACAGCAAGCTTTTATTCAGCATTCCACGATTCTCCAGTTGGGCTTTTACTTCATTTCATGGGAACATAATGACATGGTGGTGGCAGATGATGACACAACAGGGCCAAAAAGGTGGTGGTCTTACTACTACATCATTATATTTTTAACTTTCACACCAGCATAGGTTATGTTCACTGCTCTGCTTTTAATAGTAGCTAATCTATCTTGATTCAAAATACAGCCATTTTATATTTTTTCTTTATCGATTGTTTTTGAAGATGCAACAGTAAGATAATGTCCAAAAATAAATTCAAATCTATTTCCAGATTAGAAATAGATTTGACAAAATGTTTATAACAAAAGTATCTTTAATCTTAATCCCATTTTAAGTAAAAACTTTAATTAAAACTATCTTCCCCAGATTAAAACAATAGTGCTTTCAACCCTTTAATTATTTTTAGACAATTAACTGTAGCATCTTCCATCTTGGTTTTTATAAAACATACATTTTAATAAAAAAAGTACTTTAAAAAGAAAAGTTTAAAAATGACATATAATAAAATATTTACAAAAAAAATCAATATTCTGTTAGTATTTTGCTTCTATATATATATATATATATTTTATATATATATATATCATGTTTTGCTCCATATATATATATATATATATATATTTGAGCCACACCTATGTATTTTAATAAAAAGAATTAATAATCATAAAATTAATAATAATAAAAATGTTAATTTAAAAGTTAAAATTTTATAATTTAGGTGCGCATCTCAAATGTATACATAAAATATACATACACAACAAAAGGAGCGGGATGGGATATAGGGTTTAAACACAGGTTAGTAGATGGAACTATGAAGCTCAATCTTAAGTTATCATTGACTGTTCCATTTCTCCGCACATATAATGAAACGAGAAAAACAAAAACATTGGGAAAAAATGCCTTGACTAGGAGTCTTCAAGTGATGACCAAAAGAACAACAAAAAAAAATCACTTAATTTTTTATGTACATTTCATCTTTTTTTTTACTGAGTTAGTGTTCTCTGTTATTCTCCTTTTTAGAACAAAATCATCTCCCGCCTAACCACTCACTGCTCCCCCACTTTCTATATATCTCCCCAACTATAGCTTTGCTGAAAATTTAGCTTTTGCTTGCTGGAAAAAAAAATTGTTTATTTTAAGATTTTATACTAATCTAGCCATTTCACCTTTTAGTTTCTATTGGTCACACTCCTACATCTGAAAACAAAACTCATAGTCTGGTTATTACATGTTTAAAATTTTACATCATAGCATTAAGCCAAAAAAAAAATTTGCTCTCAATTTTTTTATCTGAGTTCGAACCCTCCACTTCAAATATTTTTGCATTTGACTCACTACTGGTTAGCAAAATTTCTTTTTATATGTTGCACCAGCTAACACAGAGTGATCAATGATTTAGAAATTATTTACACATTTTCATATATGTCTCAATAACAAAAAAAACTTTATATATGACTCAGGTATAGTAGGTGATTACATTGAAGTAAAAATACATGTGCACTATACTTATGGTTGTAGTACATGGGTTTTAACCTTAAACAACGAATCTTACACTTTGAACACATTATTTTAAACCTACCAAAATGGAGAAAAAAAAGCTATATATCTTACAACTTTTTTTAAAATATATATATATAAACAGAATTCAGTACTTAGGGTATGTGGGTGTTTATATCGAAGCCTCATGTTGTAGGTGTCAAATGCGGAGGAAAAAAATCCTATGTACCAGTCAAAACATGTTTATCCATCTAACATGAGCTGGAACTCACAAAATGTATTTCAAAACCAGTCAAGCTTGAGATTTAGGTCAGGGACCAGCCTGGATTCGAACCCACTCTCCAAGTCCCAGATCAAACACCTAATGGACAACATAACAATGATGGCACATGAGAATTAATTCTTAATCTGGCCCACTAGCAAATCGGAGAAAACAATAAGACTAATGGACTTAAATATATATATAAACAACTTAAATACTAGAGACATTCCAAAGATAAAATCTAATATATTTAATAAATAGGGGCTTTACTAATGACTAGCTATGGTCAATTAGTGAATTGGATTGATTTAATAATGAGACAGAAACTGATATATGATGAATTATAAAATATATTTATTGACAATTTCATATATATTTTGATATAACCATTATTTAGTATTGGAAAATGCATGCAGGCATTTTTATTTATTAAGTAACATTACTCTAGGTCATTTAGTAAAATAAATTTGTGGTTATTATTTAATTGCACTAAATATTGCTATATAATAAATCACTACATTTCACTTATTAGTTATGCCATTTCATAATCAGTTTGAGTGGCTATTATACAATAAATCAAACCAAGTCTGGAGTGAAGCTTAATAATACAACCGATTATAACAAATTTATTTATTAAATATGGGCATATAAAGCATCCCAGATAGTTTTAGATCGAATGGGTTTTCAAGAATGCTTCAGTTCAATGCTGAAGACTGCATATTAGGGAGGTAGAGTAGGCTATAAAGATTTTACTAATATGCTATGCACAAGTAAAATATCATAATAAAGTGGCTCTGTGGATGGATGAATAGTTTTTAGAGTTTTCGTGACCAACACTGGTTTACTCAATGACCAATCGTCATGCTGCTAAAAGGGAACCTTTATTTGCTTCATAAGAGGTGGGGGACTTACATGCTAATCTGGCCCTTATCTCAGTCTTAGCTACTGCACTACCCATAAGAGAGGAAGATGGGCTGGACTTACCATGGCTCCATCTTATATATATAAAAAAAAAGAACACAATGATAAATTTCTCATCCTCCAAGCCAAAGTATATTATAAATTAAATATCATACATTATATGAACACTTGTTTATAAGCCTGATCAAAAGAGCCAACTCTTCTGTAGCATGAGAAGTATGATATGCTACTGATGGGAATATATATAGACAAACTTCACTTTATCCTGTTCAATCTCTTAGTTATCTATAATTAATAAACTCTTAAAGGGGGAGAAGTATATTTAAAGGACTTATGTATACTTTAATAAGAAAAATATATTGATGATTACACTCCAGGCTAGTTTAATCTTTAGTAACATATAAAATCAAGTAGTAAATAAATGACCGCACTAAGGTTAAAGAAAGTTAGAGCATATGAGAATGAAATTATTTGAGAGCAATTTAAATATTATATTAGAAATAAAGTTAAATAATGTATTAGGAAAAGAAGTCTTAATAATAGAGTTTGAGATTAGTTAGACTAGCTTTACTTGTGGCTTGAAAATTTACCTTGCACCATTTTAATAGTTCATATTTCAAAGTCTGCTCATGCATGGCAATTGATTCTTAAATAACAGAAAGCTTTTATTCAGCATTCCATGATTCTCCAGTCTGGCTTTTACTTCATTTCATGGGACATAATGACACAGTGGCGGCGGATGATGACCCAACAGGGCCGAGAAGGGTGGTGGACTTACTACTACATCATTATTTTTTTAACTTTCACACCAGCATAAGTTATGTTCACTGCTCTGCTTTTAATAGTAGCTAATCTATCTGTGATTCAAAATACAGCCATTTTATAGTTTTTCTTTATCAATTGTTTTTGAAGATGCAACAGTAAGATAATGTCCAAAAATAAATTCACATCTATTTCCAGATTAGAAATAGACTTGACAAAATGTTTATAACAAAAGTATCTTTAATCTTAATCCAATTTTAAATAAAAACTTTAATTAAAACTACCTTTCCCAGATTAAAACAATAGTGCTTCCAACCCTTTAATTATTTTTAGACAATTAACTGTAGCATCTTCCATCTTGGTTTTTTATAAAACATACATTTTAATAAAAAAAGTACTTTAAAAAGAAAAGTTTAAAAATGTCATATAATAAAATATTTACAAAAAAAATCAATATTCTGTTAGTATTTTGCTTATATATATATATATATATATATATATATATATATATATATATATATATATATATATATATATATATATATATATATTTGAGCTGCACCTATGTATTTTAATAAAAAGAATTAATAATCATAAAATTAATAATAATAAAAATGTTAATTTAAAAGTTAAAATTTTATAATTTAGTTAAACACAGGTTAGTTGATGGAACTATAAAGCTCAATCTTAAGCTAAGATTGATTGCTTCAATATATATAAAATTAAGAGCATGATAATATATATATATATATATATATATATATATATATATATATATATATATATATAGTCAATACTTATTAACTTCTTCACTACTTTAAATTATTCCACTAACAAATCATTATTATTTTGAATCCTTGCCAAATTATTAATTTTATTTGTTGACACTCACATGTATATTAGAAATATGTGTATATATATATTCACTTTAACTTTAAACAAACATTTTTTTAAATTTTTTTTATCAAGAATGCATTCAAATAATAAATTCAACTTTAGCTGTTATCAGAGATCTACATTTTGCCTTGGAATAAATATCAACCTTTTCTGTCTAGATATTTATAATGTAATTAATAATACACATTTTTAAATATATACATACCATTATTTTTTAAAAAAAATATATTTAATGCTTAATGAATTATATTAATTGATATGTTAGAGATACATCATATGCAGTAAATAGCAAATAAGAGAAGAGATTCATTTTCAATCACATGCTTATTTAAAATGTTTGTTTGTTGAAGTAGTTTTATGAAGTCACATTAGACACTGTGACTATTGAAACACTCCAGTTTATCTTTTTCATTTTAAATGAATCATTATTTCTCTTTTATTAGTGTTCTATTTTCTTTTTACAAATAGAATAGTGTCTTTGGCAATACATTTTCTTTAAATTTTGACAGAAGAATATTTAAAAATAAAACAATGGCTTTGCAATTTCTTTTAAAATAAAATAAAAATATCACATTTAATTTTGAAATAATGTTATGAACTATATTTTTTGAATAGGAAATATCACCCTTAAAATATTTGTAAATTTAAAACTAATACATGTGCATCAGGGATGAAGACTTCATATATTGAATGGAATAAGTGCTTCCATAGAAGAATTCACTAAAAAATTCAAAAGTTTTAACTAAAATTCAATTTTAAAAATTCATTAAAATATATAAATAGTCAAACTCACAAAACTGATCCAACAAGTTGGACATAAAATAGTGTAATAAAAACAATAAATACATTAGTGTATATAAACTATTTTGCTAAACATAAAAAAAAAAGAACTATTCAAACTCATTATTTTTTGTATGGAATTTCTGTTGACTTTCAATTTTTTTTACTAATAGTTGAATTGTTTTTATATAAGGCAAATATTGAGTTTGATCATCACATTATTTGTTGATTATAAGAAGTTCAAGCAATGCTAAAATGTAATTTAAAGTTAAAACTTAAGAATGTTAAAAGCATTTGGAAGATAAAAATATATTGATAATGTATTATTTATTCTATACTAGTCACAGACTACTTAACAAATAAGAGAGTTCCATATTTTTCTCTAAACTATTTTTCATTCATAAAAAAAGAAGAATGAACAATTCAACTCATTATTTTTTGTATGTAATTTCTGTTAACTTTCAATTTTTCTGCCACCAGTTCAACTGTTTTTATATAAGGCAAATAATCAGTTTGACCATCACATTATTTATGTTATTAGTTGATTGTAAGAAGTTTAAACAATGTTAAAGTGTAATTAATATTTAAAACTTAAGAATGCTAAAGGTATTTAGAAAATAAAAATATCTTGTTAATGAATTCTTTATACTTAACTAGTCACAGTCTGATTTACAGATAAGAGAGTTAATCTGGATGTATGTAATTTATATATATTAGTTATTATATAAAAATTGTGGCAAGTAAAATAAAAACAATTATTAAAAAAAGATTATTTAGTGTGCTTCTATTCTAAAAAAGTCATACTTTGTCATTGATGTACATATATATTGTACCGTTTATTTATATATGGTACAAATATATTGGCATTTGGTAAAAGCTAATAAAAAGGTAAATTTAGATTATTTTTTTTGATTAGTATAATTTTTTTTTAAACATACAATGAAAGTTAAAATTTACATCCATAATTTTTTTATGTAATTAAAAATAAAAGTATAAATTGGAAAGAATAAATGACATGCAGATTAATAATCCAGATAAATTAAAAGAATTCCAAAAGTAAAAAGATTACAATTAGAAAAATCTTTTTAGGTAATTAAAGATGACAGAATTATGCTAAAAAATAAAGACTCTGTAACATAAATTTGATAAAGAATGTACAAGATTATAAACCTAAGAACCATGATAATAATAACATGCACAGAAGTTTCAAAACTGGATCGAGGTATAAAAAGAAGAGGTCAACTTTGATCTGGGTTTTTCATTTATTTGCTGGTTATGTGTTCTTAGAGTGGAGGTTTCCGTGAGAGTGACCTGTCGCTGTGAAATGCATTTGCACAGGAATACTACTCACTTGCTGAACAAAGTCATCACACAAAAATGGAAATGAAGCCTTGTGACCACTGTCTTTTGCAGCAAATGTCATCACAAGTGAGCTTCTTACTTCAGCTATGGAATGGACCAGATGCTGGCTGAAGAGACCAATTATAAGCTCAGGATCCCATAAATCTTTAAAACTTATCGGTAAGCTAAACTATTCATATCCTAATAGTGACTAAATTAAGTTTGCAAACAATACCATAATATAAACTTGTAATATAATCCCAATAGAGACATTCCCTGATTTATAAGATATTTTGATCCATGGATTGTTTTATGAAGAGAGAATGGAAAAGAATGGATTGTGTTAATTGTGTAAAGTGATTACCTGGATTAGCATGCATGCCCTTTGTAATTTTATTTAACTAATTTATCTTAAAAATATTTAAATTTGTTAGAATAAAATATTTTGCTTTCATCAACTTGTTCATTGTACATTATTAATGATAATTATTAAATTTATTAATATTAGTTTATTAAGATTTGAAAGTATAATTTACCTTTGTCAATATTCATTGACTAAGCTGCAGGAATAATAATATCTAGAAAATAACTATGGTTACAGTAAAATATGACCCAGTTTTCTTTTAATACCAATTTCTTTTTTATTTATGATGAGCAATGTGATGGATTTCAGTGGATTCTTGTATGAATCGTGGTGCTCTTATTAAAATAAATAAAAAGCTGATTCCACCATTAGCGTAAGTTGAAATAATTGGTAGGCCAGTTAATCAGGAAATATAGTTATGTTTTGTAGAAATATGAATGAAATATTTATATTTTCTGTATTCATAACTTGATTAACTTTCACTAAATTTACAGTGAATAAAAGAAGGCCTACAAGATCTATCAAAATGGGAAAATGTTACAATATAGACAGACATATACATAAAATGTAATCATTATTCAACTATTAAAATATTCTATTAAAATATATATAGATAAACAATGTTATTTTAACTCTTAAACAAAATTCAGGTCTTTAAGTAACTTTTAAAATAAGACATCAAATCTATTGTATATTATTTAAAATAAAAACAGATTCAAAATATTATGCTTCGTATCATTATCTGTTCTTCAATAACTAATTTTTTTAAGATAAGATATCACTTGACAGTCTTAACAATCAACAACCTTACAAAATAAATGACCTATTAAGTTTAAATTTTTTTAATAGATGATATTCAAGGTATGGGCAAGTTTTTATATTGCCTCCCACTATCTATGATTTTTTTATAGTAATCTTTAATATACAATGATCAGTCTATTGAAAGCTTTTAATTTTTAAAACATAATGCTTTTTAAATTCTTTAATACATCACAAGAGTTTTTATTTATCCATCATTTTTTAGTGCTACCATAAAACTAAATTAAAATACCAAGTGAAACATAATTTCCCATTTTATTTCTTTCCTCATTTGCAATAGGAATTAAATAATTCCATAAGAAACTATATGTATTTCAAACATTAAAATACAAAATACTGGTAAACTGAACTTTTATCCAAAAATGTCATTTTCTAACTTTGTCATTTCACAGCTGTATTCAATTATATAAGATAACATCACAATAAAATAAGTTATCCCAAAATATTTTATTACCATATACTTATAACAAATAATAGTGATAATAATTATAACAGCACTAAAATACTTTATTAAAGTAATTCTTTATGACCCAAAAAGTCTTTTGGATAGCATTTAATCTTTTAAATATTTATCATAAGTCATTCTAAAATACAAATTGAAATTTCTTAATGTTTGAATAATAATATCAAATGATAATAAGAATTCTTTCATTAATAAACAGTCAGACTTCTATTATTTTGCATCTGATAAACTAAGATTCCTACATGCATACTGCAAAATGCTTAATAATTTACATTCTGACTACGAAGATTCTATTATATATTTAAGTATATTATCATGCAGTTTTCAATAATCTTTTATCAAGTAAACTAACTGCATTTCTATAAATTCACTGACATATAACTTTGTTAAGTAATTACTTGTAACCAATATATATATATATATATATATATATATATATATATATATATTGGTATACAATCCAAATTATATATATATATATATATATATAATTTGGATTCATCCACTTTCTGCACAGCCATACTATATATAGATAAAACAATATTATTTTACCTCTTAAAAAATGCGTTTTTAACTTAAAATAACTTTTAAAATAAGACTTCAAATCTATTGCATTTAAAAAAAAAAGTAGATAAAATCAAAACAGATTGGAAATATTATCTTTGGTATTATTATGTGTTTCTTAATAATTTAATTTTTTTTAGATAAAATTAATTGCTAATTTTAACAATCAACAACTTTACAAAATAAATGACTTATTAAGTTTTTATTTTTATTTTTATAAATATATTCAAAGTATGACCAAGATGATATAATATTTATATATTGACTAATGACTTTATGTAAAAAAAATATTAAAACAATCAAACTAAGTCACAGCATTTGTAGTTTGCATTCCATAATAATTTCCAGGTATTGATCTAGTAAAATAAATACTAGGCTAACATGTCTTAGTATATACTGATTGTATTGTTTGTAATGGTATAAATTGGTGGTAAAGAAGGGGTAAAGCAGGGAAGATAGCTAACATCATTTCAATAATCATAATCATTGATTGTCAATGAGCATGATCAAAAATCAATATTAAAAATAATTATAAGAAATTGTATAAATTATAATTCTATCATCACCAGAAATTATCATCAAGAATCTTTAATCACTCTTTGTGAATGGAATTAAAAGTTATACATTACAAAATCTAGATTAGTTATCATCTAACCAATGTCTGTAGGACATAATATGCAAGTAATTATTTTAACTATATGCACTTTCTTTAGTACTAAAATAATTTTACCTATATATATAAAATGCTGGGGTTATTATAACAATGATAATCATTGTAAATGTTCTGAACCATCAGGTATCATGAGTTTACTGACCATCAATAAACTAATTATCAAATGTATAAAGTAAAATGAGTAAACTGTAAAAGTGATCTATTATCTTTACACTAGCCAGAAAATTCATAAAAGAATCATATGGGTGTTCAAACAAATATCATACAGATATGTATAAAATGTTATTCCTTGAGATAACTTAAGTCCACAAGAATTCTGTAACTGTGATTGTGAACAAGAGAAAATAGACATATCTAAAAAGTTAATCTATTTTAAATTAAATAATTTCATTGAAATAATTTAAAGTAATGATTAACAAATGTATTAATTAGAAACAATAACAAAAACAAAAGTCTGAAAAGTACTTTATATACAAATAAACCATTCTGATTTTAACTTACATAGATGAGCAACTCAAGAAATTATATTTACAAAGATAGATAAATAAATGATTTTTAATGCATATAAGCACACAAATGTGTATACATGAGAAAACTAAATATCTAAATAATTATTAATCTAATGAAGATTATTCCATTTTAATAGAACATAGTGAATGAATTTAGATATATGTATCTGTGTTTAGACCTATGCACACATTGTACATTTAATATTCCAATAACATTTCATTTCTCATAATACACTCATTAAATTTATAGCCCTTGTTCTAATTTAACAATATATTAAGAATTAAATGTCAAACATATCCATAATACATGCATACAGATATACTTGCTTGAATATAAAATTAAAATATTTAAAATTATTTTTAAAAATATATTGTTTACTTTAAATCTGGAGTTTTATCTGCCATTAAAACATAAACACACATTTGGTAATTTCAATATACAGTATTGTCTAACTTTAGAACAAAACTTTTATAAATGTCAATAAAATTCTAAGAAAATACCTAGATTTGCCCTCTGGAGATTTTAATCCTTGTCAAGAAATTTCTCTGATCAGTTATTTTTTCTTTGTTGAGCATTTTTTCTTATTAACTAAATATTTTATTCAAGAGTTGTTTACTTTTAAAATAACTCAATATATAAAGCAACTCAATATAGTAAAAATTAAACTATTTTTTGGATCAGTAAAGAGAAATAGATTATCACTCATTTTCAAAGTTAAAATTTGAAATAATAGTATATATTTTTTACTCACTAGTCAATTTTTTTTTTTTGCCTTAAGAGTTGATACAATAGATATCAAGCATATATAACAAATACATATCGCTGATAGTAATTTTTGGTTGTGCTTCTTTGTACATAAATAAAATAGTATATGTATAAACATAGCACGGGATACTTTGCAAGTTGGCTTCCTATTACCATGTCCAAAATATAGATAGCACAAATAATAATGTCAGTTCTCAATTTCAATTAGCTTCTATAATGTGTTGGATTGCAGCCAGAAAATCATAGAAAAGCTATTCCTTACTTCCATGTGAGTTTAAACATGAGCAATGTGGAACTAACAGTTGCCTTTCTGCATTCTCTATAATCTAGTAATTTAATAATAATAGTCTCTAATCTGAACCCATTATTTATAGTGTATAGTGGAATTTGAAACTGAAAAATATTTTGAATAATAATAAACCAGATAATTTAATTACCATTATTCTGTTTTTTAATATACATTTATTAAAATTAATTATTTAATTTTTTAAAAATCTTTTAATTAAAACAAATTATAGGATTAATGCACCTAAGAAAAACTCTCTATTTTCCAAAAATAATTTTTATTTTTGTCAAAATCAGGTATGTCAAATAAATTTAATAAAAATAACTGTATTAATTAAATAAATCTTTTTTTTCTTACTGTATTTGATTTTAAATAATTTATAGTATTTAAAATATCAAAATTATTATTTAATCATTATCTCATTATTTCAGGTTATATAATTTAAATGAATCTTTGTAATAAATTTTATCTGTGTTAATTTCTATTTTCGTTTCAAATTTATATACATATGTGTGCACCCACTACTATGTTATGTGTCATGAGGTGAATTTTTCTGAGCATACATGTATATTCTTAAAATATTCTCCAATTAGCAGTTAAAAGTTTAAAAACTTGAATTGCTCCACCAAAAATGATTGTCCAATGCACTATATATTATTATTAGAACCTAGATATACTTGTAGATATAACCATATGTCTACATGAATGATAAAGAATCAAACATATACACATATGCTGCATGGTTGATTAAGAATCCAAGTATTTCTCACCTAACTAAATTATTTTATGAGTTTAACTAGACTACTGTGTGAGAATGAATTAGATTATTTATTGCTAAGAGTGAGAACTATCAAACATATTAGAGTGAATGATACTATATTGTAAAATTATGTGGTTCAATGTATCCTGAATTAATGACTACATAGCATTCATGTTAGAGTGAAACTGTCATATGCAAAGTGTGTATCTAATGATTAATAAACTTTAAAATGAATATCATAATAATTAGATAAAACTTCAGCTTATCTCAATGTAACTGACATTAAAATCTGTAAAAATATGATTCTCAGATATTTCACTTAATAATTATATAATCGATATTCTGTAGTTGATTAGGAGGTAATTCATTTTTTTGTTTGTTTTATTTTGTTTGTTTTTCGTTTTATTCTATATATAGTTAAACAAGTTTATACATTAATTTGTATCACTAGTAAATATTAAATAATTTGCTAATAAAATCTGGAAACTTCTTTGTTATACAGATTGGAGACTTTTTATTTATGTCTGTGGGTGTACTATTATCTAGTAAAAATGGATGTAAAGTTTCATCTGCAAGTTATCTCAATTGTGACTTAAATCTTTTGCTTCCAATCACTGTATAATTTTTTCCTCCAAAATAGCATAACCAACATTTGGCTTGAAGATAGAAATTCTCTAAAATGCAAAAGTACCAACTGGGGTAAATTGGTTGACAGTGATAATTAATAATGTGCTTGAGAGAAATATTAGCACAAGTTAAATACCAGGCATGAAAGAAGTAGAAGATGTTTAAAAAGATAGGAGTCTATTTGAGGTTAATATTCTAAATTACATTTCAATTAAAATCACATTAAAGATTTAGTAAATAGAATAGAAAAGAGGTTATATAGATGAAAAATTGTCAATGGAGGGTTTTGAAACTAAAGTATCAACAAAATAATAAAACAATTATTCAGATATAGAATAAATTTCCAAAAAAAAAAAAAGCCTTGAACATATATACTTGAGAATCATTTAAGAAAGAGATACTCTAGAGAAAAGAGACAGTCTCTACTTAATGATGACCTGGCAAATATTGCAATAAATAGAGAATAAAATAGAAAAAATCAACAAAGAATAAAATAATATCAATAAAATATAAAAGACACGATTCATCGAAAAAACCAATAGCAAATGGATGAGATAAAACCCTATAATTTTAAAATGAAAGAATATCAAAATAGAAGTTAAAAAAAGATAAAAAGTTATATAGGGAGAGTTAAACATGATCTTAAAAAGGTTATGGAAACACAGAAATAATTAAAAAAAAACCAGATTGTAGAAGTAAAAATAGACATTTAAAATAAAAAATACATAAATTGAAAATGTTATAGAAAAGTTACATGCTAAGACAATAATAACACTGTAGGCATTAAAAAGCAAAAATCTCATCATAAGAATACATTCCAATTAAATAAAAATGATTTGATATTTAAGTTGAAGTGATAGCCAGAGGGAACAATAAAAATGGTACAAGCTGAAGAAGAGCTAAGAAAAAAAAAATTAAGATCAAAGCGGCAAAGTTTTTAAATAGCTTAAAAAAAGATTGCTATTATTGGTTAAGAAAATGAGAAATCAAACAAAAAGTAAGAAAAATGGAGATGTAAGTGAAGTCACCATAAAAAAAAAAACATTTTAAATTAAACTGATCAAGGAATGAAGCAGAAGAATTAAGTCAGCTACATATTATCTAAGAAAAAGACATACCTACATCCTGGGATAACTATTGCAAAAATGATTATCAGAAAAATCATATAGAAACAAAATGCATACCAGTGAAAATAGTAAAGAATAAAATGAAAAAAAAAAGTAATTCTTTTAAAAAATTTAAAAAATCTATTATATTGTGATTTATTGAGCAAAGAGAAGTTAGAGAGAGCCTGAAATCACATACATGATATAGTCAAAGATTGATGGATTTCATTAAAAAGGAGCTATAAATTTTTGGAAAGTATCATCAAGTAATTTTGAAAGCTTTTGAACTGAAGAGCATCAAAATAACAGCATGCATAGTGTCTCTATAAACAAGATGTCTAACTTGAACAATACATTATAATATGCCAATGACAATTCAGCTGATAATACTAATGAATAGTAAAAGTATTATTGAATTTTTAATCTCCATAAATTTTGGGAATCTACAGACAAAAAAATCAAATATAATCTCATAATGGGTTAGCCATGACTTTAACCAACAGTATTAAAATTCTGTATTCTGATTTTAGAAACCAGACTTATAGACCCAGGAGACACACAGATTGTAGTTGAAAAGACAAGAAGGATGGGAGATTAAAACTGGATATAGGAACAAACTCACCATGAAAAGAAATTGGATTTAAACTAAATTGAGACAAAACTCAAGTGAAGATATTTTATTTCCAGTCATCTATAAATAAATAAAAAAACAGAAATGATTTTATTGAGTTATTTTTTACATTCAAATCTATCAGTGTGGTTTAGAAACCATAAAGTAGATGCAAGTGACATGATGTATGTAATCACATTTATTATTTGTGATGATGGTGTAGCAAACATATTACATGACTTCTGCGATTTTGGAGGAATTGAAAACCAGGGCAATCATTGACATTTGAGTACTAGCTCAACTTTTTAGAATATCAAGATCAATCAACTACAAATTTTGACATTACTCTTAAGACAAATGCAAATAATAATGACCAATATAAAAAACCCACATAGACTCTCAACAGGAGTAAATTGTCATTTATCTGGAAATAACAAGGCTCTAAACAGGTGTAAATATATTTATCTACTAATAAAAAGACTTTAAACAGCAATAAATTAATATTTGTCAGGTGATAACAACCTTCAATTAAACATTTTAATGATGCTGGGATTGATACAGGATATATAATATCAAGTTCAAATTTTCTATATTTCTATAGATGCCATATTAATTGTATTAAGCCTATCACTGTCTGTAGCCA
This sequence comes from Epiperipatus broadwayi, assembly GCA_028023455.1. NCBI lineage: Eukaryota > Metazoa > Onychophora > Udeonychophora > Euonychophora > Peripatidae > Epiperipatus > Epiperipatus broadwayi. Next base: position 2,110,755 of record JAQFVV010000107.1, read on the forward strand.
TAAGACAATCCCTTTATGGGTCCACATCCAGTAAATTCAAAACATTTTAAACATTTCTGAAATAAAAGCCAAAGTTAAAGATGCATTTTAAAGGTTTCTAAATAAACAACAATGATTAATAAATTTTCTGATGAAAAACCAAGTGTTTCTAACAAGGTTAAAATAATCCAGGGATTAATGCACTACATTCTAATTAAAGAAAAGAAACACTTCTGAAATTGATTACTCTTATTTATACAGAGAAGTGAAAAAACAGATTCAGCTACAGAGGGGTAATCAAAAATGTTTTCCCTAAAATGGATCAGTAAAGATATGTCTTGTTGACAATAGATTGAATGTCATTGCTATACATGAAAGATGTCACTTGCTATGCCACAGATTATTGTAAAAATTTTGGAAAAAAAATTTTTTTTGTCATCATTGACTTGATGTCAAGATATTTGCAGATACTTCTACATCTGCAGGACTGCCTTACCCTGACTTCAGATCTAGAGTGCAAACACATGTCTATAAACACATATCTTTCAGTCTGATTAAGGATTCATAAGATATTTGGACTAAGTACTATAAGAAGAATTGAAATATAGCATTAACTTCAAATTGTAAGACTTGTTGGAGCACATAAAAATATTTCCAATTTAAATTCAAAATAAAAACATTATTATGAGACTATAAAAAACAATTAAAAATAGACTATGAAGCAACTAAAAGCCTGCTTAGTGACAGAAGTAGTTTTACTTCTGAGTCACATGATCAGCTTAAGAGTAGTTTAAGGCCACTCTGACAAGATTTCAAACATTTGAAATTTTGCAAGACCTTCTAATAATAAAAAATTATTTAAGATCATTCCTGGGACTATAATTTTTACAATTTCATTATTATAAGTACTTCATAATGAGCGGCATTAGAATTGGACAGCTCAATGAAACTAGAATCTCCATCATATTCAAACAAATTTCCTTATGGAAGTTATTTTGACAATCTAATTTCAACAAGCCATTTTACCTAAAAACTGATAGCAATGTGTTTGATTTGGGAGGCATTATATTTAAATTAATAGGATGACCTTGAGTGTTATATTTCCATGCAGAGTCTGTAATTATACTTTACTGATAAAGAGGCTTTAGCTATCATATAGGATTTTGAAAATTCTGACATTTTCAATGAAATTTGACATAATTGTTATCACTGAACATAAATGGTTCCATGATTATTTAATTCAATGAATAAATTTCTACAAAAGTTCAAGTCAACCATTATTTTAAATCTGATAAAGTGATGATGATATTTTATGCTACAAACTTTGTTAGTATATTTCTTCAACATATTTACATAGATTATTTTTTACTTCCATTTTTATCCTTTATTAGTGAATACAAAAATCTGATCCAAAATGTAGCATATTATATCATTTTAAGTGGTCAATTTATGTAATCAACCATCTATCAATATTATATTTCCATGTGTATTAAAAGATCCAGAACTTGTATAAATTAAGAAAGGATTATTATTTTACATGACTCATTATGCAGAAAATCATGGAAATGTAACTCTTAAAAGTTAAATCATTATGAAAATCAACTTTTGATATAAACATTTTAGTTTCTACATTAAATAACAAAATCTCCAGATATTGTATCATTGGTAATGTATGTATTCCATCAACATTGTCTACTTTACAAATATACTAAATCTGTTTTAAAACTAAATTTGTAAATAGGCTGTCTATATAAATAATTCAACCCAAAAAATCCAAACAAACTTTTCACTTCTAATTTTTATGTGATTGTTCAGTCCAGAAATTCTGTTTTTTTTTTTAATGGTCATGAATTATGTATTCTCAAATATGTCAATACATATTCCATCAGTCAAAATGATATTAGAAATACTATTAGAATATTACAAAATCAACATTTCTCTGTTGTAGGCAAATACCAGGCCAATCTAGCAGATTAGAGACATCTTTTCTTTTGCAAGAGTGACAGCACCAGATTATAACAATAAGGCTTTCAACACATTTTTCAATAACTCACAATATAATCCTTGCATAAGAGTAATTAAGAAAGTTAACTAATCTTTTTTCAACTATGCATGAGTTCTAATTACCAAGTGGGTAAAGAAAGAAAATATTTTATTAGCTATATAAATTAGATACACAATAAAACCACTGGATTTTCTCCAGCATAATTACATTTTAAAAATCATCATCTATATTGTTTATGTGAATTAGAAATAAGAAAAGGTTCTTGGTCAGTTCAAATATATAGAAGATAAGCATACAAATATGGTTATTAAAGATCATCCCAAATAAACATAAATATCTGATCTCCATTCAAAACACAGATATTGGAATTTATTGAACATTTTTGTTATTAAATGTATTTTTTTGATTAATTAGAATGAATATAAAATGATAATTTTATAAAACTACAAAAATATCACATGATAGAAAACTCTCTTTACATTAGTGCCAGTGCAAGTTTTTGCAATCAATGTATAAAAGAAAATTTGTGCATAAAATCTCTATCTAGTATGTACTCATCCAATGTCTCCAGATTAGTTTCTAGCTAGTGGTTTTCATCAGTGATGTACCTTGTATCTGAAAGTACTGAACCTAAATCTTAGGACATTGTCCAACCCACCACTAGCCAACTTTTATCTATTTATTTAAGTATAAAGCTATAATCCCAAGATAAAAACACAACACTGTTTTTAATCCAAGATGATTCACTTGTATAGATGTGAACCTAGTTAAGTATCTAGAGATTTTGATCTTTGTTTTTTTTAAACCACAGTCACTATCATCCTATAGGCAAGATTGGTATAAAATCACTGAAACATCACATGATCAACATTTCCTGTATATAAACAAGTTGTTAATATAATAGCAAACTCTTCATACAGCAGTACCACCTAGTAATAATCTTAGTAATCAATGGATGCTAAAAGGTTTGTGCATGAAATCTCTATCTAATGCCTACTGATCTAATATATCCAGACTAATTTCTAGCTTGTGATTTACATCAGTGAAGAGCTTTGGATCTGAGAGCAATGCACCAATCCTGCCCATAGAATGATGGTGATTCTGGTTTTTAAAAAAAACAAAAACACCAAAATATGTAAATACTGAACTGAGTTCAGATTTGTATGACTATATAAGAAAATTACCTTGGTTTGAAAATGTGTTTTCATCTTGGGATCATAGTTTTTTAGCTAAATAAATAAGTAAAAGGTGGCTTTTAATGGAGAGATTTCAGATTTAAGGTATTTCACTGAAAAAAGCACAAGCTAAATCTAATCTGGAGATATTGGATGAGTAATCATTAGATAGAAACTTTATGCACAAACCTTCTTTCAACCATTGATTACTAAAGTTGCAGTAGATGGCACTTCTGTATGGAGAGTTTGCTATTGTGAATGATAATTTTATTAGAACAGGATATGAAAAAAAAATATTGGAAATTTAAATTACATTAAGATAACATATATCAACTGTAGAAAACAAACTTATATAAGCTTATTTATTTATTATAGTCAATTATGAAAAGCATAAGATAAATTATATAAAAAATAGAAAAAAAATTAATCCTATATATATAAGATAAATAAATATGGATTGCATGTATGTAGATACATAAGGGAGACATTCAACATTAAATTATATAATATTTTATTCTTAGATTGGTCTAATTTTAGTTCAAATAAAAAAATACTAAGCATTAAAGGGACTTTTATTTAAAAACAAATAAAAGTTCCATTGAATAGGGTTAAATAAAAATGGTCATGTTAATGTAAAAGGTTATAGTATTGTCATATGTTAAAATATAGTGAAGCTATCATATTCTCAACATTTTGTTTATACCTCTTGCACACATAAATATAATTAATGACATTTTTCTGATAATATTTGATCATCATAAAATATGCAATATTTACTGTATTGTGCATGTATAATAATTTTCAATACATACTCATATATAAAGAAAAATGCAGATATTTTATATGTATAGTATGTATATATAAATAAGATTATAGAACAAACAAAATTTAAAAAGGTAAGTAGTTTAATAATTAATTGAGAGAACACATCTACATACAGTATATATATATATATATATATATATATATATATACTGTATGTAGACACATATATATATATATATATATATATATATATATACTGTGTGGCTTCACTCATTCACATTTACTTTACAAAATAAACATAATATTTTTCTGTACTATATCTTTATTTATTAAAAAAAAAATGAATAGCAAAATATCAAATTTTCCTTGCAATTAACCACATCTGGATAATATTTTTTTCAATAACTTTTCTTTTTTTGAAACCAAAATAGTATCTATTTAACTCAACATCAACTCAATAATTCATACAATCATTCTTACATGCTATTACCAATTTCAAATTCTTGGTTAAACTTTTCAAACTTAGTTTTCCTGATGCAGTACAAGAATGTTGGCAGTTTTATCTGCCATTATTAAATTGATAACTCTGATTTTACCACAAAAGATAAATATTTTATTACATGAAACACTGCACAAATCAGAGTGAAGAATAAAATTTACTTGCTTTTAAATAAAGCCAAAATAACATAAACCTTTTCTGAGAATTCTTTGGAAAGCTGCAATCTCTGTTTACATTGTGATGTTTGCATTGACATTATTTAACAGTATGCAATGTATACTTGCATTTTTTAATTTCAGAGGATGCTTATAGTAATGATATATTAGGTTGTGAAATTTTATATAAGTGGCATCCTTTTGAAGCTTTAGAAATGGCCATCCATAATATAATAATCTCATTTTTATTGGCATTTTAAAAATTTATCATGCTAAATAAGTTATATAATAATTATTTACATTTTTTAAATGTAGATTTTGAAAAAAACAAAAAAAACATATTATTTTGTAGATTTTGAAAGATGTGATATCTAACTTACTGAAAAATGTTAGAATTCAAATGTTTTGTTTTTATGTCTATTATATTTTTATGTAATATTTCAGAAATTGTAATGTACATAATTATGAATCAAAGCTTTAGATTTATATGAATAGTTATAATAAAGTATTTCAATAAATAGATAATAGCTTTTCTATAGTAGATTTTGAAAACACTCGTCTTTCTTACAAATATAAATACATTTGAAAAAGCAATTATATGCTCATTTCTTAGGAATATATATAATATTGTTAAAAACACTTTTTTTTATTTTTTCGATATATGGATAATAAAAATATAAAATAAAATACATAATTTCAGTAATTTATTTGAAGAAATATTAAACAAAAAAAAGATTGATATATACATGAGTGTCTACAGCATGAAATCTATTAAATTTTTTTGTTTATATCTTTTTTTCCCCCATATATTTATTTACATTTATTTTTATTTTTATGGATAATCTGTAATTGAAGTAATATATATTGATGCAATGTATGCCATAGTTTAACTGTGGTTTTGATTTGAATTAATTTTGTATGTAAATTTTTAATGGAATGATACAAGAATGAGATAACTCACAATATATGTTATGCATAACTTATGCATGGCTACTTCCGTAAAAAGTTTTATTTGTAATTCTTTCAATGTCCTTATGGTACATATATATAAATGATATACTTTACGGGTTCGTCCGTATATATTTTTTATAATTAATATACCGACGTTTTAGCTCGATAGAGGCGCTGTAAACACTGGTTATAACAATGTTAAAGTTCAACCAATAGAAAATAGGTATATTAAATTGAATATATATATATAGAGAGAGGCTAAATTTGAAGTATGTGTTAAAGAAAGTTTCACCGTGAGAGTTACAAATGATTGATCCAGTAAAACCTTTCTTTAATAATTTAATGCTTGTTTTTTGACTGAGAGCCTACTTTGAGAGAATTATCTTAGTTCTGCATTTTATTTTTTTATCCAAATACTAAACTGGTTAATCTTCAATTGCAGCATGAAATTGTTTATGTGTATAACAAAACAAGTTTAAAAAGAGAATATTACTTCACTATATCTGAAGTGGAAGGTCCATGTCAATGCAAAAAGCATATCAGTAAAAGAAAAAAACAACCTTCCCTAGCTCTAAATTATCATCCTTTGGAAACATAACTCGATACTGTCGTTATATAAAAAATATAGATATACAAAGAGAAGTTAAGTTTCGCCAGAATGTTTGTGTCAAAATGAATCATTCGCAAATTTTATGAATTATGTTTAAACATTTTTTAATTAAAATTTTGAATAAGCATTTAAATGATTTGACATTATTTATTATGTATACATATAGAGTGATTCTAAATATATTACAAGTATTAATAACGAATTTCCAATTAATACTATTTTTGTGTTAGCTAAGTAATGAACATTAGAGAGCAAATGATGCAAAATAATATCTTTTCTATCAATTAATGGTAAACAACTGAACACTCTTATGTAGGTAACATTTGCCCTGGTCTTGTAAAGCATTGCGATCCTCTTAATCTGATTTTTTCCTTTCCATTTTTTACATTTTTTGGGAAAAGGTTTTCAATCAAATAGTATTACAGAATAAAAATGCATTAAGTAGTTATGTAAAATTAGCAATAATAATCAATTTAACGATCGATGAATATTTGAAAGCAATAATGATCAGGCATTATAATAATTATATATAAAAAGCATATATATATATATGAAGTAATAAAAAGTTAGAGTCTAGTAAAATAAAATTAGAAATTGAAAATTATCACATATATTTAAAACTGATTGTTAATACACTATTCCACCATTATAACAAATGAAAGCATGCATGAATGTGGTCATTTGAGGAATTGAATTTGCTAAACTGACTAGTGAGACCTAGATGTTATTAGCTTTTCTTAGTTTCAAAGTTATATTATAAACATTTTTTAAAATATCATATTAGAATCTTTATAAAATCACTTAAATCAATCTAAAAAATATTCGTGAATTTGGATGCAACAATTTTCATCAGTGAAAATAGCAGTAGAAGATGGAATCTGCAAATGGAGGATTGTTTCAAATATTTTTAATATTAGAAAACCTGATATATTTATTTATCAATGATTTAAATGTGGATTCGATCATTAGATTATAATTCATGCATAAGAATGTGTTTATGATTAGTAAATTTGACATATTTATGTCAAAAAGTAATAAAGTAATAAAATACATACCTGAAGTTAAATTGCTTCATAGTATTCAGTTCATTGCAGCTGAAATTTGGCATCATGATGAGTTATTTGCTTCATAATTAATGTTGTTATAAGTATTAATATCTGAGCATATTTCTCAATACAAACACACAGATCTATGTAAACAATAAACATCAAAGGATACTCATAATGCATGCTTAGTTAATTGCAATTCAAGTCATTTCCCTTTGGCTAAATTATTTTATGACCTTGAAAATCCATAAATATATGCACTCTCACATGCAATTTTGAGAGTGCATATGTTTATGGGTTTTCAAGGTTATAAGATAACTTGGCCAGTGGAAATGACTTGAATTCCAATTAAGCACGTATGCAATATGTGTGATATTCTTTATTATTTACATAGATCTGTGAGGTTGTATTGAGAAATATACTCAGTTGCTAATATTTAAAAGAACACTAATTATGGAGCAAATAACTTCCATTGCAATTAATTGACTACTATGAAACAATATAACTTCAAGTATGTATTTCATTAATTTAAGTATTTAATGTCTTAACATATTTAAAGTAAGGCATACATCATAAAATTACTTTTTTTTATAAGCAGCCATTGGTTTGAGTAGAATCTGTGGTAAAATAAAATTACTTTTTTACAAATTTGTTATTAAACATTATTTTTCAAATAATTAATATAATGAGAATATGTGAGAAAAGTGAATTTGTCAGGTGAAATTAAAAAAAATCAAACAACTTAAGACTGATTTTACTATTAAAATGTAAAAAAACATTTTTTTCATATTTTCAAATGTATAAATTTAATTAAGCCAAAAACATATTTTAAGTTATTATACAGATAATATTATTTTTAATTATATTATAAATATATTTTCCGAATTATATTGGGTATCTATTAATAAAGACAAATTTAGAACACTGCTATAAATAAAATGCTCACATTTCCCCTCTTAATTTAATGTAACATCATCTACAAAATTCTCAAATTGATATTTAAATTCTAGCACTTTTTTATTTTTAAAAAATATTCCTGCCATCTAAAGGCAAAAATAAGAAACTAAAATACAAAATCACTATCATTAAAATAGAACTGTTCAATGCAAAATTGGTCTAAAATTATTTGGTTTTATGTTTAGTCTAATATTACAATATATTGTTGTGTGCTGATTTTATCTGAGGCAGGAGAGTGATTCTGCACTAATTCATCCCAATCATCATTGAGTCATGATGCTACATAATTTATGGAGACACTGTATTATATTTTAATAATTATGTTTCTAATAATGGTAAAATTTCATTGCTAAAAAACCATAAAAAGTATATCAAAAAAAAATTATACTATGTGCTTTAATTGCAAATATAAAAATAATGCTATATATACACCTGAATATAACTTTTCTTACATCACTGAGTCCAGATATATAATATAAAATTGTCTTAAAAAGTTTATATCTTTGTAAATGTAAACAATTAATTAATATTTATGTGTCTCAATTACATATGCAGCTAAGGTGATTTTTGTTTTGCTAATGCCTCTATTTTATATTTACAAAATGTGGTCATAACAATGAGTGCTTACTTTAAAATATGTTTATTGAAAATGACAGATATTTGAAAGCTAATGAAAGTAGATTTGTTATATTATTTATTTACTTATAAGTTTCTTAGGTCATTATTTTGTTTTACTTTGTACAATGTAATATTTTCAAAAGCTGGTCTTGGAGTGAAGCTCAATTCTCTTTCATCTTGCTCTAAAATATCACATGACCTACCAGAGTAATAAATCATTCAATTATTTATTGTTAGTTTGTTATATATTCTTAATGTTAATAACTAAGAGAGTGCTATTCAAATTTTTATGATTAGTGCACTTTGTAATTCCAGATCTAATTATTATTAACAATATAAAAACAATGTGACTTATAATCAATAAATTAGTTTCAACTAAGTATTTAAAAAAAAACAAACAAAAAAACTTTACTGAAAGCAATAATAATAAATTTTATAACGGAAAAAAAATTATTGAACATACAATATAATAGGAAAAATAGCGATTATAACTGCCTTCAATATTCTAGCTCTTATTTTTTTCAATATAGATCTATTTAAAGATTGTTTAGAAATATAATGTGATTCCCTAGATTATGCAATTGCTTAAATTAATAACACCAATAATTTTTATAGCTTTCTTTTGATTTGAATGTAAAAGGAAAATCTGGAATAATTTCTTTTTATAATTTTGCAGACTTGCTGTTGATATTATTTTATGATTCAAAGAGCAACAAATCATTAAATTTGTAAATCAATGTTGTAATGAATGTTTTACCAAGACATATATTTTTCTTACAATATTTTGTAATTAATGTAATTCAGCATAAAATTCAAAATAACATTATAAAATTATTTTGAATGCGCACAAATTCTGCAACTTATTAAATATAAATCAAAAATAGTTTGTTGAAAAATTAAGAATTGAAGACACACATCGTTGAAACTTATACGCAATTTCGATATATGTAATAAAATCTTTATTTACATGTGATAAATGATTATTTTATAGATGCGAGTGATTAAAAGATAACACAACTCATGGTTTTGTACTTGCAGTTTTAGTTGAAAACAATAAATTAATAAAACAAACCTATAGTTAAATCATTAAATAGGTAAAAGTCTTTAAAATAGCTCATTGCATTGAGAGAGGTCTCAATTATGACTCCTCATTAATGAAACAGTAAAGAAAAAGGTTTACTCTTGCAATAATGAAAATTTATCCTGATTTTTATCTTTGTGTCACCTTTCAACAAAGAATATTTAGAAGACCATAATTAGCTTGGTAGCTGTGGAATGGATGTCTAAAAAAAATTTAAGCCTGATTAAAACTTGAAAAACTTTTCATATTTTATTTGATTTAATTTGAACCCAGGTTAGAAATATCACAAGTGGATGCAGTACCATTATATCATGAACCTATTGATAATACAGTACAATGAATATTTCTAGTTTTAATAAGATTTAATAAATAATATACAAACTATATAATTTTCCAGTTTTACTCACGAATGTTTTGGTTCTTGACAATAAATAGACATTGAGAAAATCATTTATGCATTGTGACTTATGATAATACTTTTATTATATAAATTTGTGGGGAAAAAAACCATCATTGATTATTTTTATTGCTTTCTAAAAAGATTAATGTTGCAGAAGAAAAAGCAGTTGTTTTTATTCTCAAAACTAATATTGACTTTCTTAAGTCAGAATTTATTTATGAATGTTTTACTTTTTAATTATTTTTGATTCTCAGTTAAATATTTATGATAATAATCTTTAAAAGAGGAGATGGTGATTGAGATTTGTCAAAACAAAAGATTAAAAAGTTTTTTTGTGTGTGTTAGTTCATAAAATTTATTTTAAACACTAATAGATGTCTTGCATTGGTGGTCGAGAGGTCAGCGCGACTGCTTTGCATTTGCAGGCAGTTGCCCGGGTTGCGGGTTCGCGTCCCGGCCGATGCTATGACACTTAAAAAAAACACTAATAGATTAGTTCCGTTTTTTAAAAAAAATATGTTTGAGAACATATCTTAACACGTAAAAAAAGTTAGCGCAGATTTTATTTTATAAGCCTTCTGAAAGACAACTGAATATTACTTAGTAATATTTACTAATACACATAATGACATAAGGTAAAGAAACAAAAATATAGTTATATGATCATTTATTGTGAAAACGTTTTACTATTTTTAATGTAAAGGTTATAAAATTTAAATGTATATAACAATAAAACATATAAAACAAATCACTGCCACGATTTATTGCACTCTAGAAGATCACAGAAAGTTTTAGGGACAATGAAATTATATGCTAAATCTGCAGATAGTATCAGCTAGCACATCTAAAAATATTACAGTACTAAATTAAAATATTCAATATAAAAAAATCAAAATTGTTGATAGGTTACACAATAATAATACATCCAAATTCTGAAGTTATATTTAAAAAATGTATTCCATTGTACTACTATATTTAACACTATAACTTATATTACAAAGAATATAAATAGAGCCTGTCTCAAAAAATATGAGATATAGTCAAACTAATTTTTACTGTAAAAATATAATATTAAAAAAAAAAAACTACTTCTGAATTACTAGACATTAGATGTTTTGTTTGCTATATGCATTTAAAAGACAAGCGGTTTTCAAATGTATGGTTTGGTGATCATCATTGAATTGACATGTTAAAAATTTTCATGCCTTATAATAGTTATTAAAATAATATGAATGTGTTAAAGCATTTTCAGGCTTTATTTTATATTGTGAATATATTATAAAAATTAATTACCATGGGATGCATTAGTTTATATTTTTTCTTTAATTTAATTTTATAAAAATAATGTTTTGTTTTTATGAGCTAAATATTAGATATGACCAAATTTCTTCAGATTCTGTCTTTGTTAAAAATAAATATCAATATGTATGTGAAAATAATATGAGTAATGACAAAATAAGTTAAAATATACTAAAGTAAGTTTCAATATTACATTGCAAAAACAATAATGTTTTAATATGGCCTCTACATTTAAAAAGAATAAGCTGTGAGCAATAAGATAAAATGTAACTTTTTATAAGAACTTCTGTAAAGAATCAGTTAAGAATGTCAAATAAATTTTTATATTGTTATAAGAATACCCATCAAAATAATAATAGCTGATTTGCTTTATTCATTTAATCAATTTGAGATTTTTTTTTATCTTATTCATCTAAGAATAAATGCAATAAATCCCTTTGCTTGGAGTTCATGACTCTACTACTGGGATAAATAGAAAAAGGCATCAATTGTGAAAAAACTGGATTATTACTTCAGTTGGAAGTAAGAAATGCAAAATTCTCTTTACTAAGTAATGTTTCTTACATTAATAAAGATGCCAATCATAATGTAATAATGACTAATAATTCATAACAAGATAACTTAAATTCTTGAAGAGCTTATGCAAATAAAGTAAACTATACTATGGTCAATTTAATACTGTTGTTTTTTTATTTTTCATATTGTAAAGACAATATCAAAAACATTGTTAATGAGCAAATAATTAATTATCAGAGACAGATTTTAAGTTTATTAATATTTTCTGGTACTATTAACTTTATCAAGATTAAAAGATGTAACTATTAAAACAAAAACTCAGTTCAGTTTTCTAAATAAATTAAACTGTATGTTTTAGAAGACATAAGAATCTTAATACATTTAAAAATGTTAAATTTGATATGTCTTATACTATAAGATCATTTTATGTTATGAAATATAACTTGAAAGTCGTTTACAGTAAGTGGAGTTTTTTGTTGAGTCAAATAATAATAATAATAATAATAATAATAATAATAATAATAATAATAATAATAATAATAATAATAATAATAATAATAATAATAATAATAATAATAATAATAATAATAATAATAATAATAATAATAATAATAATAATAATAATAATAATAATAATAATAATAATAATAATAATAATAATAATAATAATAATAATAATAATAATAATAATAATAATAATAATAATAATAATAATAATAATAATAATAATAATAATAATACTAATATTAAAAACACGATGTTTATAATTGTAATTCACTAAATATCAGTTACTTTTACAGCTATTCTTTCTTGGGAAATGCCTCATATCTCATATGGCATCATGAAAAGTGTAATAAATTTATTCAAATGTAAATCATTCAAGTCATGTTACAGTAGCCCATTTTTTCGAGATCTTGAAGCATGTGTCCTTTCTGTTAATGGCATGGATGTCTCTATTAATATAGAATGCCTCCTTTATTTTTCTCCTGTAATCATTTGGCTCTGAACATAAAATAATGGGGTTGGCAGGTATGAAGTTGTGCCAAATTGTTTACTATGTTCGAAAAATACAGAGGATGAGCTGCATATATTTATTACACTTTTCATGAAGGCTATGAGTATGAGGCATGGTTCCTCGAAAACGTTCAGCCGAAAATCCCCCCCCCCCCCCCCCCCCCCCCCCCCCCCCCCCCCCCCCCAATTTTAATAGTAAGTTATATTTTCTCTAATTAATAATTACCCCCCCCCCCCCCCCCCCCCCCCCCCCCCCCCCCCCCCCCCCCCCCCCCCCCCCCCCAATTAAGTATTTTTTGTTTTTACATATAAGGAGAAATTAAAACCATATTTATTAAATAATAATAATAATAATAATAATAATAATAATAATAATAATAATAATAATAATAATAATAATAATAATAATAATAATAATAATAATAATAATAATCAATAATAATTTGTGAATCAATACAGAGAAGCAAAACTTCAACTGCAATTTATTATTTTATTGATATTTTAGGATTTGTACTCACACTGAAGAATAAGATAAGGTGTAGATTATCTTTCTAATGTTTAAAGTAATTGAATATATTATAACTGTGCCCATAGAAAAAAAAATTACCAACCTAATTCAAGAATACCAAAAATTATATCAATTGGCCCTCTTGTAATTGTCTTTATGGTCAGAATTTTGACGTAGTTAGTGTCATTCACTGTCTCAATAGAAGCAGACATTGAGATAGTCTAACCTTTATTTCAACCATTCCAACATAAGTTAACATTTTATTTAATATTTTAACACAGGAGAATATACTATGACAAGTCTGAAAAGCGTTCTTTTATGGAACAATTTTTTTGGTAATTAAAAATCCCATATTCAGATTAACATAAATAATCAATATCTTAAATAAATGTATATGTCTCAATTTATTACTTAAGAATGATGCTTTTTTTAATACACCACAACACTAACAACAACGAAAAACACATAAAAGCAATTAGGTCTAGTGTTACTTTTTAAAACAAATTATAAATATCTATTGTTAGAAAGATTTTATTGTCCTACTTGCTTCAATAAGATAAATAAATGATATATTTTTTATCTTGACAAAAAAACTGTTGTTGTGATTATTGCAGTGAAACTCATTATGCTTCTTACAATAATAGATAAAAAAAGTAATAGCAATAATTTTGTTTTTTTGAATGTATAAACTTGTAATAGGACTTTTTGTTCCAAATAAAGTTCTTCTTGTGCCTAAAATAAGGAATAATAGAGAATTCCATGCCAAATAGGAATCAGCACATTTCAAATCATTAATGAGAAAATAGCACTCAAGTAAGCGATTATTAAGCTTTATTATATCTAGGGTTTACATTTTTGAATAATAATTAGGTGAAGACTTGTTAACAAATCAAAAGAGAAAAGTAAGAAATTTCACAGTTCCATTGTATAATCTTTTTGATAATGTTCTAATATAGTTTCAAGTCCTTTAAAGTAATATCTATAATAGATATTTTTATCATCGATTTTTTTTAATTTTATTACTTGTTCCCAGAAGTAAATACAATAGTACTGAAAGCAATCATACAAGCAATATTTACTCATTACAATAGTTTATATATATATATATATATATATAAACTATTGTATATATATATATATATATATATATAAATATATATATATATATATATATATATATATATATATATATATATATAAAGAGAAGAAAGTTACCAGGAATTTAGTTTTCTACTTATAACAATATTGTATTATTAAGCTCCACGAGTTGGGTAAAGCCAAATTGTGATTATATATGTTTGCAAGCATACAAAAGCCAAATACATAGACACATATATCTCAAATAATTTGTAGTTTTTTTCTTGCGTAAGAATAAGTAAGAAATTATTTATATTGAGAATTATCAGTAGGATTAAGATCAATAAAAAGAACTGAAAAAAACCCAGCAGGTCCTTTTAGAACATAACATTTGTCAACATCAGGACATATTTATTCTGAAACTATCCACCTGTTGAATTTTTTCTTAGTGGATGGTTTTAAGATTATTCTTGTGCAAGGCAAAATCTGAGGGGAAAACCCCATTCAACATCTTTTTTTCTTCATTTCATTTATATATTGTAAATACAAAGAATACAATTTTAGTCAAAATTAACAAAATTTAATTATAATTTAACCAATACAAAAAAAAAAAACGATTCAAAATCTGTATCTATTAGGCAGAAAATTTACTAACATTCAATGTGCACACTGTTAGGCACATGGAAAAGATTTAAATATTATTACAACTTTTACATTCAGGGTTCATCTTTTCTGCATTCATTTGTTAAACTGCATCAGTTATTCTTCATTTCAAAACATTAGTATCAAAATATATGGTTTTTTAAATTTTATGTTTATAGAGGGGGGGGGGCAATAAAAATAATCAATCATGATTACTTATCATACTTCAAATGCTATATAAATATATAATTCCTATTTTCTCTGTCATCTGATTGGTGAATGTATTAAAGTTGTCTATAAGGCTGTCACATGTCAAATGCGCAATTAATTAAAAAAAATTATTACATTTATCTGTAATGCTGTCTAATTCACATTTGAAAAATCTACTTTTATAAATACATAACTATACTTAACTAAACCATAATTTATATTATGAGCATTTTATGCAAAGGAAGTATTTCCAATCTTTATATTTAATAATCCATATTTTTTTTATTATGAACCATATTTTATGCTAAGGATGTAATTCTGCCATTAATAAAAAATGCTTGGGAAAAAATATTATATGTACTTCTAACCACAGTGAAAAACTGAATAGGTATAGTGATTAAATCATGCAGAAAATGTAATTACAATAGATAAATTCATGTTTGAAATGTGATATTTAGTGAGAAAAAAAAAGATGATATTTTACCGTATTTACATTTAGTTTTGGTTAGTTTTTAATTGAAGTCAAAACAATGGCTTTTCAGGCTGGGTACATTCCTCACATTTAGTTATACAATATTCAAATCTTTTATTTAATTTACATTAAACCTTGAAAAAAATTGTTAAAATAACCAATTAAAAAAACTATTACAAAAACGATCTTTCAGGCCAGCTAGAAGTAATTCCGCCATTAATAAATTGTAATAGAAAAATGATGACCTTTCAGGCTGGCTATATTTCTCACTCTTATTTATATAATATTAAAATCTTTTGTTGAATTTACATTAAACCTTTAAAAAAAAAACTTGTTAAAGCAACCAATTAAAAGAAGTATTACAAAAATGACAGCCTTTCAGGCTAGGTACATTTCTCACATTTATTTATATAATATTAAAATCTTCTGTTTAATTTACATTAAATTAAAAAAAAAATTGTTAAAGCAACGCATTAAAAAAAACTCCACTATTACCAAAACAATGACCTTTCAAGCCAGCTACTCTCTCATATATATTTATATAATATTAAAATCTTCTGTTTAATTTACATCAAATCTTTAAAAAAAATTTCAACCAATTAAAAAAAAATGACAGCCTATGAGACTGGGTACAGGCTGGTTTAGTAATAATTAGAGAAAACAGTTAGCAGTTGTATTTTTTAAAAAAGGTTTGTTAGTCTACCAATGGGGGGTTATATCCAGATATTGTGTGGTTGTTTATAATAGTAGTATTTAATTTTAAAGTACTTAAATTTCTTAGTATCTTGTTCATATTCATACTTAATTTTTTAATTTTCTTTTAAATCTTATTTAATTTTTATTCACTACATATTAGTGTTTACCTTACTGATTGCTGCAATATATCATATGCATATCAAAATAAGAACATCACTATGAATTTAAACCCTTAAACTCTGAAATAAATTTTGGTAAATATTAAAAAAAAAGCAATATAGGTACAATAAAGTTAAGGAAACAAAAAAATATAATCCGGTGAAGTATTGTTTGGGTGTTTATAAAAAAAGTTGAAAACTGAAGAGACAGATTAGGAGTCATGATCCTTGGATTCTGAAGTCCAGAGTTCATCATTCTATCACTGCACTAAACCAAGAAAAACAATATTATTGATGATAATTAAATATATTTCTTTATTACTTGATGGAAGAGCTTTTATCTCGCATATTAAGGAAATATGTGTGTGTGGATTAAATATGCAAAGTTTTAGATTAATAAAATGTTTAAAACGCAGAGTGAAAAAATAAATAAAATAAAAATATGTTAACTAAACTATCAACCATCTTCTTTAGATTTTATCACAAAACTTTACACTCAATAAATGTTTTTAATATTAAAATAAATAATTATATGATTTGTTGAAACGCACGAATTCGAGAAACTATATAACAGAAATTGAGTATAACAGTTCCATTTAATTAATCAAACTGATAATTTTATATTTTATCTGCATTGGCAGGAATCTTAATGGTTGTGAATGTTTTGATGTTACTAATTTATTTATACAAATGCAGAACTTTATCAAAAATTTGAGACAGATTTGATAATTACAAATATCAAGCTCTATGAAGCCTGTTGGAGAGATTTTTGTTTTGCAGTGGGCTATTTAAAGAATATTTTTACCACCAACCTACTTATATATATATATATAAATATATTAACTTTGGACAACCGTACTTTATATTTCAAAACGGGTATTTTGGCACTTTAATGCAGTGTTCCTTTAATCTTAAAATGAAGCAAGGAATGCCATCAGTTCGCAACAATTCATTCCTCATGGAGTACTTTTAGTCTGCCTAGATCTGCTAGCTGGTCATCAATGTTTTAAAGACTGCTTCTTCTTTTAGAAACAAGCCTTTCAAAATTCATCTCAAACCGTTTGGCGATTAACAATCTCGGTGCACAATTATCTAATACAAGGAACGACATGCAAATCAAAGAGCAGCTAGAGACTAAAAATTGACGCGAACCTCAATTAACATTTAAAAAATCAAACACTACTTTAATACACGTTCAAAAATAATTGCTTAAAAATTAGAATAACTAATTATGCATTTAATATTTTGAAAATAAAATAATTTAAACAAATGTAACTCAAAAAAATAATTATCTGTATTTTATATCTAATAAATTTTAATAAATATCACTAGCAATAACAACAAATTAATGAAGTTACAACGACGATTTAAAAAGCTAGCGTTTTTTAAAATTTATTTAACAGAAACTTATATATATTTTAACAAGTAAAATGAAATCATAGACAAGTCATTTATAAATCAGTTTATATATAAATTACTGATAGAATGCATATCCGTTGTTGGTATTCCATAAATAATGGTGAATCTGGTATAGAGATGTATGTTTAAAGCATGATAGTAAGTAACTGGGTGGCACATCGAATTATTTCCTGAATATGAGGATAATTGTAAAAACGAGATATCCTATGTTATTGAGTCGCTAATAAAGTTTTGGATTACTATATTTTTTAGATTATAATAATAAAATGATTTACAATTTCAACATACATATATATTTCAATTGAGTATTTTACTAAAATGCTTTTCACCCAGATATCCAAGATCCCTTTAGTTATGCACTCCATCTTGTATAACCGATATACACAACCACCTACTCGTGAAAAAGATAAATGATTTCTAATATATGCATTTCATGCTGAACCAGCACTCATCAGTTGGTCTGAATCATCATTTCTTACACACATATATAATCAATGCTCGGTTTATATTAATATAGAAAATCTTCAAACATTAATGGACAAGCTTCAATCCTTTCAACTCTCTAACTCTTCAGCCATTTATATCTTTGAAAATCTGATGATGGCATGGTCAAAGCCCTTATTTTTCAATTCTATTGTCATACCCATGTTGACTTTAAGTCATTCTGACCTCTTATATGTAGGATCTTAAATCCATTTAAATACACTGAAGAGGGATGGACAGAATACAGGCTGAATATATAATATTTAAATACAAGTATATTATATATACTTTAAGTTAGATGTAATTAGAGGGGATTTGAACACAGACTTTCAAGCTCCTTTTAGAATCCACTCCAATTTATACAACTGGTACACATGACCCCATACATGTGATAAAGATAAATTATTTCCAATATATACATTTCGTATTGAAGCAGCACTCATCACTTGTCCAGATCACATCTCCCATACACATATATAATCAGTGTCAGTTTATTAAAGTTTGAAGATTTTTTATCTTAATATTAACTGAGCACTGATTTTATATATATGTGGTAGGTGATGATCAGGGCCAAGTGATGAGTTCTGGTTCAGCATGAAATGTGTATATTGGAGATCATTTATTTTTTTTCATGTGTATGTGGTTGTGTGTACCAGTTATATAAGATGGAGTGAATACCTAAAGGGAGCTTCAAAGTCTGGGTTTAAATCCATCTAATTATATCTAGCATAAAGTATTGTGCCGGTCAAAATCGTGTATTCATTCAACAAGACCAATAATCCGAGCAAAAGTACCTTCAATCCAACCATGTACAAGATACATATGTCAGGACAAGGATGAATCGTAACCTATTTGCCTAAACTATTGCCTCTCTGACTAATGGATAACGTTTGTGATGACACTAGCAGTGCTTGGTTTTATTCCATCCCAGCTGGAGGTCATGGTTCACATAGAGACTCAAAATTATAAAAGGGTTTATATGAAAATCAATGATTTAATGGATTCTGATGATTGCAGAATGGTACAGATATGATTTGATTGATTACTAATGGTTTGAACTGTAATAATGATAATTCTTTATGGCAACATTATAAAGAAGTGAATTTAAATCAAGGAAATATTTAAATAAATAGATTAATTAACCTTAGAGATTGGGAGTGATGACAAACTAAGCTTATTTAAAATAACAACATTATAGAAATTTATTAAGGAATTTAGTACAAAATAAGTTAAGTCTTTGTTTATACAACTTGGTGATTTTATTTAATTCATTTTAATGCGGCTTTGACAAACAATATAAAAGTTTGTTGATTGGTTGGCCAAAACCAATCAGCAATAAAATATTATTAGCCTTTTTAAAAGATTATAAATAAATCTATTTTATATATATTACAAGATATGAAAGATGTGCACTTAAAATACTATTACATTTAAAATCATTTGTATATAATGAGTGTGGGAAGCAAAATAGTTCTTAAATAAATAATTGACAATCATACAGTCAGATTTAATTAATTAACAAAATTGGTTTGTGAAGGACATGCCACCATGGCAGAGAGCCTTTCAGGTTTGCTAAATAAAGATATAAAATGATAAAGAAGGCAGTATGCTATTATAGATTACAACAAAATAAATGAGGTCTGTTATGAACCTCTGGGTGGCTTTCCTAAAGAAAATTTCCTAGTAAATACAACTAGATGATGAAAAATGCTAGCCCTCCAGCCAAATATGTCTCTAAATAATCATACTAATATTTTGATGTTCATATACATCTTAATGGCAAAGCTTGAAAAGATCCCTTGGTATGAACTACATCTACTTTGAGAGAGTGTAAAAGGTTGGACTGGTCAGATTCTGAAGGTCCTAAGAGGTGATTAGCAAAGCAAATTAATAATAATAAGTGATTGATTGTAGCTATAAATACATAATGCCTCAGACATATATAAATAGATAGTGTATCACTAACAAAATTATTAAATGAATTCCTGATTAAAATAATCAGTTCCTGACATCGATAGAAAGTCCCCACAAACCTTAGTCCACTAATGAATGAATCATAAATATAATATATATATTAAAAAAAGGAATTAACTAAAATATAAATTGTTTTCCACACTTTACAAATATTTCATTTATTAATAAGTTCTTAAATAGTTTATCAAAGATTACAAAATAAGACTGTTTTTAATTGACATAGACGGGCATTAAATATCAAACTAATAAATTGTAAATCATAATTTTAATATTTTCTGACAAATAAAATATATGTATGAAATATATATACTGATAAAATTCTATGATAAATTTTACTTAATTTATTCACTAAAATTATTTATTCTTTCAGAAATAATTACAGGGCTATTTTAAATTGGAGGTAATAGTAAGATACTTTTAAAATAATTTCAATCATTCAAATAAATTTATATATGATGTACAAAACTAAATGAGCTTTCTATTAATTAATTTATGGGAAGTAAGTCTCCCATAATAATTTTTAACTGGAGAAAATAAGAGGAAGGGGATTTAAAGTTAGTTTTTTATCGAGTTTTGTACTTGGCAATGTTAGTAAGTCAAATTTTATAAATAAACCAACAAAATTTAATTTAAGGTTGCCACATCAAAATAATGTAAGATTTTATAAGAATTGATATTTTAAATTTAATAAATTTAAACTATGCATTTTAAAACTAAGTTGTATAAACAAATATAGATAATATAAATTAACATTGATTTGGAAAACAAGTAAAATGGAATCAATGGCTTGCTGCGAATTGGACGTTACCTCAGAATCAATCAGTAGGCATTCCATGGCTGTAAACAGGCATTTATACAGTCAGATTATTTCAGGCTTCCTCGACACAGACAGTCTCTGGCTAGATGTTTAAAGCATTGGGAAGGCATTGATGAGCTGGTGGGACAGAGCTCTGGAAAGCAATGGTCGATCTTTTTTAGCCAGTCATTCTGTAGGCATGATGTACTATATCTCTAAACTATTTTCAGATAAATTTAACAAATAATTAATTCTTATCGAATTTTCCATTATTTATGTATTCTGATCTTTATCTAGAGGATTGAATCTACAGTGACAACTGCCAATTGCAATCGCTCTAACTGTTTCTCTCAGATTGGTGCCTGCTTGGGAGGGAAATCTATAATTCTGCATGAACATGCCCCAAGGGTTGATTTTCTAATTAAAAAAAACAACAACAACAAGCATATTAAGTTTATCAGTCATTGCACTAACAAAATCTATTTAATTAAGGTTTAGATTAACAAAAATGTAGATTTTATTCAGAAAAATTTTAGGAATTTGGTACAATGACTTTCAAACTGATATTTGACATAAACTTAAATATAAATCTACAAAATATAATTGATCCTTTAATGTACATTTATCAAAAGATAAATATAAAATGTTACCAACTGATTAATTTAAGAAAAATGAACTTTAATGAAGAACTTAAAATATTTGTAACATTTTATAGATATCTAGGATTCAATTACATATAAATGCCAATTTAATAAAATAAACACAATATACATTTTTACAAATATAGAATAAATAAACTAATATAAAAAGATTAGTTTTAATTATAAAATAAGATTAATGAAATATAAACGATTATAATATTGCTTAAAATATACTACCATCTAATATGAGATGGGTGTCAGTTAATACGAATTGGGTTCAAACCCAGACTAGTGCTGATGACATTGGCACTAGGTGAAGCAGAAATAGTACTATATTTCCAGCTTCAGTATATAGAATATATTTGCATTTAAATATTAAAATGCTTTTTATAATCTCTAGTTCATGATCAGTATAAAAAACTATACTAATATGTTTGAAGATTATATTAAAAGTGGAAGTTCTAACAAATAAAAAACAAGTGTTTATTTTTATGATTATATCTGTCATTTTATATTTTATTTTTTCAATAGTTCAAAATGATAATAATTTTGTGACATAACCTAAAATAAATATAATTGTTATGCATGGTAATACAATATCTGATAATGCATCTAGAGATGATATTTATGACCTGGATTAGAAACCAGAGCTGGTAAAAACATAATTATTTTTAAGGTCCTAATCAGGCATAATCAGACTTTTTAAAAATAATAATCCATAGATGTTGAAACTAATTATTAAATGTTGGTCAACAATGATAATTTAGATTTTCTTAAGAACAATGTAAAATAGATATGGAAGTACTGTTAGAACTTAAAAACAGATTTGAAAAAAAACATTCAATCCTTTAACTGTTTGTCTGAAAGTTTGTGATAATAGTGTTATATTTGTAATTATATGTTAGAATATTTCCATTAACTAATATTAATTGTTAAATGTTTTTAGAAAAATTCAAACATTAGTAAATTTTTTCAAATATATTCACTGTTAGTAATAGCATGCAGATGACTATATAAGACAATATAGAAAGTAGAAGTATTTGCCTTTTTCTAAGTATTGCTGGCTAGGCCAGTGATAGTCGTAGCGATAATCATACCTGGGACTATTACATTTATGAATATTGAATTTAAACCAATACTCCAAACAATTAGGCTATTTCATAAAAGACAACACTCAGTAAAAAAATCTTATACTTATCCATGAGACCCCC
The DNA here is from genome assembly GCA_028023455.1 of Epiperipatus broadwayi. Taxonomy (NCBI): domain Eukaryota; kingdom Metazoa; phylum Onychophora; class Udeonychophora; order Euonychophora; family Peripatidae; genus Epiperipatus; species Epiperipatus broadwayi. The sequence goes on from JAQFVV010000107.1 coordinate 2,134,112, forward strand.
CCTAATTTCTCCACTTTTTTCTTGAGGACTAGCTTAATAATTGGTTTCCAAACACTATAAATTATTACACTAGATCATTATGTGGTGTTGTTTGCCATTATTGTGTGAAAAGCTTCTTTAAATTTTTTTCTTTGTACTTTTTCTCTTTGTCTAATTTTTTTCCATTTGAAAATTTTCTCAGTGGCACCTACATGATCTAGTACTTTAGATATACACCTCGGTCTCATTTTATGCAGTTTTTTTAATGCAATTTTGAAGTTATGTGATTCATGTTTCTTCTTAACATTTTTGTATGCAGTTTTCTTTTATATGATAAAGAAGTTCATATTATTAATAACTTATTTTGATTTAAGATACTTTTTTTTTCTTTCAAAAATATAATGTCATATTAGCAGCTAATGTGAATATGGCCTGAAGCTATTTAGACAACTTAGCTTCTATTTAAACAATCTACTTATACTTATGAGTATAAAAATATCACAATAAATATTCAAAAATTTTAAACTTTTAAAACATATTTTATTAGATAAAACAGAATTAAATAAATATTCTTTTAGATTTTTAAAAATAATCAAAAATAAAGATTTTGTTGATTTTGTAAACTGAAAATAATCTTTCTAGAAATGGTAATGTATAATCTTTTTGTTTGGATTGCAATCTCATATTTTTAATATTTGTACAAACAAAATGTGAATATTTAAAATTTATTTCAGTAGAATCAAATGAAATCAAATTTATTATTTTCTGATAAATAATAGTCATTTAATCATATATTTTACAATGATGTGTGAGACAAAGAAAAATGTCAGAAAATGCTGAAATCTGAGTTTGCTGCAATGAACAAGCTCTTAAATTCCAATGAGAGCTAAATAGCAGTTGTATGTCTGTGTTATGTATGTATATGTTTATATTTTCTTTTATACACACACATATATATATGGATATAGCTTTATATATATATAAGTGTCTAAAAGCTATATTTTCTTTTATACACACACATATATATATGGAGAAGCTTTTAGACAAAAAAAAGTTATAACTTTTATTTTCTATTTAAAAAGAATATCTTTAAAATGTGTTTATATTTTCTTTTATACACATATGTACATGGAGAAACTTTTAGATAGAAAGAAGTTACAAGTAAAATTATTTAAGAACTTTTAATTTCTGCTTAAAAAGAACATATCTTTAAAAGTTTTTAAATATTTTTACTTATAACTTTTTTCTGATCTAAAATTTTCTCCATATATATACATGTATAAAAGAAAATGTAACCATTAGTCATTATTACACACACTTGTAGAAGTGTGTTATATATATATAGTTATATATATATATATATATATATATATATATACACACTTGTAGAAGTGTGTTATATATAAAGAGTTGCACTAGTGGAAGTGCATTCTCTAACAGCTAGACATAGCAATCTGGATATCACAAGCTTCATAAACAATTAGTAAAATCATAGTCTCAAAGTTTAATCACCGATTACATTGTTGATAAAAAACCATTAACACAGCACAAAACTGAAGGTGGTGCTAGTTGTACTTCCTTTCATGAGAATTTGATTTCTTACCAGTTTACAAATGAACCACATATTGTCAAATAGCAATAATGATTAAAATATGTATGAAAAAATGTAAAATTAAATACTGTAGTTAATAAAAAAGGTTTGTCTTGTATCAATTTTTGTTCAAATATTTGAAATTTTTTATTAGTCATACTTTATTTATTTTTTTTATGTGAATTTTAAAGTAATTTTTCCTTGTTGCTTTGCTTTTATGTGATTTTTGAAAATTAAGAAATGTATCCCCCATTTTTCAAGGTAAGTTAAGTCTATTTTTATGTGATTTTTTTAATGCGGGTTTTCTGTGGAACCTATCTACCACATAAAACAAGACCCAGGTGTATATGTTTTTTTAATCTCAAAGTCATTTACTTTGTGATATTTTAATTGCTTTTCAATGGGTTGACAGGTTTCATAAGTATACATTCTTTTACATTCTCATGGTATTTCATAGATACATTTTTTTGTTTCCCAGCATTTTATATTTAGGTTTTACAGAGTATAGAATATCTCATATTGTTGTAACCTTAGAAAGCTCTTATGATGTTATATTAATTGCAGATTTCTTTTGGTTTTCTTCTAACCCTAGTATATATAAATATTCTGCCATAACTATAATTGCTTTTACTTTTGATGTTTATTTTACTGACTATTTAAGATTTTCCTAATGGCAGCTTCATGAGAGTTTGTTCTATGTAGAACTTTTTTGCCAAATGACTGATTTCTGAACAAACTTCTATTGCCCTGGTTTACAGTGAAAGTATAATTTCATATTTCATGTTTCTGTCATAATTGGATATATATGCTAAGTATTTTCTTGGGTATACAGATTTTTTGTCAACTAATTTTGATTTTGCTATGAGGGAATTTTATCATATCAATGCTTTTGTAACAGGATTTCTTCATAGAAAAATTAAAATTACAGTTTACAGAAAATGTACAAACATAGAAAAGTACTTGGCATACATATCCAATTATAACAGAAACACAAAACATAAAGTTATACTATCACTATGGGACAGAACAAAATAAATTGGCTTAGAAACTACTGACTTGGCAAAGGAAAAGTTCTACAGAGAACAAACTCGCATGAAGAATCATTATCCATAAGCTGTCATTAAAAAACTTAAAAAGGTAATAAAAAGGAACATCAAAACAAAAACAATTATAAGTAATATATCAATATATACATAGCAGATGAAAAAATCTGGAAACTGTATAACATCTGAGCAACTTTTCAAAGCCATAGCATTTTATAAAGTCCTAATCTCTTTAAACCCTAAACATGAAATGCTGAAGAACAAAAATTGCATCTATGAAACACCATATAATTGTGGAAGAATATATAATAGCAAAACCAGTTATCCTACTAAGAAAGAATTAAAAATATACAAATTGTGATTACAAAATGAAAATAAAACAAATATATTTAAAGTACAAAACCATATATGTACCAGTCAACATATATTAAATTGGAAAAACAAACAAAAATACTGGATAGAGAAGCAAAAGCATAAATAAAAAAAAATAAAGAAATTTTTCATATGACATACTCAAACAATGACATAAGTTAATCTAATGTAATAATTCATAATGTTTGGAAACCAATTATTGCTTTAAAAAAGAATAAATCAGAATGACCCTCATACATAAGTTTATAAAAGACTTACTGCCTATTGTCTCTTTGATAGATTAGTTTAGTTTGTTAAAGACTTATTTTAAATTAACCATTCACAATTCTAAATGTCCCAGGTTTGAATCCCTTGCTAATGCTATCACTGGTTATATCAGAAACATTTCAAGAAAATAGAAGAATAGTATCACACAAAACATTATTTTATGTAAGAATCTTTTGTTATTATTAATTGTTGAATATATTTGAAAACTTAAATAGTCTGAATTTTATTAAAGACATTTAAAAATTAATATTAAATGATGAAAATAGTCCAGCATGTAGTCACAAATGCAAGATCTTTACTACTCAATAATTGGAAAACTAGTAAAAAAATACTTTCTTATTCATTGTAATTTTATGAAAGGGTAATGGAAGGGTCTTTGTCCTGTAATGTTTAATCTATAGGCTGCATTAGCTTATATATATAAATAAAAATTTTAGGTCTATCGTGTGTTAGTTTTCTGCATAAAAAAATTAGAGAAATTATTTCCTGCAGCATACAAAAAATCACGAATAAAGTTTTTAAATTCTTCAAAACGATCTTCCAAGAAAACAGAAAATTTCTTCATTGAATTAGGTTGCCATCATTAATGATAAAATCACATTCATCTGCGTCAAGACAACAGTTGTAATATCAAACTGTTGCATCTTAAGTAATACCAAGATTGCACAGAATTAACGAACATTTATTCATATGTATACTTGATAGTTATCGAATCAGAATATGAAATGGAGTACCAAATTTTTTTGCATTTCGTTTTGTTTACTATCACTTGATTAATAAAAAAAACGATCTTAAAAGAAAAAGAAGGAGATAAAATGTCTTCAATAAGGCAAGATTATCCCATAATTCAACACATTTATTTAAACTGTTGGGTCTTTTTAAAATTTCAATAGATTTTCTCCCAGATCTTAGATTAATATTTTCTTAGTGCAAGATAAAAAAAAAGATCAAATAGTAAATATTATAAAATAGAAACACAAATAAATATATGTAATATTTTATAATATTACAATGAGATTATTTTATAGAAGAAAGAAGACAATAATCCATATTTGTAAATCTTCTTATATTTTAAATATCTGTTTGTATATATGGGGAATAAAAATGTTCAAATGTTTATATATGTTACTGTATTATATTGTTATATAATGTTATTAATATTGTTATTTATTAAGTTACTTAGTAGTTTAAAATAATTATTGAAAGATCTTGTAAATAATATTATTAATGTTTATGTTTTAAAAGTTAAATCAAGTATTTAGAGTGGCATTTCTTTTGTTAGAGTCACCATCACTACACCACGTCAGAGTCTTAATTGTAATTTACACGTTAACCAAAGCTTACAGTTTGAAATTTGAAGAAGAAATTAAAGCAGTACAAGATAATGTATGACAATCATTTAGGAAAACATTTTTTAAAAGTGATCTTAAATTATTGCAAAATGCCTTGATCTTATAAGTCATTGATAAAATATATTGCAAATTTATTAAAGTATGTTTATTTATAGGAAACAGAGTATAGTTATAAATTATGATAACAATTTTGATAACAATAGTTATTAATTGTGAAATAGCAAAGAACATAAATAGAAAGTCGAGTATAATTTTAATTATAGATTAAAGTTATGAATCTTTTCTTAATTAATACACTACCTATAGAACTAAGTAAAATTTTTATTAATATCTTATAAGTAGAATAAATAGTTAATTAAAAATCATTGATATCCTGAGATTTCCTTAGTATAATATTATTATTTTGGTTATTCTTAATTATAATTCTATAAAAGTAATAATAGTAAAAGATAAGTATACAATGGAATGATAGTTTAATATTATTAATTAATTTAACTTAAGGTTAATGATTATATATGTTTTATTATATTTATTTAAGTATTATTGTTAGTCATATAAATATTTGGATAATTAATAATGAGGAGTGTCTTAGTATTCTTATGCCATTGAATAAATACTTTGTATTTGTTTAATGTTAAAGGATATATGATGTTGTTATAGAATAAGTGGGTGTCATAATTTCTAATATTAATTAAACATAATTTAGAAATAATTAAGAGTATTCAATTGTGCCTAGATTAAATAACAGTATAGCCCAATTTAGGGATTTGTTATGGTTTCTGGGGGTCACCATTCTATTGGCAGGATATAATATATATATATAATAAATAAAATATCCGTTAATTAAAAACAATATTGTAATTATAATTGAAATAATATTTTTAACAGTTTACAAACAATTACAACAATCTTTAAATCCGCAGAAGAACTTTTGGTTACTTTCTAACCCGCTTCAACTGCCATTAAATTCAAAAACTAAAAGCGGAAGCAAACGTCATCAATTCAAATTCCATGAATCTCATATTTTAATGTTAGAAGCTTGTCAATTTATTAAATGCATTTTATTTCTGTTTATAAAAATTGCCTCTTTAATTTTTCTTTTACTATGGTTTCTCTCTTCATGAAGAATTTTCACATTTTCAAAATTTAAATTTATATTTACATGTTTTTTTGTGATCAAAGAAAACTGAAGAAGATATTAAATCACCATTATTTTTATTTTTTTACATGCTTATATATCAATTCATGTTCCTTCAATCTTTTCTCAATGCTGCACCTAGATTCACCTATATATGATAGCTTACAATCACAAAAAAATTGATATATGACATTACTTTTTTGCTTGACAGCCTTAGAATTATTAACTAATTTATTAATATTGTTTGGAACGTAGAATGAAACATTAAATACATTCTTAAATAAATCCTTAAAAAATTTTACTTGTTATATAAGCGTGTGAAAAATAAAAATAATGGTGATTTAATATCTTCTTCAGTTTTCTTTGATCATGAAAAAACATGTAAATATAAATTTAAATTTAATTTTGAAAATGTGAAAATTCTTCATGAAGAGAGAAACCATAGTAAAAGAAAAATTAAAGAGGCAATTTTTATAAACAGAAATAAAATGCATTTAATAAATTGACAAGCTTCTAACATTAAAATACGAGATTCGTGGAATTTGAATTGATGACGTTTGCTTCCACTTTTAGTTTTTGAATTTAATGGCAGTTGAAGCAGGTTAGAAAGTAACCGAAAGTACTTCTGCAGATTTAAAGATTGTTTGTAATTGTTTGTAAACTGTTAAAAATATTATTTCAATTATAATTATATATATATATATTGAACCGGATTGATTTCCGATTCAATGGTTTTATTACTAAAATTAAAAAGGGAAAACAACTTCATTTTCATTAAATGTCTAATGCTAAAATTTTTATTATTATTTAAAACACATACACATTTATATTTAAAGTAGATCATTTAATGTTTATAAAATTGATTTTAAAATAGTTTACTTTCACGACTTTGTTTATAAAATTGATTTTAAAATAGTTTACTTTCACCGCTTGTTTTAATCAATTTGATTAAAAACAGACAAGATTGCTAATTATATATTCCTGTTGCTTTTATTGTAATTATTTTTAAAGTTAATTCTAAAAAGTGGAGATTTAGTTTTGTCTTTGTTATTCTGGTTACAATAATCCCTGGTTGAAAGTCTTAAATTAGATTGAGTGCGAAATTAATATTTGCCCTGCCTGAAATATAGAATGGACACTAATGAAAGTTTTTTGCAGGAAATGTAGCGAGACAAAGATAGCCCGTGAATTTAAGAGAGAGAGAGGAGATTCAGTATAGAAATAGACACTTGGATTATTGCCTGCTAAGAGTCATATGGTTTTGAGTAGCTGTTCAGATGTTTAATTCCTGTTAAAAACTTAAATAATTATTGACAAACTTCATTTCTGTGCAAGATGTCAAAATCTACAGCTATGAGTTTTGCTATCATTAGAATGTCTTGCTAATTTGAACAAAGGACAGACCCATGCCTACCAGCTCTCCTTCAGTCATGCCATGAACTTCTAAAATAAACACTGCCTCTACCTTGCCACTGTCAAAGGACCTGAAAGGTGAACTATTATCAAAAGTGTGCACTCGTCACTAAATCACGAGAATTCTGCCTAACCGTAAGCTAAACTTTTTCCTATTCTAGCCAGGGTAAATAAATTGCGTTTAATTAAATCTCCACTCAATCTAATGATAAATATGTTTTAAAATGGTATTAATTGTTTTTTTTTAATTATTTATTATCTGTATGTACTCTTTTCTAGTATTTAAAGTGTGTCTTGGAATCTTAGTTTTAAGATTCCAAGTTCCTTTGCAATTTTCGTTTATCAGGGGTGCATTAGGAGATTGTATTTTATATGTTTAATATATACCTGATTATTTCATTAACTATTACAAAATGCATTGGCAGTTTTCATAGTCTTTATTTATTCACCTGCCCTTAGTTGTAAAATAAAGAATCTTTAAGCATGTTTTGTTTGCGCTTTTTGTGCAAGCAACAAAATCTTTTTTGCTGGCTATTTGTCAAGTTATTTCTTCGGGTTGTCTGAAAGTAGTCATTCTTTCTGGATTACATAAGATCATAATCAAATATCTTTTGCTGTCTTGTAAGTGAGATCAACCACATTTACTTTGAATATAGTATTACACACAGCAGTCCTGCGGCGTTTTAACGACAGTAATTAGAATATTACTGCTTGGACGTCCGCACTGGTTTCGTTGATTTCTGGTGGGACAGTAACTGTTTTATTATCTCTGATTCAGGAAGCTAGAGTTGTTGTTTGTTTTTGTAATTTTACAACTGTCCAGCAAGAAGATATTATCCTAACCATTTCATATATTTTAAGTGAGAGAATTTTGCTGCCAAAATGTTTAATGCCTTCATGTTTGTCGTACTCTTGTGCACTCCCTGGTAAATACGTGTATGTTACTATAAGCCACTTTTGTATTCATGGCTAGATGTCTTCACTCTATTGCACAACTTTTAATAAAATTAATAAATTGTTTAAACTTAATTTGGCTGATGTTTGTCTTTGTGCTTTGATTTCTCAACTGTCTAAACAATATTTAAGATATCTTGTCCCTCCCTGAGTTTAGTTCGGTGCCTTTTGATTCACATATCCTGTCCACCCTTAAAATAAATGTCTAGTGATGTGATGTGATGTATTATGGCTTTTCCTTAAATGAAGTCAAGAATATCTCAGCAATTATGCCCAGATAAACCTGTTAGCCACTTTATTTTACATTCACCACTCTAAATTTACCCATAATTTGCTCTATCCCATTTCCACAACATAATCTTTGTCAACTCTATAACCTTTACATCTAAATCCCCCTTATCTTTTCACAAACCCAGCATAAAAAACAATAATTCATTTTCTGTATAATCACTCTTTTCATATTTATTTTTCCACAACTTCAGTATATGTACCCTTTCTGTTTTCAAACATTTACATTCAATTAACAAATGCCTAATATTTTCTATTCCTTCCTTACATAATTTACAAAATAAATCACCCATATTTTTCCATTTACATGTATATTCTTTTGGAGCTAAAGATCCCGTTCGAGCCTTAAACAATAAACTACTTTCCTTATAATTATCATATATTAACTCACACCTAATATTCTGTTTATTTCTATATATATATAAATAAACACTTTTTACTCTCCATACTATTTCTCCATCTCTCTAACTCCCTAGTCTTTATTAATAAATTTATTCTTTTATCCCATTCCTTATTACTATAACACTCAATAATCCTCTTAACACAATCATCCAATATACAACAACTCTCTGGAGAATTTAAAACTATTATTTGCAGAATGTCAAAAAAGACGTTATTCTTTTACATTCTCACACCTATAAAATAGCTTTCTGGGTTTAAAATCCATATAAGAACTTGGGTTTGAAGTAAAAGAGGACCCCTTTTACTTCAACAAAAGAGCCCCCCCCCCCCAACAAAAGAGCTACTATATGTTTATGAGTAAAATTTGCTTAACCTCAGGAATTGTCAATTAATAGTAATTGAGAATTTCTTAGTAACAATAAAAATTAAAGTTTGTCTTTCTATTTAATAGATGTGATTTCCTCATTTCTATTAATTATTTATATATATATAAAATTAACTATAATTAGCTGTAACATAGTTTAAAATCTAAAGTGAGATATATTTATAATCTGAAATTGGTCATTAAAAGAATACATACGAATTTGGTAGCCTGATTAGAACTTTGAAGATTGGGCAGTATAAATCTTGAAATTATTTTTAGTTACAAGCAGAATTATAATTTTTTTAAAAAAAATATTTCTTGCTCTTCAAATGAGATAGCCATTTATAATGAGTGATAAATAATTGTCCATCTATTATTAGTTGGAAGATAAAGATCACAGATTAATCTAAGTTTATCACATGAGTGGACTAAAACATATATTTACAATATGATGTAATCTTGACAACTAAGAGAAATGGTGGCTTTTTTCCATAAGTACTAAGCCCATTATTTGCCTTTATCTTTAATTAATTTTGAATATTTTTTTGTGCAATATAATCTTTTTCCTCCCATTAAATTACTTATTTAAAACATATAAGTTAGTGTGTTGGCTCTAAGTAAATTTAATGTATAATTAATAAACAAAAATCTACGACTATAATACAAAAAATAAGAGTTGTACTAAAATATAATGGATTGGTATTCATTCAAATCTAAAAATTCTATTCACATACATGTTTATATATAAAATATATATACTGCGCATATGTATATACACGTAGAATAATCATATTTGTTTATTAGAGACTACTTATAATGCTGATATATATGTACCGAACAAGCACATAAAGATTTTTTTTGTAATAAAAGCAATCAATCACATTTTTTTCAGTTATAGAATTTAAAAAGGGATTGATTCTGAATATTTCCATAGACGTTCAGACCAGTAGCTAAGCTTTTTACAATAACATCGTTGGATAAAAAAAATAATGCACTCTGATTTAACCTTTGATAATTCTCAGAAGAATAGAAATATGCCAGTAGAATAGGATGAAAATATTTATGTGGCTCCTACTCTAATTTGTTGGTCGCTTACACCGAGTCTTAAATCGTGCATCTTTTACGACCTTTACAGTTAGGGCATACATGTATACATACTCCACTGAGAGATATTTGCAAATCTAATTAATCAAATTATACGGAAGAAATAAATCATCATGAGACAAAAGTGATCATTTTTTAAAGAACAAAAAATAAAAGCGTGTTGAATAATGTGTAATTTTTAATTGCAACTAATATATATGAATTATTTTTAAAAATAAATCTATATATAAAATAAAAGGTAAACAACTTTTAAATATAACATTGGAAAGCAAAGGCTTCTTCAACAGCTTTCCATAGAAAGAAAAGTGAAGTTACAAACGATAAGTACTAGGTAAGCAAGTTATTGATTGGTGGGAGTTCGTTTTTTTTTTGCTTTACTTTATTGCATGGTTGGAAGAGTTGACTATAAGCTTTCTACGTGAAATAAAAATTGTACGTTGATATAAAAAAAAAAAAGAAGTATAGCATTTGAATTTATTATCAGAATCGCAATATAAATATAAGTTAGATGGGTGAGTCGGAGATGGAAATTTGGATTTAATATTTTTAATAATATAATTAGCTTTGATAATAGTTTACAGCTTTACTCTTGACAAAGATGAATGTGATTTTGTTCGAATTTTTTTTTATAGTAAATGATCTTATAGAAGAATTTAATAATTTTAATCGATTGCGTATTGAATAGAGTAAATTCTCTGTGAAGAAAGGTAATACATGGTGCAATCCAAAAAAGTTTTTATTTTCATCCTATAAGGTGCAAATCTTTGTTACAATATAAATGTTAGCAAACAATGTTTCCAAACCTAGCCATACGTGAAGAGAACCTAGCAATTAGAGAACCTAGCAATTACCGATGTTTGGGATGTGATATGTAGTCAAAAAGTCAAACCATAGCATATCTTATGACTGGCTAATATCTCTAGTTTATCTTATTTTAGATATTTAACAAACATTGTAGCAGAATAGTAAACTATTGATGATTATTAAATGGAAAATGTATTCTATTCCATCATAATTTTATTACAGTACTAATTGTATTCAAGATGCATTTTCTATTTTTATAAAATATTCTAAAGATAGGTTTTATCTGTAGTTAAAATTTCACAATAAATAGGTATACATCTAATTGTTCTTAATCTGACATTCTGAGAAAGCTACAAAGACAACATAAATTAGAAATAAATTGAAAAATAATTTTTGTATTACTATCTTGCATCTTAACTTTTCTCAACAAAATTGTAAGATTTTCCTATTAATTTATCAAGGTCTAATGTCAAAATTCATCAAAAAAAGTTGTTGATCTCATCCTCTTACTAGGTCAAAGTTGCTGCAAATATGGTATAAAATATTTGATAATAAATGCTGTTCTGATCTCATTGAATACAGTGTGAATACAATATAAAAAAATAATGTAGCTTTTTTTAAATTGCCTTTTTAATAATCTTTTTATACTGCAATTCAGCTGTTGTGTAAATATATGTTTTCCAATGTTCAAAAGATAATCTGCTAATCTGTTCAAGATTTTTTTTAAAAAAGAAAAGAACAGCAGGCTATTTTGCAAACTTGCAACTTTTAATTTTTCAATTTTGTTTTAATTTGAAATATAATTTTAGAGTACTTTTTATTTTATTTATAAGACTTTGACAAAAATGTATTTATGTAAATAATTCTTGCTGTGAATTATTATTTTGGCTATCATTTACTCTTTAAACCTATATATTTTAAAATTATATTACTTAATTGACCAAAGTTACTACTACCAAATAAATTAATGTACCCACAAAGACAATCCTTTTTGATGAAGAGTTGAAATTATATCACAATGATCTTTGTGAGCACAAGTGAAACGTTTATAGAGCTAAAATCTTTACTTGAATATTATATATTAAAATACTTAGTTTACAATAGTTCCAAGAGTCATTTATACCAGGGGTGGCCAACTTTTGTATTCATAGAATCGACTTTTTATTTTAAAAGTGTGTTGCGATCGACTTGTTGTCATAGGCGTAACCTAAGTGGTGGGAGGTGTGAAATATATACTATTTTTACATATCTACCTAGTAAAAAATAACAATTATTTAACAGGCCGAAAAACGCATGTCTGGGGGAATTAAAGCAACAATATTTATTAATTCATTTTAATAATATTTATTAATAATATTTATTAAACAATATTTATTAATTCAAACTAACTACATTAAATCAAGATTAAAAATATTACTTTCAATAATGATAGGGCTTAGTGAACTTCACCTATCTAGAATTGAAAAAAAAATTAGAACAAAAACAAAAAAAAACTTGAAAATCTTGACTTAATTTGTTTCACTTGTTACCGGACAGCTCTTGCCAGATTGGCTTCGCGATCGACCAAAAATGGCTTTGCGATCGACCGGTGGATCACGATCGACTTGTTGGACACCCCTGATCTATACAATCCAATCAATTTTTGATTTTTTTTATAAAGTCAAAGTATTCTAACTAATAAAATAAATGAGTCCCAGAACCCATTTATCACTATCTATACATTTGTTTTTAATATATACATATATAAATTATTGTACAAAGTAACAACAATAATAACAGTTGTCAAGTGTTGGTGGCCAAGTGGTTAGCACAGCCACCTTACAAGCAGTTGTCCCAGGGTTCACTTCCCGGTGGATGCTTTGACACATTAAAAAAAAAAAAAGAATACAAAAGTTCAAAAAATATTAATCACTAATATACATATGTATGTGTGTAAGAAAGACATACCTTTACATATTATAAACTGTTGTTAATATATGTTGATTAAACCTTTTGGAAACCATAATGCCACAACCTCCAAATCTTTTGTTAAAGTCTTATTGTTAACACAACTATCTACCTAATTTTATATTATTCCAGTTTTATTTTTACATAGAACATTGTGACTCAATTTTTAGTCATCAATATATTAATATATAATCATATTTGCAAACTACATATTATGTTCATGAATAAAACTGTGAGTCTGTTAAAAAATATTGTCATAATACAAAATATGGTCAGAATTTTTTTTAAAAAGTAAAAATGCAAATTGTTATAAATGATGTGCATTTGATTCACAATTAACATACTAAATATTTATGATTGTTTTAGTCATGTTATCAATTATATTGTTATTGCCAAAACAACTTCAAAATAAGCTATTATTAGGCAAAAATCTTTCCAATAACAACCATAAAAAACTGAAGAAAGATGCATTATTCCCCAGGATTGTAATTCATAAGTAGTGAAGATTTGAATATTTTTTTTAAATTTTGTTTTATATTTTACAACAAAATATCTGAATTCGCATTTTCTAATAAATATTGTTGGATAATTGGGTTTATTAAGAGGTAGCTCTCTAAGAAAAAATTCTATGTCTGATTAAGATCTGAAAAGTTTTTTTAAAAAGTGGCAAACAGGTATGCTATTTTTCAATCTGGAATATTAATTAGCAGTACTATTTCAAAAAAGTTCTTAAATTTTAGAATTATTAAAAAGCAAAATAATGATAATGAACTTGGTATCAATATGTGTATAGATATATTTTTGCCATAGTGGTGAAGGAACAATGGGATTAATATCAATAAAGATGATGCTCATTTGTTTGGCATATAGGTAAAGGTGGCTGCATTGTACTTCACGTGTTTTATTTTATGGAGATCATATCAACACTTTACAATATTGGAAAATATTTATTCTTTAGATAATTAATTCAAATCTTAGATAAAATTCTAGCTTCTAAAAAACTCTGCAGAACTAACTAGATTTCTACCACTATAGAAGTTTTTAATTTTATTTAATAATATCTTCAATTAATTTTTTAAAAAATAAACTTTACATAAGATCTGATTATTATATTACAGACACAACCATTATACTTGGAGGCATTTTATTAAAGTATCTATTTCTACTATTATATTTTTTAACGATTAATATAGTTAAGTCAAATTGTTATAGGACTTACTTTAGTCCATAGTTAAAACTTATTTAGGTGCCCGTTCGCCACATCAATATTGCATGACTTATCTAGATTATCTATGACTTATCTAGGGTAATTTTCTGATAAGTAAACAATTTTTTAGCTTTATTCGAATTTGAATATCAAATAATGATTATGTTAAGTAGTGATCTAATCATTATACTACTAAAGCCCTACATCACGTATATGTATACTATATTATACATTTATATGCTCTATAAACATAATTAATCTAGATGTTCTGTGCGATTTAACACAGTAGAGTAGTGAATTTAAGATCTGAAGATTTTTGCATCAATTCTGAGCAATAAAGGCAAAAAAAAAGTCATTTGATTACTTGTTGCGTTCAACCTTCCATTTAATATTCAAACATCACATAATCTCCCAAATAACTAATATATGATTTATTATTATTATTATTAAAATAAATCTACCATTTGTTGTCAAATATGTTTAAAATGTTGGCAAACTAAATTTTAAATCGGATTAATCACAAATTCAAAAAAAAAAAAAAACATTTCAAATTCATTTTTCAATTAAATTAAAAAAAAAAAGGTGATATAAATGCACGCACATGTATGTGCAATGTGTATTGAAACCTGTTAAATTTTATTTTAAAACTAATAAAAATATTATAAATGCTTTAAATTCACTGATTTTGTCTTATCAATGCAATATTTAATCACAATTGCAGCGTGGGGAACAACTCAGACAGAAATCATCAATAATAAATGTATAATTTGGGCATATATTAAAACGTTTGATTGCTGCTGTGAAAAGTCAATGCTATCTTTTCTAGTTCTGAAATATTAAAATTGAAGTTAACTACAGGAATTCAAATAAATTTATCATGTTATTCTGACTTCAGCTAATGCTCTTTTTACCTAAATACTTTTAAAAAATAGACATATATATCTATATATTAGGATTTTTTTTGCTATTCATAATTTTTTTTTCCCTGCATTTTTATGTATTCTTTTGGTTTTGGAATATTATTTAAAATATAAAAAGTAAATAATATATAACTATTAGTTAAAATTATAAATTAAGTGTATTATAAATTTACAAAATATAAATAATATTTAAATATATATATATATATATATTGAACTTTAGATGTAATTAGACGGGATTTGATCATAAACCTTCAAGCTTCCTTAGATCATCCACTCTATCTCATACAACCGATACACATGACTACATACATGTAAAAAAGATAAATGATTTTCAGTTTACATATTCTGTGCTAAACCAGCATTTATTATTTGGTCCAGATCATCATCTCCCATATATATATATATATACAATCAATGCTCGGTTTATATTTTGGTCCAGATCATCATCTCCCATATATATATATATATATACAATCAATGCTCGGTTTATATTAAGATAGAAAATCTTCAAACTTTAATGGACAGGCTTCAATTTTTACCACCATTCAACTCTTCAACCACCAGTCGTTGACTTAAAACAAGCATTAGCAGAAAAAAAAATCTTATTTAAAATAAATATAAAAATAAATAGTATTATACAGATTCTTTTTGTTGTATTATTGACAATAAATTTCTTTATTTAATTGTAAAATGTAGTAAGAAACAGTAATTATATGATACCAGAAATCACAATTAATTTAAACTTATAATGGTAAAGGTTTTGTCGATAATGATGTAAACATTCACATGCAATGATGTGATATAGAGTTTGATTCCAGCCATGCTAAAACTTACAAATAAATTTGAGGGAGCAAACTGTCTTTAGAGTTTTTCTTTCTGATAGCCAGGATGGCTAGAGATCTTTGACAGATATATAGATATTCTTAGTTAATAGTTAAACCAAAGTTAGAAAATTTCTAAAATTCTCATTACATGGTTAAAGATAAACCCGATTATTTTTTGATTTTAGCCGTTAATCTGCAGGAAAGATGTTTCAGAGTTTTTTGTCCAGATCTGAGTTTTCTAAAGAATGTTTTATACTTTATTTTTTAAAGTAAATGATTAAACAAAAATAAAATTACAGTCCATACATTAGTATTACCAAATTATAATGAAAACATTTACTTTCACAAGTTATTGATGTTTTGTTAGAAATCACTGTGATGGTTATTTGATTGAAGTTTAGATATAACAATACTTCTGATATTCAACATATATTTGCCAATTATAACTGATAGAAATTCTCTATATAATTTTATAAATAATTTTAGCTATAATGCATTGAACAAAATACCAAATAAAAACAAATATTATAGTCTAAAGTTGTGCATTTAGCATTATTTTAAAACAGAAATGAATTAGTTCTTAGCTATTCATTCAGTTTAATATAACTTTTTATTATGGGGTAGACATATTTAACTGTAAAAATATATGAGAAGTTGTTACACTTCAAATTTTACATTTATAAAATATTATTATCTTATCTAATTAATCATATATAAACTTGTATGTAAGCTAAAAGTGAATTCACTTTTGATTTAAAGTATTTGAGACAAATATTATTGATAAAAGACATAATTTCAGCGTGCAATATCTATTTTTAATAAGTATTTTGCTTTATTATATATAGATAAAAATTACATATAAAAATAAATACATAATTTCTATTAAATTATCTATAAACTTATAAAAATTTATATATATAAGTGTGTGTTTTAAATACAAGTATATTTTATATAGCTGGAGTCCAGATGTAATATAGGGGATTTGAACACAGACTTTCAAGCTCCCTTCAGCCAACCATACACATGACCACACACATGTGAAATAGATTAATTCCAGTACACACATTTCTTGCTGAATTAAACTCATTAATTGGTCCAGATTACCATCTCTCATATATATATAAAATCAGAGCTTGGTTTATACAAAAGTATGAGAATAATAATTTTCAATGCACAGAAATACTAGTGGTTATAATTACTATTGCATTTATATAGCAATATAAGAGAAAAAACTTCTGACAATTACTCTGGCTGTTTAGCATATAAGTAAATAAAATACCATACATTAAAATAATTATTGTGAGAGATTAAAATCTCCCCTGACTCAAGATAGATAAAGCATAATTTATCTTATCAAGCATATACCAAATATATAATAAATATTACCTGACAGTGTGTAGAATATTTACACCTTCTAATAAACCCATTAAAATTACATGAATTAATTACCTGGCACCCTTGTAATACTGAATAGTATTACATTAAATATAACAGAATTTCGAAGAAAATATTGCATAAAATATTTTTACCAATATAAAAAAAACTTAGTTCATAAGTTAGCTTTCTTTGCATTGAGCTATCTGTTAAGCATCTATAACTTCTGCAAAGCTTCTAATCAAAACTATTATTTCATACATGGCAAAAGAATTGCCAAAACAAAACATATACAACTGTTATTATATCTAATTTAGTTCTAAAAGTATAAGCACTTCTAAATATAAGCAGTAAAATAAATGAAAATAAAACAATAATGAGTCACGATGGGGAAATGACAACATTGTAATACAATAATTCTTTTTGCTGATAGATAATTTTAGGGTTCTGCAGGAGTATTAATTAAAATTGTAGTTTCATTTTTACTCTTTTAAAGAACACATTTTAAGAATTTTGAAACTTATTTGTGGAAAATAATGAGACATTTCCAGGTTATTAGTTAATATCTGTGCATAATATAATTTATAAAGCATTTTCTTTATAGAGAATAATTCAGAATATCAGAACATCTGTAGAAATATTTCTACCAACTTCGTAGTATAGATTGATAAGTTAATATTTTCATATTTTTTTTAATAGCCAATTATTTTTCTTCAAGTTTGAATTGAAAGGTTCCAGCATAGCAACACATTTAAAATTATTTTAATTCCTCTAGTATATGTTTTTTTTAATATACAAAGAACTATTTTTAAAGCATGTTAATTATTTAAACATTTTTAAAATGATTCTTTAAACAGTTCAATGGTAATTAATAATTTTAGTCATTAAATAAGTGAATTGATAGAATGCATCTAAAACTTTAAATATACAGCTTAATAAGTCTATGCATTTCAATTTCCTTCTTTTAAATTTTTTCCTATTTATGAAATAATTAAATAAAACATGCACTGGAAAATTGTTCTGCATAATTTCAATAATAGTCATAAATGAATATAACAAGTGCTTTTCTTTTAAACTCATTCTGAAGTGAGTCTTATTCAATTGACTTATACTAAAAGTAAAATTCCTCCACAGCATTTTTTTTTATAATTAAAAAAGCTTAACTGCAATTTAGTAACAAAAGAATGGGGCTACCTGAAAAGTTTACTCGAAGTTCATTATAATCTTGATAATAATTAAGTTTGAATTAAATACTTTTAGGAAAAATAATAAAATTATAAAAATAAATTAATACTTTACGATTTTAACTTGTGCCAAGGATTCAAGCCAAACCAGAAGAGAAGGAATGAACATCTCCTTAAAACAACCAAACTTCTCTTCTTATAGTATTTTTTTTGAAAGCCCAATCATAAGATATGTCAATCAATTGATAATATCAGTTTAGTCTAGATATTTCAAAATGACATGTGATTTAATAAACCTAATTTAGAATAAAGTCAATAAAATTTTCTTATAAAAAATATTATATAAAAAATAAATAATCATATTATTTATTCATCAACCAATTGAACCATCTTAGGATATTTATTCACTAAAATTTAAATTAATACCTATTTTATTCAATAAACTACTTTAACTAATATTTTAATTACTTGTTCATTTTTTTAAAATGAGTCTAAAGAACTCAAAATAAACTACTTAATTAATTATGAAACAAATTTCCTCAATTCATGCAGGCACACATACACCCATGAACAAAGGAAATGACATTTCAAATTCTAAACTAACTTATTAATTACTTCTTAAATAACTAATTGTAATTTATTATAACTACCAAGTAAAATATTTAAAGATATTAAATATTACAATTACTTTTATAAACCTAAAACTGACTTATTATAAACTAATATTTTAACTTTAACTATTCTAAACATTTACAAAAGCTAATTTTAAGTTAATTTTACAATCTCTACTCTCTTCTGTCTTACAATTACTTTTATAAACCTAAAGCTGACTTATTATAAACTAATATTTTATCTTTAACTATTCTTAAAATTTACAAAAGCTAATTTTAAGTTAATTTTACAATCTCTACTCTCTTCTGTCTTACAATTACTTTTATAAACCTAAAGCTGACTTATTATAAACTAATATTTTATCTTTAACTATTCTTAAAATTTACAAAAGCTAATTTTAAATTAATTTTACAATCTCTACTCTTTTCTGTCTTACAATTACTTTTATAAACCTAAAGCTGACTTATTATAAAGTAATATTTTAACTTTAACTATTCTAAACATTTACAAAAGCTAATTTTAAGTTAATTTTACAATCTCTACTCTTTTCTGTCTTACAATTACTTTTATAAACCTAAAGCTGACTTATTATAAACTAATATTTTATCTTTAACTATTCTAAAAATTTACAAAAGCTAATTTTAAGTTAATTTTACAATCTCTACTCTTTTCTGTCTTACAATTACTTTTATAAACCTAAAGCTGACTTATTATAAACTAATATTTTATCTTTAACTATTCTAAAAATTTACAAAAGCTAATTTTAAATTAATTTTACAATCTCTACTCTTTTCTGTCTTACAATTACTTTTATAAACCTAAAACTGACTTATTATAAACTAATATTTTATCTTTAACTATTTTAAAAATTTACAAAAGCGAATTTTAAGTTAGTTTTACAATTTCTACTCTCTTCTGTCTTACAATTACTTTTATAAACCTAAAGTTGACTTATTATAAAGTAATATTTTAACTTTAACTATTTTAAAAATTTACAAAAGCCATTTTTAAGTTAATTTTACAATCTCTATTCTCTTCTGTCTTATAACTAAATTACTATACTATTAGAATACTATTTTCTGGCACACATTTTAATATAATACTGTTATTTTATTAATGAATAAAATTATTAAAAGCAATATAAACTATTATGCTTAAGACACTTATAAGAACATGACTAGTTTATATACAGACTGTACTAAAATGTTATACAACAAAAGTTATTCATTATTTCATATTTTACTTATTAGTTAACTTTTTTTTTAAAAAAAAAAAATCAAGTAAACAGAAAAATTTGTTATTTTGAGATGAACAATGGGAACAAGTGTGAAAACACTTGTTCACAATATATATATATATATATATATATATATATATATATATATATATATATATATATATATATTGTAACCTAGTGTTATTGACACTTGGTTTATTTGGCATTATTTCCACAGGAAAACAATGCTATCCTTTTTAGAAAATAAAAAAATAAAATGATAATAATATTAAGTGATTAATAAAATATGCTATTTACTCACTTTAACGTGTTTTAAGCAAATAACTAATAAATTTAGTAATTCAATGTCATTTTGAAGAAGAGCATGAATAATTTAATTAAAATATTAACAATAAGAGCAATTTAATATAGTATAAAAGCACATATCATAAACAGCAATTGATTTTGGATGGGTAGAGGGGAGAGTGGATGAGTGTCTTATCATAAAGCACAATAACTTCTGGTAGTTTTTTTTATATATAATGTTTAAAGAATTATACATCAATGATTGTTAATTTAATGTATTTATTATTTTTTTTATAGTGTCAAATTACTTTGTAATCCAGGTAAATAATACGAAAACTATATGATTGTAATGGGTTTTTTTTTCTTTCTTTTATTTATGGTATAATTAAATGATTATTTTTCTGTAAGAGGTCACTAAAACAAGACCGCCAATTTTTTTTTTTGAAGAAAGATTGTCTGACTTTAGTTTTTCAAGGAAGGAGCAGTGCTGAAATTCGGTAACAAATTTTTTTTCATTTTTAATTGCAAAAATAAATATAAGTCAAGTAAAATTTTAATAATATAATGTGTAGCTAATCCTTTTTGGTGGGACATCCTGATCCTCTTTTGCTATCGACCTATTTAAAGCTTTTTATACGCAAAAATATACTATCTTGTGCTAAAGTTCAAAATGACCATATTAACTACAGCAATCACGGAAAATGTCATTATATTTAAATTAAGTAATATAAGTAATTTCCAGGAAATAATCAATTATTTGTTAACTTTACCTTATTTAATGATCTTTTCATGGTATAAAAGAAAAATTATAATTAAAAGACATATTATAAAAGCCAAGGAAAGTTAACTAGAAAAATTTCACGCTCTTTCTAAAAGAAATTGTCTGCCTTTGAAAGTAATGTAAGTTCCCCACGTTAAAATATGTTTTATTCACTGAAAATTATCTAGAAATAATATTAATGATAAATGATATTTACTTATGCACCTGTATATTTTAAAAAAAAAAATATATATAAATTTTCTCAAGGCAAATATCGGAAAATTTGTATGTGTGCATTTTACGGAGAATTCCCTATTAAAGAAAAATTACAATTCCCAGAGTAGGAACAAAAACTAAAAACATTAGTGACTTAATTATAACCATAATATAATATGTTATATTATACATCAATTGGAGTCATTAAAACTTCATATCCACGTAAGTCAGTTGCAGTCATTATAATAATAGTATCTTGGAAAATTCGCGCATTATTTTTTTTTATTCATAAGCCAGCTAGCTAAAAATGGTACGTATCATCAATAATAGAAAAGGAAAAGAATTGTGTGTGTTATCGTTTAGAATAAAATATTCATCTACGTTAGAATATGTATTGTTTTCTTGGATCCCAAAATTATAGCAGTTTAATTCAAAGAAGAGTTAACATCCAATGCTGCTATGTTTTTTTTTCTTTGCCTAATTTATTAAGTGCACCAGAATGGAGGCAACTTTTATATAAATGAAATAATAAAATGTGTTTCTTATTTTAAATTTGCTTCGTGAACTACGACTGGATCAAGTTCTTCATCTGGATAAATTGCCCAACGGAAAACATTTTTTTTAGTGAGATAATAAGCACTTGTTAAGTAATGATTTTTTTTTACTAATTTGTAAAATTATGTGTATTTTTTTTATATCAACAGGTTAAAGGCTGTATAGTCAAGTAATATTTAAATGACCTTGTAATCATAAAGGTATGTTTTCATGTAATTATTCTAGGTTAAATTTATATTTGACATGGAAAATTTTTTATAAAATGTGTTTTAACTATTATATGCAATTATGGGTATAAATTTTATATGTTAGATGCTTAAAAGAAAAACATTTAGATACTTAATAGGTAAAGTAAATAATAATAAAAAAAATTATCAGAAGTAATTAAAAAGAATTGCTATACAAGATATTTCTTGTCTAAAGCTTGAAATGAATTTATACTGTATTAATTGAGGAACCTATTCCCAATTATTCTTTATTAACACATTCACTTTATTTAGTTAGAGATAATATGCTGCCAATTACTTGTTGAATGTTCCTTTGGTAAAATGAAAATTATTATACTTTTATTCTGTGATATCCATTGATTGCAGATGTTGATCTAAGTATACCCCGTAACATAATTTTAGTATAATTAGTGTATTTGCTTGTCTTGCCCAGATAAAGCATCAGTATATGCTTAATATCAGCATAGGTAATCTTTATAATATGTTTATTTTGTGGGATGAAAATGATTTCCCCAAAAGCTTTGTTTTCCATGAGGGGAATAGTTAAATCTAGTATTCGGGCATGTTTTATAGCCCAAGTGATCGCTTCTCATAGTTAGGACGATCAAGAATTTATCTCACATGTAGTATACTTCATTCGTTTAAATCCCAGGAGAGGATTATATTTGGTGTGTGTTCGTATTATGCCCAAGTAAGAGGCAAGAAACCACCAAAATATTTTAATGTAGTAGTTAACTCTACTGACCTTCGGTGTTATTCCATATTCCTCATGAGAAAATAGAGATAATTCCACCACGGAAGGTGTTGATTATTGTGTTTTGTTTAGAAAGTTAGGGCAAGATAACGGGTATATTGGAGGTGTTAATTCCTCAAGATCCATTTTAGTAGAAATAGTGCGCTAGTACTATGATCAATATCTGGATTGTGCGGCGGAATATTGCTAGTAATTCACATGTAGGTCAATTGAGAGAGTAAGTTTAAAATTGCGTGATTTAGAAACGCTTATTTACCAATGGAGGATTCAAATA
Source organism: Epiperipatus broadwayi (assembly GCA_028023455.1). Lineage (NCBI taxonomy): Eukaryota > Metazoa > Onychophora > Udeonychophora > Euonychophora > Peripatidae > Epiperipatus > Epiperipatus broadwayi. Next base: position 2,157,562 of record JAQFVV010000107.1, read on the forward strand.
CAATGTTTAATTCTGGTTAATGAGTAAGCAACACTAATAATGTAAATTATCCTTATGAATAAAGTGTGTATCACAACTTAAGTGGTATTAAGTTAAATATAAAAATAGTAAGTGTAACGTTTGATAAATAGCCCATAAATTATAATAAGTTATCTAAATACAAACCATCGTTTAATTAAATATATTATCATAAAAATCGTTTTACGTATTGCATATAATCAGATTGTTTTTATTCCAAAACTAATATTTAGTTAATAAAGTTAAGTAGAAGCTCATATAAGATACACTAAACGGATGAGTTGATGTATCGATAATAATATGTATTTTTTTTTATTCAATTTGCATAATTGTAAAAAGATGAAGTAGTAGTTCTAATCCAGGTCTAAAAGTATAGACAAATTAATGTTAGTTACATGTTGTTTTATCCATATGGGATCGAATAAATTATATATGTTTGTTTAGTGTTTTAAGAATAAAGTATAGTCCTGTTAAACTGTAATAATAAATTATAATCTTGTTAAACTTTAATAATAAATTATAGTCTTGTTACACGTTGTTTAGAGTCATTTTTCTTGTGTGCTAAATAAAAGTGTATTTGCATAATACTTGCAATACTTTCCTTGAGTCCGAAATCATTAAACTCCTAAAACTCAATACACCAGACAGATAAATTTAAGCAGATTGGAATATTTCATTATATTTTAGTTTAATAAGAATTATTTATGGGATTGAAAACTTCAGACCAAGACATTTTATTTTATGTGTGTGTAAAAATGACTTTATTCCCAAACTACTAGCTTTGGTTGCACATTGTTCCGTACACATTTAAGTGAAGTGTCTAAGTAATAAATCTTAGTTAAATTATTGTGTTGTCATGGATGATGGAAGGACACAAAAGCACCCTTGTCTTTTCATCATTCCGACTGAGATTCTGGATAAAAAGGGCTGTATTATTCAAAATTATGCGTTGTTATTGAATCTGGTTATCATCTCTTTAAATATTATAATAGTTGATATGGGGATGAGGATACCCGGAATTTAAATAAGGTAAATGTTTCCTATAGCCGACCAGAATGTCAGTCATATGCGACAACACAATACTGCCGAGCATTTTCTTAAATATAACAGAGAACCCTGAGATTAATGTCATTATTATAAGTGCTCTTAAATTAAGGAGTGATCAATTATGATCAATATTACAAGCGTGGCATAGCTTAAGAGAATTGTATGTACAATTGTATTATATGAAGAGTATTTTAGATAATATTGGAAAATTAATAGATATGTTGCTGCTTTTATTTTGGTTGCCATAGCAACCAACCAGATAAAAATTAGTGGCACAAGTGCGGATAAACCAACTAACTAACTGGTTAGATATTGGGTTGGAAATAATAATAATAACTAATTAATACTGGTAATTATATCAATAAAATAAATAAAATAAATTTTTAGATATAAACTAATAGATTAATTTTTAATTTAGATAGGTTAGAATATATATATATATATAGTACCGGTAAAAACCCATGCTTAGTCACACACAGTAATCCGAATTCAAACCCAGTCCACATCTAGGAATAAATTCCAAAATGCAAACTAAATTCAAACCCAAAACCCTGGCATGACTAACCGATGACAACATTACAACGGTACGGGGTTTTCCCTTTTCTAGCTCATCGAAAAACACAGACTAAATTACCTACAATCAGCTAGTTCATAGATATCTTATAGTCGGGATATTGGTACCTAATAATTTAATGTATATATTTAAGTTGTCATAAGACAGCAGGTGATACTAGATTTCAGATAATAATGCAGAGAGACAAAATTAGGTTAGATAAATTTTTAATAAATTATTGAAAGCATTGAGTAATATTATTTACAGGTACTAAAACTCTCATATGTATTTTATAATAGATTGTTGCTAGTATCAATAATCGGTTTGTACTGATTAACAAACTATGCCAATATTTATTTTTAAATGGTTGTACAGGTTGATATGAGAATCAGAGTAATTGGAGCACTTAAAATATTTAACCACTAGTTTATATTAAGTTGTTTTATTTTAATAGATTCAAACCATTGCGTATACGGATAAATGGGAGGCGGTTTTATATAAAAATATAATATATAATACTGATTACTGATGGTTGAGGATTAAGGTATACTACAAATAATAACTTGCTCATTGACGGAATACGCGCTTGTACTTTGACAAGTCTTAATGCCCCCAAGTAGATCCAGGACACTACAACCAGCCGGGCTCATTTTCGAACCCCGGTGACCCAAGAGATTACCTGGAGAAGAATTTCTTTCTCTCCATGTGGTAGTAAAACGAGACGCCAACTTAAGCGAAGGTAAAGGCATTGCCACAGTAACATCGAGGAAGAGTGACCGGAAGTGGATTTTAAAACGAAATTATATAAAACCTTTCCTCTCCAAAACATTTTCTACCAACAGCCGATATAACTATTCAATAAAACTGGGAAATCAAACGATCGCAAAAGTAATAATTAATTAATTTCACTCTGAAACCATAACTCCCCAGATTGTTCGGAAGGTAATAATAGCAAAAATATTCACTTATTATTCTTACTCCGTAATAATATATAAAAAATTATAATAAAATTTTAGACTATTTTAAGTATTGAGATTTGGAGTATAGATTAAAATATTATAACGAAGTAAAAGAAACAACAAAATATTTGAATATTTCTCAACTCAACATAAATGAAACAATTTTTATTCGATAAAAGAAAATTACTTTTAAAATGAATATAATAAATATTATGAGATAAACTTTACTGACTTTAATTAGAGTTGAGAAATATTATTATTATCGTTTTGTTTGTAAAATAAGTAATAGTAAAAATATAAATGTATTCACAAATGGGTTATTAGTAGGCACAAATATTAAGAATTATCATCTAAAGACTAGAGCACAGAAATATTAAAGAAAAGATTTACTGACAGGTTTTAGTTAACATTTCAAATGGAAAACAAGAAATTTACATGCAATTAATTAGGTTTACAGATTAAATAAAAATTATTACTGAGAGGAAAGTTAAAAAGTTCATGTAACAAAAGTTACCATTCTTTCTTCGTCCGGCTTTTCTTCTTGGGTGTATGTATGAAGAACGTAGGCCAATTTTGAATTTCTTAGAAAGGCTGGTTAATTTAAATGTTGGAATTTGGAAGACTGGAAGCACGGAAAACATTACAGATCAGCGGTATGAAAGATTTAAATTGGCAGAATAGGAATCAGCTTCTTGGACTCAGCCCATCATGATTGCAGTTTACCGGGCAACTTCTTAATAACGGTTGAAGTGATTTCTCTGGAACAACTACTTTGCTGTAGCTTGAGACGATCTAAGCACAACCAAGTCAAAAGTTAGAGTGTCTATATTATCTTTAAGATGGCTACGGTTGACCTTTCTGCCTAGTTTTTGTTCATAACTCCTCCTCCTTTGATTTTTGTCAGCAATATCTAATTTTGACTATACAATAGATTTGCTTTCTTGATAAGAGTTCTACGTTTTCATTTCCATTGTTCGGTTTTCATTTATTTTTAAATTTAATACATGATTCTAAATTGACAAAACAATTACATCGGAATTCGTGAATACAAAATATAATTCTTATGTTAATTCATCAAAGTACCAATTAATTATCCTATACATTTTTACAAGTAAGATTTTGATTAAAAATACTGATCAAAGGAATGTGACTTTTGATCAGCATTTTTAAATGACTTTTATAATTTGAAAATTAAAATTTAAAGAAAATATACACGCAATTGAAACTTTTAAATTGAGCTAATATAAATCCACAAACCACACACACACGAATATTATTTATCATGATTTGTGACATTTATACTCATACTCTTTACATTAAATTTTTTAAACAAACACAAAATAAATAACTTAAAATTTATGTGCTTGGAATAGAAAAAGTCTCATTGCGGAAAATAGTGGTTTAGAATTACCGTTCTTAATGACAACCATGAAACTAAGATCGATTCTTCACTGTCTGTTTCATTTTCCTACTTAAAAAAAATAACAAAAAAAAATGTTTATACATATTTTACTGACTTACATTTCATTACAAAGTTGATCGACTTTGGAGAACAGTCTGGGTGAGAGTTTGAACCTAAACATGGGTGTGGAATGATACATTTTATCAATCATTTGTATATTAATGTCCATTGGTCTTTACTCATCATCTGAAACATTTATAACATAGTGGTCGTTTACCGGTTATCCCAAAATTACTTTTTTTTTAATGTTCTCCCTGGGTCAGGAGGTATATAAGGCTTTAATTGTCTCGTTGTAATGACTCTGCTCCCATTCCCTTTTGTTGAGACAAATCCCCATAATCAATTTGGTTTAAAAGCTCAATAGTTTTTTCAAACGACATGGGGCAGCTTCCCAGCATCATTCTTTGTATCCACGGTGGTAAATTATGCACAATAATCCGGATAATGTGCTGATCAGTGTACTTAAAAGCAGTAAGAGATTTAAGTATTGTCACTTGGTGAATGAAGAATGCTGCATAACCCTGTCTGTTGTTTTCATTATATTTTTACTGAGAGCTTGTGTAAAAGTCCCTCCTGCTTCTCTTCACTCCAATACCTTTTTAAAAGGGCATTTTCATAACCTTGAATTGTAATCGGTGGGTTTTTCAATAATTTCCACCAAGCCTTCGCGGATTCCTTTAGATAATGGCTGGCTACTGTTATTTTCTCCTTCTCGGTCATTTGGTGTAAGCATAAAAATTCCTTGACACTATCCAAATGTACATCTGGATTTTCTCCGGGTTGCCTTTAAATATTTGAATATGAATGGATGACCCAAAGTATGGTATATTACTCATCCTTATTTGGGGATTTATTGTCTGTTCTACTTTTATTTCTTTTCCTTTGATAGCAGTTTCCCTTGCCACTATTGGTTTTTCAATTTGACCCTGCCTCTCAGTTTGATCTCCAACTATCATTACTAACTTCTATCTTCTGCTTTTTTCTCTTCACTGATTTCTGCTCTGAATTTCCAATTCCTTCGGTATGGTTTGGTCATCTTCTTCCTCTTTGTATTGCTATTGGATTTCTCTTCTATCTGGTTTACCATCAATCCCCATATGTCCTTCTTCAATTCTCAACATCCGTCATCATAGCCATCATGTTTCTATCTTCTCTCATCTCCTGAGAATTGTAAAACTTCCCATCATCATGTCCTCTGCTGATTCTTCTCTAATCGTCTACCACTTTTTTTTATCAGGATATTTTTAAAACAATCTCATGATCACTGATGTTCTGATGTTTCTGCACCTTTTCAGATGATTTACTGAACCCTTCTATTTCTGCCATTTGGTATTTTTTTTTATTAATTATTTTTTTTTTTTTAGCAGGTGAATTAGTTATTCACGAAATATTTTTTATTTATGTATATATTCATAAAAGATACTGATCCCTGATCCTATATGCCAAATCCTTCCCCTCTGATACTTTCCCCCTTTCTATCCAGTTTGTGTGTCTTCCTTCCTTTCTTTTTTGCCTAGTTCCTTGATTTCTGTTATATAAAACCCTTTTCACTTTTTTTTTTTTTATTATTACTATATATATTATAGATAACTGTATCTAAATTATTAATAAGGGAAGAGAAAAAACTTTATTTCACCCAGTTCAACTATTCTCCTAGTCCTATAAAAAACTATTAAAAAGTAATATACAAAATTTCTTATAATACACACTCCCTCAATAATAATTCTCTTACAAAAAAACACAAAAAATTTAAAGACAAAAAAGAAATTTACTACCCCAAATATATATTCACTTAATAAAACATTATTCAAAACATATTTTTATAAAATTTATATAGATGTATAAAATTAATTCTAAATCAACATTTATATTTCAAAACAACTACACAAATAAACTTTCACTTATTTATATTATGACTGGCTTTGTAAGACTTCTATATTACACAATATATACACACATACAGGTTTTTGTAGAAGAAAAAATTCTTCGTTTATTTTGAATTAAATAAACGCACAAAATCGATACAGGTTTTCACTTGCTGTGAAACTATTCTCAATATTTTTGTCGTTAAAACAAAACTTCAAAATCGCTTTCACACTTTTTTCAAAAAAAAAAAATCTCACTATATTATCTTAACAATATTAGAAGGCAATCTATTCAACTGAAACTACTTGCAAGCAAGGGTGAAAAAAAAATTAGTATATTTGACTTACTCAAAACATCTTTAAAACTGCGCATTTTAATAACGCAAAGTATATATATCTCAACTGTATGAAAAAAAAATCGAATATTTCTATAATTTAATATTTACTCTTGTTCACTCTGCAGGGTGTGGGAGATTTCTTCATTCGAGCACCACGGAGGGTGTCCAAAATTTTAAACACTGTACCGGTAAAAACCCATGCTTAGTCACACACAGTAATCCGAATTCAAACCCAGTCCACGTCTAGGAATAAATTCCAAAATGCAAACTAAATTCAAACCCAAAACCCTGGCATGACTAACCGATGACAACATTACAACGGTACGGGGTTTTCCCTTTTCTAGCTCATCGAAAAACACAGACTAAATTACCTACAATCAGCTAGTTCATAGATATCTTATAGTCGGGATATTGGTACAGCTAATAATTTAATGTATATATTTAAGTTGTCGATACAGACTGCAGGTGATTGACTAGATTTCGAGAGTAATAATGCGAGAGAGACAAAATTAGGTTAGATAAATTTTTAATAAATTATTGAAAGCATTGAGTAATATTATTTACAGGTACGGTAAAACTCTCATATGTATTTTATAATAGATTGTTGCTAGTCATCAATAATCGGTTTGTACTGATTAACAAACTCATGCCAATATTTATGTGTTTAAATGGTTGTACAGGTTGATATGAGAATCAGAGTAATTGGAGCACTTAAAATGTTTAACCACTAGTTTATATTAAGTTGTTTTATTTAATAGATTCAAACCATTGCGTATACGGATAAATGGGAGGCGGTTTCATATAAAAATATAATATATAATACTGATGTACTGATGGTTGCAGGGATTAAGGTATACTACAAATAATAACTTGCGGTGCATTGACGGAATACCGGGCGGCTTGTACTTTGACAAGTCTTAATGCCCCCAAGTAGATCCGGGACACTAAAACCAGCCGGGCTCATTTTCGAACCCCGGTGACCCAAGAGATTACCTGGAGAAGAATTTCTTACTCTCCATGTGGTAGTAAAACGAGACGCCAACTTAAGCGAAGGTAAAGGCATTGCCACAGTAACATCGAGGAAGAGTGGTCGGAAGTGGATTTTAAAACAAAATTATATAAAACCTTTTTTCTCCGAAACATTTTCTACGCAACAGTCCGATATAACTATTCAATAAAACTGGTGAAATCAAACGATCGCAAAAGTAATAATTAATTAATTTCACTCTGAAACCCATAACTCCCCAGATTGTTCGGAAGGTAATAATAGCAAAAATATTCACTTATTATTCTTACTCCGTAATAATATATAAAAAATTATAATAAAATTTTAGACTATTTTAAGTATTGAGATTTGGAGTATAGATTAAAATATTATAACGAAGTAAAAGAAACAACAAAATATTTGAATATTTCTCAACTCAACATAAATGAAACAATTTTTAGTTCGATAAAAGAAAATTACTTTTAAAATGAATATAATAAATATTATGAGATAAACTTTACTGACTTTAATTAGAGTTGAGAAATATTATTATTGGCATTGTTTTGTTTGTAAAATAAGTAATAGTAAAATATAAATGTATTCACAAATGGGTTATTAGTAGGCACAAATATTAAGAATTATCATCTAAAGACTAGAGCACAGAAATATTAGAGAAAAGATTTACTGACAGGTTTTAGTGTAACATTTTCAAATGGAAAACAAGAAATTTACATGCAATTAATTAGGTTTACAGATTAAATATAAAATTATTACTGAGAGGAAAGTTAAAAAGTTCATGTAACAAAAGTTACCATTCTTTCTTCGTCCGGCTTTTCTTCTTGCGGTGGTATGTATGAAGAACGTAGGCGCACATTTTGAATTTCTTAGAAAGGCGTGGTTAATTTAAATGTTGGAATTTGGAAGACTGGAAGCACGGAAAACATTACAGATCAGCGGTATGAAAGATTTAAATTGGCAGAACAGGAATCAGCTTCTTGGACTTAGCCCATCATGATTGCAGTTTACCGGGCAACTTCTTAATAACGGTTGAAGTGATTTCTCTGGAACAACTACTTTGCTGTAGCTTGAGACGATCTAAGCACAGCCAAGTCAAAAGTTAGAGTGTCTATATTATATTTAAGATGGCTACGGTTGACCTTTCTGCCTAGTTTTTGTTCATGACTCCTCCTCCTTTGATTTTCTGGCCTCCAGCAATATCTAATTTTTGACTATACAATAGCATTTGCCTTTCTTGATAAGAGTTCTACGTTTCTCATTTCCATTGTTCGGTTTTCATTTATTTTTAAATTTAATACATGATTCTAAATTGACAAAACAATTACATCGGAATTCGTGAATACAAAATATAAATTCATTATCTTAATTCATCAAAGTACAAATTAATTATCCTATACATTTTGTACAAGTAAGATTTTGATTAAAAATACTGATCAAAGGAATGTGACTTTTGATCAGCATTTTTAAATGACTTTGTATAATTTGCAAAATTAAAATTTAAAGAAAATATACACGCAATTGAAACTTTTAAATTGAGCTAATATAAATCCACAAACCACACACACACGAATATTATTCATCATGATTTGTGACATTTATACTCATACTCTTTACATTAAATTCTTTTTAAACAAACACAAAATAAATAACTTAAAATTTATGTGGCTTGGAATAGAAAAAGTCTCATTGCGGGTAAATAGTGGTTTAGAATTACCGTTCTTAAATGACAACCATGAAACTAAGATCGATTCTTCGATCTGTCTGTTTCAATATATATATATATATTGTAATGAAATGTAAAATATGACATATTATATTTATATATATACATAATCAAATGAGAAGAAAATAATGCTCCAAACATTGGACGACAATTGTAATGGATCATAATACTGTATTATCCTCCATCCTCATAAACGAATCATAATGAATCAAGCCTCACATTTTAGGCATCATTTGTAATAGTAAATAAATAAACAATTATAATAGAAAATAAATAATCATCCAGTTTAAATGAAGAAAGAAAGCCCAAAACATTGATGCCAATTATAATAGTAAATAAATGTATTAAGATAAGAATTCCCTAAATGTTGGTAGGCCAATTGTAATAGAAAATATATAAATCAATATAAATGAAGAAAGATGAATGAATAGTGGATAATCAATGTAGCATGTCATATATGCCATCAAAAAGGATATGGCCTAAATTATTGAGCAACATTTATAATGAAAAATACAATTTGAAACTCTATATGTAATCAACAATCATTAATTGACTAAGACTCATGATGGCACAACATTTATAATGGAATACGTTATCTTTTAAATTATTTAATTTATAAATTCAATCTATAAATTGCACCATTTATAATGGATAGATTATATTAGAAATAAAGAAAAGATTTGGGTAAGATATACCTATGAGGCACCCCTAAATTAAACAGGTTTAATAATAACTTGTCAACTATAATAAAATGCATGTGCCATGCAAGAAGAAAGAACATATCTTCCATCATTCAACTCAGTATAAATATGACACATATAAGAAGTATAATACCTATTTAATAGCATGTTATACATATATTAAGATAAAATAAACTGCCTCAAAGTGAATATATTAAACTATATTATTAGCACGGCTAACTATATAATACAAACTTAATAATATTGAGCATTGACTGGAATATATTGTTAATTAGTTCTCAGGGTTAATTTAACTTACAATTAATTATATATATATATAATTTGGAACAAAAGGAATTTTATTGAATCCAAAATATATCTATTCAATTGAAATTACCAATAATTTAATATTTGCATCTCTGCTAGCTTGTAGAACTAATATACTAAAAATAGAGCAAAATAAAATTAATAACTCTTAAATAAAACTCAAAATCAATCTTTTATATAAAATAACTGATATAGCTTTATTTCAACATTGCAACTCTAGATTTATAATAGCATACATATACATATATACATATTTGGGAAACATAATAATAGTTTTATTTTGCAAATACTCAACTTTCTATAGGTAAATTAAGTATAAGGTTTAACAGTAACACTTATAATTTATATTTTATAGTTACATAGGAACTGTATAAGCTGTTATGAAGTTAAATAAATATACAAATAAATAAACAAGTTGGAGATATCTAGTTGCATTAATAATCTAAGTTATAAATGTATTTCTTTAATATATATTTTTTTAAATAAAAACCAATTTGAAATAGAAAATAACAATGACTGAATTAAGCAAATATTAAATGGATTCAATGAATGAACCATTTATTAGAAGTCACTTATACACATATAAGTTATAAATTCAATGTCCACATAATGTAAATCATCTAAATAAACATTTAGATATAACTCAGTGATTTACATCTACATTGGAAAAGTTCTGGATAATCATAGCATATACATAATATGTGTGGATTATACTAACTGGCCCTATGCTTATAAATTCAAACATTTACAATTACAAAATATTGTTGGTTGGTTTGTAAATGATTACAAATCATGATAGCACAAATCACAGACATTCTTATACTTTAAAGCACTAACATAATTGAGTGCATCCTAAAGGAATCACATCCTTTAAACAAACTTATCTTGACATTACCTACTAAAATACAAGCAACCTCACCTAATATGGTGGAAAATTTAAATTAAACCTCATGAGTGATAAATCCAAAAAGAGGACTTTATAATGCAACTAGCATAAATATATCATAAGCATGGTGGCTTCCAAGATAACACCTGCATTTGAGGCAAACTAAGATGTCTGGACCTTTTGTCTCAGTGCACCAGGAAAATATATGGAGAGGCTCACCAAAAAAACACAACCCTAGGCATCTAGAAATATGTGATTACAATCTCTGGAAATATAAAAGATGGGGAATTTCTTCACTCCATCCACTAACAATACTAACTGTAATAAATAAGGCCTGACATACTAAGGCTATTCTACAACTAATAATACCAAGATACAAACTTCACAATAGTGGACTAAAGTTATAACTATAATTTTAACCTCAATAAACAATAAGTAATGTCTGCACCAACAAATAAGTTTAAAAATCAATTGACTTACATATCAATAAAGATAGTGTCTAGCATATGAAATATTGGCACTAATATATATATATATATATATATATATATATATATATTTCATATTTGTGTTCCATATATATATATATATATATATATATATATATATATAATGCACACAAATATGAAATATTAAATATTTTAACTTATAAGATTTAATGGATATGAATAAATGCAACCAGATTTTTAGAATAATAATTAAAGAACTAAGATAATTATTAAACAATGATATTACTTATAAATACAGTTCTATAAATTTGTACATCTATACAATTCCTATGCACTGAAATATAATTTATTGCTTTACAATTTAAATTGACAAATGATCTTTATTATTTAATACACCTGTATGCAAAATGCGAATCAAATAAATAAATATATATATATATATAATTACAACATATTAGCATAGTTCAAGCTATACAATGTTTTTAAAATAAATAAACAAACATATATACTAAAATCGACTTTCATCATTCTTAAAAATTTTACCATTGAAATAAATTTGTAGGTTAGTTTCAGAATATTTTAATTGTATATTCTTTCATAAAGATATATTACATGTTACATAAAAATCAAAATAATAATAATAATAGACAATATAAAAAAAATAAGCTAAAGTTTTTTTACCCTATATTTGCACTAGTGTTCAGTCATTGAAAAATCAGCTAGCTATTTCCAGCACTTTCACTTATTTATTCGTCCTAAAATGGCTTGAAGTGACATAAAATATGTACATATTGCAAGTAAATTAAGAGATTTGCTTCTTGTTGTTAAAACCATTAATTTCAGTTATTTCCTGAATATTCTATTATATATGCAATGAAATTAAATATTATTTTTGGATCACTAAGTAATGGGGAAGTTATAATAAAATGTATTAATCAATTATGATAGCTATTTTCTTAAACTTATTGAAGAACACTGGTTTACTTTTGAGGTCCTATGTTTTACTGAAGTTTCCAATGTTGTTTAATGAGCAAGTAGAAAAGGCAAACATCTTAAAATGATAAAGTTTGCACTTATCCAACCATGTTCAGTATTAATTCTTAATCCAATAATTTTTTTCAAGGAAATTCATAGGAGAAATTTGAAGAAAATAACGAATGAAAATAATCTTCTTTTTAATTTTTTATTCACCTGCCAGAATGATGATGATTCTAGCGTTCCAAAAATCACGTACTGATTTAAAAATAATGTTTAACATTATTGTTTAGCAATTTAAAATATTTTTTTTTAAGTAACATAAAAAATAAGAAGTAATTTCAATAAAAAAAATACATATATATTACATTGAAAAATTTATGTTGTAATTTACAAATTAAATAAATATTTTTTTTTTAAAAAAAAAATTAAATAAATATTTAAACAACCAGAATAATACTACAATATGCTTTATTTTTTAAAAATAAATAAAGGTACAATATACTTATATTTAGCAATTTAAATACTATTGTTAACGATTATTTCTTTATACACACATTCATAATTATATACATATATTGCCATTATAATGTTTTATCTCAAAACAAAGCATATATCATAATAAATAAACCCCGAATAAAAAAAAAAAAAAAACATTACCAACACACACCCAACATTTTTAAACCTTCAATAAAATATATTTAAAAAAATTTTTTAAAAACCCAAGAAAAAAAAAAAAGGAGGGATTTTCTATCCTTACAAATATATATATATATATATATATATATATATATATATTTTTTTTTATAAATAAGTAGAGTTAAAAATAGATATCTTAGTTCTGCTTTGTATGTCCATGAAAAAGATACAGGCCACACTATTGATTTTGATGAAGCTAAGGTTGTCTTCTTTGAGAGAAATGAAATCAAAAGAAGAATTAAAGAGACTTTATTATTGAAAATTTATTATTCTGAAGCAATTAACTTATTTAAGAGTTCTTTTAATATTAAGGGTGGATGGGAAGTGAATGGATTTGTGGGTAGTTTTTAATAGTATATATAATGTGTGGTTTTTTTGTAGTTCTTTACACTTGAGAAGTCTGCTTGTAGCAGTGAAACCTTAGGTTGTGTTTTAATATTATTTTTATGCTGGTCTGGTTTAATTTTAGATTTGGGGTAGTTTTGATTTTATATTGACTAGTTTAGCTTTATGCTTGTAATGTTTATGTATATATATATATATATGTTAAAACGAAGATTTGCACGGGTTAAATATATAAAATACATATTTTGTGGGTTCATCCGTGTTAAAAACACTGACGTTTCGAAACGTCAGTGTATTGGTATTAAAAGTTTTTAACACGGATGAACCCGCAAAATATGTATTTTATATATATATATATAATGGTACAGAAATGATTGTACTGCAGATGCTTTTCTCAGCCGCTCACACTCAGTGATATAGATTGAGTAGTATTTATTCAATATATATATATACACCTTGATTGTTGATAAATTCAATATATATATATACACCTTGATTGTTGATAAATTAGTATAATGTAGATGTTGTTTTTGCTACTTACTCTTTTTATTATTGTTATTTATCAGTTAAGGATTACTACCAGTTTGTTAGTTTCAGTCAATAATGCCATGTAGATGCTTGATTTTTATCTGGAGACCTGTTAATATTTATTTGATTAGTATTAAAACAAGCATTAAGGAATGTCTAGCTCATGTGATATTTTATTTTTCTTAATTGAGTAGCTTATTATTCATTTTTCAAGCACTACAGGCTGAAAGGATTTATGTTAATCTGGTTCTTTTGCATAATACAGTTTATTAAATGATTGTTAGCACATCCTAAAGATTGTAAGATAAATAAGTCTTAAAAATTGGGTTATATTAATGAATGTTATTAGTTACAATTAGTCTGTGTAGTCTGCATCTATTCATAGACAATGAAGGTTTATAGGGTAATGTATTGTCTGTGCATAATAATGCAATGAATGTCTAGTATGAATTTTTCATCAAACTACATAGGGTAGTTAAATAAAATTCTTGGCAATAGATCATTAAGTGTTGCTACACTAAATTCAATTCCACATAAAACAGCAATTGACTGATATTTTTTGAGGATTCATGTCAATTGTGTTATTATGTTTACATATAAAACTTGTACTGTTCAAGTTAATATGAAAAGGTAAATGTAATACAATAAGCTCAGGAGCCCTAAGCTTGCTTTCAAACAGGTTGCTGCCAGAATCATAATGCTAAATCTAGCTTATTGCTCTTGAGTCTTATTGTAATATATTTACCTTTTCATATTAACTTGAACGGTATAAGTTTTATAAGATTATATATTTTATGAAAGTGTATAATTTGAGATTTATATTATATAATTTGTGATTATGTATATATGTAAATAAATCATAATTTTTATTATGCTAGCATTTGCCGTTTATTGCAATCAATAATGGTAATTAAAATATAATAAGTCTCTGCATCTAACTACATCTATTGGAATATAAAAAGAAAAACTTTTGGGATCATGTGGCATTGGATTGTGGAGCTGCATGAAAATTATCTAGGCTGATTTTCATGTTAGTTGTGCATTTTTGATTATTACAGAATTATAATTTTTTTAACATTCGGCACTCAATTTAGTGCTCAATGTATAAGTACACTCTCCTGAGATTAATAGTCCAATTTCAATTGTATATTAATTAGAAAATATTTAACATATTGTAATGCTAAAAATATTAATGAATAAGTTTATTTTTTGTTTAACGTATTAAAGTAAAGAAGTGGGAGATTTTTTGTTTATTAAAAGATTAGAAATAATGTAAATTCATTTTAAATTTCTTTTAAAATCAGTGATTGATTGCAAAAAGAAATAATATACTTATTGTTAAGAAAGTTTTTTTCGACAAATTATTTCTAGTAGTGAGATAAAAAACTATATACATATATCACATACATCCTTATGTGGCTGAGAAATAAGAATAAAATGAAAATATATATCATATATATATATGATGTCACAATGCAAAATACTATTTCTCTATTTATTACTGATGCATAAAAGAAAATTATTTTTATTAATTATAATAGCAAAGTTTCATATCATCTAGAAATAAATCAAGTATATTTATACATATAACACTCACTAATATATATATATATATGCATTTTTTAATTGTCTGGACACCATCTAAAGTTTAATAAGAGGCATAAAGAATATTAATAAAGAATACAATGTGGATGGCAGATGAATGTCTTTAATATGGAGCTGAAAAGTGCTCACATAAAGCATGGCAGAGTAGTATATATCATCAAAGCATAAGTAATTAATAGTAAAACAAGAAGTTTAAGTTATAAAATAGAGAAATTTAGTTTTATGAAATAGATGTTTTTGTTTGCTCTTTTGTTTACCTGTATGTAAACTGAGGCAAAGTGATAGTTTGAAACTGAATGAATTAGCAGGGAGTGCAAGCAGCCCCTTCACTGTTAAAAATCCTCAGGTTGTCGAAAGAAATGACAAGCCCCCAGAGATGCAAATGCTTATGAATGTAACATTAGATCTGAAACAAAATCAGCAAGAAATCAAACACAATTAACGGGATTTGATAGAGAAAATGGAACAGATATGGGACAAAAGACAGGAAGCAAGGATACAAGATATTAAAGAAATTAAAAAATCAACAAACAATAAAACAGGATTTAATAGTAAGAATAGATGATATGAAAAAAAGAAATGGAGAGAAATTAGATCAAACTAATTATGTTATGAAAGCATGTAAAGAATCACTGAAAAAAATAGCAGAATTAAAACAAAAAATAAAATCATTGAAAGAGAGTATTAGTATTGTTAGAAAAGTTTATAAAAGTTATACTATAGAAATCACAAGAAGTGACATTGATAGCTGTAATGTCAGAAAAAGTGGCATAGTTATCAAAGATAGTAGAGTGGAGGTAAAATAGAAAATTCAAGTGTAGATAAACAGAAGTAGAGCAGGGAAACAAAGTTATAGATGATACACAAAGACCAGAAATAATAAAAGAAGATAAGTGGTGTCTGTACTATAATTATGAGAAAAAGTTTAAAGCTGACTTAGAGAGAAATAGTGAACTGTTGGATCTAAAAAAATATTACATATAAAGAAAGTTAAGGTGCTGATTTCATTAGCTCTTCTCATATTTTTTATAATACGGATATCTGTATACATAATTAATAAATAGAATATAAAATATAGGATATGTAAATTTAGTGAAACCCTGGATAATATGACAGATAAAGCTCAAAGATTTTGGCATGAGCTATTTAGAAAATTTTGTAAATACCTTTCCACATCATCAGTAATAAAATATATGAATTTTTGAGACTGAAAATTGATAATAGGAAGCTGCTTCATAATGCCAGAAATGTGAACAGTAAATTTAAGTCTAGTTTTGTCCAACAGATAAAGACCTAGTTGATCATGAATAAAATTTATCAAGGCTTTCCTAAAAGAATATTTTAGCCTAGTAGAGCATACAATTCTGGCTAAACTAGAAAAATCTGAAGGTGATGAAGATCAAGCTCAACTAAATAATTTGAGCATAGTAACAATAGACTACCAGGTTAAAATACAAAAAAGAAAGGACCACCAGATAAGGTCAGGTGACTAATTAATTGTGGTATTACTAATAACCAAGACCCAAATAGTACTTGGCATAAACCATCAAAGTTAAGAGAACTCGATCAAGGCAGGAATTATGGAGGAGACATTTAGGATTGATATTTGACAGGCTTAATTGAGAATATATGCAGCATACATTAATTTTTTTAAATACAGATATGTATCATAACAAATTATCTTTGCATGAGTAGTTTTTTTTATACTAACCAAGGAAAGTCTTTTTTTTAATTATTTTTTTTGGTGAACAGTGCTAAAGTAATATATATATATATATATATATATATACATGTAGCACATATATATATATATATATATATATATATATATATATATATATATATGAGCTACATGTACATAATTTTAAAAATTTGATAGGAATTTTTAAATTAAAGATTTTTCAACATTTTACTAAACAGAATGCATATATACATCTAAGTATGTGCACAGATAAAATGTATGTGGCCTCATTAAATCTAAATCAATTTAAATAATTTAAAATAAAATATTTTATTAATTAACAATTATAAAGTTGTTTGACATTATGTTTATAAAAAGAAATTAATTCTAGATAAATAGACAAGCTAATTAGCAGATAAATATCATATGTCGTTTGGTCAAACATTATCTTTTATTTTGTTATAATCACTTTTCAAAAATAATTTTATAAAGTCTGTAATTGGTCAGTATGCCATGGTCTACAGCAAAGTTTAGGACTAATCTGCATCCAATAAATGGATATATGAAATTGAACCATAATAAAAAGTGATAAAATAGTCCAGTAAATTATAAATAGGGGTCTCTCAGAAGACTGATT
Source organism: Epiperipatus broadwayi (assembly GCA_028023455.1). Taxonomy (NCBI): domain Eukaryota; kingdom Metazoa; phylum Onychophora; class Udeonychophora; order Euonychophora; family Peripatidae; genus Epiperipatus; species Epiperipatus broadwayi. The sequence continues at coordinate 2,175,342 of JAQFVV010000107.1, forward strand.
ATTATGTTTGATTATGCTTATACATATGATTGTAATTTGATTTTTCATTTATTCATTCTTTTTTGATTATCAGAAGCAGGGCTAAATATTATTACAGAGTAAAGAATACTATCATATGCTCCACTCTAGCCAAGCTGATAGAGTGTAAGCCTAGTTTCATCATGTAATAAAGAAGTTGCTGTAATGTACTGCACAACCATTACATTGATCATTATATTCAAATTATGTGCAAAAAGTATGCTGCCTATTTTCAAAAGTGTCTATAGCCTTGCAGAAAAGACAAGCCATGATCCAACAAGAAAAATACCATAAAATCTATTGAATTAAGTAGAAACACATATTAATGAAGACCATGTCAGTCAGCAAGCATGATCTCAGAAGCTTAACTGCATACCAGCAAACATAGCTATGTTATATCTACTGTTCTGCAAAATGTTTACAGATACCTGAATTCAGAATTTGAACTATTAATGATGAAAAAGTTAATTTGTATGAACTTTAATTATATACTAGTATAACTTTATCTCACTAACATTAGATTTTTAATCTCCTTTATCGGAATGTTTTATTTCCACTGATGGATTGCTTAATTTTATTAGATGCGCCATGGTTCCGTTGTCATAACCTAAAAAAAAAATATTTATAACACAACAAATAGCCAATTATTGCAAACCTCACCATTCACTAAAAGTTTTTTAGTACTATTTTATTAATTAATTTAAAAAGTAATCTATTAAGAATTAGAATAATCTTTAACATAAATAATGTAGATTAATGATCTCTGGATTAAAAAATGTATTGTGTAGACAGATTAAATAAATTAAGAAAGATTGCTCTTCATAGTTATAATAGTTTACAGTTTTAAGCAAAATATTCTCACAGGTCTGGGATAAGCAGACATTGGAAAGAATTAAATTTTCTTAAGCTAATGTATATTATTTTAAGCTGTTATATATATAATTTTATTGTGCAGAAACAAGTGTGATGGAAATGCTTTTCCCAGCCACTCATACTCAGTGGCTTAGTCTGAGTAGTATCTATATGGAAGATACTCATTTTTACCATATATATATATATATATATATATATATATATATGTGTGTGTGTGTGTGTGAAATATATATTCCTTGATTGTTTATAAAAAATGTAATGCAGATATTGTTCCTGCCAATTACACTTCTTATTATTATCGTTATTTACTAGGTAGACACTCATTCCTACCAGTTAGTTGATAAGTTTCAGTCACTAATAGCAGGTATATGCATGATTCATACACAGGCATCTGATATTTATTTGATTAGTATTAAAACAGGTGACTCATGTGATATTTTATTTCTTTTATTTGAATCGTTTAATATTTATTTTCCAAGCACTACAGCCTAAAAGGATTTATGTTAGTCTAGTTCTTTTGATATTAGTTTATCAAATGACTTTTAGCATATATTAAAACTTGGAAGATAAATAAGTCTTAAAACTGGATTATATTAATAAATATTAGTCATTATAATTAATCTGTGCAGCAAGTCTGTGTCTGTCAAGAGACAATGAAGATGCATAGGTGTATATATTGTCTATCATAATAAAGCAATGAATATCTAGTCATATGCATTTTTTATCAAACTAGCTAGGTCAGATAAATAAAATCCTATGACATTTGATCATTAAGTAATTCCAGGTAAAAGACCAATAGACTATATTTCCAGAGAATTCATATCAATTGTGTTATTATACGTTTTGTAATTGTATAAATACATAAATAAATCATAATTTCTAATTTTTTTAGCATTTGTCATTTATTGCAATCAATAATGGCAATTAAAATATAATGAATCTTTTGCATCTATCTAAGACTAGTGGAATATAAAAAAGAATTTGTGATCATGTGATGTTGAAATGTGGCACAGCATGCAAATTATCCTTTGGCAATTTTAATGTCAGTTGTGCATTTTTGACTGTTACAATATATATGGGTGTTAAAGATACTGTTAATTTACATTTCAGTAAAATAGCTTCTCAACAATATGTGAGCTATTATATATGATATAAAATGTATATGAGCGGAATTTGAATATTACCGTTTGTCTAGAATGATTGAAAAAAAAACTTTTGAGTATTATTTTAAAAAATGTTAGAAATACAGAGGCAAGATGTCATTGGCACTATATTAGTTGAAATTAGTACAAAACTAAATTAAATTCCAAAATCTAAACTCTCTTATATTGCTAAAGAATCATACATATTATCAAAAACATGGCTCACTAACAATTAGAAAGCTTAATTTCATATTTTAATGTAAATTAAAAAACTGAAGAATATCTGACTAAAAGACTGCTACCTGAATTCTAATCAAAGTGAACCAATAGAAAAGAAAGCAAAGAAAAACAATTATTAAAAAAGAAAAAAACTTGATCTGCCTTTTAATTCTTTCCTTATTTTTTTGTAATTCAATAGGTAGCGAAGATCCACTATACATGAAAGATTATAAAATTATAACTCCTTTACAGATTTACAGATTAGCAGTGCTTATGACTGATTTATGCCAAAGAGAAAACTATAATTGAAATGAGTTATTTATGCTCGTTAGATTGGACTATAGAGCATAGAAAATGTGAAATGAGATGCAATTTTTGAATATACACATCCAAAACACCAATGGGCAAATAAAATACAAAATGATCATCAAATCCATCAACATTGATGGTGCTCATTCACAAATTCACACCTTCCCAGCCTCACACAAATTAGTTGGCTTTAAGTGTTTTCTGTACAGAAACTACAAACTATGCAAATTGAAGGCAGACAGGAGAGATAACATTAAAGACTATATAAAAGAACTAGTCAAATCAGAGTATGATCATAATTGTGTAAACAGTGCTCTTAAATTTTTTTACTCCACACTAAACACTAGGCCTGTTACCCACATCAACACTAATGCATTAATCAATCTTCATTTTATACCAGGTGCATCACAATAGCTGAAATTAATCTGTTTGAATGAATTAAAATTAGCTTCAGGACCCCTTTTTACTTCACTCAACTATTGAATAACACCAAATACAAATTACTTCCAGACAAGGCTCTCTAAATAATTTATAAAATTAACTGAAATGAACCAACTTTCAAAGCAATTTACTGTAATGAGTTTCATGCCAATAGTGCTACCATATTAGCACAGCACAAATATATATAAAAACAGATCCTAACATAGAGTCAGTGGTTTTAGAGCATGGCATTGACTCGGGTCATAATTTTGATTTACTCAACATCAAAGTAGTTTGCAGTGAATGTAATGATCAAAAAAGAAAACACAAAAAGACATGATTTATCACAAATAACACCAATGCAATAAATAAAAGAAGGTTCATGCTTTGAATTATCATTGATATATGTAAATTTACAAACATTTATACTAATTAACCTATAAGTTCTGTCTTCTACCTACCTATCTTAGTGCTATGAATATGATGAAACTGACTGAAAGCAGTGTTAAGTTGTAAATCTGTAAAGGAGATATAATTTTATAATCTTTCATGCATAGTGGCTTCACTAACTATTGAATTGCAAAATCAAAGAAAATGTTGATGCAATTTTATGGTGGAAAAAGATGTAAATAAGATCTCAAAAGATATTATGAAACAAAATCTTTTACTTTAACAATGGGCAGATAACAGGATAATAATGATTAAAATTTATTAGATTTTATAATATTATAAATATCTATGCAAAAAGTTAATATTCATTTATGTTCAGGCAGCATCAAATTACAATCAGATTTTTTATTTTGGCCTGTCTGCATTAAACTCTCACATGACTAACAAATCTTAACCTGGAATATGCCTTTTACTATCTGAAACCACAGTTAAATCAGCCTGTGTTTAAAAATCACACACAAGTTAGAATCATCATTCTAGATTTGAAATCAAGATTGTGGACATGGCAGGTAAAGATACTAATTATTGCACTGTAGTGTCATCTCTAGAAGATGTTTCAGATATAAGCAAACAGAAGTACATATTTTTGTTTATGTTTTTTGATGTTTTGAGATGAGAAATAAATTATATCTAACACAATTTAAATAATAGTAGATAAAAAATTGTTTTTTTAAGGTGAATGCTTTTATTATTGTTATTACTATCAATATGATGATTAGATATAAAAACTAATTAGTTATAATCATAACATTTTTATTGCTAAAGATTTTAATAGTCGTGAATTATACTTAAAGTATAATGCCAAAACATGTAGCTTACTAAATTTAATACAAATTCTCAAATTAAAACAAAATAATACAAATAGATTCTGGGTTTAATTCTGCATAATAATGCACATAAAATAGTTTGGCAGTTATCATCATGAATAATATTTATAGATAAATATCATCCAGTACTGGAAATATTACTAGATATAACTTACAAAGGAAATAAAAAAATGCAGTTTGCAAAAAGATTTTAGGAAAGGTAACTATGATAAAATATATGATATTTTTAAAAAAATTGATTGAAATTTCTTAAACAATATTAGTAATATAGATATTGCTACTGAAAAATTTCAGATGGCCATTTATAATATTATAAATCGAAATACACTAAACACTATTCAAAGAAAACGAAATTTTTCTATCTGGTTTACTACAGAACTTCAATTTATTATAAGAAGAATGGAACATTATTATAAAAAGTTTATTAAAACAAAAAACAATTTATTATAAAAATGTAATAAATCTAAGAAAAGTTATAAAAAGGAAAAATAAAACACAAGCTTATAAAAATTATATTAAAGTTGGACATATATTTTAAATATCAGCCTAAAGCATTTTGGGATTTTAATAAATATGTCAATGTAACACGCACAAAAATATTGGCATTGACATCTAATTATAATGAAATAACATTAAATAAATTTTGTCAATACTTTGAAATATTATAATAACAGGACAAAAATAAATAAACCAACTAATGAGTGTAACAAAACTGTTTCTCATAATTCATTGAAATATATATTTAATAGCAATAAAAAAACTTAGAAAACAAAAAGAGCTTTAGTTTATTCCAAATTCCAACATTTATTCTAAAAGGATATTTATAAATTAATAGCTCATTTAATTCAAAAATTATTGCAGTCATCATTAAACAAGGAGATTTATTCTAGAGTTTTAAAAATAACTAGAATTATTTCTATTTATTAAAAAAGGTGCAAAAGATTATACAAATAATTATAGAGCAATATGGATTTTACCAAACTTTCTAAAATTTTTGAAAATTGTTTTTATTCAAAACTAAAAAAAATAATATTAATAAGATTATATCAAAATCTCAACCTGATTTTTTACCAAAAAGATCTATCATTACTAATCTTATAACAATTCAAGATCATATAGCTCAAAAAATTATGAGAAGATAGAAATTATATTGGAGAAGAACAGTTTGGTTTTCAGAGAGAGAAAAGTACCAATGATGCTATTGGTATTGTTAGAACAGTAACAAAGAGAAATATTAAAAAATAAAGAAATTGGTATACATTTTGTGGATTTAGAAAAAGCATTTGATAGAATAATCTGGAATAAACTTATGGTCATCTTAAAAAATAAAGTGTGTTGGAAAGAGAGAAGATTGATTTGGGATATGTATACTGGGAAAAGGAAACAAATTAAACTGGAGAATAATGAGACTGAAGAAGCTAATATAAGAAGATGGATTAGGAAAGGATGCAGTATGCCACCTATTCTTTTTCATATTTATTTAGAAGGCATGTTAAATAATTATTTACATTGTAGAGGAGAAAAGGATGGAGGTAGAATAATAAAATATATAAGATTTGTATCAATCTTATAGCTGTGAATAAAAAGTGTTTTCAAAATATATTGAATATTTGGAGGAAGGATGTATGGAATAAAGATTACCTTTCTAAATAAAGAGAAATGCAAAAAGATTACACATTAAAATCCATGATAACATACTTCAATAGGTAATGGGTTTTAAATATTTGATAAGATGGTTGAGTGAGGATGGAACAATTTTTGTAGGCCTTTGGAGAGATAATTAAGAAAAAAATAATTAAATGATATGCATGGAGTGTATGATTGAGAAACATGATCAATGAGTAACAAAATTAAGAACAGATTGGAAGCCTTTAAGATATGATCATGGAAAAGAATGGAAAAATCAGTTGGATGAATAAATGAAAAAATTTTGGAAGGATAAAAAAACAAGAAGATTGATTGAGGAAATTAGAAAGAAAATCTGGATTGGATATATATTAAAAAGAAAGTATAGTTTAATGAAAAATGCTTTGAATTGAACGGTGAATGAAAGCAAGAAGAAAGGATGGAAAATATTGTTGGTTGATATAAGAGGTGGGAAGAGTTACATGGAATTGAAGAGCTGGGAAACGAAGAGAATGAAGTAAAAAATAGATGAATTGGTGATGTGACTATTTTCTGGACCTGTACAAGGGATAGAATACTATTTATAATAGCACATGCCTTAAATGTTGGGAAAAGAATTGATATCTTGATTTGACATATGCTTTTGATTTAATGTCTCATAAATTATTAATAGTCAAATTGATTAATTAGAATATAAATATAAAAGTAATTATTTGGATAGCTTCTTACTTAAAAAATAATAAAATGTACACATATCTCAATAGTGAACCCAGTGAATTAATACTATCAATCAATATATAGACAAGTAGGGATTTTAACACCATTGCTATTTAATATTTTTATAGCAGATATAGTCCAAAATATAAAGCATTCAGAAATTTTATTATATGCTGATGATAATAAGATATTTATGTTAATAAATGATCCTTGTGATATGATTAAGTTACAAAGTGATGTAAATAGTTTTAAAAAATGAATGCATTAGTCTCAACATAGAAAAAAAATTGAGAAATGTATCGTATACCAAATATTCTACAATTTTTAATACAAATTATTATATAGGTAACAAAAAAATTATAAGAAAAAGAATCTTACAAGTATATTGGAATAAATTTTGATAATAAAAATTTCTGCAACACACTTTACAAAGAAATACAAAATAAGAGTTATAAAATTATAGGAAAAATATTAAGAAATAGTAAAAGCTTTTACATAGAAATTAAAATTATATTATTTAAAGCTCTAGTATTTTATGTGATTCACTTTGAATTAGAAAGATGGAATAGAAACAATGTAACAATGATGAACATGTTAAGAAAATATATAATAATTTTATTAAATATATAAATGTGAATCAGAAGTTTTATCTTTCACATGTAAAACCAAGACAATTATAAGATCTAATGCTATTATATAATATTTTGCACAAAAACATAGTTCTATCAAGTTGTAAAACTAAAATTAAATTAAAGAATTAATAAGAAGATATCATGAAAAAATAAAAATATCAACTACTAAGACTTTATATTTAGAACAATCTACATTGCAAAAAATCAGCAAATTACATAATTTTATGGATAATTCTAAGTAGAAGGTAATCAAATCTCCACACATATAAATAAACTCTCAATGAATGTCACATGATAAAGACTTTGAAAAGATAAGAATTATTTCTTATCTTTCATACCTAATTATATAGGCAAATCTTAAGCAACTTGGAATGAGAGCATGTATATATTAAATTACTCACCTTCCTTGTGGAATATAAAAAAATGTTAGTAAAGGGAATAATTTAATATATTTACACTCTCATTCCAAGATGCTTAAGATTCACCTATATAATTGCATCTAGGTACAAAGATAAGAGACTTAAGTCTTTATCATGTGACTTGGATTGAGATTTTACTTGTATTCAACATGATTATTTGAATATTATAATAAGCTGAATGTGTGAAGCTTTGATTAACTTTTTTTAGAATTATAGCCTGACACTGTACTAGTAAAAATTTTCTTGATTATTTACATTAAGTATAACATCTTTTAATATGAACACATAGTACATTTTAATATTTTACAAGTGTTAATAAGATATAAAAAATGTAAATAAATTGAATAATTTAATGTATTCACAATCTCATTCCATGATGCTTAAGATTTGCTTATATAATTGCATTTAGGTATGAAAGATAAGAGGCCATTCTTATCTTTTCAAAATCTTTATCTTATGACTTTGATCAAGAGTTTACTCATATTTAACATTGCTAATTGAACATTATAGTATAGTACATGTGTGGAGGTCTGATTACATTCTTCTTAGAATTACAGTTTGATATTGCATTAGTAAAAATTTCTTGATTAATTTTATTGACAATAAGCTAAAAATAAACATTTTATTCATAGATAAAGCTAAATTTCTAAAGATAAGAAATCTATACTATGCAAAATAATAATTATATGTTTTTCAGATTATACTGTCTGTCAGTTCTACTGTATATATATATATATATATATATATATATATATTATCTACTTGTGGTTTGTATATTTTGAACTGTATGGGATATTACGTAAATAAATTAAATTATTATTATTATTATTATTATTATTATTATTATTATTATTATTATTATTATTATTATTATTATTATTATTATTATTATTATTATTATTAGAATAGATTACTTCCCATTATATATAAATAAACACAAAAACTTAGAAGTAAAGTTTAATAGGGAAGTTATAAATAAATTATAAAAATAAACTGAACGTTTTAGAGGATCCATGCCTCATAATCATAGCTTTCTTAAAAATATATAATAAAATATATGCAAAGATATTTAAATTAGCACATGTTACGTGGCCCATTTCTTCGATATATCAAAGCAAGTGTCTTTTCTATTTATAGCATTAATATTTCCATTAATGTATAATGCGTCTTTTATTTCTCTCTTATGATCATTAAATTCTGCACATATAATTACAGTATTAGCAGGTGTAAAATTGTGTCCAGATTTCATGGCATGCTCCAAAAATACAGAAAATGTATTGTTGCTCTTCTGAGCTCTATTGTAAGTGTACAGTTGTTGAGCAAGTCTAGTATTAATATTAGCTTTAGTTTCACCATAATATACAGCTTATCCATCTTGAGGGCATGAAATGGAATATCCTACATGTGGGATGAATGATCAATCAATATGATCTTTTGAGTTGTTAATCAATCTGTTTGAATTAGGAGGAGTTCTAAATCCTATTTTAAACTTATTGATTAATGCTTTAGTTAGTTTGTTAGATATTTTGGAAATATAAGGAATGGTAATTTTAGGAAGTTGAATACATGGTACAATATTATTTATTTTATTATGGAATTTAGTAATTTCTAATTTTGATTTAGAACTCCTCCTAATTCTAACAGATTGATCAACAACTCAAAAGATCATATTGATCAATCATTCACCTCACATGTAGTATATTCCATTTCATGCCCTCAAGACAGATGCCCAGCTGTATATTATGGTGAAACTAAAGCTACTATTAATACTAGACTTGCTCAACATATGTACAGTTACAATAAAGCTCAGAAGAACAACAATACATCTTCTGTATTTTTGGAGTATGCCATAAAATCTGGACACAATTTTACACCTGCTAATCCTGTTATTATATGCACAGAATCGAATGATCATAAGAGAAAAAAGCATTCTACATTAATCGAAATATTAATGTTATAAATAGAAAAGACACTTGCTTTGTTATATCGAAGAAATTAGCCACGTAACATGTGCTAATTTAAATATCTTTGCATATATTTTATTATATATTTTTAAGAAAGCTATGATTATGAGGCATGGATTCTCGAAAATGTTCAGCTTATTTTTATAATTTATTTATAACTTCTATATTAAACTTTAATTATAAGTTTTTGTGTTTATTATTATTATTATCATTATTATCATCATCATCATCATTATTATTATTATTATTATTATTATTATTATTATTATTATTATGTTTTAGAAAAGGGTACTTTATTTCATCTTTGGAATTGTACATTGATCTTAATTACAAGTATATGTTCATTTACATTGTAATCACTGATATTTACCAATAAAGTCCATTACTAACAAATGTATTACTAATTGTGGTCATTTTTTACAAGGGAAAAGGTTAACATATTGAGACCTCTATAGATCAGTTAATGTAAGACTTCAAGTTCATATAAGTTGTACCTTTTTACAAGTTTAAATTTTATTTGGATTTTTAGTTCTATTGATTTTATGATTCTGGTATTAATACAATCCACATGATTCATTGTCTATTGATGTAAATCCATATGATTAGTTCCTGTTATTGCATATAGTTGTCTATTTATATATTTATCTGTTGATCTAAATTATTTGGTGTCTATTAATGTTTTTTTTTATTTATAAATTTTTTTACAACTGATACAGGTTCTCAAGTTATTATTTTTTTATATTATTATTGAAATTATAACATTGCTTTGTGCTTTAACAGTGATCATGTGGCTGCATATAGAGATGGACTTGTTATTGTCTTGTCTTTATTTTGTATTTGGGCTAATTTATTATGAAATTTAGATGGGTGTCTCCTAGTGTAGTTGCCAAGTAAAAATGTACATCGTGTGCATCAAAAGGGATATAGGACAAAAGTCTTGGTGTTGATTTGATTTTATAAGCATTGATAATCTGTCCACCTGTGGTATTCTGTCTTCTACATGTATTAAACACTATTTTCCTTGTTTGTTCTAGTGCCTGACATTGGTAGATGAAGGGTTGTAGTGCTTTCTCCATCCTATGGCATAATCCACACAAAGGATCTATTGAAATGTACATTCTTTTATGATAAAAACGTTTGCTGTTGGCATGGCAAAAAGATTAATTTTCAGTATAAAATTAAAGAATTTAGATTCTAGTGCCCATTTTTTATAGTCATGTATCAATTTTTTTATTATTTAATCCCAACGTTGTGGGTTTATTTATGTTTTGTTCCTGTTACATGTAGTTGTGTATTTGCCAATATCTATATTTGTTTTCATACTGTTCTGGTATATTAGGTGTAGTCTTATATTGGTATATGATTGAAATAATATATTGTCCAGATGGGGGAGACTTGACTGTTGATGTAATTTGGATCAGGTGTTTAAGTTTTGGGAATTGTCTTATTATAATGGTTATGAGATTGCTCATCTTTTGTATGAGAAATGTGTCAATATTGTGTACACCCAGACCATTTTTTATGAGGGAGTTTAAGTTTTTTTACTGATATGGAAACTGTTTTCTTGGACCAAAGGAGTTGATTATAGATGGTTTTTTAATTTAAAATTTTTTGAATAAATTATTATTAGCAGATAATGTGCTATTTTTGTGATTATAAGTTGGTTATTATTTGCACTGTCAAATATATATATATAGATATATTTTTGATAGGGAATTGGCAATTTATTGTGTTTTGTTTGTTAATTGTTTTTGTATACGTTGTCTCATCCCAGTGATCCCCAAATGGAAAGTAAATCCCAGAAATGGGTTGGTTTTGACTTGTATATTGGTGAGTACAGTTTACCAGTGAACAGTGATCAGGCAAAAGTCTTAAAAGTGTTTTATATTGATTCGTGTATTCTTGCAATTTTTTTTTGTAATTGAGATATTTGCTTTTTTGAGGATAGGAAGGCTGTGACATTGTCCATATATGCTATACATGTTATGCATTGTGTTGGGTATTTGTATTCCACTAAATGCTCTTTTTATTTTTTTATTAGGGGGTTAATGTAAAATATGAGTAGAAGTGAGCTCAGGTGGATCCCTGGAATATAGATTGGGTGGGAGTAAATGATAATGAATTTCTACCATTGAGTATTATGTATATCTCTCTATCTGAAAGCAGGTTTGCTTTTACATATAATTGTGTTTTGGGAATGTTAATTTTTGTCAGCATTTCCAACAGAATTTGGATGTCACATGTATCTATGTTAAGATGAACTGCTATTGGAGCATATTTCTTTCTTTCCCTTATTGAGGTCCTAATTGCTTTGAATAGCAAAGCTGCCCGAGCAGTTGAGTTTTTTTTTTTTTTTGCAAATTGAGCCTTTGAAATCAATGGCATTATATATGGTTCTGCTTTTTCTTTGATTATTTTTCTAGAATTTTGATTGGTAATGGTCCCATGGATAATGGACTGAGATGGTTGAGGGGGAGTATTTTCTGCTTTTTTTATTGAAGGTACTATGTTATCAGATAGACTCCTTCCATATGCTGAATTTTCTGTGTTAGTTGGTTGGCTAAGTTGCATAGGTATTTTGAAGTATACTGGCTGAGATGTTTTAATACAAATAATGGTATTTCAAGTCTTCCTGGGTGGCATGTGTTTGGTATCTGATCCAATTTTATTAGGAATTCATTGACATTGAAATGATTTTTTTCTTTTGCTGGGCCAAACAAGTTAGCATGTCCTGTGGGTGGTTGTCTTGCCTGGATATTTTTCTTAAAAACAATTCATATATTGGAAGAATCAGGTTGTGGCCTGCATATATTCCTTCATTTGCTTGTATTGCCACCAGTACTTTGATGGTTGATGGGTTCCCAAGTGACCATTTTATGTATTCCCAGGTCCAAGTATGTAGTTGTTACAAGCATTTTTTTCTTTATTTTTAGGTAGATTTTAATGTGTCACATGCATTATTGTATGCATGAGTAAATTTATATATGTATTGTTGTGTGTAGTGTGATGGGTTGATCATAGATACCCATTTGTGAAGTTCATTGGCAAGTGTTAGTAATTTGGAGGGAGATGGTTCTTTCATTGTTGTATGGCTGATATTGAAAGAAAGAATTTTCATATAGGCTAGATAATGTTGTATGGGATAAAATTGCATTTTTTGTATTTTGTTTAACATGATATATGCTTCTGAAAATATGAATTCTGGTGTGTTTATTGGGAGTAAAACTCTTATTGCCCTTGTTAGTGGTAGTATTGATGCTTGTCTTTGGGTAAGATTTATTGTGTTTATTTGCCCTGAATGGTCAGAGAATGCTGATGGAATACTTTTAGTGCTATGAGGTGTGGAGCACTGGGGAGTAGAAGCATAGATCTATGAGCGAAGAGTGTCAACCATTGTGGAAAGATATTGAGTTGGCTGGTAGGAAGCCTTCAACACTCATAAGTGCTATTGAGATTTTGTGTAACCATTTGTTTGTGAATTTTTGATATGTTGTATTACAGTCACCAATTAAAAAAAATGGGTTTTAGTAGCTAACATTGAGTTGATGTTAGCTATTATTGTATTAATTTTGTCATCTTGTGGTGGCATATAAACAAAGATAATATTAATTGTTATAATTTTATGGTTGAATGTTGTAATAAGTAGGTTTGAATCTATGAAGAGTATTTTGAAAAATGTGAATAAACTGTTATTAGTGATGATGAGACCAGTGCCAGCAGATGGAATTGAGGATTGTCTTGATCATGCACAGAATCTTTCTATGCTTAGATAGTTTTCTGGATTTGTTTGTGATCTGGCATATATCTTCATTTCCAATAGTCTGATTATGTGTTTTTGTAATTCATTGTTTTAATTTATTGATTTTTGTAGTCAAGTTTAGTCCTCTTGTGTTAATAGCTCCAATTTTAATTCTCATTAATAATTTATATTGTGAATGTGTCAGGTTGTATTGCTCAATTCAATGTTATTTGTTGTTTTTGTGTGTCTTTATAGCTTTGGTCTAGATCATCTTCAGTTATATCTTCATCTGGCCATGCTTCAGTTATATCTTCATCTGAGAATGCCTGTATGGAGATGTCAAAACAGTTTTCTTTTATTCTGACTATTTTAATTTGTCTATGTTTTTTGATTTTGGGTGGATGTCCTGTTTTTCTGTTTGCTTTTGGAATTTTTTAGATAGTTTGTGGTAGGCATGGTGTGATTGTCTGCATTATATCATCTGTTGCATTATTTCTTATTCTTGGTATTGTTTGTTGCTGGTGTTTTTCAACTGTTTTATTGATATTATTGTGTTCTTTTTGTTGTTTGTTTTTATCTGTTTTATTTTATCGTGTGTTTGTCTTGTATTTTGAATTTGGTGGTTTACTATTTTTCAATTATTTTATTTGTTCTCTAATTATTTTCCTATCCAATAGATCTATCATTTCTTATATTTCTTTTATATTTTCATTGATTTGTTCTTGCAGTTGGTTTTTATTTGATTTCTCTTGATTTTTATGTTCTTCATTATTTACTTCTATTACTTGGTTTGAACTCTTTGTTGGTTGTGAGTGGCTTTTGTCTGTTTGATTTTCAGTGTTCTGTTTAAAATCACAATCAGTGACTAGATAGTCATGCTGTCTTCATTTAAAGCACTGTGGCTTGAGCCCTCTAATATAAAGGTTGAGAATTGCCTACTGATGAACAATTTGTTAGGGAATATTTTCTGGAGTTATGTTATCATGTAATTTTATTTTAAAATTAAAGGTATTACTACAGACTGGGGTGGGGGTATCAGTGAGATATATAGGTTGTAAATAGATTGTTTTTCCAAATGACTGCATCATATTTTGGAAGTCTATTATAGTGTATCCAAAATATGTGTCTTTAATGATACCTGTAATGTAGTTTTGTAGATTTTCATCAATGGTAATGAGAACATAGTTTCCCAGTGCTTCAATTTTTGTTTGAAATCTGGCTTTCTGATATTCATCAAAAAATTATATTGCCAGATATCTAGAGTTTGGATGCTCTCCTATGCTACAGATTGTGTCCCAGATTTCGTTTTCCGTTAGAGCTTGATAGAGCAAATCTCTGGGGAATTTATACAATGTTAGATTTCTGTCTATAGCGGCTATTATTAGTGATTTTTTTAAAAAAAATTTTTTTAAAAGTATTGAAAACTTTATTTGGTATTGTGTAATTAAAGCTTTTATTAATTATTTGCAGCTTTTCCTGAGTCCAGGTGTTTAATGGAGGCTCTAGGTTGCTGTTAGCTTGTAAATTTAGAGCGTCAATATCTGAGTTGCTTTTTTGAATCTTGGTGCTTGTGATGGAGTTTCATTGTTTTTGATAGCCGCTCGTTGCTGATCAAGTTTTATAATGTTTGCATAGGTTTTAACGTTTTCATGCATTTTTGGATGTTAATTGAGCTAGAATGATTATAATTTATTTTGGCGTTCATTCTGATTAATATTTTTTTGCTCAGACGTCATGTTTTTGAAAGCATCTCGAATTTTATTTTAATAAATTAAAAATTTTACTTAGTTGTTTGATGTAGTAAAAAGTTAATTTTTTCTGTCTGTTGTTATTCTTTTTTGATATCATATCATTTTAATATTAGTTTAGTATTTTTTTCTTTATTTTTTGGTTGCTTTCAACTCAGACTTTGGTGTAGATATTACAAACCAGCTGGCGCATGCGCATCCTATTATTATTATTATTATTATTATTATTATTATTATTATTATTATTATTATTATTATTATTATTATTATTATTATTAAAAGAAAAATAAATGTTGAAAGATATGATATTGTTGAATGAGAAAAATTAATGTTGATGACTGTATATCTAAAATAGGATTAAAAGTAAGTAGTGTTAAAAGATATGTGTACTTTTAATATTAATAAATGTAAAAATACTTTCTTAAGCAAATTAGTCATTAATAAATTGCAAAGAGCATCTAATTTGAATTTTAATAATATTGATTTTTTTTTGTGATCAGTTTATTATAAATGTTATGAAAGAACTAAACTTATAGTTGATAACATACATGTATTAATAATCTTTTGTAAATAATTTATAATTGTTGTTTGTTTTTTTTGTTTGTTTGTTGTGTATTTTTGTTAAAGTGTAAATGTTGAAATGCACATAATATAAAAATATTGAATTGAACCACTGTTATTATTATTAAACTTTATAAAGTTGACATTGATTTTTGTTGGAATATGAAAAGCAGATTTATTCTAACATGTGTTTGTATTTTTTAGGTTGCTCCAGAGAATATTCGTTATTAAAATGACAGAGGCCCTTCATCTGACTGATGATAATATTTCCTGATTGTTAGATGTATTTATAATAAATTCAACTATTTCAATGAACGAGTAAAGTAGAACAATTTCAATTTGATTCATAAGAATTGATTTCTAATCTGATTTAGAATTCACGAAAGTACCATGAATTGAACAATTCTGATATATCCCTATATAACTATAAATCTATTTCAAGGTATAATAATTTTTCTTTCATTTATTTTCAAAATTAAATTTTATTAAATTTAAAATCTAATAATGTATATAGTTTCAAAAAAACTTTCAGATATTTTAATTGTGATTTAACTATGATATTTTTATAGCTATTTTTTTTTTTTTTTTTTTGATAATTGGATGATGAATGTATTAGTAGCTATCATGTTAGATAAATCATACTTTATATATATATATATATATATATATATATATATATAATTTTATAAAAATTATATATATATATATATATATATATATATTAATGTTTTAAAACTTATTTTATTTTTAAAATATATATATAAAAATATATATGATTCATTTTTCAAACTTTATTATCGGAGACAAAGGTATTTTGTAAATTATTATTTGATATTTCTATATTCTGGGATTTAAAAAAAGGATTATCATTTTCAGTACCTCACAATTATTAAGCACATCAATTTCAGTTTTGTTTTAAAATTATTTTATTTATTAAAACAACATTTTTATATGTTAGTTGTTTTTTTATATATCTTTTTTGATATTACTAAAAAAAAATAGTCACTACTACATCTGTAGAATCGCATCTTTAATTTTACTAGTAAATCAAAGAAATATTTTTTTAAATAAAATTTATTCTTTGATTGAAAGTATGATCTTATTGGTCGCTCATTTCTAATGAGAGTTTTAAAAATATTTTATGTGATATATATATATGAGATTTGTTTTTATAAAAAAAATTGACTCTAATAAATAAAATAAAGATCGACTTTATAATTTAAAATCAATATGTAGTGAAAGAACATAAAAATCAGAACAAAGTAATGTAACGTTACAAATAGAATATTAAATTTTTACTTACATATTATTTTGTATTTTTTATTTTATCAGAAAGTCCAATCAATATTTTAATAAAAAAATTATAAAATTTTGTTTAATAAATGACATTTTATTTTTAAGAAAATAATAGAAATCGATGATTGGTGCTTGTAATAGCTTATATGACTATCCACAATCATTATTATAAATACTATTATTAATAGTAGTAGAAATAAAATAAATCTTAATAATAATATTTACAGATATAGCAAAAATTATAGAGTATATTAAAAACTTGCAAACACTATATATCAATATTATTATTTCCATATATTATTATGCCAACCATTTGTAAAACAAAAAAGATCTTAGTTCAGCTACAAATTAATTTATAAATGTCAACCTTTCTACATTCACAACTTTAACACCATATTAATGATTATTATTAATGATTTATCGATATACTAAAGATTGTCATTTCATTTTCTGGTAATATAAACTGTAAATTTTAATAAAAAAATAATATATCTATTCTTAAATTGAACATAGACATGTGAAGTAATTCAACATCATCTCTGTTGTGTAATATGTTTTTCAGACATAATTGAAATGTTCACTTCACCACATTTTGTTGAAATAAAAGTCAATGTAGTTCAATTACAGTAGCATATTGTGTCTTCTATACAATATGAGTATACTTTCTTTCTTAGTGTTAATAACTGGCTTCAACTCTTTTTTTTTTGTGTGCATTAGCGCTTTACATCTAGATATTTTATTAAGAATTAAGAAATTAAACAAGGCAAAACTCTCCATACAGTAGTGACACTCTGTGCCAACCAGAGTAATCAATGAATGCCAGAAGACTTGTGCATAAAATCCCTATCTTTTACCTACTCATCCAATATCCCCATACTAGTTTCTGGCTCGTGGTCTTCATCAGTGAGGAGCCTTGGCTTTTTTTTCATGTGTCAAAGCATTGACTGGGAAGTGAACCTGGGCCAGCTTCTTGAAAGGCAGCTATGCTAACCACAAGGGCTCCAATGCTTGACAAGATGTTGTGTCTTGAGCTAATAGTTGCATGATGAAAATTCTGGTTCATTATGAAGTAGACTTTATCTTTATCCTAGTGTAGAGATATCTATTATAAGATTTAATAATCAATGTGCACCAGGTAGCCTTAAATCTCCATTTCCAGGCTGGTTTATGGTTTTGGCTTTATCAGTAAAAATTAGAATTCAAAAATGGAACAAATGCTTTAATGGCCCTAATAGATATCTTTAAATTCCAGTCTTTACTGATAAAAGCAAAACATCCTTAAATTCATGTCTTTACTAATAAAAGAAAAAGCTAGAAAATGATCAAGAGATGGGAATTTATAGCACTTTGCATTGATTAATTACTCAATCTTGCAATGGGTGGGCTCTAGGGTAGCATAAAAATAAATGTTTTTGGAAGCAAATAAATAAATATATAAAAGAATTATATGATATTTTTATTAGTATGAAGCAGAAATATTTACAAAATATTAATTTTTGAAATTTTCAAGTATAATTTACTGCAATTTTATCAACAATGACCAAAACAATTGTTGTCATCCTGGACTAAATTTAATAAAGAGATAAATTCCAAATACAATTACACTCACTTGATGTCATATGAATAATATTTTATGATAAAAAGAAATAAATATTTTGTTCCATTGCATGATAAAGTCTCTCCAAGTTCAATTAGTCTTTTCTGATTTCTAGCTTGTTTCTCCATATCACCCCAGCACGTGTCCTTGTTTAATCCATTCACCTCATGTGCTTTTTCTAGGTCTTATACAATCCCTTGGAATTCAGGTTGATTTCAACTGTCTATCTGTTATCATCTCTTCTAGAAATATTCCCATCCCAACTACACACCAGTTGCTTAATAATTTCAAGGAAGTCAGTAACACCTGTGTGTTTGTTAACCCATGTATTTCATTTTCAGTCTCTTCTTGATACTACTAACATGCATCTCTCTATACTTCAATGAGTGATCTGAAGTCTTTGTATTGCTCTTCTGTTAAATATTCAAGTCTCAGGTCCATACATAAAAACTAGTAAAACACATTTATTAAAACCTTCCTTTTCAGAGACATAGGCATATTTTTTTTAATATTGAATTATTTCTACCAAAAGTACTCCAACCAAGTTTAATTTTATAATTCATTTGATCCATTATGTTTCCATCTGTAGTAATAATCTGACCAAGATATTTGCAGTTGTCAACCTTTTCTAACTCATCATTATCAATCTTTAATTTCTTCTTTTGAAAAAATCCATTAAACATTACTTTAGACTTTTTAATATTTACATTTAATCCTAATTTCTTTCTTTCATCTGACAACTCTTTCAATATTTCCTGAAGCTCTAAAGCATTATTTGCAAAAACAATAACAGTATCTGCAAAATTTAGATAACTTAAATAATCTCGATTTACTTTTTCTCCCTTAATTTCTCATTTTAAAACCATAAAATACTTCCTGCAAAACTGCTGTAAAAAGTTTTGGAAAGATGGAGTCACTTTATCACACATCCTTCTCAATGTTAATCTTTTTAGTATCATTATAAAATCTAATTTTTCGACTGCATTGTATTTTTTAGAATATGACAATGTCCTAGGTCTATATCTTAATGATTCATTTTTTTAATCACTGAAAAAATGCTTATAGAATAAATGCTTTTCATTGTCTACAAATCCAAAGCATAATGGCATCTCATATTCATTGATCCTTTCTAAAACTTCTCTCAATGCTTGGAAATGATCCATTGTACTAAATTCACTTTTAAATCCCACTTTGTCTTTTGGTTGGTTAAAATCCAAAGTTCACTGTAGATGAGTTGTAAATATTTTGTAAAAATTTTATATAGAACTGATACAAGACTGATAGTCAGTAATTTCTAATATATTCTTTATCATCTTTTTTAAAATATTAACATTAAAATTGCATGCATCCAATCATCTGGTATATCTTTATCATTTAGACATTTGGTACATAACTTTGCCAAAAATTTTCTATTTCTACCATGATTATTTTAAAATATGTTATAAATCAATAATTACCTGGAGCTTTTCCTTTTTCATTAATTTAATAGCATATGCCACTTCTTAATTTAAAATCCTTTCCTTGTTTTTTATTACTATATCATTCTTAATAGAACTCTTCTACACATTTCATGATATAATCTCTCTTTTTAATAATAGTTCCATCTTTTTTCTATGTTGCAGAAACAAGTTTTCAACCAATAGTAGTATGTTGTTTTACAATCTTTTGACTTTTATTCTTTTTTATAGCTTTCCTTGCTAGTTCACAATTACACTTTCATATACTATTATCAACTCTTTTTTGCACCATTTTACAATATTGAAGTTATTCAATCCTTCTTAGTGCACCATTTTTATATATATTTATATTTCTTATTTTCTTCATAAATTGTCTTATCTCAGAAGAAATTTTGCTGCTTTTTGTCACAGGTTTTGGTGTTGCAATTTTTAAAAGTATACTGAATTTATTTTAATCTGAATCATGTTCAAAATTTGTTAATATTTGTAAAATATGTAAAAGCTCTAACTTAAAATTTATTGGAATCTTTCTGAAGATTAGAAATATCAACAGTAAATATTATTTTTCTTAATAGTTTTTGTCTCTCTTGTAAGGGTAGCTTATAATCCAACCTTTGTTCAGTCTCACTACCAAATCAAACTCATTTATAATGTAAATTTAGTTAATAGGTGGTTAAATATGTATTTTCATTTTATGAAGTAAATAAACCCACACATATATATTGTAATAGTATGTAGTATCTAAATGAATGAAGATGAAATCGTAATAAAAAATGTAATAGAAAATTTCATTTAGGTTTGAAAAAATAAAATTGTCCTAATCATCGAGAGCCATGAATGGAATAAAAACTCCAATTGGAGTACCAAATGTAACACAATATGGTATACACACAAATAAAAATGAAATACTCCAATAATTGTGGATTAATTAATATGGACAATCTATTTCCACCATCATGTATCTCAGGTTTTGATTAATATTCATTCAAAAATAAATAAAATAACATATAACAAATTCCAACTAGGGAATATGAATTACAATGAATCAGGTTATGATGTTTAACTTTATTTGAAAAAACTACTGATTTATAATGTAATGGATAATAAATTATCTACTACAAAAATATATTACACACGAGTGAATGTATTCTAATTACTACTTATATTATTACTTCAGCTAGCAATACAAAATAAACCTAGATATTACAGAGCATTGACTAGGGCATGTTAACTGGTTAATTCTCAGGGTTAACTTAATTAACAATTTGATTAGTTACTAAATATAAAGAGAATTTTGTTGAATTCAATATATATATATATATATATATATATATATATATATATACATATATTCACAAACAAGATTATATGTGATTTAATATTTCAATTACAGATGGCTTCTAAAAATAATCTACTAATACACAATATTACCATTTAGTCAATGGATGAATTTGTCAACCAACTAATAACTGATGTACTAAAAAAAGAAAAGACAGATATTAATAAATTTCAAATGAAAACTCAGTCATTTTTTATATAAAACAAATGATATAAGCTTTATTCCAAGATTGTGATTTGATATTTTATAATAGCATACATATATATGGAAAATGCAAAAAAACTGATTTGCTTTTCAAATGTTCAATTTTTTAAAAATATAAATCAAATAAAAGATTTACCGATAATAAACATAACTTGCAGTTGATATTTTACATACGAATTGTATAAAACTGTTATAAAATCAATCAATCAATCAATCAATCAATAAATAAATAAATAAATTAGTAGTAGTTTGTGTTAAATTAATAATTTAGGTTATAGATGTATTTTTTAAAGCTGGATTAACACACAAGATGACACAAAAAAATAAAAAAAAACAATGTAAAAAGCTTCTTCCCACTATGCTATAAGGATTTATTTATTTTACTTTATTTTGAACCACATCTTTTATTATGAACATCAACTACCTGGGCTTCTTATTAATATAAGGCTTATATCCTAGCCTGCAAATTTCAACATTTATTTCAAAACTTTATCACCTCAAGGCCTTATTAAATGCCTAGTACAATATATATAAACATCATGTCATATGAACCTTTATATATAGGCAAAACATATATAAAAAATAAGTTCTACATAACGGACATGTGGGGATACTAATCTAATACTTTAATATTCATTACTATGATCTGATCCCTGCCTTTTAAAATACATCTAACAATACAATTAAATTAATTGAAAAGTTAAAACAATTATTAAATAATGATATAATTTGTAAATATGAGTCTATAATAATTTGTCTATTTATATACAATTGCTATGCAAATAAGTGCAGTTTATTGGTTTTTCAGTTTATGTTTATACATGACATTTATTATTTAATATATATATATATATGTAAAACATGAATCAAATACGATATTAAAAAACATATATTATTACAATCGCTATTTTAACTTGCCATTTAACAATATATATTTGCGCAATTTAAGATATAAACTTTCTTTAAAAAAATAATAATAAACAAATATATATATTAAAAATTGACTTTCATTATTATTAATTATAAATTAGTTTTAGATATCACAAATGTATATACTCTTATAAAGATAAATTTTAAAAGGTTATAAAAAATATATAATAATAATAATAATGAACTAATAAAAACAAAAAACAATGCCAAATTTTAATTACCCCATTTAATTTTCTTTACTGTTTCTTCATTTCACTGTTCACTAATTATTTCAGATGTTTTTGTTTTGTTTTGTCCATCTTAGGCTAGATTAAAATAACTTTAAAATATGTATACATATCATCAATGCATAAATTTATAGATTTTCCTGATTCTGAAGCAATTGATTCTGAACATTCACTTTATATTCACCTGTAGAAATAAATCGATTTTGACTATTAAGTTTAGGATCATTAAAAGAAACTTATAAGTTAAATATATATATATATTCTGAGATTTGTTTACAAACACAGGTTTAGTTTTAGGCAGCATATTTTACTGGACTCCAATAATAAGATAAGATAGGCAAAAGGTCTGAAATTGCCCTGGATAATAAAGTGTACTTAGCCAATCATTTTGATGTTATATTTTGGTTCTGTAGTTATTATATTGATATCCAAAAGAAGAATTTGTGGAAAAGACAAAATAAAGTTATGACTTCTTTCTTTTATGTCTTATGATGATTATATCTTGTTTCCATAATAATCTTTGTCTTATTGTTATAACTCACATGCTAACTTAAAAATCTTTAACACTGCTGATTGTTGATTTAATGATGTCAAAAAAAAAATATTACATTGTAAAATTTATTTTTACAATTTATAAAATAAATAAATAAATAAACAACCAGAATAATAACATTACATCTTAAATAATTTCCCAAAATAAAAATACAATCTAATCATATCTAGTAATTTAAATGCTACTGTTGATAATTATTTATATACATACACACTCATAAATTTATATATATATTCATAGCTATTAAAATCTCACCATCACAAAACAAAGCACATATCACAATAAATAAATAAAAATGAACCAAATAACAATAAAAAAACAACTAACAACAATAACAATAATAACATATTTACAAATCTTTATCTAATAACCAAATCAAAGAGATTTTTTTTAAAACTATAATGGCACTTCAAAAGAAAGGGTGTATTTCCCATCCCTTACACTATATAAATGCAACAAATGTTTATTTTTCACTATATTAAAGAAATATCATGATAGATTAGTTTTACTTATCTATTAGAAAGATAAAAACCCTAATTAAAAAAAAAATCATACTGATATATATGTATACAAATAATGAATTCAATGTTAATGTATTGTACATCATTATACAAGACTATGACTTGGTAAACATAATAACAACCTAATGTCAAATTCACTAGGTAATCAAATGCCAAAGATAAACGCATAATTCTACTATGTAATTTTATTTTACTTATAATCAATATAATATGTGCAACAATAGGGTTTATACAGTGATGGAAAAAGATATAAAATGTGAATATACTAAACAACAGATGACAGGTCCAGTATAAAAACAAACCCAGTTCATTTCTGTTGTCTTTTACTATTTTCAAAAGGATACAAAAGCTGTATAACAACAACATCAGAAAATTAAATGTTCGAATCTAAGAGACTATGGATGGCTTATTTGAACACTCCAAATTATTCATTTGATCCTTGTAATGCAAATTTACAAACTATAACTGATATTTAAACAGAAAGAATTTTAGTAGATTTGTGCAGTTGGATAAAATATTTAAACTGACTTAAATAGACATTTAAAATAAAAAGACCATGCTATTCTTCAAATATGGATCAAATAATAAAATAGAATATCACCAGCATAGTGATATATATAAACGATGAAATAATTCTATTCTTATAAAAATTATTAAATACCAAACAGTGAATTAAGAAAATTTTTATTGTTTATGAACTGCAAAACAATGTACTCCCACTAATTAAGCATTATTGTAGGGTCAAAGTGTTATCAGCCCTGACCATAGGATATGTGATGATTTAATATTTAATTGTATAAGGCAATGCCCTGTCTTAAATGTCCAGATGGATATGGAATGAAAAACAATAACAGAAGATAAAAATAACATCATTCTAAATATGTCACTGAGGAGTCCCCACAAGTAATGCATGACTTGCCATAGAAAGTTGACCAGAACAGTGATGAACTGTATCTATCAGAGGAATTAGTTGCCTAATTCATGAACATTATTCAAGATCACTTGAAGAAAATCTTAATTTGTTATATAATTTTTTTTTAATTTTATATATACATTTGTAGAATTATTGTTTTATTTATTTCACTTCCACACTTGGAAACCTAAATCTTTATAACATGGAAGAGTCCATTGTAGTTGAGGTCAAGAAAGTGCAGGGGGGAGGTTATTAAGTTACACAATTTTTTACTGAAAAAGGTTTAGGTCATAGCTTCTTCCATAGTGATTGTGATATTAGATATTATCATCATATTTTACTGTAAGGTATATGGAATAAGGTAAAATTTTATTTGATATTATTCCATATTAAGAATCACGCATTTGCTACAGGACAGAGTTTGTGTTGTTTATTTTTTTTTTGTTTTTTTGTTAACTCATGGATTGTTTACATTTGCTTATTCAATATGACTAATATTCCTGAGTGAATGTTCTTTTCTATAAACCATAGGAAACTTGCACATAGTCAAGAGGGGTTCTCAAAGAAGATGGAACCTCTATAGTCAGATTTGGTCTATGAAACTATTGCACACACTTTATATAATATAAAATAGTTAATTAGCTTCATTATCATTGTAACAATTACTTTTATCTACTTTATAAATATGTAGTGTCTTTATGTATACCTACTATGGGAAGGGTTGGAGTAATAAACATATTTAATCAATAATATGGTAGAGATACATACTTGATAAACACACATGTATATACTTATTTTTATATGTTAAAAGAGTTTTTGAATTGTTTATTTATTTTGTTAGTTAATAAACATTATTAACTTGATTTTCATTAATTGGTCTTTAGTTTGTCAAAGTTATTTATTCATTCGTTCTTCAATTCATAACCATATATACATGCATACACACACACTTTCTTTTATGTCATAATATAATAATATGGTTAGATGAGTCCTCCACTCAATTGGAACCTATATGGAAGTATTGTAATTGCTACCTAAGGTAAATTCCCCCCTGAAGAGAGCTGAGTGCAACATTCTCCCTGGGTTTAAATTCTGAGGCATGTGGAATTCAAATGTGGGGTTAGATATGAATGAACTAGCCTAAATTGTGTCTGAATTTAATGTGTAAACATAGAGCTAGCCTATTGGAGGTAGACATGATTATTGGTTAGGTATTTTATTACATCATTCATGGCATGCTACATGAAGCCCTTAGATCTGACTGTAGATAAATGCATTTCCCTTCTTCTGGTAGTAAACCTGTACCATCACATTCTAGTTTTGCATTAACATGTATTTTATATCACACTAATTGGTGCTCACTTTCTGTGTTAAATTTATTAAGAACATTACAATCTTGAAATACATATTTTCTGTTAATCAAAATATAATCCAATTTTGCTGTACCTCTATTTAAATGTTTCCATGTCCATTTATGTTTAACATTTTTCTGAAAGAAAAAAATGCATAATATAATTTTTTTTTTGTAAATTCTACAAAACTATGTGCTCTCTCATTTCTATCATCACAACCAAATTTATTTACAAACTTTCATCTTTCAATTGTTTACTATTTCTATTAATAAGGTCTCCCATGACAATTCTAAAATGTCATTTAGTCAGATAAAAACTTTTTGGTACATTCATATAAAAATCCTTTATTTATTCATCACATGGCAACTTGATGGAGCATAAATCTGATTTTTGTGCATTTGATATCTGCTATTAAGTTGAATAACTAATCTTGACATTCTGTTCAAATCAATATCAATCTCCACAGTGTTGATCACTTTTTACTTACGATGAATCCTACTCCATTTGCATTTTCAATATTTGTGCCTTTGTAGTACAGTATATGACCAGTTTTTAAATAAAGTTCTAACTTCATAAAGTACAATCATATTCCACTTAATATTAGACATTTTTTCTTACAATTTTTCTTCACTTGAAAGATATCTGCAGTTGCAAGTATCTAAATAAAAAAGTTGTCATCAAATAGCAGCATGAGTTCACAACAGGAGATTCTTAGCATCCTCTGCCTTTGGCTGTCAACTGCTGACTTGGATGGTTACTTTACAGCCTATTGGAAATAAAGGATATGATTTATAATTGTAAATTCCTATTAAAAATGAAATTATTCACATACACATGCATTCTGCCTTCAAGATAATTCAACTGATATTTCAATAAAGAGCTATCAAGAAACTGCCGAAAAAAGATCATGGTGTTTCTTGATCTTAAACTGAGAGATAAAAAGCCAATAAACCTATTATATATTTGGAAAATTTAGAGGAAAAAAGTCTTTAAAATATCTGTGATTGTAATGTTACAATCAATTAAAAGTAATGTATTAGTTTACTTTAAATGGAATTTGCAAATAATTTTCATTAAAAAAAATGCACATCTATACAATTTTCTAAATAAAATTTAAATTCATTATTTATATTTCTATAATTAGAAAAAATTGCATTGATAAGTAATTGCCACTGTAGTTAAATAAATAATATTTCACTTTGTATATATAAAATGACAATAAAAAAGAGATATACTTAAAAACACGTTTAATTTATTTATGAATTCAAAAAGTTTAAATGTATTAGCTATTTACATTTATTTGAATTTTTAAAAATATTACTAAGTGGCAAAAAGGTCCATAATAGAAAAGAAGGATTTTTTGTAAACTGTTTTAAAAGCTATAGTCTATTGTAAAAGTAACCACTTTATTAAGATTTTTTTTTTTCGTTATTTTCCTAGAATTGCAAACTTTTTGTTTTTATATTTTGTTTACAGCGATCATTATCAATAACTAATATGACTTTTCAACAGTTCAACTTTATTCTATATATAAAATATGAACTATTTTCTGAACTCTTATTTTAAAACCCAATGGATGATTGAAAGCATGGTTAGATATTAAATTCTGCCACCATAATATTTTCTGTTTCGTTTGTTATTGAACATAATTTTTTTAGAATAGAATAGCAAATGTTTTTGCTTTTAAATATCATACACAATTATAAAATATTTATATAGATTATAAATATCTTCAACTTCTTTATAAAAATGTGTATTCATTATTACTCTATGATAATGTGGATTGTCTTTTAATCTGATTAGTGTAATAATGTTTTAACAGTAGAAGTTGCCCTAACCTTTTTTTATTTTAATTGTTATTAAACGCTAACTTTTACTATAAAATTTAAGTTATTTGATTTATATGTGTATACGGTTAGATTAAAAATGCTGTTACAATAGAAGGTTCAAAAATAGGGTTCAACTTGTATTTGAATAGCATAATTTATTAATACAAATTTTTTCTCAATCATAAATGGGTCTTTTTTTTTAAAAGTAGTTTACATATGTCAATCCTTTCTTTAAAATTTTTATATTTTTATTTAACTTTAATGAAAAAATATTTACCTTCTTAATTTAATTATGTCCTATATAATCTAACATTGTCATAGAATGATATAAGCAGTTTCAAAATTACGGGTTAGATGCTTTTCAATCGAGTAACAAAAGAAAAATCTGAAATTGGTTAAGTTAAATTATTGTGCTCAATCTCATTCAAGTGCTTAAATATATGACTTTCAAAGAAATTAATCACAAAGATTGCATATTTATTAAAATTGGTTTTTTTTATCACTTTTCACTCTAGTTCCTTACAATCAATTATATTTATTAATTTATCAATCAATTTTCTTATCAATTTTTTGATGTTTTTTTTTTCCAATAAGTAATTTTTTCATTTTATTTAATTTCTAACTTTATATTTTCAACTTTATTAAAATTTTATCTTCAATTTTATTTTCTAAACTCTATGTCTGCTTTATACAAACTCTCACAGCAAATAAAATATTTAACAATTTTTCTTCTTAGATCTAACTTAATAGATTATGAAACAGCCTAATATTTTTATTGAAAATCTGATTTTTTATTGCAATTTTTTTCTTCTAATTTGTTATGGTTATTAAATTTTTTTAATGAAAATCTCACATATAATGTATTTAGGTATAATAATACTTTAATTTTCAGACTCATTTAAACACATGGTTGAAGATATTTGGAAAAAAAGTAAATGGAGGTGTACTTCTGGCAGGATCTAAGTTTTGCTTTTTACAACATTTCATTGTAATATTGTAGTACTTATGTTTAGCAAAATAATACAGTTCAATTAACAAGTGCAATGTTTCTCATTTTCTCCCTAATTATATCAGGAATTTAACTATGTTTACATATTTATTTACATTTTCTTGAATATAAAAAATTTTACAACATTTTTTTCCATGTAATTTTTAAAATATTTTATTACCTGAATATTTTTTTACAATATATTTAATGAGTAGTAGTTAAAAAATGAATATATTACCCTAATTTTTTATCTTTTCTATTAGTTGCTCTATTATGCTTCTTATCTCTTTCAATGGCAGTCTTTTCTGTCTGATATATACATATAGAAATGGAGGCTTTCTTCACTCCATGAGTCAACTACTTTAAAACAGAGAAAAAAAATATACTTATAGGGATTTAAGAAAAAAAAAAATTATTTACAATTTTGGATTCACACCTGATTATATTTTGAAATCATATTGATTGTTTTAAAAAAATTAGAGTGAGATATTTTTTTTCTATTGGGAATAAAAAGCCAAATTCTTTCATCTAAAAGCTTGGAAGAGAGGGATTTTTGTAATTAATTAAAATTTAATTACTGTTTACAAAAAAATAAGAGAGAGAGCCCTGGTTAGATTTTGGTTTTAATGAAAATCTGGTGGAAGATAGAAAATAAAAAATAAAAAAAACTTTTTTTTTGTTAAGACTTTCAGTTTCAGTTTTTTCTCCCTTACAATGAAGCTTTCCACAAGCAGTTTTTTTGGATAGTGTAGAATTGCTAAAAAAACCTAGTGGTTAGTATTGCTGCCTTCCAAGCAGCTGGCCTGAGTTCACTTCCCAGTCGACTCATTTGACATATGAAAAAAAAAGAAGAAAGAAAGATCATCCAATTATTATCATAGGCTTTCAAACTGTAACAACAAACAATTCATAATGCAGAAACTTCCAGCCTTGCAGTAAATATCAAACCTTGGAGTTTTAAAGTTGTTTCATCTTTAGATGCCCTAAATTAAAAGTATTCAAGATTGAATTGTAAATTTGCCTTCATACACTTCGATTAATCACGGTTATAAAAAACAATAAGAAAAACAAAAAAAGGAAAACAACAGCAGTGTACACTTGCTAGAACTGACTCTTGCACATGCAATTGGAACAAATTACAAGGGACAATTTAAGCCTCAAAGATAACCTAACATTATTATTATTTTAAACAGGACTTATTTCTCTAAGATTTCTATTTAACTGAAACAGGGAAACAGTAAAATGAAGGATTTTTTGCATAAGTTTATTTTTCATTGATTTATTATAATAATAATAATAATAATAATAATATTATTATTATTATTATTATTATTATTATTATTATTATTATTATTATTATTATTATTATTATTATTATTATTATTATTATTATTATTATTATTATTATTATTATTATTATTATTATTATTATTATTATTATTATTATTTACTATTGTGACATATGAATGAGAAATAATTAATTCCAGAGTTTATTTCCATAGCATAAGAACTTAAGAGTATATTGAAAGTCTTTATATTATACCCATTTTTTATTATTTGTTTATATTGAAGGCTTTAGCAGATAATAGTAGTTTTTCATTTATTGCACCTGTCCCATTTTATTAGAAATCCATTTAGTGTAAAAAGTGTCTGTGTTTACTGCAGACTGTGGCTCTTTGACTGGCATTTATCAATTATGGTTTAATTCTTTTTTTTATGCCATATAGAGTGAGTTTTTTTATTATATTTAATATTATGTAAATCATAATATTTTCTGTTTACTTGTATGAAGGTAATCTTAAAGGCCATATAGTAAATACCAGCCCTTATGAGGGTTTAAGAAGCATAAGATATCTTTATTTTAGTCACGAGATTTTTTCCTGAGTTAAGAAATGATCGCCTCACACTGTTCATTGATTTCCATTCAAGGTAACCTTTACTGAAGATCTCTAACAAGAGATATAGATATGGATATTCATATGGCATGTAGAAAATGGGAATAAATCCTAAAAAAAATGAAAACAGAAAGGAAACGAGAACAGTATTGTGTAGATAAGCCTATGGCAGGAAGATCATGGCAATTCCCAATAATCTTAGGTGAGAAAACCAAACTATCTGCTAAGACTTTCAAGATACCATAATATTCACTTGAACACTCAGACCAATCAGGTTAAGAGAATTGGTTGAATTTTTTTTTTTTTTTTTTAGAATTAATGTTTATTTTGAATTTAATAAACCTAAGAATTATTAATAATTATTTTTCTTTTGCTGATATTTGTTTCTGTATTCTGTCCTCAATTGTCTGAATAATATTCAAGATCTCATTCTCTCCCTGTATCTAGCTGGTGGCATTTATACCACATTGTTCATCATCACTTAAATTCTGATTACCATAAATCAAATTTTCTAGGTGGTGCCCTCAATGATAAGAAGTGTAGAGTGTCCAGTATATATCATGTTGTAATGGCCACAACTAATTTTATAATCTAATTATTATACATCCTTCTTACATTATAAATTCATTATTCTAAAGATTTACTATTTTTTCATCCTAATATATCACTTATTTTTTTCTTTTCTCAATGTCTTATATTCGTCTACTGAATATAAAATTGAAACCTATTTCCTATGATTATATATATATATATATATAAATATACATATAAAAAAACCCAAAAAAATAAAAAAAAAAAAAAATACTAAAAAAACACTTTTCTATTTTATAAAAAATTCAATATAAAACCTATTTCAACCCAAAATAACAAAATAAAAAAAATACATATAATTTAAAAAATACAAAACAATTCAAAAAAAATCACAAACACAAACTCAACCCCTACCAACAAACAAAAAAAACATAAAAAAAAAAACCACACACCACACCATATATCAAAAATAATCTACAAATACCAAATAACTCTACAATAAAACAAAAATATAAAAAAAAAATCTCTATTTAATTTCTTTAAAAATTCTAAATTATTTATTATTTAATTTTATCAACCAATACATTTATTTATACCATATATATATTTATATATATATATATATATATATATATATATATATATATATATATATATATATATATATACTTTATATTATTTATTGTATTATTAATATGTTTATTACTGAAAATATTTTAAATATCTTTTTTATATAACCCATCATAACATAATAATTCTCAACTTGGGATAATTTCAGTCCAATCATTTCTTCTGCACTTAATTTTAGCTATTAATTTTTAATTTAATTTCTTTCAAAGCTTTTATTTTTTGAGATCATGACTGATATGAATGTGGATGAATTATAACTCTTTTTTCTTTATCTCTAATATAATGTTGAATGAGTACTTTCCTATTAAATTTCTTTTCTTAAAAATGTCTAATTACATTTAACCTTTTCACTTTTTTCAATTTGCTACATAATATTGTATTTATTATTATTCAATTCTTTAGACGCACTAACAACACTTTTACTATTTTTTATTATAATTATATTATCAAAATATCTATGATATTCTATAATGTCCTTATTTTCAATATATTTATCATTTACATTTTTTTATATAATGAATCACAACTGATGACAGAACCCTACTCATAGAACAACCCATAACATATCTTTTGACTATATTTCAAAATTGTTATATTTAAAATAATGCTCTTTAATAACATATAATAATTCTTAAATTATATTACTCATTTTAATTTTATTTATAACTATTTTAATGCTATCTTCCCTAGATATATGTACGTTGATTCATTTTTTCAATATAACGAACTATCATTCCATTTCTATATAATTTTATGTTACCTAATTTATCTATAATTTCTTTTGATTCTTAATATAACATTTGCTAAAACCTATTGAAGTAACAATATTTTTATATATTATATCGCAGAATTCTTTAAGAATATAATTACTAAAGTGTAGCATTACTTTTACTAGCATATTATTCTTATGTGTGTTAATCTTCCCATATATATATATATATATATATATATATATATATATGGGATATATATATATATATATTGATGTTCAAAAGCTGTAGAATATAAAAATCTGTATTTTTTTCATTGATAAATTGTTTCCTTTCTAAAAAATTTAATAAAACCTTATACTTTATTGTAATTCAATTTCCTGGATCTTTATTTATTGTTTGAGATGCCAGCTTTACAATAACTTGTTCTATTTTTCTATCATAGTCCGTTTTATTTAAAACAAAGCTTGCTCCTTTGTCTTCACTTGTTACTATTATGTCCTCCTCATTTATCTTTTTTATAATTTGTATTCTTTTCATTCTTTCTTAATATTTTTATGGTTTTTATTGCTAACATTGTTAATTTTTGATTTTACCTTCACCTTCAAATTATTTTGACTATTCATAGCTTCCATATTCACAATTGTTCATTTTTAATATCTCCATGCTCGAATGGGATATATTTAATGTCTTTATTTAGAATCTGTAACTACTCATTTGGAAAATAATGTTAGATACATTTACAGAATTATTTTTTTCTTTCTTATTACAAATAAAACCAAAATAAAATATTTAATTGTTTTATAGTAAAAACAAATTATTAAAGAAGAAAAAAGTAATTTTGCAAATATAATGTGTAATTCAAGGAATTAAATATGTACCATTTGTGAATGGAGATATTCAAAAAAAGATCATTTGTAAGTATGAAATCTGTGAATATTAAAAAATAATATAAAAGAGAAGTTACAATCAAAAATTAACAATATTATTAATAAAAAAGCATAAATATAATAAAAAAAAATAGAAGGAGAAATATATTATAAAACAAATTATGAATAAGATAAATAAGAATGACTTAGTAGTAAGAAGTCAAGATAAAGGATCAATATTTGTTGTTTAAATGAAATGAACTAAAATAGAAAAATAAAAGATATTGTAAAGCAGGGATACCAAAAGATAAATAAACTTTAAGGAAACAGAATTAATAAAAAGAAATATAGATATTTATATCATCCTATAGCATTTGCACATCCATATATATATTTAAGAAGGTTAAAACACATAAAGATAATATACTAGTAAGAGAATGTTAAATTTTAGTAATTATATTCTTGAAGAATTATATGATATAATATATAAAAAGATTGCTAATGGAATAGGTTTTAGTAAATGTTATATTAAGAATTCAGAAAAAAATATAGATAAGTTAAATAATGTAAAATTAAGTATAAATGGAATGATGGTTTTATTATATTGAAAAAATATATCAAAGTAATCTTAAAGCAAATAACACTGAAATAGTTATAAAAAAATAATAATATAATTTCTGAAGTATATTATTATATGTTATTACCAAGGATGAGTTATGGATTGCTTTATTAGTGAAATTTTGTCATCAATAGTGATTGACTATACAGAAACAAATGCAATTGATAAGTATATATATAAAAAAAGAAATATCATAGACATGTTGATGATATAATTGTAACAGAAAATAAAAGTATTGTTAATGCATTTAAAGAATTGAATAATAATAAATAAAATATTAAGTTTACAATGAGAAAAAGAAAGAGGTTAAACGTATTTAGATATGTTTTTAAGAAAAGAAATTAATTGAAAAATACTTTTAAACTTTATATTAGAGAAAGAAAAAAGAGATATAATTAATCCAGATTTATATCAGTCATGGTCTTAGAAAATAGAAGCTTTGAAAAGATTTAAAGTAAAAACAGTAGCTAGTGTTAAATGCCAAGGAAGTGTTTGGACATACATTGGAAGTTGAGAATAACTACGCTAAGATGGGCTATAAAAGAAAATATGTATAAAAAGATTTTTAGTAATAAACATGCAAATAATACAAGAAATATGGAAAATCTGTGTTTAAACATAGGAAATGGATTTCAATCCCACATTCAGTAGGTTATATAAGACATTGATAATAAAAGTTGCCTGATAATACTAAATTAGGTAATAAATATAGTAAATCTTTAGAAAAATGGATTTGTAATGCAAAAAAAGATGTATAATATTAAGAATAAAAGAGGATTAGTTTATAAAATTAATTGTGACCATAGCAATATGAGATATATAGGTAAAACAGAAAAGTCTGCCATTGCAAGAAGTAAGAAATATAATAGGGCAATTAATAGAAAGGATGAAAAATTAGAGTCATATATTCATTTTTAAATACTGGTCATAGAATAAATTATGAAAAAAATATTTGGGAAATAAAATATATTAAAAATTAAACAGAAAAAAATGCTATGAAATTTTGTATATTCAAGAAAATTTAAATAAGTATATAAACATGGTTAAACGCCTAGTGTAATTAGTGAGTAAATAGACATTGTTGGATTGTTGAAAACTTTAGAGCTATAATTAAAATATTATTTTTGCAGATTGTACATTTGAAACAAAAATGGATTGTGTTAAGTTTCAAAAGTATTCATTTTATATTCATTTTTGTGTATTTTATTATTTTTTTATTGTAGAATATGATAGTGAGTCATGTGATTGTAAAAGAAAAAAAATCTTGTTAAGGTTCCAATAAGGAATGAAAATCTGATTTGATGCTAAATTAGTTTTCATTTATTCTTAGTTGTCTATTTCAGTTTTGTTTAGGATTGATTGTTTTAAATTTTACATTTAATGATACACTGTATTTAGCTATACTATTATATAAATTTATAAATGTAATTAAAATTTATATATATATATATATATATATATATATATATATATATATATATATATATATATATATATATATATATATATGTAATATACAAATCAATATATATATCAAAATACAGTACAATTTATATAAATTATAATCTTTTAGAAGTACTTTTGACTATACACTTTGTAGTCTTTATCAACTATATAACATTGAATAATCACCAGTCATCAAATGTTAAGATAACAGAATTGTGGGAAATCTGAATTGAACTATGGGTATTGTTAAGGGTTGTCTCGTTTTGATTATTCAATGTTATATAGTTGATAAAGACTACAAAGTGTATAGTCGAAAGTACTTCTAAAAGATTATAATTTATATAAATTGTACTGTATTTTGATATATATATATATATTGATTTGTATATTACATATATTGTGAAACGAATACAGATATCAAACTTTATTTATTACACACACACACACACCCACCCACACATATATATATATATATATATACACCCACACACACACACATATATATATATATAGTATTAAATGCAAACATTTTAACTCTATCTTTTATTCTACTCATGAGTAAGTTCTTCAATATACTGCAAAACTCTTAATTTATAATAAACTAATAAAGAAACAATCTCTGAATGCACATTTCATCATAATCATTCACAAGTCAAACTCAATAGAATCACTTTAATACACTTGCAAATAATATCCACTCTCTCATACTACTGTAGGATTGTCCTTTGTGAGTATCTTTTGCATAATTGTTTAAATTGCTAGTGAATGACATGTGAATTGTTATTATGCTATGGCATTTGGAAATTGTTTTTTTATTAGTTTAGTATATATTCTCAGTGATAAATATTTATATATAATAAAAAATTAACTATTATTTCTCGAATATTTTGTTATATATATATATCTTCAAGAGAATTTTATGATGAATTCAAGAAAATAAAACTTTATTCACTGCCAAATTTTCTTAAGAAATACTTGAAACTTGTTGATTTAAAAAATATATATTTTCAAGTAATAGCTTTTAGATTTATTTTACAAAACATACTAATAAACATTCTTTGAGATTTTCATGGTTACCAATTATGTTTAATGATTCTTTATGTAATTTTTTCTTGAGCCAGCACTTTACTTTCCAGACAACTTTTTTGAAAACATATTCTTTAGAAGTCTACAAGTTAGACAATCTACAAAAACACTGTAGAATGTATATATTTAATAAGTACCTGTAAACTTTCTTTAATCTAAGAGTATAATTAAAACAGATATATGTATTATTAAGGCTATGTAAAAAAATGCCACACTTATTTGAACTTAAAGGTGGCCAGATTGTTAGCAATAATATATTAGCAGAGACTGTTTAATAAATGATGTTAAACTTATAAATAACAATGGTCACAAAGTGATGGTGATGAAGAGGTTTAATGGACATTTTAAGAGTAAATCATTGCAGGAAAACACATATCTATCTGATTGCTTCAGTTTTTACCAAAACAATCTATTGTGAACTTCATAAGCAGATCATTTATGACAAATTGCCTTCAAATCAACTTGCTTTTGACAGTGATTTCTAAAATGCAGAAGTAATCAGATCATGAACATAAGAATTGAATTATGGTAGTGAGAAATCATATATAAACTAATAGATTTTGTTTGTAATCCACTAAGAACCTTTTGCACCAGAGTAATGGAGAATCACTAATAATTTGGATGACTATATTATATTAACTTGATTTTATTATTATTCTGCATGAGTACATCGTAGCTACTATTTGAAAATTTTGGGATTTTAAGATTATTATATAATGGGTCCAATGGATTTTGACACCTTTATCATCTTCCTAAACTGATAGTTATAATTTTATTCAGCCAAATATTTGTTTTAAAGAAAGTGAGAATAAAGTTGCATATCTTCTACAAACCTTCCAGTCATATGATTTAAATATTATGATACTTTTATTTATTCATTATTGAACAATAAGTGAGAGTACAATATTTTCTAATGAACTCTCTTAAAAAACTTTTTTATTTAAAATGTTGGTTTTACTTGTTATATTTAATAAAATTAGGTGACAACAATATTGCGTCACTTAATCCAAATATGTATACTATATTGTCAAATAATCTAAGAAATTAAACATTTATGATATAGAGAAATGTATGAAACTACGTTTGTGGTATTTATATACGTGCATTTTAGTATTTATATACGATTAATAATATCAGCCAAAAAAAAATCAACATTAATTACAGTTGCCGGACAAAAATGATATCAATTTTATTTATCGATAATTTATAAAATAATATTGTATTGTGCGATATGAAATATAGTGAGTTTTTGATCGAT
Source organism: Epiperipatus broadwayi (assembly GCA_028023455.1). Lineage (NCBI taxonomy): Eukaryota > Metazoa > Onychophora > Udeonychophora > Euonychophora > Peripatidae > Epiperipatus > Epiperipatus broadwayi. The sequence continues at coordinate 2,213,256 of JAQFVV010000107.1, forward strand.
AGCATTAAAGTATAAAATATTAATTATAAATAACTAAGCATTTATTTATATATATATAGATATACTTATACAAATGATCTCATTTCCACATGCTTGAGAAATCAGAAAAAAGCTTCACTATGGAAAAAAAAAAAAGGCAGATGACACTGCTGGATACATTAAGAGCAGTTTTTCTTGGTCATGCCAACTATTAAATTATGACCCACGTAGAGAAAAGAAAAAAGTGTTTAAACGTTCATTTATCATAATAAAAAAAAATGATGTTAATTTTGCTCGCAAAGGATTAGAAAGAAAGAATTAAAAATAAAGCTAAAATATTTGTTAAATATAAATTTTATAACAATCCTTTTGTTTTTTTGTAAAATGTATATATATAATTCGTGAAAAAATGAAAAAGTTAAGGTGATTTTTTTTAATTATCTAGAATTTGGAAGTAAAAACCTTCCTTTCTTTTTCTAATGTTTTAGTATAGATTCGTCGAGGCGACGTTGACTTCTGGCGATCACATAAATATTTTTTTTAAAATAGCATCATCTATTTGGTTCTTTAAAACTATCTATGATACAATAATTGTGATATTAGAATCCAACTATCTTAATGATGATCTTCTCTTCTTTCACCGCTAATCTTCTAGGTATTATAAACTTTTATAACAAATGATTTAAATATAAGCAAAATAAGACACTTTTAACTTAGTGATTTAACCCCAAAATGAAAATAGCCTTCATGAATAAACATGGAAGAAAATGATATGTCAAATGTTGATGTTATAGATAGAGACATACGAAGAGTAAAATATAGGAGACTTTTGGTTAAGAACACTCTCAGCAATGAAAAAAATCTGAATAAAACAAGATTTAGACACAAAGATCAAGTCTAATACGATAGTTTTCATTAATTATTTTCTTTGCAGTTTATATTTATTCGTTTTCTTTGTTATTTGTGATATTCTCAAAAAACTTTCATCAAATTATCAAGATTTTAAATCATTAACGGTTTTTTTAGCGTCTAACTTTAACATTTATATGACATCAAAAGAATATTATTGTCTTCATTTCTAAAAATATGTTCTTACATTAATATACCTGTTTGTGATTTTTTATTAGAATTCTGACCAATATGATGCGTTAAAAACAAAAAAGCCTAATATGTTAACTTATATAATCACGTCATTAACTTTAGAATTAGTTGCTCTCAATTTTGATTTATTCTGAAAAATCATACTTGATTGTAAGCCCAATTTTTACTGCTTTTTTTTTTTTAAATCTCCCCAAAAAATGTTTATAGAATGTGAGATATATAAAATAACTAAAAAAATTGATATTTTTTTCAAAGAATTACTGAATTGTATTGTCAAATCTGGCTTTTTAAATTATATATTTAGCTTATAATATAAATAGATAAGATTACAAAATGCAATCCTATCTTCTTCTTTTTTTATCATTGTAAACTATGCATGTTTTATCTCAGCCTATTCTAAGTATAACTTTTTGTCATATATAAGGATTTCTGAAAAAACAATGGATGCTTTGATCTCTTCATTTTTCTATGAGATCTACATTTTACCATAGTAAAGTGCATTAAATTCTTTATTTTTTTCAACTATTCAACATACTTTAATAATATCTCATTTGTTAGGAAGTGTTAGAATTGACATTTTTATGATATAGTTCACTTTTATATTTATTCAACCTCTATTTAGTGTTTGCTTCTTCAATTATAATATATTTCATGTATTTTTTAATAAACTAAGTAAGAAATTCAGATTTTTTTAAAGTATGTATTCTCTTGAATAATATTATTTTTGGTCCAAGATTGTATTCTTATTTAATATTTTGAGAAATGTTATGATAATGCTTTTTGTCCATCCTATATTGTCTGTGGAATTTTCTATTTATTTTCCTCCAAAAATTTTTATTAGTTTTAGTTTGGCTAAAATTATGTTTTACAGATTGACATATTTTCTGATATTTATTCTAAGGTTACTCTTTTTCTGGTTCCCTATCCATGACATCCAAAATCATAAATCAATTTTTGGTGATATTCCTCAAAGCAGTGTCTATATGTTATATTTAAAATATTGTATTAGCTCATGTTTCTTTTTAATTTGGACTCGGATTACACATCTGATGAATTAAAAAACTACTACATATTTTTATTCTGGTCATATTATTATCATTAAAAATAAAATTTACATTGGTTGGATAAATATTTTCTGTTCACTTTAAATAAAGATCATTTTCTATTTTAATGTGTATAGTTAATTAATAATAAAAGTCATTGAATGTATAAAGAAATAGTTTTTTTCCATTTATATTTCCATGCTCATATTGTCCAATGCCTTTTTTCCTTTCCATTAACAATTTGACATTACAATCATTAATCATTAAATATATATTTTACATAATTTTTTTTGCTAATTTCTGTATTTGCTTATGACATAAATTTATGTTATAGTAAAACTGAATGAGTGTCAACAAAATTAAAATATCAATCAATAATATTCAGTAATGATTTTTGTAATATTATATCCAATAAACAGTCATTTCACTTTTTTGGGGGTTGTTTATGGCTTAAATAGTTGGTAATATATTCGTTTGCCATAAATTTACTAGTCCAGATTATCCTTATTAACTTTTAAGATGCAAATAATTAAATGACTCATTTTCCATCTTTATAATATAAAGCTGTTATTGATAATTTATGAATGTTATTTTCTACTAAAAATGTTCTAACTACTTGGATAGCTTTATTTTAACTTTGTTTCATAAGTAAGCTCTTATAAAAATATTCTTGGTTCTTAATTTAAAAACATGTTGAGTATCTCTCCTAAGCCAAATTCTTACAATTCTGTAATATTATTTTAATTTTTCTTTACTTACTTATAAAATATTGAACACATGGAAATAGTTTATGATTGTTTTCAACTGTTTGAAAAATTAATCTATGATTGTTTATTTTTGTTGGTGATATGATTGTAAAAATCAGTTTGGTAACATTATTTTGTATAGTTTCTACTCTGAGCAATTAATAATTATAAGAGCATGCAAAGTAATATTCTATTTAGATTTTAATATAAAGTGAGAAGTATAATGGATAGATAAAAATGAGTACAAGTTATATTTTGTGTTTACAAAACTCTTATTCATCTATTGAGAATTTACAAATAAATATTTTTGTGTGTATGTATCTATATGTTAGATTAAATACTTTCATGAATTTATTATGATGCAAATAGAGTTAAAATTAGGTTAGTGATGCATCTAGGAAAATGACAATCACCACTGATATTACCAAAGCAACACTTTTATTCTAATATCCAATAATATATGTTTTGTTGTCAGTTTAATTAGAAACAAAAAGAGATTATCTTTTTATTCTAATCCAAATTATCATTTGGATTTAAGTTCAGATAGCTATTTTTTCAAGCACATTGATACAGAAGACTCAGCTATCTTTTAACATCCAGTGAATAATAATTCATCATTCATCTCTCCTAGTGAGTTGTACATATTGTCTTAAATATTTTTTTTTATTAATTTTTGTTAGGTTTATAATTGTACATACTATGGGATGTGTAATTTTAGAAAATGGGTTACATATAAGATGATGTGATATTTACAGTGAGGAGTTATCATTATAGAATACAGGATTTAACAAAAGTTGGTGTAATTATTGTAGTGAATTAGTGCTGGAGCAAAGTCTGTAGTAAATATAATATGTTTTCAAGTTGAAGATTAGATGACCCATGATTAGATAATAGGAACAGAGGCTTAACTCCAAAAATAAGGTAGTTCATACAAAGGCCACAATTGTCATGGGGCTTTTCCCTTTGAATGGATGGAGGGGAACATGTGAAGCATAGATTATGATGGAAGGGATCAGTGTCCAAGAGTGGGCAAAGTGAGAAATTCCCATGTGTTCTCATAAATTTGTGGAGAGGCATGTTTTTATCCCTTTTTTGAATTTTGATTATTCTTATTAGAAAGTTCTCTAAATGATTGTCAATGATTTGATTGAAGATGAGAGAGCATCTGATGGTCCAATAGGTGAAAAGAATAAATGTGAAGAGTCAAATGAGGGGGAATCTGCCATTTTTGATTCTGTCAATGTGTGGGTCTCATAGATTTGGATGAGGAAGCTATGATGTCTCAGTAGAATTGGAGCAAATGACAGTGATGAAGTAGATGAATTGTAGTTTCATCTTTTCTTGGATTTATTATGCCGCTAACAAAGTAATATTTGGGATTATGTTCATACAAATAAGCTAGAAATATCTTTAAAAATAATGTTGCTAAGGAAACTATTAATCACCACTGACTGTTCCAAGGGTAAATCACTTTTATTCTAGTATACAATAATAGATATTTTATCATTAGTTTAATTAAAAATAAAAGATCTTTTATTTCTAATTCAAGTTATTGTAAGGATTTAAACCCAGACATTTATTTTTAATTTCATATAACAATTTGGATTAGAAATTAAAAAGACTCCTTTTATTTTTAGTTGAACTCAAGACCAAAAGGCTACTATCAGAAATTAGAATAAAAATGGGTTAACCTTGGAACTAATGATGGTTTTCTAGCAATATCATCGCTACGTGTATTTCTAGCTTATTTAAATATTAGTAATTCTGCATACTTTTCTTTGTTTCCATCACAATAAATCTTTAAAAATTTTAAATCTAGAATATACAACTAAATGTTACTATTCACAGAATATTGAAAAAAAAGTGTTTTCTGTACCCGTGTGTTAAAAAAATAGGCATCTTGTGTTTAAATTTATATAACAATTTGAATTAGAAAAAAAAATATTTTTTATTTTTAATTAAAACTCAAAACAAAAAAGGTATTATTGGATACTAGCTCTAGAAGTTACAGTGATAATTGGAATTTCCCCAAAATATCATTGGTAAACATGTTTCTAGATTATATTTCTGAAAATACATGCCGCATTTTATTATGCGCGTGTGTGTATGTGCACACACATATATTGTAATGGTCAATAATGCACAGCTAAAGATGCAAATTGCCCAAGGGTTATCAGTATGATGCTTCACATTCTGACATTACATCCCTCTAACTCAGTCAGATATAAAAGACTCTTATCTTATTACATTCTAATTATCGTTATCGATTGCAATAAAAAATAAACGCTAGATTAATGAGAAATTAAGATTTATTTATATATATACAAAATTACCAAATAAATATTAACATAATTCACTGAAACTTTCTGATAACATTAATTTACTGGTGTTTTCTTTGGGTTCAATTCAAGATAATAATACTTAATGATCAATTGTCATATGAACATGCATTTAAACACAATTAATTTTAGAAAAAAATATAAGAATAGATATTCATTGCTTCAATAAAATTATTATCTGACATTATGCATGGTTGATTATATAGACCCATGCATCTTAATTGTTCCTGGAAAGACAGATTCACTACACAGACCAACTGTAAATAATAATACATATTAATATAACTGATTTCAACCCAGCTTCAAGAATAATCAACCTCACTCACAAGCTTAAGGATACATTAAAAATCATGTGTATAAAATATACTATTACGAGGCCAGGACAAATATAAATTATTTTATGCAGAAATGATTAAAACTTCATACTAAGTTACTAGATTGTATGGATACAAGTGAATACTCAAATTACAATGGAAATAAATTTCACATACACAAAATGATCATTAACATCTGCTTTAATAATATTAGAATAAATAACACCAAATTTCCTGGGTAGGAATCACGCATTATCTGGCATTAGTGACTAGAAGTTATAAATTCAATGGTAGGGATGAGTGTCTACTAAATAAATAACAATAATATTAAGTCATCAAGTGCAAAAGGCAGGAAAAGCATTGAAAAAATAAAACTTATGATATATGGTGGGAATTTGCATCTATCAAATAAATAAATAATAATAATGCTAAGTGGCCAAGTATAAGAGGAAGGAAAACCATCTGCTTTACTCTCATTTATAATTAGAAATATATAAAGTAGCCTGAAATATTATCACATAAGCTGAAGATAGTGTTTTAAAAAAATGTAATACTTGGCTTATTTGCCACACAAATATCCTCCCCCATGCCTGCCTATGCTAACCCTGTATGGGCATTTTGATTAAAAGATGGCTTTTTATAATAATGAAAGTAATATTCATAAATTGATCCAATCTGTCTAGGCAGCCTTTATGCTATCCAAAGGCCATTAATATCAACATTATTTATGTCAACGGTTAAATTGTTATGGTGTCATATAATACCCTTCAGGCACATCTTTGAAAATAATGAACTAAAATAATACTAAAGAAATCTTTAATGAATGGCAAAGGTTTGTGATGATTAGCTAATTGTTTTATTATAGATATTTTTTATGTTACTATGACTGAACCATGATACATCAAATAAAACTGAAATATTATGCAATCCATCACCATTCTGATCTCTAAACATATATATATATATATATATATATATATATATATGTATCTAGAAATATATATATATATATATATATATATATATATATATTATGTGCCCTTTTCTATAGGTCAGTAATAGTTTATAACAGTCAATTACTAAAAATTTTAAATTTTAGAATATGTTCTTTTAATACATTAATTATAGTAAGTCAATTATATCTTTAAAGTACAATTTGAAGCTAAAGAAAATACGTAGTATATAAAATTATAGTGAATTATTTAAAAAGTTGTTAAGTAAAGTTTAAAATATTGTTTCATATGGTTGTAAAAGCTGGCCATATTAAATAACCCAGCTATAAAAATTAAAAGTATATTTAATAAATTCGATTTTAATAGTTTAAAAACTGATAAGTTAATAAATACAGTATTTATTTTTGTAATCATATTTAAATAGTCAAAATTAATATAGTATATTTTAAAATAAACTTTGTGATGGTGAAAATTATATCTAATTCTATATTTTCTAAATTGTTCTTCCAAATTTTTTATAATTATTTTATATAATATAATAAGTGTATCAATTTTATAAATCTGGGCAGAGAAATAGATTAAAAATCGTCTGTCAAAGTTATTAATCATGTGACTTTTAATATATACTCTCACACACACGCTTGTTTGAAATAATAACAAAGTTTAAAATATTTTGAAATTGCAGTATAGAATTGGATGGAATTATTGTCTATCATAAAAGCAAATAATAATAAATATTAAGTTAACTATCATATGTAATGTTTTAAGTAATGTAATAAAGACAAATACAGATATAATAAAAATTAAATATTTTGTTTAAATAAAAATAGCTAAATGGAATAGATTATTAAGGTTATTTTAAAAGTTATTTTAAATGTTTAAATAATTTTAATAAAATAATAATTGATTCAAAAGTAATATTTTAAATAATATTTTAAGTTCATTACGTCATAATTTCTAATTTTGAAATTGAATTCTACTATAAACTAAAAATATGTAAATTTGTTCTCAAGTTAAAGTAAGAATTAACCAATAGGAATAGGTATTCTTACAGACTATAAATATGAATTGCACGGGGATATAGGGGGAGATTAATAATGTATTGAAACCGGAGAAAGTCAATTTTTTTTTGGTACTTTCTTATCGTTTATTTTGCAAAAACTAATTGATAATTTTAAAGTGTTTTGCAAAAGAAAGTTTTAGAAAAAAATTATATATTTAGAAACTTCGTGGAGATGATTTTCTAATTTTTAAAGTACTTGCCAGTCGTATTTTATCTAAAAGTTTAACCTAAACTACGCAATAAAGGATGGATATACTATGAAATAAAATGGATATAAATTGTAATACTGAAAAAATATTTGAAATATTTATTGATATATCTTTATTTATGCATAACCGGAGAACTTTTTTTGTACATAAAAAAAAACCACAGCACGGACATCATACGGAGTCTAATGAAAAAATTGGAGATGCATTATTATTTATAAGCCTATCCAAGATTTATTTTTTAAATAGTAATAAGACAATTGTATATTGCATGAATTATTTTATATAATATTATATCAGAAGGAGTAAAATGTTATATCCTTTCTGAAGGTAACATTTTTTTTATTTTAAAAGAGATTTATAAAAATACCAAATGAAAGTTTAAATGTATCAAGAAGGAAACATATATAAAAAAGTGAACACATAGTTGAATAAAAAATGGATCCATGGAAATACAAATAGTACTTAAAAGTTTATCGAATATGTTTAAAGTTAAATTACATGGATTGATGCATCGGATACACAGAGAATATTGGTAGAGAAGATTAAGAAGCTTCATGGGATTAATTAATATTATGATTTAATAATTATCATCCTAAATACTAAAACCAAGGATTATTTTCTATAAATTTTATAAATTGATTAATAATTATTTTTATTTTAAACTTTAACGTGCTTGGAGAAGAACATTTTTAAAAACTCTAGAGAAAATAATAAACATTTTGGACTTATCAGGAACTATCGTCAAGAAAATATGTAACTATAGTTTTGATTCCTTTTATTTTGTTAACCTAGTTTAAATCTAAATTTTTTATATAAGATTAGGAAAAACATAAAAACATTAATTTATTAATATTAAAATTTTATAATATAACAATCTAATAATTTAGCTAAATAATATTTTAATATAAAGTGTATGAGTGTGACTTTTTTTTATATCTGCAATGCTCAAATGGATAAAGGAAGCCTACCGAACCCGGTGACTAGATTTATAATATAACAATCTAATAATTTAGCTAAAAAATATTTTAATATAAAGTGTATGGGTGTGACTTTTTTTTATATCTGCAATGCTCAAATGGATAAAGGAAGCCTACCGAACACGGTGACTAGATAAAGGTTATTGGTAATAATAATAACTATTAATAATTTTATAATGTATATTTTTTTTGTGTTTTCTTTAGATCATCTATGGATAGTAAGAATGAAGTGTAAAAGTTTTTTTTATTATAAATGTAAACACATTTTCATACAACATTTTAAAAAAACATTATGAGATAGGATTGATTTGAAAATATGCATACGACAAATTTTTTTTTTATTAGTGATATAATCCAACATAACAAATAATTATGTGATTCTTTTAAAATTTTCATGTTAGGATATTCAAATATTGTCTAAGTGGATTGTATATGATTAGACATATAGAATGATGAAGTGGACAGACTTTTCTTGTGGAACAGCTAGATTGTTTAACTATTAATGAATTTTATTTATTGTTTTGTAAATGCAGATAGTTATTTATCGATGTAAGATGTAGAAAAATCTTGAGAAATAATGTTGAGATAGTGGCTTGGAAGTACTTAGTGAACAGGAAACCAAGATGATGTTTTAAGAAATAGGATGTTATAAGGAATGGAAATAATATTTAGTCTTTATGTGAATATCAGCATAGTTAACAAAGCCCTATGACTGATACACATTTTATTTGGACAGTGTTTATATTTCTTTAAATATTTGATGTTCTAATAAAGCTGAAGAAATAGCTTTAACATCGTCCCTGTACTAGAGGATATTAGGCAGGTAAATGTCATACCTCTTTGCACTGTACCATGATTTTGAGATATGTTAAGAGTAATACTCTAGCTTTCTTCCTTAATCCTATGCATCTGTTTTCGCTATCTTTATTTCATGTAACTGCATCGTTCAGTAAGATATGTTTAAGAGAAATGATAAATAATTTAGAACTTATGTTATGCTATCGTTTTGTATAAGATTGGTTTATTTGCTTAGAAGGAATAGGATATTATAACTTAAAATTGAAGATCCAAAGTATCCTAAGGAAAGAAAAGAATCATAGAATATATTTTGAATTTTATTTCGGAAATGAAATATAAACTTTTTTAAAATAAGGTATCTAAACAAAGATATTTTCTTTAAAGTGATAATAATTTTAAATGCTTTAGTATTATTTTTTTTTAAGAGAAAAATAAGTATTGCATATTTTTAAAATACAATAGTACAAAGTAAATTATGTAAACAATATGCATAGTATATTTTTTGTTTATTGATTAACAGAAATATATTGATGATTACACTTATATCATACTAAAGTAAGGCTTAAAGAAGAATATATTATGATTAGTAAACATTGTGTGATAAATACTAAAATCTAGTACTGAATTTTGGATAATATTTTGTGTAACATCTTTGACTTTGCAAGATGAAATTTTTTTAATATTTTGAGAAATCCATACTCATTATAAAATTTTGTTTTCTATAGAATGTTTTTCTAAGTATGAATTTTTTTAAAATAAGATAGTTTAATAATATTAAGGATAAAATGCTGTTGCTAATAAAGTAGATAAATATATTTGTAATAAGTTAACCATAATGAGAAACCAAATAGTAACATTTTTTTAAATTTTGTCCTAAATCTAAATAAAGATATAATTGAAATATAAATTATTTTTTTTATAACCCGGTAGATCAAACTGTAAAGTAAAAAAGTTAAGGATATCCACTGTAAATAGTGTAAATAAATTGTTTATTTATTTGTTGTTAGTAATAAACTTTGTTAAATTTTGTTATTTCAAAAATTTTGTGTCCGAGTTATTTATTTCTCCACATTGCTGCATGAAATCACGATATATGCATAATAATTGAAACAAATATATAATTTTGCACAAAAGATAAATAGAGAATTATTTTAAGAATTTTAAATATTTTATTGGTATTCATTATAATTAAATAATCATAATCTTACATTATTTTATTGGTCATAAATCAGTTATCACAATATTATATTAAATTATATGCTATCAGTTGCCACACATATTTTGTTTGTCAGATTATTAAAATGCTACCACGTATTTATTATATCATTACATGAAGATATAAGATCATATTATATTGTTTCATTATTTTATTATGGTAATAAAATTATAGTAAAAAGAAAAGATATACAGAATTAGTTAAACAATGAAGAATATTATTACTGTTATTTATTATTATTAGTTTCAGTGTAGTAGATTATGACATAAAATCCCTTCTCATATTTTACTACCGTATTTTTAAATTAACTTAGAATAAACTTTATGAACCTGAGATTATTTTATTGAGCTAGATTATTATTAAATAGAAGATTAAGATTTAATTATTAGTTTAATCTTAGTGAGTAGAAGTTATTAAAGTCGTAAGAATACTATGAGTTTGTTATTTGAACTAGTAATAAAGGGGGGATAGTGTTCTTATGCCATTGAGGTAGTATCCTGTGGGATATTGGCTCAATGTAATCTATCTTGTCACCTGTATTTTCACTTCAAGTCTCATGAAAATATTAAATATTTATTTAATTTATTTTATAAACTGAACCTTATTCGTATTTTAAATTTGAGCTAGTGAAACATTTTAATTTTAATGCTGAATATTTTAGTTATTAATTATTAACTGAGATAGAACCCATTTTATTTTATACCATATATTATCTGGAAGTGAGGATGCATGAGAGCAAGGTCAGATTATGGCCCCCAAGGTGGTTGGCATGATGTGTAGTGGAGCTACACATAGTGAAGGTTAGATTATGGTGCCAGCAATGTGTTGGGCTTGAGTGTTTAAAATGGGAGAGTATAATGGGCTTACATGACATGGGGAAGTCTCGGTTAGATTTTGCTCTTCCAACGTGACTGCACGATATGTAGTTGGGACTACAATCAATAGTTCAGATTGTGGTACCCAAACATTTAGGCTATGAGATATATTAGGAAAGTAGTTAAAAATATATAATACAATAGTTAGTATTTGAATTTGTTCACGTAACTTTAGAGATTATTGATAGTATATCTCACAGAAGATAGATAATTTAATATTTATTATAGCAATAATTATTTAGGATTTGATTATTATTGTGAATTAAGTGTTTATTATTAAAACTATTGCAATTTTATGTGGTAGATAATCTGATTGCTTAAAAATAGTACTATATTGTTGTAAAACAATTAGCAAATAAATTTTAAAATATGCATATGTGGCTAACGATTATTTAGTATTTACTATGACCATGTCAATTATTGAAATATTAAAAATATATTTTGAAAATGCTTTAATATGTGCAAATTATCTGTGAATCATGCATGTGGGAAATAATGTTGTGACACATAATTTTAATCGTTATGGTTACTGTAATTAATTAGTGTTAGTTTGTGTAAGGATATATAAAAAAAAAAGTATTATCTATAGTTTATTGCGGGTGATGGTTAGATGGGGATAAAAGAAACTGGTAAGGAACTATTTTTATGAAACATTAATAGTAATATATTGTTTAAATATTGAGTTTTGAAAAAGCATATTTGTAAAAAAAAAAAAATAATAATTAAGATAATAATTTAGAGAGTGAAATATCTGAGTTTATGGTCGATGATATTTGTGAAGAGGAAAAAGAAATAGAAAACTTAATTGAAATGGAAACAGTTGTAGATAGTGTCCAAATTATAGATAGTAAGATAAAAGAAGAGGTTATGGAAATTAAAACAGTGGAAGAAAAGATAATAGTGCCTAAAAAGGAGGTAGAGAACTCCCAAATATCTCAAATGTTATTGATGATGAAGGAGATGAAAGAAGATAATAGAAAAAATAGAGAAGAGATAAATGAAAATATGAATAAAATTAGTGAATCTCTTAGAGAAGATATGAATAAAAATAGAGAAGATAGTAATATAAAGTTTAATGTTCTTAATGAAAATATGATTAAAAATAGAGAGGATATGAAAGCTCTTAATGAAAATATGAGTAAAAATATTGAGTCTCTTAAAGAAAACCAAAATAAAACAAATATAAAATTAGAATCTCTTAGTGAAAATGTGGACAAAAATAGTAATGAAATCAGAACTTGTGTAGAAAGTATGAATCAAAAACTTAATGAAACCTGTAAGACGGTAGAAGATTTTAAGGTGGAAGTACAAGATAAATTTAATAATTTGGATTTGAGATTTGATAACAATGAAAAGGTTGTTGATTCTTTAAAGGAAGAAATAATGCAAATAGAAGACAGAAATCAAAAATTATTGAAGAGAAAATTTTCTGAATTTTCAGAAAGAGCAGTAAAAGATTTTAAAACTCAAATAGAAGAATCTATTGTCCGATGTCAACTAAATAATAGTAAGTTAGATCAGAAAATAGAGAGTTATAATTTAAGTGTAAAGAATGAAATCTATGAAGTAAAGAGTAATATAAATCATATTAATGAAGAAATTAAAATTATTAATGAAGAGGTAGTTCAGACTAAAATAAGTATCAAAGAGGAAGTTCAAAAAGAAGTAATGGGAAAATTAAAAGATTTAGGGATACAAAACTTTGAAGGAAAGATAATAAGTAAGAAAGTATCTCATAAAATAAGTAGTAAATCTGTTGAAATAATTAGTACAGATTCGGATAAGAGTAAAGAATCTATTAATTTAATTAGTGAAAATGTGGTAGATGATGAAGAAATTGTAGAGACTGTAGATAAGGAAAATCCACAATTCATTGAGATAGTTAATAAAGATATTAACTTATGTAGTAATTTGACAGCAGAAAACATAGATTCTGTTAAATTAGAAGATAAAGATAGATATAATGATGTATCATTTGTTAAGATAGTAGATGACGAATTTAAAAAAGATGAGTCTTATATTAAATTCGCTAGTAAAGAAACCAAGTTATTTGTTGAAAAAACTATTATAGATAATGAAATGATTTATGAAAAAAAGGAGATTAATAAAAAGTCTATTGAAATAGTTAATAGTAGGAATGAAATATACAGAAGAATATTGAAAAATCCCAAAGAATATTTTAAATTGACTAATGAAATGATAGGAGTGAGTAAATCCTACGAAAGATTAGTTGGTGAAAGAACTATAGATCAACTTAATAGTTTTAAAAAATATTATATTGATGACAAAAGATTTGGTAAATCTACAGGGATAAAGTTTATCTCTTCAGAGCAAAAGTATTTAAAGTTGTTGGAACATGAGTTACCAAAAATTATTGATAAAAGTAGTAATAAATTTAAAAATAAAATGCAAGATGTGATACCTAAATGTAGTGTTAATGATAGAAATATTCGTTTACAATTTGATATTTCTAAAGAAATATTGTTTAAAGGAATTAGAAACTTGATACCTAATAGTGAATTTATAAGAGAAAAATTTAATCAGAATAGAGATATAAGCAAGATAAAAGTAAGACTTAAATGTCTAAAGCACGAGAAATTCATGACAGATTTTCTTAAGAATGATCTTAATAAAGGAAAGAAGATAGGAAAAGCTAAGGTGAGACTTAGGGAAGTCGAGAGAGAATTAAAGTTTAGATTTAGAAAAGAAAATACCTAATGATTAAGATAAATAATTTCTAGATAAGACGTATATTTAAAAAATATAAAGTTATAGCCTTATTTTTTTTACAGAACAAATATAAAACTTTAAAATGTCATAACCTTCAAAGAAATCAATTTAAGAAATTTCTTGAGTTATATGAGGGTCCATATAAGATTTTTAGCAAAGTAGGAGAAAATGCTTTCATGTTGACTACACCAGATGGTGAAAAAGGGACGTACAACGCTAGGAGTCTAATCCCATACCCATCAGAAGTGTAGAAAATTTTTTTTTAGTATTACTAGTTGAGATTCTGAGTGTAATGTCCAAATATTTTATAAGTTTGTATTAAAAGTAGTATATTCTTCTATATTTCAGTAGTACAAGCTAGAATTTGGTTATAGCAAATGATAAAGATATTAAGTGTCAATGAATAGAGTAAATGATAAGATAGATGTTTAATTTAAAATTTTTGTTCGAAGGAGGAGGTTATGTGCCCTTTTCTATAGGTCAGTAATAGTTTATAACAGTCAATTACTAAAAATTTTAAATTTTAGAATATGTTCTTTTAATACATTAATTATAGTAAGTCAATTATATCTTTAAAGTACAATTTGAAGCTAAAGAAAATACATAGTATATAAAATTATAGCGAATTTTTAAAAATAGTTATGTAAAGCTTAAAATATTGTTTCATATGGTTGTAAAAGCTGGCCATATTAAATAACACAGCTATAAATAATTAAAAGTATATTTAATAAATTCGATTTTAATAGTTTAAAACGTATAATTTAATAAATGCTATATTTAGATTTGTAATCATATTTAAATAGTCAAAATTAATATAGTATATTTTAAAATAAACTTTGTGATGGTGAAAATTATATCTAATTCTATATTTTCTAAATTATTCTTCCAAATTTTTTATAATTATTTTATATAATATAATAAGTGTATCAATTTTATAAATCTAGGCAGAGAAATAGATTAAAAATCGTCTGTCAAAGTTATTAATCATGTGACTTTTAATGTATACTCTCACACACACGCTTGTTTGAAATAATAACAAAGTTTAAAATATTTTAAAAGTTATATTATAGAATTGGATAGAATTATTACCTATCATAAAAGCAAATAATAAAAATATTAAGTTAACTATCGTATGTAATGTTTTAAATAATGTAATAAAGACGAATACAGATATAATAAAAATTAAATATTTTATTTAAATAAAAATAGATAAATTGAATATTAAGAAATGGAATAAGTTATTAAATGTTATTTTAAAAGTTATTTTAAATGTTTAAATAGTTTTAATAAAATAATAATTTATTTAAAAGTAATATTTTAAATAATATTTTAAGTTCATTACATCACAATTTCTAATTTTGAAATTCAATTCTACTATAAACTAAAAATATGTAAATTTGTTCTCAAGCTAAAGTAAGAATTAACCAATAGGAATAGGTATTCTTACAGACTATAAATATGAATTGCACGGGGGTATAGGGGGAGATTAATAATGTATGGAAACTGGAGAAAGTCAATTTTTTTTTGGTACTTTCTTATTGTTTATTTTGCAAAAAATTAATTGATAATTTTAAAGTGTTTTGCAAAAGAAAGTTTTAGAAAAAAATTATATATTTAGAAACTTCGTGGAGATGATTTTCTAATTTTTAAAGTACTTACCAGTCGTATTTTATCTAAAAGTTTAACCTAAACTACGCAATAAAAAATGGATATACTACGAAATAAAATGGATATAAATTGTAATGCTGAAAAAATATTTGAAATATTTATTGATACAGCTTTATTTATGCATAACCGGAGAACTTTTTTGGTACATAAAAAAAAACCACAGCACGGACATCATACGGAGTCTAATGAAAAAATTGAAGACGCATTATTATTTATAAGCCTATCCAAGATTTATTTTTTAAATAGTAATAAGACAATTGTATATTGCATGAATTATTTTATATAATATTATATCAGAAGGAGTAAAATGTTATATCCTTTCTGAAGGTAACATTTTTTTATTTTAAAAGAGATTTATAAATATACCAAACGAAAGTTTAAATGTATCAAGAAGGAAACATATATAAAAAAGTGAACACATAGTTGAATAAAAAATGGATCCATGGAAATACAAATAGTACTTAAAAGTTTATCGAATATTTTTAAAGTTAAATTACATGGATTGATGCATCAGATATGCAGAGAATATTGGTAGAGAAGATTAAGAAGCTTCATGGGATTAATTAATATTATGATTTAATAATTATCATCCTAAATACTAAAACCAAGGATTATTTTCTATAAATTTTACTAAATGGATTAATAATTATTTTTATTTTAAACTTTAACGCGCTTGGAGAAGAACATTTTTAAAACCTCTAAAAAAAATAATAAACATTTTGGACTTATCAGGAACTATCGTCAAGAAAATATGTAACTATAGTTTTGATTCCTTTTATTTTGTTAACCTAGTTTAAATCTAAATTTTTTATATAAGATTAGGAAAAACATAAAAACATTAATTTATTAATATTAAAATTTTATAATATAACAATCTAATAATTTAGCTAAAAATATTTTAATATAAAGTGTATGGGTGTGAATTTTTTTTATATCTGCAATGCTCAAGTGGATAAAGGAAGCCTACTGAACACGATGACTAGATAAAGGTTATTGGTAATAATAATAACTATTGATAATTTATAATGTATATTTTTTTGTGTTTTCTTTAGATCATCTATGGATAGTAAGAATGAAGTGTAAAAGTTTTTTTTATTATAAATGTAAACGCATTTTCATACAACATTTTAAAAGAACATTATGAGATAGGTTTGATTTGAAAATATGCATACGGAAAATTTTTTTTTTATTAGTGATATAATCCAACATAACAAATAATTATGTGATTCTTTTAAAATTTTCATGTTAGGATATTCAAATATTGTCTAAGTAGATTGTATATGATTAGACATATAGAATGATGAAGTGGACAGACTTTTCTTGTGGAATAGCTAGATTGTTTAACTATTAATGAATTTTATTTATTGTTTTGTAAATGCAGATAGTTATTTATCGATGTAAGATGTAGAAAAATCTTGAGAAATAATGTTGAGATAGTGGCTTGGAAGTACTTAGTGAACAGGAAACCAAGATGATGTTTTAAGAAATAGGATGTTATAAGGAATGGAAATAATATTTAGTCTTTATGTGAATATCAGCATAGTTAACAAAGCCCTATGACTGATACACATTTTATTTGGACAGTGTTTATATTTCTTTAAATATTTGATGTTCTAATAAAGCTGAAGAAATAGCTTTAACATCGTCCCTGTACTAGAGGATATTAGGCAGGTAAATGTCATACCTCTTCGCACTGTACCATGATTTTGAGATATGTTAAGAGTAATACTCTAGCTTTCTTCCTTAATCCTATGCATCTGTTTTCGCTATCTTTATTTCATGTAACTGCATCGTTCAGTAAGATATGTTTAAGAGAAATGATAAATAATTTAGAACTTAGGTTATGCTATCGTTTTGTATAAGATTGGTTTATTTGCTTAGAAGGAATAGGACGTTATAACTTAAAATTGAAGATCCAAAGTATCCTAAGGAAAGAAAAGAATCATAGAATATATTTTGAATTTTATTTCGGAAATGAAATATAAACTTTTTTAAAATAAGGTATCTAAACAAAGATATTTTCTTTAAAGTGATAATAATTTTAAATGCTTTAGTATTATTTTTTTTAAGAGAAAAATAAGTATTGCATATTTTTAAAATACAATAGTACAAAGTAAATTATGTAAACAATATGCATAGTATATTTTTTGTTTATTGATTAACAGAAATATATTGATGATTACACTTATATCATACTAAAGTAAGGCTTAAAGAAGAATATATTATGATTAGTAAACATTGTGTGATAAATACTAAAATCTAGTACTGAATTTTGGATAATATTTTGTGTAACATCTTTGACTTTGCAAGATGAAATTTTTTTAATATTTTGAGAAATCCATACTCATTATAAAATTTTGTTTTCTATAGAATGTTTTTCTAAGTATGAATTTTTTTAAAATAAGATAGTTTAATAATATTAAGGATAAAATGCTGTTGCTAATAAAGTAGATAAATATATTTGTAATAAGTTAACCATAATGAGAAACCAAATAGTAACATTTTTTTTAAATTTTGTCCTAAATCTAAATAAAGATATAATTGAAATATAAATTATTTTTTTTATAACCCGGTAGATCAAACTGTAAAGTAAAAAAAGTTAAGGATATCCACTGTAAATAGTGTAAATAAATTGTTTATTTATTTGTTGTTAGTAATAAACTTTGTTAAATTTTGTTATTTCAAAAATTTTGTGTCCGAGTTATTTATTTCTCCACATCGCTGCATGAAATCACGATATATGCATAATAATTGAAACAAATATATAATTTTGCACAAAAGATAAATAGAGAATTATTTTAAGAATTTTAAATATTTTATTGGTATTCATTATAATTAAATAATCATAATCTTACATTATTTTATTGGTCATAAATCAGTTATCACAATATTATATTAAATTATATGCTATCAGTTGCCACACATATTTTGTTTGTCAGATTATTAAAATGCTACCACATATTTATTATATCATTACATGAAGATATAAGATCATATTATATTATTTTATTTTATTATGGTAATAAAATTATAGTAAAAAGAAAAGATATACAGAATTAGTTAAACAATGAAGAATATTATTATTGTTATTTATTATTATTAGTTTAAGTGTAGTAGATTATGACATAAAATCCCTTCTCATATTTTACTACCGTATTTTTATTAACTTAGAATAAACTTTATGAACCTGAGATTATTTTATTTGAGCTAGATTATTATTAAATAGAAGATTAAGATTTAATTATTAGTTTAATCTTAGTGAGTAGAAGTTATTAAAGTCGTAAGAATACTATGAGTTTGTTATTTGAAATAGTAATAAAGGGGGGATAGTGTTCTTATGCCATTGAGGTAGTATCCTGTGGGATATTGGCTCAATGTAATCTATCTTGTCACCTGTATTTTCACTTCAAGTCTCATGAAAATATTAAATATTTATTTAATTTATTTTTATAAACTGAACCTTATTCGTATTTTAAATTTGAGCTAGTGAAATATTTTAATTTTAATGCTGAATATTTTAGTTATTAATTATTAACTGAGATAGAACCCATTTTATTTTATACCATATATTATCTGGAAGTGAGGATGCATGAGAGCAAGTTTAGAATATATATATATATATATATATATATATATATATATATATATATATATATATATATATATATATATATATATATATATATATATATATATATATATATATATTGTGCCCTTTTGTATGGGTCTCCATAAATTGTTGTATCAATCTATTTAAAAAATTTTAAATTTAAGATATATTTAGCTATATGATTTTAATTTTGTTTATAACAATCTTTTAAAAAGTGTAATTAAAGTAATTCATGAGTATTTGATATGTGAAAATTGTGCTGATGTTTGAGAGAGACATTTCAATGGGAATGATAATAGTATATGGTTGGGAAAACTGGCCATAAGCAATACTGCATTAATAAATTTAATAAATAAATGTTTAAAGTTAAAGTTTTAAAAGACAAGTTAAAATTAAATGCATATATTTATTGTTGATAAAAAGTTAATATTTAATAAATGAATATAAATATTTTAATTATTAGTAATACATAATAGAAGAATTAATGTTGGATTTTAATAATATCGAATTATTATTTTAAAGTTGTTATAAGATATTATTTATTTTTAAAAATATTTATTTTTAAAAAATGTATTGTTAGTTTATTTTTAGATTATTACAAGCGTTTGTAGCTTTGTTGTAAAAAAACAGATGTTAATTAAAATACGTACACACATGCTTGGGAGTATTTTAGTAAAGTTGCAAAGCTATTTTAAAAATTCTGTTATAAAATTTATAAATATTATTTTGGCTATCATGAAATAAAAATAAAGATAATTAATGTGAAATATTAAATCTGATTTTTAAAATACTGCTTAAAAACATAACGAATAAAAATAGACTTAGTTTGTTTATAAAAATAATCTTATAAAAGTTAAACGTGAAATTAAGTAAGAAAGTATATTTTAAAAAATGTTTAATGGATTTAAATAAATGATAAAGATTGATTTAAGAATTTAATAATGTGATAAATAATAAATATTAAATAAGTCATTATTTATTTTTAATTCTGTCTTGTTGGTGAAATATGTAAATAAGCTAGCAAGTCAATTGTTTAATTCACCAATCAAGTGGGAGTTTTCTTCCGGTATAAAACCAAGGTTCAATTGTTAGGAGGTGACTTGTGATTGAAATTCTTAAAGTAAAGTATGCTATTAAAAATAGCTAAGTGATTATAGACGCTCTTAAAATCGTTTTAAAATTATAAGAGAGTAGTTTTTAAAAATAATTTATAAAAGTTACCGATGAATATGCAGTGTTAATTTATTATAGTTCCCTATTGATCGTTTCCTTATTAAAGCTCAATTTACTATCAAATAATCATGAGGACATCATATAAGGATAAAATGTGTTGGAGACTTTATACTGAAAATTTAACAAACGCTGGATTGACTAGCAGAGTTATTAGATGCCTAACAGTAATACGTTGGACTTTGTATAAATTTAAAAGCTAATGATAGTTAATTTTTATAAAATAGATATTTGAAAAAATGAGAAATACTTCTTTATGAAGCAAGTATTTGTAAATTCTAAATTTAAATATATATCTTGGTAAAGATATAATATGTAACAGTAATTGTATAAATATTTGCCTTGTTAAGTCTTTATGGTTTAAAAGACTAAATTCTGACAATTTTAAAAGGCAAATAAATTGGAGATGTAATAAGTAAAGAAATACTTATAAGTAAAAAATTATTGTATTATTAAAGTCTAAACGCTGGTCGTATAGAAGACTCTAAAAATAATCTTACCTAATATCTGTTACGGAATGCGCAAATCAATTACATGTGGATATCCAAGTAAAGTTAGAAAATAATTAAACAAGAACTTATAAATTATAAACTAATGCTAAAAAATAATAACTTTAAAATAATTTTCCTATAAAGAAGAGAATATGGATCCTATAAACTATTTTAATTTTATTTTGTTTATGGTGGAACTGACTTTGACTTTTATTTTTATTTTTTTTTTAAAAAAAAGAACGTTTTCATTTATTTCATAAAAACTTTTAAAGAACACGTGATGTACCGGAAAAGGAAGTAATGTTTAGTGAAAATTTGTGCCTAGGAAAAAGAACAATGACAACTGGATGAAAACACCGTTGGATGTTATGTAATATTTTTATTTATTAACTAACATAAATATTTCATTAATTATTGATTTATTAAAGATAGGAAAGGTACATTTACATTTTTTTTTAAATAATAACTAAATACTAATATAACTTTTTATTGCATAAAGTTTATTTTATAATTATACAACACGTAATATTTTAAAGAATAATTGTTGAGTGTAAATGTGAAATTATTTTGTAAAACTGGAATCCTGGAGGACATCGTGACGGACTGTACATTGAAGTATTATTTATGGTAAAATTGTGTAATAATAATAATAATTTGATGTATTTACTATGTTTTCTTTAGATCAACCAAATGTTATATGATTATTGAATGAATGTATTAATGTTTAAATAATATACACGCACAAGATTAACAATAGCAGTTTTATTTTAATATGCATATTTTAAATTGATGATATAAATTTAGTACAACGTAATATGATACCCTAGAAATAATTATATGATTCTTTCGTGAATGAATTTCAATGTTTCTGTTCCAATATTAGAAATCAGATTTATTATACTAGTGTAAGTTATTTATTTTTTCTTTTAAAGTTAGTAAGAAGTATATAAGGTCTATATTTTATTTTATTTTTATTAGATGAGTTACGTTAATTTTACATAGAAATTTATATTTTTGATTGAAGGCTTATTGTAAATAGATGATGAGGTATAGGAGAGTTTGGATCGTTATTATTTTTTTGTTTTAAAATTGGTCATTTGTTTTACTGAAATTAAATAGGGTTAAAATGACTTTTGTAGGTAGTAGTTTTATAAAGGAATAGGAATAATAAGTAAAGAAAAGTAATGATTTAAAATGGAAAAGAATCATAGAATTTTATTTAACATAATACTTTATAAAAGTTGAAATTATTGAATAATTTTAAAATATTATTTTTTTAAAAGTACATATACGTATTGCATATTTTAATAAGACATGTAGTATGACATTATATCGGAATGAAATAAACAGTGATAGTCAATAATTGTTATTATACTACAAAGTTATATCAGTTGATACATTAATTAATATTTGAGTCATACTGATAATAAATGTAATACAGCCTTATACATTATAATATAAATAACAGTAGGACTTAAGTGAAATAGCATTTAAATTATTAAAGTTGGTTTATTTACATACATGCTACATGAATGATATCTTACATAAAATCTTTTCTTATATTAATTGATAATAAGTAATGTTTATGTAAATTAAAGTCATAAACTTAATTGAATTTTATTAATAAAACATTCTCTGAAATGTATAAATTATCTACTTATAGTTATGGAAATAATAACAGTGTAAAAATCTTGTATTATTATTTTTCTTATTTTTTTATTTTCTTTAGTTCCATTTAAATGTAAATAGTGTAAATAAATTATTTGTTAAAGTTAATGTAAATAAATTTGTTAAGTTGTTTAAAAGATGTGTTGAATTCATTATTTTACACCACAGCATTTGACAACAGATAATTTGAATAAACATAATATTTGCACAATATGAATTTATTATTTTATTATTTGAGAAAGAAACACAATATTTTCTTAATATAATTTATAGAAATTGATTGACATTAACATATGATATTACAATGGTCATAAAATAATTATAATGCACAATATAAAAGTATAAGATTATTTATTGCCACAAATTGTTAAATTATAAGATTTTGGTCTATTTTAAAATTAAGATACTATATGGAAATGAAAGACATGCATATGATTTATTTATTTTCTTAATGATTAAAAGTATAACCCAATAGATAAGATTAAGATATACCCTAAAGATTATTATTGTTAGTGATTATTATTAGAATAAGTTAGGTGTATTTAGGTTTGATATTAAATCCCTTATCATTCCTATCTACATGAATTATTATTACTTTAAGATAATTAGAAGAACCTGAGATCATTTTAATTATATTTTCCTTAACAAAAGATTGAGATTTATTTATCTATTATTATTAAAGATAATTCATTTATAAAAGTCATAAGAATACTGTAGAGTTAGTAATGAGATAATAAAGAGGTAATAGTATTCTTATGCCATTGAGACAGTGTCTTGGAAAGACATTGACTCAATGTAAATCTGATTACCAATTGTAACTTCACTTCACAGTCTCATGATTTTAATTAAATACTTATTTAATTAGTACATTATATTGAACTATATTAATCTGATAAGTTATAATATTATAAAAATATATTAAAGATAGTTGTACATATTTTAGCCAAGCATAATGATTTGATTGAGCTAGTCATATTTTTAAATTATATCATATATCGAGAAGTGAGGGTACAATATATATATATATATATATATATATATATCTATATATATGTGATATATGTATAGATATATTTATATATATATATATATATATATATATATATATATATGCCAAATATATCTTGACAATCGAGACAAAATTTTCAATATAAACCAAATAAACATACAATGGATATTAAATAGATAATGTTAGTGAAACAAAATCATAATAGCATATAATTAAAGTTTGTACAAATTATCCTCTTTTATTTTCAATAGTTCTTGTTATAAATCCAGGTACCTGCAGATTTTTTGATGAACAGTTGGTATAAACATAGATATGTCTATGACATTCTGCAAAGCTTCCCTGAAATCATTCT
Organism: Epiperipatus broadwayi; assembly: GCA_028023455.1. Classification (NCBI taxonomy): domain Eukaryota; kingdom Metazoa; phylum Onychophora; class Udeonychophora; order Euonychophora; family Peripatidae; genus Epiperipatus; species Epiperipatus broadwayi. The sequence continues at coordinate 2,237,627 of JAQFVV010000107.1, forward strand.
TGCTGATTGAAAATGCTTCCATTAATGTGCACATTCATTGATTTTAGTTTTATCTTATTTAGTGGACAGCATATGGCAGTATTTCTCTTGCAGAATTATGGCTGGTTTCTTCCCAACACTTTAGGACACTCTTGAATTTAGATGTCATACAGTTTGTGTATAACTGAACATAATGAGCAATGGAATGGTTTTATAATATTTTACAGCATCTTCTCTGTACTTCATGATGGATTTAAACTCACACTGTACTGGCTTGTCTACAGTGGAGTGGACAGTGTGCTTCTTTATGTTTCCATGATATAACACATTATAATCATTTTTTAAAGTGATTCCAATGATAAAGCATGCAGAATAAAGAGAAAGAAAATTGAATAGTTGATTGAGAGTCAAGGTCTCCTGAGAGTTCCTTTTTTATAATACATAAAACTGCCTTATCTATTAATTTTTTTTATTATGGTTTTTTATACTTCCATCCTTTGGATACAGATTACCTCTAAACATTATTGTGATCTGTGACTTTCTGACCAATTACAAACTTTACAACAATTAGCTTTAAAAAGGAATTATAATAAAATAAGATAATATTCTGACTAACCAACATACAATATCAATGCTCTAATTAGCTGATCTGATTATCAACAAATTAATTATTTGTATAAATTTAATGCCATTTCCATCCATAATAATTGTAAAATAACTTTACACTTGGTATTAATATAATATTTGATAAACTTTGTTTAAATTACTTAAAAATTAATTTAAAATTAATGAGTCATAATCCATTTTATCCACACACATACCATGACATTTTCCAACACAAGACCATACAATACATATGTCTGAAAACTAATAATCACATCAATGATGTAATTGAATCCAGAGCCTAATGGTGAAGTTTGCTAAAACTAGCCATTGCCTGCTTTAATCATGTCATGAAGAAAAAAATGGACTGTGCCGTAAAACCTACCCAAATTACTAATATCTCTTCTACCATGGAATACCCCATCTAATATTACTAGTACACCAGATGAATAATTACCATCTTTGGCGGGACTAATGAAGAATCATTCATAAATATAAAAAAAAAAAACAATATCTGTAGGAACCTGTGTAGTATCCAACTTTTTGTATTTTTTTCACTCAGTAATATCTTATCTGTATTAAGGCCTTAAATTTAAAATATCTCGTATTATGATTATCTTTAATATTTTGTATATTTAGTAATAGTTGTGTATATATAACCAACGATTTTATATATTTATTGCTAATAAATTGTTAAATTATTTTTGTTATAATTAATCCATTTAGTTTGTATTTGCTTATTGAACTCAATTCAAATATATAACTGATAACACTCATTATTCTGTTATTATCCATAACCATGAGAAATCATGTAATCCACTGAGGAGCAGGCAGAAATGATGGTAATAATTTATTAATGATGATTGGGCATGAATAACTTTTAAGAAGTAAGCTGTCTATTTAGAAGGATTGGCACTTTAATGTTTTATCTTTTTATTTATTGAAGCTAGAAAAACATTAAAAATACTTTTGGGAGGATTTGTATTCAGTTTAATCTTCTATTGTATTCAGTTTAATCTTCTATTCTAGGTTATAAATCATCATCATCATCATCATTAAGGAGATTTGGTTAATATTCTTATACATATTTAAATTTAATCACTTTTATTTGAAGTATATTAAACATTTAATTTAAATATTAACTTTGCTCAACTTGAGTCAAAATTTATTGTGACATAATTGTGTAAATTAAAAAAGCTGAAAACAACTATTACAATGCACACACTCATATATATATATATATGCAAAACCATAAAACAATACAATACTAGATTAAATTCAAAAATTTTACCAAAATCCTTTCACAACCATGGTTTCATCTATTACAAATAGACCTTCTCAAGTGAAAATCAAACTATAAGAAATAACAAATATATACACACAATCAAACCTTCCCATAATTCATTTCAAACTCCACCTTCCCTTAATATCAAAAGAAGTCTTCATAAGATTGATAGTCTCAGAATCAAGAAGATTTATTATCAAAGTCTCCTAAAAAGAAGAATAAAGGAGACTTTGATGATAAATCTTCTTGATTCTGAGGCTATCAATCTTATGAAGACTTCTTTTGATATTAAGGGAAGGTGGAGTTAAAAAAAAAAATAAAGGAGACTTTGATGATAAATCTTCTTGATTCTGAGGCTATCAATCTTATGAAGACTTTTTTTGATATTAAGGAAAGGTGGAGTTTGAAATGAATTATGGGAAGGTTTGATTGTGTGTATATATTTGTAATTTCTTATAGTTTGATTTTCACTTGAGAAGGTCTGTTTGTAGTAGACGAAACCATGGTTGTGAAAGGATTTTGGTAAAATTTTTGAATTTAATCTAGTATTGTATTGTTTTATGGTTTTGCATTTTTATTTTTGCTAGTATAGTGTTAGGCAGGTTTGGTTTTATATATATATATATATAATACAAATAAAATATCCATTAATAAAAAACTATTGTAATAACAATAAAAATAATAAATGTAATGGTAATTAACTATTATATATAGTCTCTTCAATCTGCAGATATGCTTTCAGTTAATTTCATAATCCTCCTAATTGCTGTTAGATTATTTTTATTGTTATTTATTGTGGCAGTATAAAACATCATTATATTCACAAAATTCCAAAGATTACCCATATTATGGTAGCTGGTATGAGGGCACCACTAGATGTGTAGCATAGCACTAGATTGAGAAAATTCTTCAATGATCATAGTGATTATTTATTTATGTATTACGGCCACAAAATATTTTAAGGCATAATCTTACATGGTCTCTAATAATTATGATTTATGTTCTCCCCATAAGTGATTAATTCTATAATTAAATTAATAAAAGAAGCTCTTAAATATGGCTTTAATAATCTTTATTATACTCTATTTTTATTATTACCTTATTTTCCAATCCTCCTTTCACAGCATACCAAATTGACTAGATTTATTTTCAAGGCAAAATACCTGAAAAAATTTAACTCAATCAATTACCAATTTAATAACAGTCCTGTAATTTAACATTTTATAATCTTTCATGAGGAAATGCATTGTTACAACCCTATGACTGACAATGACCCAAATTTATTATAAAGACCCTGTCCAAATAGGGGGATAACTTTTAGGTGATTTAATATTAGAGTGAGCTGCATTGTGCTCCACTCTGACCATCTACTTTCACTCATGTTAATTAATTTTGATTTATTATTAAAAGACAGTATAAGTTTTTAGTTGTTTGCTTATGACCCTCAATTTTTATTTTTATGTACTCCTTTTTCGGGCAGAAGTTTCCAGGTGTTTGCTTATGACCAAAATTTTAACTGAATTTTACCCTCACCCCCTTTTTGTCTTTCAAGATCAAGCAGTTAACATTTTGGTAATTGAATCTATACAAACATTTGAGTAAATCAAAGATATATATATATATATATATATATATATATATATATATATATATATATATATATATATATATATATCTATATAACAAAATAATATGGCAAAATACCCTCCCCCTCTTTAGTTTAATCAAAATAACATGATAAATCCTTATTAAAAATCCCATACTTTATTGCTGAAACTTTTAATGTACAATAGAAACAGTTGACTGAGTCTAGATTGATATCATGCTAATTAGAGAATAAAAGTTCATTTAAGCAACAGTTTATATTTACTGTGGTTGATCTGCTGTTAAACTTTAACCATGAGGGTACAGTCCATGTGTGATCTTAGTTCATAGCTTCTGGTATGAATCCTTCTTAGTCCTCTGGCTCCTGAATACATCTTCAGCTAGCTAACTGGATTCATACTTTCCAAGGCTGAAAATAACTTGGGAGGCTTCAGGTATGGCTGGGAGACAGTTTTCCCTTGGAGGAAAGTCCTTGATGTCTTCTAGGTAGATAATATTTTCATAGTGATGCATAATAACACTTTTAATGAAAGTGTTCTTAATAATCCAAACAAAATAAAACTCCACAATTTATACATTTTTCTGTGAACTGGACTCATACCTTTGTGGTTTATTTTTAGCTAAATTTTGGCACTTACAATTTCCATTCTTGTACTCCTGAGGAATTTTTAATTGAAGAAAAAGTTCTTTTTCAATTAGTTCAATATACAACAGCATTAGATGCCTTCCAAGCAGCTGGGGTGGGTACACTTCCCAGTCAACACTTTGACATATGAACAAAAAAAAACCAACAACAATATTTTTAATTACAAATTCATTTTGTAGCTTGAGTTTCAACAATAGAGTTAATTGCAAAGCTCTCTAATTTTCCTCCTAACCCACATTTTCCCAAGAAACACACGCAAAAAAAAAAAAACTTTTAAGAAATTTTTTTTATCTCAAGATACTGTTTTTATCTTGAGTTATAATTAATTTATATAAATTAAAAGTAAATCCAATGAAGAAATTCTGATTTTTTTCACGAGATAAAAAAAACTTTAACTGATTTAATAAGCTAATATATTTTTGTAAATTCTTCCTACAAACTACAGACATTTTTATTAAATTATATATATATATATATATATATATATATTGAAGTGGATACTTCATTGTAAGTTTTAATTAGTTGCTGAAATAAAGCAAAGGAAAAAAAATAAAGGGGATTATAAAGTTGGGTAAAAAAAAGAGAGATCTAGAGCATAGTTTTTTGATCATAAATATAATTTTAATTTAATTTGATGATAATAATTTAAGACTCAAGTTCACAGACACATTAGATTAATTGTGCATGCATGTCTAAATTCATGGAGAAGTGTAAATTTCCAACATTAATCTAATTAATGGAAAAGTTTAAATTCAGTTCTAAATATATTCTAAATATATTTCTTCAGAAGGGTTGTTTTAAATTTAAGATATTAGATTTATTTAAATTAAATTTGGTTTTTGAAAAAAACAACATAATTAATTATTTAGACTTAAAACTAGTTGATATGTGAGGATAAAAGAATCTAGACATTTTTCATTTCCATATAAGATAAGAAATTAGATTAATAATTGAAATGTGTTATTTCATTGTTTTATAAAAATGAAAAGGACTTGCATATAGCACTCAACTTGTTTTCAGATCTAGAAGGAATCTGATTGTATTCAAACCTAGTAGAATTAATTTTCTCAATGTTTTTCTACAACAATGACAGCTTAAAAAACTCATATTCCAGTCACTGCAAAGAGTGCCTATAAAATCTCATTGTCAACTAAAATATATGATAAAAAAGCCATGAATAAATAAGTTTAAAATCTAAAGAGCTTTCTGGGCTAGTTGCCTCAGTTCTAAAGTGGTATCCTGATTATTATCTTCCATGATTATCTATTATTAATCAAATCAAATTTAAAAAAATGATTTATCATATTGGAACTTCTTTTATATATAGTATTTTATGTAAGAAATATTCAATTGTTAATAATATTTTAAATACTTGAAATTCAGAAACAATATGTAAATAATAAAAGATCACTTGAAAAAATGACACTCACAAATAGAATCAATGTAACATGACTATATATTGTTTATTTATAAAGGTTATACAGACTTTTACTAAAACTTAAACAAAAATCATGAATCATTCATTTAACTATACAGAACAGTCAGAGAATCTAAATAATAATAAGAGTATTACATTTTTTTTAAATTTAGTTTATAGAACCATCAGTTGAAATATTTTGCTATTTTTTTAAAATAAAATTTGCAAATTCATGTAGTTTTAATATATTGATATTTTAATTTTTTTTAAAAAGTGGCTTAGGAAAATAATAAAGAGTTTTAACACTGCTTCTTCTGCTTGGTTGGTTTCCCCTTTTGTTATAGGTACCTGTAGCTTTTTGTAAAGTTATTATAAAAAAATGTTGGAGTAACTAAAAATGCCCAAGTCATCTGCCTGGCAATTATCTTCTTGTAAGAACATCCATGGTCCATTTACAGCAAAACTACAGAAGTTCTTAAACTTCCCTATATTTGAATCCACTATGGCCATGAGGAGGTCTGTTCAAAATAAGCTACTTCAATCTACACAGAAAATTACATCCTCCCTTTCCAAAGTATATATGTCCATGTTCTCCAAGTCTTGCCTCATCAATATACTAATATTCCCTAAAATATCCTATTTTACACTAGTGATCAACTTCACTTAAGCCTTCATCAGAAAAGTACATAATCTGTGCACCCATCTGATTAGAAAGAGGGAAAGTGCAACTATTAGCATGAGAGGCCCACAGAAACCCACAAAGCTCAATGGGCTGTCCCTACACTCCATAGATACTTTTATATTTCAATGCTCCTACAACATGATTTACAGACTGTTCCTGCATTATCCCAACTCTTTGCTCTTTAAATATATATCTCCCACAGACAAGCCTCCCCCTGTTAGCATTGGCTGGCTGGAAATCCTCATATCCCATATCTGCAAGTTCACTGCTATTCCTAATAAGCCATCCTCTACAAAAATTAATTTCTGGGAAGTGTATTATATCCTATACCCTAATGTTTCTGCAGGATCTACCCTTCTTTGGCTCAACAACCATCTGCTAATCAAGAAATTTAAGTGATGGTTCCTTGGGCTAAATTTTTTGACTTCCTGTTGAAAATTAACATTAATGCCTTGCCTACTAAACATTTCCTAGTATACTGCTGAGATTTCTCAAGCATTGATTCCATTTGCTCTCTATGCCTCAGAGAGGAAAAAACTTCACTACTCCTCTGCCATTGCCTTTCCCTTCAACCCTACAGAGACCTTATAGCCTCAATGCTAAAAGACAAAATGCCTACATTATCAACACTTACTGACAACATAGTACATGGATTCATCCTGGAAATATGTTCATCAATGTTCATATTATTTTCACTATGGTTTTCCCATTGCTGTCTCACCTTTAATCATGTTCTTGATCATTCACTTGATTTATATATAGAAAAAATTAAAAAAATTGGAAGAGAGACCAGAATTCCCCATCCCCCATCCTACATATTTGAAGCCACATGGAATTTGATTGTTATGCCTCCCTAAGGCTAGTTCCTTTTATATCTAGATAGAAACTGCCTATACTGGAAACAATTAAAAACTGGTTTAAGTGCATCCATTCAGGATTAACTATTAATTGCCCCCATCCTCAAGCCTATATCTTAGACTCTGGATATGAAGACATTGACATTCATTATGAAGGGTCTGATTTACCTATATAATGCCATGATTTTTGCATGGACAAAACTTTGATGTCATCTTTGTACATTTTGAGTCATGCAAGCTTAGTCACCTATCTCCAAGGTACCAAATCCTGGGTCCTTCCCATGCTACTATGGATCACTGAAGTTCTTTTAGGTTATGTAATGCAGGATATGTCATCACTGAACTTTTTTCTTCTTTAAATAGCATTTAATGTATTCTATTTTTAACCTTATCATATGAGTTGTAATCAAATTATAGAATGAAATTTCCTATATTTTATAATAAAAAAATTTTTTTGACCATGTTTATTATGATCTAAAATTATTTATAAACAATAGTTTGTGTAATAATTATTAAAAATCAAAAGTATACATTATTACACTTTTATTATATATATATATATGATCAATAGAAAGCCCCATCTATTGATCATAAATACAAGCGATAGCAAGTTTACGTATATAAAACTTGTTTTTGTTTTTCATATATATGTGTGTGTGTTGTTTCTAAAAATAAAAGGGAATAATTTCTAGCATAACATTAACAAAAAAAATAATGTTAGTCTGCTTACCTTTTCTTATGAAAATTATGGCTAATATATTAATATATACAATTTGTGATATTATAATAATTAGAACACAAGTTTAATATTTTAAAGCAAAATATAATAGATTTATCAGAGGTGAACATATATATTTTTTTATTATCAACAAAACATAATATTTATTATATAAGAGAACCTTTGTTACATTGGGTAGTATTCAACTTCCTGATACATTCCTTTAGTCAATCGTTTGAATGAAAAACATTTACTAGATCAGTACTTGATTTATAACTGTGTCCCGGCATGAGTTTATAATTCATTAACAGAACAGAACTTTGTTCCATGTTTCTTCAAATAAATGAGTCTTGGCCATGATCTTATCTTGGCTTTTAATTTTTTTAATTATCTCGATGTATGCCTGTTGAGGATTGTGCATGTGGTTTTCAAAGATAAATTGGCATCTGCCCAAGCAAATGGCAAATGTGAGAGAAATGCCCAGGTTAATGATGGATGGGTCTCCAGTATTGAAAGCAGATTTTAAGGCAAGTAGAGTCCTAATGTCAATGGTGACTTGAATTTATTAAAATCTTGATAGGAATAAAATGAGTACATGTATATAACAGATATTGGATGGTTTCTTTGGCCAATTTGAAAAATCTACATTGAGTATCAATACTCAGGAAACCTCTTTTTGCCACTAAAAAAAATTGGTAGGCAAAGCCAATTGGTTCAACTTGATGACAAAGTCCATGAATTTTGATTCAACATATAGTGTTTTAAGTTTTTTAGTAATTTCCTGTTATTAAGCCCAGTTTCACTGGGGATCACTATTAAGTTTTTGTGAAGCATTTGATAGACCTCCCAGTAGGTCTTTTTATTATAGTTGGAAGGCAGGGACAACTTTATTTGATCTTTTGCCAAGTCCCACATATCAGAAATCCACTTGCTTACAATTGGAGATGGTGTGTATGTAGGCTCTATGGGAAGAGGGAAATTTCTTTTTCCCTGTTCCATATAAATGGATCTTAAGGTATTGAGAACTCTATGAGCATAAGAGGTGGCAGCTGAGTGGAGACCCATTCCATTGATTTATTTTGGCATCTGCATTTTAGCAATACAGATTGCCACTACCTTACCTCTCCATAGTAGTTTAGAACATATGGAGTTAATCTTGTCAATGAGGATTTTGATAGGTTTGACTATTGGCAGGTAATAGTTGATTCTGGGTTGGACAAGCATGTTTAATAGAATGGTTATGGAAGAAAGGGAGAGCATGATCTGGGATAATGAATTGACAGTTTTAGTGTTTTTATCAATTAAATTTTGTTGGATGTCTCTTCTCATTTGAGTGTAGGACTTGAAGAAAGGAAATCCCAAAACGTTTTGTGTTTTTGAGGTGAATTGTATATGTATAGTGGTACCATCAACAATTTTCCATACTGATAACTTCAAAGGATTGACCTGAATATTTAGTGTTGTTTGGTATTTATTAATGATCTGTAGTAGGGCAGGGAGAATCTTCTTATTTGGAAGAAATATTGTTACATCATCTACATATGAGATGTGATGAATTTCTTTTTTAAGTGATAGGATGTAAATTCCTGGCATGGACTTTTCAATTTCAAAAAGAAGAGGGTTTATATAGAAAATAAAGCAGAGTGTGCTTAAAGGAGAGCCTTGCAGGATGGAAAAATGAGGCTGAAAGGCTGAAGTTATCCTTCCATCCAGTGAGGTAAAAATGGATCTATTTAGCAAAAGATTACCTATTATTCTGACATAAACTTCCTGAACTCCATAGTCCCAGAGAGTTTGAACAACAAATTTCAATTAAAAAAAGATTTTGTTCATATTATAAATGGGAACCTGCTCTGCCATCCATTCAATGATGTTATTGTTTCAATATGTCCACAGTTCAAATGTAATTTTAAATTTTTTTCATTTGCAAACATATATTACTACCAAATCAATTTAAATTTACTAAATTATGATATAAATAATGGTTTAATACTAAAATTAAACGTTGAAAGTTTACAAAATCCAGGGAAAACAATTAAATTTGACATATGCAGGAGAGTTAAAGATTTAGCGATATATTACAGATATAATTTGTCTACTTTTTCTCTTTCACTTACTTTAATTTTGTTTTTAAAAATTGTATTTTTTATGATAACCCCCTTATGTTAATTTTTATTCTACAATAATATTTTTTTTATATATTTACATTTTAAAATACCGTATATCGTGTAATTAGTTAAACGTCTCTGAAAGAAAATCAGATATGATTAGAAAAAATAAAAATTTTGAAGTATCTCAATTAATTCATATGATGAATTATTTTATAAGTAATCATTATAAATGTTTACATAAAAAAAGTATTTATTTTGATATCTATGAGTATTTTTTTTATAGATAAAAAGAAATTGGAAGAGTTTAAATAAAACGAACTTGCTGAACAGATAATGGAATAAAGAATTTATTTTTATATACTCATTAAAAATAAGTTGGGATTCAATAACTTACTTCATTATTAATTATAGAATTTATATAATATTATTGCATAAAAATGTATGCATGAATAGTATGTTTATAATGCAAAGTTTGGATGATTAAGAATATGCTTTTGAAAATGAATTACACCTGAGTCTCGTTTTATGCGATAGATAGGTTCCTCAGAAAACATGCAGAAATGAAATCGCACAAAAATAGACGTAACTTACCTTGAAAAAGGGGGGATATGGACTGTGATTTTTCAAAAATCGCATAAAACTCAAAGCACGAATGTAAAATTACTTTAAAATTCGCGCAAAAAAAAATAAGGAAATAAAATATGACTAATAAAAAATTTCAAATTTGAAAAAAATTGATACAAGACAAACTTTTTTTAACTATAATATTTAATTTTATTCAAAACAATATATTTTTATGCATAATTTACAGTAATTTACATTTTTTATACACGTTTTAATTATTATCGCCATTTGCCGATAAACAGGTTCATTTACAAACTGGTAAACAATCAGATTCTTCACAAGAGAAAATACAACTAGCGCTAACGTCACTCCCATCTTGTGCTACTGGTTTTCTGGTGACAAAGTAATTAGTAATTAATCTTTGAGATGATGATTTTATTAATTGTTTATGAAACTAACAAATAAAAATTAAATTCTTATTTTTGTCTTTAATTTTCAAATTTTCAATTCCGTTTAAAAATCAAATTTCACATCACATTAATTTCAAGTCGCCATAAGTAATTGTTAAATTGCTAATTACAATTAAAAATCAGATTTTAATTGTCAAATTTAATTGTGCCCACTGCTATTACTCACCTTTTAAAAATAAACTTGTGGATACTAAATGATTAATAATTGATTACGTTCTTTTTTAAAAAGCAAAAACAGAATGTGATTTAAAATGCAAAATTAACACACACAATGTTTGAACAAATTTACATTATAATCTAGTAAAATTTAATGTGTGTATACATAAAATGTGGAAATCATGATTTTAATTTCATTATTGCACAAAATCTTACTATTATAAAGCATTGAAAATATTGAAATTACTAAGATGAAAGTCGAATTTCAATAATGTGCTATTACTTTCAATATAACGTAAGTGCGTAAAATTTATTATTTAAAGTAATAGCGCATTATCGGAGTTCTACTTCCGGTGAAACATGAATCATGTAACTTCAAAATCATGTTAAATAAGTCCTCATAAAAAAAAACCCAGGTGTATTATATTATTTAAAATTGAGATATAATGTTCTGATTTATTAAATTGAAATTTTAGAAATATTTAGTCGATGAAATTTAATAATCTCTCTTTTAATTAAAAATAATACTAAATAAAGATTAATATCCTCTGAAAAAGAAATAACTTATATTTTATTGGTGGTAGCTGATGCAGTTTGAGTTAATCATTGTTTTAAAATAATATTGATTATAATATGTTTATTTTCTGTTGCCAATGAATATACTTTCTGCTTGCCATACATTTATGTGACTTAATAAAAGAATTGGCTGGGGATTTATTTCTATTTGCTTTTCTCAGATGGTAAACATAGCCATGGATGTTGTATTAATGATCAAATGATTTATATTTTGTTGTATGCAGTTAACACAGTCCTGACATATGAGCCCATGAAAATGTTTTGTGTTATTTTACATTGCTTGCATTTTATTGAGAATTGTCATATGTATTTAGTTATATTTGAGAGTGGTTATTTGATGACATGGGCATATCTACATCTTAATGAGTTTATTAATCAATTCTATTTTCAAAGTATTTCAACTCTGAAATCTTTCAAATGTGTTCATCATATGGGCAATATCATTAAAATGATGATCTGAAATTACTTCTTATGAGGATTAAGATAATTTAAAATTACAATCAAGATATTATACCTGTCAAGAGAGAATTTATAAATGTTGAGAAGTTTATTGTCATAATATGGTACTCCAAACCCTTAAATATGCACACATATATATTAGAACCAAAGAGATCATTAATAATAAAATGTATGATTTTGGGATTTAAACAAAAGTAAATTATATAAAGAAGAAATATTTTAGACAGTATAACATGAAAAGTTATGCTCATTAAATATAACTGTTATGATTAAATAACACTTTTGTGAAAAGAAAAAAAATAACCTTTTGGAAAGTTAATAAATTTGGTATATTACGTTGAAGTGCAACACATTGAATCATCCACTATTGGTGGAATTTCACATAGTTTTTATTGTGATATTTATCAAAGTAATATTTTCTTACATGTATTTTCTTTAATAATAGTTTTATACAATGTATGTATGGGTCAGAGAGAATTATGATCTCTTGGCTGACGCTAAAAATAAAAATATTATGAGATAAATTATAAAATGAAATTGAGAAAAATGTGAGAAGATTTTAAAGAAATGGCTTATTATTTTTATTTATTAGTTTATTGTAAAATGGGGTATTCACTGCAATGTAGAAGCTTGAGATTTACAGGCACTTTTATGAGAGAATTATTGTTTAAATCCAATCTAAATCATCTTCCAGGTTCTGGAAAAAAATGGTGACATCCAACAAAACAGTCAATCAAATATTATTAAACTATAAGGTAAAAACTAAACTTGTTGCATCTTCCCTCCAGCACTATATCATTTAATTTTTATTGTAATGATGTTGTTACTGCTTTTGACTTTTCTTCACTATTCTGCAGTTATCTGTAATGATAGCTTACCATATATAGTTTTTCTTGTGAAGAAATTGCTAATGTTTAAAAAGAAAATTTGAAGATATCAGTATTATATAAATCTCTACAAAATTTGAATATAAAATAAGCTGTCAATAATGTATTGGTAAATTATTTGGCCCAAAAGCAATTCGGAGTGCGAGTTTTGTATTAGTATTTTAAAAAAAAAGTTTGTGATTTTCAGTAATTTATTTATATTTAACTTATTTATGCAATATCTTTGTAAAATATTTATTTTAAATAAAAGAACTAGCTAAGCTCAATTAGATTTTATTTGAAAGTATTTATTTTTTAAAAAATAAGTCTTAAAAATGTTATAGCAAACCAAAAGCTAATTATACCGACTAAGAAGAATAACTTTTATAAACTCCAGTTCAAAAACATTTATTTTAGCGCTGTTTCTAATTGTAATACATTTAATCAGCCATTCAAACTATTGTGCGCTTTTACGAGTGTTCAATAATAAATGAGCACTTTCACTCCCAACACAAGATATAGTATTTAGGAAAGAATAAAATGAATCCACTTATTCTATCCAACCCAAATGCTTATATATGGGCAAATCTTAAATACTGTAAGTGAAAGCGTGAGGATAGACCACTCACTTTAAACCACTGTTTATGATATCTGAATGCATGACGTCGACAAAATTATCTAGAATTTACTAGACATCACTCACAAATGAAACTTTAAACATATGTAAATAAACATTTATTTTAGCGCTGTTTCTAATTGTAATACATTTAATCAGCCATTCAAGCTATTGTGCGCTTTGTGTTGGGAGTAAAAGTGCTCATTTATTATTTAACACTCGTAAAAGTGCACAATAGCTTGAATGGCTGATTAAATGTATTACAACTAGAAACAGAACTAAAATAAATGTTTATTTACATATGTTTAAAGTTTCATTTGTGAGTGACGTCTAGTAAATTCTAGATAATTTTGTCGACGTCATTCATTCAGATATCGTAAACAGTGGTTTAAAGTGAGTGGTCTATCCTCACGCTTTCACTTACAGTACTTAAGATTTGCTCATATATAAGTATTTGGGTTGGATAGAATAAGTGAATTCATTTTATTCTTTCTTAAATACTATATCTTGTGTTGGGAGTGAAAGTGCTCATTTATTATTTAACACTCGTAAAAGCGCACAATAGCTTGAATGGCTGATTAAACTCCAGTAAATAAATTTCTCATAAAATTTTAATAATAATACATTTAATTTTGAATTTTAAGACATATTTTCATTTTTTAATGATGACTCAATGAAAATTAATTTCTTTTTTAAAAATGGAATTCAAATAAATATTTTACTCTACAATTTTTAGAAATGGACAATATTATCATCCAAAATAAAATGTGTCATTGTTATAATTAAGAATTACATTTAGTACTTTATTTATCTATTTTTCAAAGTTCAAATATTAATTTTTATAATGTCTATTGTTTGAAAGGTTACATTTGGAATTTATGGAAACATTACCAATACATGATATAAAAAAGTTTGTTTGTAAAAATAAAATATTGCAAATATTTGCTGAAGATGTCACTAGAGTCTTTTAAATAAGAGAAGAGGCATTTGAACCTGAACAGGTTAAGTGATACTCAATATGGAACACAACAAAGACTAAATAATGTTAAGAAAATTTATAATTGGATAAACACACTTATAGAAAATAGAGGGGAAAAGATAATTTAATGCATAATAATGTAAAAGACTGTTTATTTTGAGTAATTATAGAAATGCACACAAATACTGTAGGACAAAAACAAAAGAGAAAGATGGGATATTATGGGCAATGGGCAGATGGTAGAGAATGATTCTGTCTAATGATTCTCTTTATTATTGTAGATAGATTCTATTTAAATATCCTGTTTATTATATTAGAGATATCCCATTTATTTATTTTTTGTTTGTTTTAAAGACCATGTTGTAAAATGACTGTTTAAAATCATTCTAAGCAGACACTATACAGTGAGAAAAGTTAGGGAACAGTCAGAAATGAGGAATGAGTCAGAAATAGTGTATTCAGAGAACAACGAAAAAAAAAAGTCCAAAGTTGAAGTTTGAATAACCTCAATATGTTTATGAAGAAGAAGATGTAGAACAATTATTTTTAAAGAACTAGCTATGGTGCACAATGAAACAAATAGCCCGGAGCAAAAATTAAATCAAGGAATTAAATGTAATAGCAATGTTCCAGAAAATGATAAAACAAATGGAACAGATGAAAGATGAAATAGTAAAAAAAAACCCAACAATATTAAAGCAAATATAATAAAAGATAAGATATCAAAAAAATGGAATAAAAAGAAAAATTGACTATAGATAAGACAGTTCAAACAAAACAATTAAAAAAATAGTCTGAGCAGACAGAAAATGAGCTGAGATATGGTGAATACCAACCAGAGCTAATACAATAAAAACATCACAATCTGAACAGGCTTAAAATAAAAAAAACAAATGATGCTTGAATTTCACTTAGGTGCCTAAAATGGACAATAAAAAAAAAGTAAAGTTTTGTAATAATTTTATTGTGGAAAACAATCAGGATCAGATACATTACACGATCACCATTTCATATACATATACTGGATGTTAATATCAGTATCAGGTTGTTAAGAGCAATAACAAACTCTCCATACAGTAGGGACACCAAGGACAGACCCAGTAATCATTAGATACAAGAAAGTTTGTGCATAAAATCTTTATTTGGTGCCTACTAGGAATATTGGATCAGTAAGTACTAGATACAGATTTTATGCACAAACCTCGTTGCATTTATTGATTACTGGGGCTTGCACTTGTAGTATTATTTTATGGAGAGTCAAAGCCAGAGACCTATTAACTAAACACAGATGTAAAAATACTTAACAATACAAAGTAATAATATTTTGTAAACTTGAGAATATTCTAAAGCATATGGGTAAAAGTAAAGATGAAATAGTGAGAATAAAATTTAAAAGCATAAAGATGATTCATTTAAAGAAACTGTAATAAGAAAGGGAATAGACAAAGCTCAATTTGAAAATCTGAATCAAGAAATATAATATAGATTTTATTGTGAATGAAACAAATAACATTGGTGTAACAAAATGATGATGATGAACATAATTACAGTAGATATTGATGTTGATGCTATGAATCAATATATTATGAATGTAGATGTCATAATAAGCAATGTGCATATAAACATTATACATAAACTGATGTAGAATTTAACATGGATGAAGATGCAAATAAAAAAAAATGTAGTGAGCCAAAAGCAAAATGTGAGATAAAATTTGATGATGAGGATGGTTTGAATAATCATGACAGTGAAACAAATGCTAACATTGATATTATATATGATTATATAGATAAACCCAAATAATAGAAGAAAAAATAGAGAATAAACAAATTTTGCTGCAAAGCTGCTGCAGAAATTAATGATAAAGCAGAACAGATAAGAAACATTGACATTAACAAAATTATGGTGAGCCTGAAAATTGTCTGAGTGGTGTTTACATTGTTTATTTATGATTAATATTTCTCTATTAGTTAAATAATATTTATCAATATTTATTTAATTTCTATTTACTGAAATAAAATCGCGGGTATGTTGAGAGATAGTATTTACTTCATAAGATGCAATAATTTCATAAAGTTTATAAAGTAATAATTTCTTAATAGCTGGATAATTTAATATATGATTGTAGTCTAACATTATTAGAAATTGTCTTTAAATATCATACTATTTGTAGATATGATTTTTTTTTTTGACATTGCTATGACTTGATGATTTATTTTTAGTTCTGATTCGATTTTGATGCTTCAAGAAGAAAATTTAAAATAGTTACCTTTATACAATATATTTTCTTATTTTACGATGCTTTGGACTTTCAGTGGCCATGCACTCTTTGTTATCACACATTTCTGTTCCCAATTTATTCATCTTTTTTTTTTTCCAAATTCTTTTTGGATACCCCTTTTTTCTTACTGATAACAAGTTAAATATTTATTTTGATTATCATTCCTGAGATATCCTTTTCATATGCGCATATTATTGTAATTGTTTTATTCTGAACTTATTTGTCATAATAGTGTGTTCAATATTCATTATTTAACTGAATTGCTTTATTACTTAAACAGCTCATCTTGATCTTCCTGCAGATTTTTGCTAGTAATCCAATTCTGTAGCTAACAATTTCTTTTCCATTTCTTTCCGTAGTCAAATCTTATTTTTACAAGCAATACCACTTTTCATTATTATGCCCCTAAATAACCTATTTATCATCACTATATATTTTATATCTAGTATATTTCTTTCTCTTATAGCCTCATAAGTTGTTCTCTTTTGTATTATCTTGATGTTTAGATATTAATATTTCTTTTTTGCCTGGTATATCCTGTTATAATTCTTCAGTACATATAATTTGTTTTTATCATATTTATTTCCAAGCCCAATTTTTTTATATTCCCCTATTACTTTTATAGCTATATATATATATATATATATATATATATATATATATATATATATATATATATATATATATATATATATATATATATATATATATATATATATATATATATTGTGCCCTTATCTATAGGTCATAATAAGGTAGAATGGTCAATTGCTAAAAAAATTTTAAATTTTAAGATATGTTTGTATGATATATTGAATAATTGTATGATCGATTAGATTTTATAGTACAATTTAAGGCTGAAAATTACCTGGTATATAAAAGTGTAATGGATTATTTTAAAAGAAAACAGTTAAATAAAGCTTAATTATATCCTTGCTTATGGTTGTAAAAGCTGGCCATATAAAATAACACAGCTATAAATAGTTAAAAATATATTAATAATTCGAGTATGATATTTTAAAACTAATAAATTAAATAAATGCTATATGTAATGTTATAATTATAATTAATATTCAAATTTAATCTAATATATTTTAAAATAAACTTTAGGATGGTGAGAATTATATTTAGTTCTACAATTTTAAATTATTTTCCAAATTTTTATATAAAATATATCAGTTTTGGTAATTTAGACCGAGACGTAAATTAAAAAAATCATCTGATAAAGTTAGTAATCATGTGACTGTATATTATATACCTTCACACACACGCTTGTTAGAATATAATAATAAAGTTTGTGAATTATAAAACTAAATATAATTGCTATCGATCGTTAAAGTAAAAGTTGAAATATTAAATGTTATTTTAATAATTGTTTTAAAGTTTAAATGATTTTGATAAAATTATAATTGAGTTAAAAAATACTATTCTAAGTAATATTTAAGACATGACGTCATAAATTCTTTATTTTAAAAAGGTTTAATCTATTATAAAACTAAAATGTGTAAATTTGTTCGCGCTAAAAAAGTCATTAACCAATCAACGGAGGTATTTTAGCAGACAAAATATAAGAATTAGACGGAGCGGGAGAAAGTAATGTGTAAGTGAAGGAGGGAGTAACATATTTTTTTAGCTGTATAAGATCGTAAGCTAGAAAAGTAATATAATTTTAAAATTTTGTATTTGTTTTAAAAGTTTTTTTTAATATAATATTTTGAACTGCCTTTACATGGAGGGCTAATTTTTAAAAGTTTTCTTACCAGGATATTTTATTCAAGTTTAGCCAAAACCTTACAGTAAAAATGGAAATACTACAGAAAACAGTATATAGAAGTTATGATAAAGGAAAAATATTTGTAAAGTGCCTTGATACAGCTTTATTTATGCTCAACCAGAAACTTATTATTGTAACTCAGAGGAATATAATTTGGACGCTATACGGAAAACTTAAAAGAGAAGTTATTTGCCGTCAGGAAAAATTATGACGCACAAATTTATAAGGCTACTCTGAAGTTATTTTATTCTTCTCTATGGAAAAAATTAAGATGCGTATATCATAAAGAAAAAATTATGTAAAAGTTATAACAGAGAAAGAATGTTTGTCCTTTTTAAAGGAAACATTACAAAGTATATAGTTACCAGAACTTTAAAAGAAAGGAAAAATTACCGAATAATGATATGAAAGAGCTATTGTGTTTTATGAAAAAAAGAACAGAAAAAACTTTCTCTAAGAGGAATTGGAAAATATTATAAAGTGGTCATTGGAGGAATGCTTGATTTGGAAAATATAAATTTAATATACTTAATGAAAATGGATCCATGGAAACAGAAAAGTTTTGTTGAATATTTAAATCAAAGTACTGAGAAGATGCATCGTAAAAGTCGCGCGGGGGAAAATATTAGCAGAAAAATATTAGAAGAGAATATGTAGACGTTTTCTTTACGGGATTAATTGATATCATAATTAATAATTGTATTAAATATTATAAAAAACCAAGGATTGTCATCTATGAATATTTATTAAACAGAGCAATAATTGTTTTACCTTAAAATTGAACAAGCAGGGAGAAGAACATTAAGTGACTGAAGAAGAAATAATAAACATTTTTTTTTTAGCTTTAATATGAACGGTTTTCAAGAAAATTTGATGAAGAAGTACAGTAAATATAGTTTAAATATTTTTTACTAATTTATTTTAAAATATAAAATGTTATGTGAGATTAGGGAAAACATATAAACATAAATTTAGTAATATTAAAATTTAAATATAATAGCTTGATAAAATTATAGAAATATTGTTTAAAAATAAAGTGTATGGATGTGAATCTTATATCTACAAGGATCAAATGGATGGTGAAGCCTACGGAACGCGATCGAGGAGATAAAGGTCGTTTGGTAATTTTAATAGTTATTTATAATGCATAATGTATTTTTTTTAGATCATCTATTGACCTAAGAATGAAGTGTGAAAGTTTAAATTATATGTACACATTTTATACAACATTTTTAACATATAATGAGATAGGAGTAATTCGGAATATGCATGCAATAATTTATTTAAAGTATATTAATAATATAATTTAACAGAACAATTGTGTGATTCTTTTGAACTTTCATGTGATAAAGTATTCAGATATTTAAATAGTTTGTATATGATTAAATATACGGAGGAAAGTAGTAAAAAGATTTTCTTATAGAACAGTGGAATAGTTTTAAAATAAATGAATTTTATTATTGTTAGTAATGCAGATATGTATTTGTCGATGTACAGTATAGAAAAAATCTTGAGAAATAAGATCGGATAGTGACTTGGAAGTACTAGTGGAGAGGAAACCAAGATGATGTTTTTTTTTAAGAAATAGGAAAAATAAAGGATTTGGATCATATTTAGTTTTGTGTGATTTCAGTATAGTTAACTAAGCCCTATGACTGAACACATATAGTTTGGACAGTGTTTTTGCATATCTTTAAACTTTTGATGTTATAATAAAGCTGAAGAAATAGCTTTAGCATCGTTCCTATAATAGAGGTTGGTAGACAGGTAAAGGTCACTCCTCTATAGTGTCTTTTAATTCACTGTGCCATGATTGTCAAGATATATGACGAGTAATATTCTAGTTGTATTTTGATCCTATGCATCTATCTTCGCTATCCTTATTTCGTGAATCTGCATCGGTCAGAAAGATATTTTCAAAGAAATAATGAATAAAATAGAACTGAAGATATGTTATCGTTTATGTAAGAATAGTTTATTTGCTGGAATGTATAGAATTGTGTAACTTTAAAATTGAAAGTCCAAAATATCATAAAGAGAGAAAGAATCATATAATACATTGTAAAATTAATTCAGAAATGAATATAAGATTTTGAAAAGAAATCTAAACCAAGTATTTTAAAAGTGATAATAAAATTTGAATGAATTTTTTTTTTAAATAATATTTAGAAAATAAGTATTGCATATTTATTAAGAAAATAGTTCAATAATGTATAATAAACATATACTTGTGCATGGTATATTAATAGTTGTAATTATATCATCCGAAGTAAGGCTTGAATGAGAATATTAGGATTAATAAACATCGGATAATGAACAATAAAAACCTAATACCGAATGTAGAACAATGTTTTGACTTTGTAAGATTCCATACAACCAATATAAAACTAAAATTTGTTATTTTGTAGAATTTTACTACGAATGTAAATTTTGTAAAAAAATATAATTTTAATAATATTAGGGATGCAAAGTGTTTGTGATAATCATATAAGAAATGCATTTTGTAATAAGCTAACCATAATAATAAATCAAGTAATAATACTGTATTTTCTTAAGTGTTAAAAAAATAAGATTTAACTAGGAAAAGTAAATAATATTTTGATTTCATTTTATAAACTAATAAACTAAGTTGAGATATGAGAGTAAGGGATATCCAATGTATATAGTGTAAAAATATTGTTAATTTATTTATGTTGTTAATAAACTTTGTTTTAAATTTGTTTTAAAGTTTTTGTGTCCGAGTTGTTATTTCTCCACATGGATGCATGAAATCACGATACATTTATAATTGAAACAGACATATAAATTTTGCACAAAAGGTAAACATAAAAGTGTTATAATAATTTTGAGAATTTATTGGTATGTTAAAATTAAAAGATCATAATTTTATATTATTTATTGGTCATAAGTCGGTTGCCACAATATTACATTAAATTATATGCTAATGTTGCCACACGTATTCTGTTGTCAGATTATTAAAATACTACCACGTACGTATTTATTTATTTCATTTAGGAAGAAATAAGATTATATTATATTATTATTGTTATTATTATTTTTATTATTATTAGTTGCTGTGTAGTAGATTATGACATAAAATTCCCTTTTCATATTTTACTACCGTAATTTTAAATCAGTTAGAATACAATTTATGAACCTGAGATTTTATTTTATTTTACTTCATTTTATTTAATTGAGCTAGATTCTTGTTATAAAGAAGATTAAGATATGATTATTATTTTAATCGTAGTGAATAGAGCTTAGAAAGTCGTAAGAATACTATGAGTTAGTTATTTGGTATAGTAAAAAAAAGAGGGGGATAGTGTTCTTAT
The DNA here is from genome assembly GCA_028023455.1 of Epiperipatus broadwayi. Classification (NCBI taxonomy): domain Eukaryota; kingdom Metazoa; phylum Onychophora; class Udeonychophora; order Euonychophora; family Peripatidae; genus Epiperipatus; species Epiperipatus broadwayi. Next base: position 2,259,603 of record JAQFVV010000107.1, read on the forward strand.
GCCATTGAGGTAGTATCGTGTGGATAATGTCTCAATGTAGTCTATCTCGTTCCCCGTATTGTCACTCCATGTCTCATGAAAATAGTAAATATTTGTTAATTCATTTTAAAATTGAACCGAATTTGTATTTTAAAATTAGAGCTAGTAATCATTTTAATTAATGCTGAATATTTCATTTATTTATTTGTTAACTGAGCTAGAACCCGTAATATTCGTAATAAACAATATATTTTGGGGTGAGAACGCGCGGGGGGAGGTTAGATTGTGATCGCCCAACGTGTTGCACGATGTGTAGTTGGAACTACAATCGATAGGTTGGATTCAACTAACAGAAGGTTAAATTTTGCTCTTCCAATGAGACTGCACGATGTGTAGTGGAGTTACATATAGTTTAGTATTTGAATTTGTTCATGTAAATCGGGAGATTGTCAATAGACATATTTTACAGAAGTAGATAATTTCATATTTGATTATAGAAATAATTATTAGGATTTAGTTATTAAAGTAAACTAAGTATTTGTTATTAAAATAATTTCAATTTTATGTGGTAGATAATCTGATTGTTTAAAAAATCGTACTATACTATTGTGGGTCAATTGACAAACAAAATTTAAAATATGCATATGTGGCTAACGATTATTGGTATTTAATATGACCATGTCAATTATTGAAGTATTATTGAAAAATATATTTGAAAGTGTTTTAATTTGTGCAAAATATTTGTGAATCATGCATGTGGGAAATGATGTTGTGACACATATAATTTTAATTGTTATTGTTATTATAATTAGTTAGATAGTATAAGGTGTATAGAAGGTATTGTCTATAGTTATTGTGGGTGATGGTTGGATGAGATAAAAGAACTGGTAAGAAACTATTTTATGAGAAGTTAATAGTAACATATTATTGGGATATTAAATTTTGAGGAAAAAGTATTATAAAGAAAAAAAATGGATAATCAAGATAACAGTTCAGTAGAGGAAATATCTGAATTCATTGTGGATAGTAGTTGTGAGGAGGAAAGGGAAGCGGAAGAGACAATTAATATAGAAACAATTACAGATATGGTACAAATTACAGATGACGAAATAAAAGGAGAAGAAAAGATTAGGGAATTAAAAATAGAGGAAGAAGAAGTAGTCACACATAAAAGAGATGTAGATAGCTTCTCATTGTCTCAAATAGCACTGATGATGATGAAAATTAATGAGAATATAAGTAAAAATAGAGAAGAGATTCAAGAGATTAATGAGAATATAAGTAGAAATAGAGAAGAGAGTAATATAAAATTTGAATCTCTCAATGAAAATAATAGAAAAAATAGAGAAGAGATTCAAGAAAATATAAGTAGAAATAGAGAAGAGAGTAATATAAAATTTGAATCTCTCAATGAAAATAATAGAAAAAATAGAGAAGAGATTCAAGAAGATAATAGAAAAAATAGAGAAGAGATCAATGAAATTATGAGTAAAAATAGTAATGAAATCAAAGCGTGTATAGACAGTATGAATAAAAAACTCAATGATACTTGTAAGACTATGGAAGACTTTAAGGAGGAAGCACATAATAAATTTAATGGCTTGGAATCAAGATTGGACAATAGTGAAAAAGTTATTAGTTCTTTAAGGGATGAAATAGAACAAATAGATTGTAATAATCAGGAATTGCTCAAGACTAAGTTTACAGAATTTTCTGAAATTGCTATAAAAGGTATAAACAAGCAAATAGAGGATTCTATCAGTCAATGTCAGACCAATAATAGCAAGTTAAAACAGGAGTTTGATAATAATAAATTAGATATTAATAATGAAATATGTGAGATAAAGGAAGAGATAATGCAGAGTAGAATAAGGATGAAAGATGAAATGGAGAGAGAGTTAGTGGATAAGTTTAATGATTTAGTAGTGCAAAATAGGAGAGATATAAAAGAAGAAATAGAAGAAGGTTTGATGGGAAAATTAAAGGATTTTAATATTGGGAAGGAGGATGATCAGAAGTACAGGTCCAAAATAGGTGAGAATATAAAGCGCTTACAAAAGGACGTAAAAGAACAAGTAATGCAGGTAGAGAGAAATAGTAATGAGTATAAGGAAGCTATAGATCAAAACTTAGATAGGTTTAGACAGGAACAAAAGATATACATAGATCAAGTGATTGGACAGGTAAATTTGGAAGGAAAATTACAACAGGTATATGAACAAATAGAAGAGATAAAATCCATTAGCAATCAAACGTTAGAATTAGGTAAAGAAAAAGCATCGCATAGTAAATGTGAAGAATATAAAAGTCCATTCCCAATAGATAAAATAGAGTATGTAAGAAAGGAGGAAGGTAATCAAATAGAATCTGATAATAATAAAGAAATAGACAGCCGAATAATTAAAGGAAATACTAGTTGTGAGGGAGGAACAAATAACTCGATGGCATTACGCTTTATGAGGGTCAAACCATTTAGAGGTGACCATGCCGAAAATCCATATGAGTTTCTAAATAGTTTAGATGAACTATTTTCAATATGTGTTTTAACTGAAAAGGAAAAGTTGGCCATCTGTAGTAATCACTTAGGAGGTACTGCCAAAGATTGGTGGCAGTCACTTTTTGAAAGGCCAAATACCTATGGTGACTTTAGATGTTTAATAACAGGTAGTTTCTGGAACGCTGACAAGCAAGATAGCATTAGGTTCCAGATAACTCAGGAAAAATATCAAGCGAATAAAGGTAGCTATACTAGTTTCTTTAGGAGTCAGGCTATTCGATTAAAAACACTAACGGCATGTCCATTGTCTGAAGGACAGATAGTAAGAATAATACGACACAATTTGCCCAGAAATGTGGAGCAACTATTAATTGCAGCGGACCGTTATTCTATAGAAGAGGTGTCAGAAGTATTAGATGCACTAGAAAACACTGAAACATCTATAGATAATAGATTTAAAACAAATAGAGAAAGAAATAACTATCCATTGTCTAATATCAATGTTGACTATAATAATCAAAGGCATCAAATAGGCTTTAAAAGAAGATATAGTTCTAGTGATAGAAATAGGGTATATCCATATGCTAAGAAAGCGGTTAGATTTGACAAATCTAGAAGTAGGGTAGAGTTGCAAAATAATCAACCCTCTACTAGTGGTATTACTACTATTTTAAAGAAACCCAATATAAAAACAAGTGAGAAAAAGTTAAACTAGAAGTTTAATCCCATACCCATCAGAAGTGTAGAAAATTTTTTATAAGTATTAATAGTTCAAAGTCTGAGTTTAGTGTCCAGATATTATATAAATTTGTATAGCAAACAGTGTATTCTGTTGTATTGAGTAGTATAAGATGGAATTTGGTTGTAGCAGATAATAAAATGAGGAGTATTAATGAATAAAGTAGGTATTAAACTAGATGTTTAATTTAAAATTTTTTATTCGAAGGGGGAAGTTATGTGCCCTTATCTATAGGTCATAATAAGGTAGAATGGTCAATTGCTAAAAAATTTTAAATTTTAAAATACGTTTGTGTAATATATTGATAATTGTATGATCGATTAGATTTTATAGTACAATTTAAGGCTGAAAATTACCTGGTATATAAAAGTGTAATGGATTATTTTAAAAGAAAACAGTTAAATAAAGCTTAATTATATCCTTGCTTATGGTTGTAAAAGCTGGCCATATAAAATAATACAGCTATAAATAGTTAAAAGTATATTAACAATCCAATTGTAATATTTTAAAACTAATAAATTAAATAAATGCTATATGTAATATTATAATTATAATTAATATTCAAATTTAATCTAATATATTTTAAAATAAACTTTAGGATGGTGAGAATTATATTTAGTTCTACAATTTTAAATTATTTTCCAAATTTTTTATAAAATATATCAGTTTTGGTAATTTAGACCGAGACGTAAATTAAAAAATCATCTGATAAAGTTAGTAATCATGTGACTGTATATTATATACCTTCACACACACGCTTGTTAGAATATAATAATAAAGTTTGTGAATTATAAAACTAAATATAATTGCTATCTATCGTTAAAGTAAAAGTTGAAATATTAAATGTTATTTTAATAATTGTTTTAAAGTTTAAATGATTTTGATAAAATTATAATTGAGTTTAAAAATACTATTCTAAGTAATATTTAAGACATGACGTCATAAATTCTTTATTTTAAAAAGGTTTAATCTATTATAAAACTAAAATGTGTAAATTTGTTCGCGCTAAAAAAAGTCATTAACCAATCAACGGAGGTATTTTAGCAGACAAAATATAAGAATTAGACGGAGCGGGAGAAAGTAATGTGTAAGTGAAGGAGGGAGTAACATATTTTTTTAGCTGTATAAGATCGTAAGCTAGAAAAGTAATATAATTTTAAAATTTTGTATTTGTTTTAAAAGTTTTTTTAAATATAATATTTTGAACTGCCTTTACATGGAGGGCTAATTTTAAAAGTTTTCTTACCAGGATATTTTATTCAAGTTTAGCCAAAACCTTACAGTAAAAATGGAAATACTACAGAAAACAGTATATAGAAGTTATGATAAAGGAAAAATATTTGTAAAGTGCCTTGATACAGCTTTATTTATGCTCAACCAGAAACTTATTATTGTAACTCAGAGGAATATAATTTGGACGCTATACGGAAAACTTAAAAGAGAAGTTATTTGCCGTCAGGAAAAATTATGACGCACAAATTTATAAGGCTACTCTGAAGTTATTTTATTCTTCTCTATGGAAAAAATTAAGATGCGTATATCATAAAGAAAAAATTATGTAAAAGTTATAACAGAGAAAGAATGTTTGTCCTTTTTAAAGGAAACATTACAAAGTATATAGTTACCAGAACTTTAAAAGAAAGGAAAAATTACCGAATAATGATATGAAAGAGCTATTGTGTTTTATGAAAAAAAGAACAGAAAAAACTTTCTCTAAGAGGAATTGGAAAATATTATAAAGTGGTCATTGGAGAAATGCTTGATTTGGAAAATATAAATCTAATATACTTAATGAAAATGGATCCATGGAAACAGAAAAGTTTTATTGAATATTTAAATCAAAGTACTGAGAAGATGCATCGTAAAAGTCGCGCGGGAGAAAATATTAGCAGAAAATATTAGAAGAGAATATGTAGACGTTTTCTTTACGGGATTAATTGATATCATAATTAATAATTGTATTAAATATTATAAAAAACCAAGGATTGTCATCTATGAATATTTATTAAACAGAGCAATAATTGTTTTACCTTAAAATTGAACAAGCAGGGAGAAGAACATTAAGTGACTGAAGAAGAAATAATAAACATTTTTTTTTAGCTTTAATATGAACGGTTTTCAAGAAAATTTGATGAAGAAGTACAGTAAATATAGTTTAAATATTTTTTACTAATTTATTTTAAAATATAAAATGTTATGTGAGATTAGGGAAAACATATAAACATAAATTTAGTAATATTAAAATTTAAATATAATAACTTGATAAAATTATAGAAATATTGTTTAAAAATAAAGTGTATGGATGTGAATCTTATATCTACAAGGATCAAATGGATGGTGAAGCCTACGGAACGCGATCGAGGAGATAAAGGTCGTTTTGGTAATTTTAATAGTTATTTATAATGCATAATGTATTTTTTTTAGATCATCTATTGACCTAAGAATGAAGTGTGAAAGTTTAAATTATATGTACACATTTTATACAACATTTTTAACATATAATGAGATAGGAGTAATTCGGAATATGCATGCAATAATTTATTTAAAGTATATTAATAATATAATTTAACAGAACAATTGTGTGATTCTTTTGAACTTTCATGTGATAAAGTATTCAGATATTTAAATAGTTTGTATATGATTAAATATACGGAGGAAAGTAGTAAGCAAGCTGTCTTATAGAACAGTGGAATAGTTTTAAAATAAATGAATTTTATTATTGTTAGTAATGCAGATATGTATTTGTCGATGTACAGTATAGAAAAAATCTTGAGAAATAAGATCGGATAGTGACTTGGAAGTACTAGTGGAGAGGAAACCAAGATGATGTTTTTTTTTAAGAAATAGGAAAAATAAAGGATTTGGATCATATTTAGTTTTGTGTGATTTCAGTATAGTTAACTAAGCCCTATGACTGAACACATATAGTTTGGACAGTGTTTTTGCATATCTTTAAACTTTTGATGTTATAATAAAGCTGAAGAAATAGCTTTAACATCGTTCCTATAATAGAGGTTGGTAGACAGGTAAAGGTCACTCCTCTATAGTGTCTTTTAATTCACTGTGCCATGATTGTCAAGATATATGACGAGTAATATTCTAGTTGTATTTTGATCCTATGCATCTATCTTCGCTATCCTTATTTCGTGAATCTGCATCGGTCAGAAAGATATTTTCAAAGAAATAATGAATAAAATAGAACTGAAGATATGTTATCGTTTATGTAAGAATAGTTTATTTGCTGGAATGTATAGAATTGTGTAACTTTAAAATTGAAAGTCCAAAATATCATAAAGAGAGAAAGAATCATATAATACATTGTAAAATTAATTCAGAAATGAATATAAGATTTTGAAAAGAAATCTAAACCAAGTATTTTAAAAGTGATAATAAAATTTGAATGAATTTTTTTTTAAATAATATTTAGAAAATAAGTATTGCATATTTATTAAGAAAATAGTTCAATAATGTATAATAAACATATACTTGTGCATGGTATATTAATAGTTGTAATTATATCATCCGAAGTAAGGCTTGAATGAGAATATTAGGATTAATAAACATCGGATAATGAACAATAAAAAACCTAATACCGAATGTAGAACAATGTTTTGACTTTGTAAGATTCCATACAACCAATATAAAACTAAAATTTGTTATTTTGTAGAATTTTACTACGAATGTAAATTTTGTAAAAAAATATAATTTTAATAATATTAGGGATGAAAAGTGTTTGTGATAATCATATAAGAAATGCATTTTGTAATAAGCTAACCATAATAATAAATCAAGTAATAATACTGTATTTTCTTAAGTGTTAAAAAATAAGATTTAACTAGGAAAAGTAAATAATATTTTGATTTCATTTTATAAACTAATAAACTAAGTTGAGATATGAGAGTAAGGGATATCCAATGTATATAGTGTAAAAATATTGTTAATTTATTTATGTTGTTAATAAACTTTGTTTTAAATTTGTTTTAAAGTTTTTGTGTCCGAGTTGTTATTTCTCCACATGGATGCATGAAATCACGATACATTTATAATTGAAACAGACATATAAATTTTGCACAAAAGGTAAACATAAAAGTGTTATAATAATTTTGAGAATTTATTGGTATGTTAAAATTAAAAGATCATAATTTTATATTATTTATTGGTCATAAGTCGGTTGCCACAATATTACATTAAATTATATGCTAATGTTGCCACACGTATTCTGTTGTCAGATTATTAAAATACTACCACGTACGTATTTATTTATTTCATTTTAGGAAGAAATAAGATTATATTATATTATTATTGTTATTATTATTTTTATTATTGTTAGTTGCTGTGTAGTAGATTATGACATAAAATTCCCTTTTCATATTTTACTACCGTAATTTTAAATCAGTTAGAATACAATTTATGAACCTGAGATTTTATTTTATTTTACTTCATTTTATTTAATTGAGCTAGATTCTTGTTATAAAGAAGATTAAGATATGATTATTATTTTAATCGTAGTGCATAGAGCTTAGAAAGTCGTAAGAATACTATGAGTTAGTTATTTGGTATAGTAAAAAAAAAAGAGGGGATAGTGTTCTTATGCCATTGAGGTAGTATCGTGTGGATAATGTCTCAATGTAGTCTATCTCGTTCCCCGTATTGTCACTCCATGTCTCATGAAAATAGTAAATATTTGTTAATTCATTTTAAAATTGAATCGAATTTGTATTTTAAAATTAGAGCTAGTAATCATTTTAATTAATGCTGAATATTTCATTTATTTATTTGTTAACTGAGCTAGAACCCGTAATATTCGTAATAAACAGTATATTTTTGGGGTGAGAACGCGCGGGGGGAGGTTAGAATATATATATATATATATATATATTAGATTTAATGTATGGCATATAAGAGGATTTTAAAGACTAAAGTTGAAGAATAGCAGGAAGAAGTGAGGGTTAATGTACAAATAATTCACACTAAAATTGATGAATCTCAGAAAGAGTACCAGAGTTCTAAAGACAAGTAGCTCAAGATTATAGATATTTAAATGATGATTTCAAAATTTTTTAAATCAAAACAGAATGTTTGTTTTAAGCTCTTTAAATGGAGATGAGAACAGAAATGGAAGAATGCTACGGAAATTAAAAGAGAATTATTGTTAGAGCAAATCAGGACTATTGCTAGCATATTTTTTTTTAAAAAAAGCCAGTAGGCTTAAATGTGCAAGAGACAAGAAAAAATTTCAGAATATGAACACTACAGTATCTTGTCATCTCCAAGGATGGATGCTTGTAAGAATATAACCTAAAAGTGAATGAAGTTAATGAGGGTAAGATATTAGAGGATATACTAAAACAAATTTTTTGCGATGATCAATGCAATAAGATATTGAAGCCTATACAACTAGACCTTAAAAGGAGGATATTATGTACCAATTCAGAATAATATTTTGGAGAAATATAAAATTGAAGTTAGAGAAAATATTATAGTCATAAAGAAACAGATTGATGAATTAAGGTTGGCCACGAATGGTAAAGATAGTCAGATTATAACATTGGAAAACAGAGTTGATGACATCAATATAGAGATTTGCATGGAAAAAGATAATATCAGGATAATGATGTTTTGATGAATAAAAGGATTGAAGTGAATCCTGTTAATTGTGTGAAGAAATTCCCTATAATTGTCATTCATCAATCATGAATCACAATGAGTTAAGTAGTATTTTCATTGGTAACCATAACCAAATCAATTCCTATACTTCTCAATTCCTAAACATTGAGGGTTTTAAGGGAAATACAATGAGAATCCTGTAGAATGCTGCAGCAACCTAAAATAATTTAGCACAAGCATTTTAAGTGAACCAAAGAAGTTAAAAATTTCCAGTAATAATCTCTATGCATCTCTCAAAAATTAGTGGAAATCATTATTTATGAAATCCCAAACCTGTGGTGATTATAACTACCATCTTAAACAGTTATTGACATGAAGATAAACAGAATGCATTTATCGCAAATTGACTCAGAAAATATATAATATGCACAAGGGTGGTACTACACAAATTGTTTATAAACAAGTGGCCAAATTTAAAATGTTTATTGCCTTTTTAGTGTCTGAAATGCAGATAGTGAGGATCATATAATGAAACCTACCCATCACATTGAGCAATTAGTAATAGATGCTGGTAGGCTTGTGGTGGGGGAAGTTGCTGATATTTTAGGCACTTTAGAAGCCAGTGAAAGGACTTTGAAGAATTTTTCCATGAGTAAAAGGGAAGATTACTGATATTCAATAGCTAGCATTAATTTCAATAGAAATAGGATCCACTGCAGCAATCCAGTTTATCAGAAAATAGTGAACAATCACTTAGCTAGGAGATAAGACTCTTATGGAAAACTCCAATAGGAGACTCACTCTTCTCATAACTTATCTGCTGTCTGATCAAGATAATATGTTTGTGAAGATTACTATGACTTTTCTAAAGGTAGATAATGGCCTTTTGTGAATGTTCCTTACTGCAGAAATCTGTGACTAATTTAGAGAGAATCAGCTTGATCTCAGGTTTGATTTTGATGAATAGGAACCAGAAATTTTTGATAATTATTCAAATATTAATAGTCATCTTGTGATTATGGTATCTTTGGAAGACACTAAGGCTGTGTTAGATACTAGTAGCCAAGCATCTATATAAAAATTTGTTTTAAAAAGTTTATGATGTCATCCATTGCAACCTTGACACTTAAGCAATCATTTAAAATAACTCTAGCAAATGGTAAAAATGCCAAGTTATTTTCCAATTGGGATCATGTCTTTTTAATCATGACTGGGCTCATTCATCAAATAATATTAGACTCAGATTTTATGAATAAACATAAATGTGTAATTAATTATATTGATAAGCAAGTCATATGTCAAGAAGAAAAACTTCAATGTACCCATTTTATATTTCATTGGTCAACTGCCCTAGGATGTATTATAGGAATTACCATTGAAATGGATATACAACTCAAATTGAATGTGTCTATAAAATTAAGTCTAAAAGTAAAGTCTAAATTTTAGACACTATTGTGTCAATATAAAGACATTTTCTCTATGGAGCCTGGAATTATTAAAGATTATGTATCCTATATACATTTGAAGAATTGTGAACTATTTCAATGCAAAACCTATCTAATTCCTTTTCAATATAAGATTGAGGTGGACAAACAAATTCATCAAATAGTAGATGAAGCATCATAAGAAAGAGTGCTTCATCATTTAATAATCTCTTGATTGTTGTTAGAAAGAAGAATGGTTCAGCACATATCTATCTTAATGCAAGGTTTTTAAATTTCTGAACAATCCCACAGCATGATGTTACATGAGTTATTAACCAGATTTAATGGGAAGAAAATGTTTACTATGATGGAATTAATGCAGTTACTGGAAAATTTCTGCACCCTGATGATCAGAAATACATTGCATTTAAGTAGAGGAAACAATCTTATGTATTTTAGCATGTGCTCTTTGGTTTGATCAACAATGGAGCCAGCCTAGTTCATTGTTTAGACAGAATTTTGTTAGAAGATATTAAAAGCAGTATTGTTGTTTATGATGATAACATGGTCATTGCCTCAGAAAATATAATGGAACATTTCTATCACTGACAAGTTTTCTTGAGAAAATGTAAGCAAAAAAATATTGTGGTAAAATTTAAAAAGAGCACTATAACTGCTGAAGAAATTGTATTTGGGTGGCACATTGTTGGAGCAGAAGGTATCAAGCCCCATCCTAATAAACTTGTTGCTATTCAAAAGTATTCAATGCCTGAAAATAGAAAGCAGCATCACTCTTTCTTCAGCCTGTGCAACTACTATCACTATTTCTATAAAAAAAATACTTGGGATTCATTTCAAATCAGTCCCAATAGTCTGAAGATAATAGACTATTGCAATTATTTAAGATTTATTTATTCATTTATTATAATAAAAATAAAATGCAAAAAAAAAAAAATGAAGAGAAAGGTCAAACCATTTTATAACTAAAATTTAGGTAGATATATATAGATTAAAAATTTTTTTTTTTGTTATTATTTGTATTCTGATTTATTTTACATTCTCAAATAAACAAAAGAATTAACTTGTCATACATGTATGGCATTTGATGTTTAAAATGTATATATGATATTTAATACATACATATTTGTTGAGTAGTAAAATATATTAAATGTATAATGAAATTTCATATGGATAAAGGCTATTTAGATGATTAATTTTTTTTTTGTTTTAACACATGTATTTATATTTTTTTAATATAATTTACGATAATTCATTTTAATTTTTGACAATACGTTCAAAGATGAAATAGTTTGTAATATTTTTTTATGAATAAAAGTGATATACATAAAATCCCATGAACTTGAAGAATGTCATTTATAGGTGTGCATTTGAGAATTAGTGACTCTTAGAATTATTGTAGTTTAGTTATTGAATCCATGTTAGATGTTAACGGAGTTGCCATATAAATCCATATAAATATAGTAATGTTGTTGGTTTTACATAAGCATTTTGCCATTAAATGTAAAAGGTAATTTCCTCAGGGTTTATTTATACTTACTTATTCATGAAGATGTCATTTAAAGAGAATATGCATATTTTGAGTAGGTAGATTTAGATATGTAGTTCAAGCAATAATTAAATAATTATCTAAGGAATTGATTGCCTACTATTTTGAATTATCTAATTATCTGTGAACTAAAATAACATATTGATGTTCATTAATTATTTGTAAAACTGTTATAAATGTTTATTATCATTAATAAATGAAAATAAAATATGAAATATTTTTTTTTATAAAGATTTACTTTATTTTACTTCTTAAAAAGACTGCATCACATCCACATTCCTGGTCATATTATAGTGCGTAATTTTTATCAATTTATTTGATTTACCCTGAGAATATTGAAACACTATTTTGATTCTTGTTTGAATTTTACTGAATGATTACATTATTGAATTTTAAAAACATTAAAATATTAGAATAAATTATTTACATTTATTTTGTCCAAAATTTATTTCATATTCAATAAAATGTTCTCTGTTTCTTATTTAGATTAAACAAGCAATTTGGGTCTCATTAATATTTTTCAAATATTTAGTTTTGAAGTAAGAGATTGACATTTTGCTTTATCCATTTTATGTGGTATAATAGATGAAAGTTATCACAATCTTCATTTATTTACAATTACAATATATAACAAATAAAATGATGAACAACATTTTAACAGACAATTGTAGGTTAAAAAAACTTTCCAAAAAAGAAGTCATGGAAAAAGAATTATTCACTAGTCTTGTAAAATCTTGGCTAATGACAGTTTTAAGTTTTATTTTTATTTCATTAATCCTAAATAGGTGGAATTCATTTATCAACCAAATACCTAAAAAAATGCTTGTTTAATATCCTAAAATATTTTCAAGTCCTTTTTAGATTCAGTTAAAGACCTTAGAGTATATGATTGACATGATTATATGATTCCATTACAGTATAGAGCCCTTATATATATATATATATATATATATATATATATATATATATATATATATATATATATATATATATGTGTGTGTGTGTGTGTGATAAAATGAAGATTTGCACAGGTTAAATATATAAAATACATATTTTGCGGGTTCATCCGTGTTAAAAACTTTTAATATTAATATACTGACATTTCGACTTGGTCACACAAGCCATCCACAGAGTTATACATGTTAAAAACTTTTAATATTAATATACTGACGTTTCGACTTGGTCACACAAGCCATCCACAGAGTTATCGTCAGTATATTAATATTAAAAGTTTTTAACACGGATGAACCCGCAAAATATGTATTTTATATATATTAAATAAAATACTTTTACAGATTATTAATTTGATAAAGAATACAAATTAAGAGATTTTATCCATGTAAACAGAGATAACCTTACCATTTGATGTTTCCAGGAAATCAATTACTAATTGATAGATTTAATGAAGTTAAAGAAAATCCTTTGTATTTCAAAGCAGTACCAGCTAGTCCATAAGCACTGTAAAACTGCAGGACTTCCCAACAAAAATACAAAAATTAATTATTAAATTTGTGCTTGAAAATATTAATAATATAATAATTAGTCAATACTTTGCATAGTCATTATGTAAATACTACTAATTAAATTGGTTTTTTAAACGAATTATTTTAAGCAATGCTTGAAATTCTATCCAAAGTGGCTGCTAATTATAGATGTATCGGAAATATTATATCAGTGAATTTTAGCAAGTTCTGCCAAGCTTTATTTGTTCTTATCAATGGGTAAAACTAGTACCATTGTAGCTGCTTATAGTGGCAGTGACAGTAATAATTTGATTTTGGCATATTTATTTATTCTGGTTTCTTTTCAGAGTAAATTTTTTTTATTGTTTTCATTTCAGATGAAAAACAATTTCTTTTCCTTATAATTGACATTTATATATTAATGCGCTGTATTTATTACAGAAATATATTAAAAAATAGTAAAAGGAATATTATTTTAAATATTTATTATGATGACTGTTAGTATTGGATATATAAAAAAATTACATTTTTCCAATTGACATTATGAGACATTTGAAATAAAAAGTACAGATCGATTTGCACCAGATATTATTATCAAACAGCAGTCAGTAAAAACAAAAACAAAAATACTTTAGACATTTCTATTGTGCCATTACTTTTCATATCTAAAAGTTTGTAGGCTAAGAATCAAAAATTTTAATTACAGCTGGAATCGTATCATATGAGGGCGCCACTAGAAAAGAACATAGAGCCACGAAATTATAAGAATCTTATATCGCGGCTGTTAATTTTTATACATATGACAGATACAGCTAACCTCCCCTTGCAATTCCATTTTATTTATATGCATGTATATGCTACAGTCATATGTTTTATTATCACATATAAACGCTAAAGGAATAGACATGAATACTTACATATATTTCAAATAATAATGCTTTATTTTAATTTTACCTTTCTTTTATTCCAGGCCATTTATAGGAATAAATCATTAATAATTCCCCATCTACCTCCCTCTTTTGTATAAACTTAACATGACTAACCTTATCATTCTATATTCTTTTTTTTATATATAAAATAAAAAAACAACCAAGGTAAAGAGTAATATATTTTTCATTCTTGAAGGAAAATGTGCTTTTACTTATATATAAGCATCCCAGACTGGTCAGAATCTTGACTAGTACAGAGGCTAAGTGGCTTACTATTAGAGGCCAGTATTTACTCTAAACCCCTACCCTCTCTTTCAATACTTACTCAACCCTTTCATTTATGCTCTCTTAAATAATTTTTTACATCCTATTTCTATAACAATTTTGGGGATTCATTTATGGAATTATCTTTTTTTTAACCTCCCCCCATAGTCTGAAATTTCGTTTAAAGCTAATTGAATACCCTCCGTAAAGAAAAATTAAAATACAAATATAAATAAATTATGCATTTGAAATAAAATTAATTGGACAATGTAAACATAAGCATTATAAATATATGTATAAAAAAACTTTTTTTTCTATTGTCGCAACTTATAGTTCATGGCTGATTAAATATAATCCTAATTAGAGGTGTTTTTAAATTTAGCAATCAATAGTTCAAGCAAAAAGCAAAGTTTATATTAACCTGATCAATCAGTGTCCATATGCATTCCTTGGGATCCTTTGGGAGTTGATTCACTGTAACTAATTTTGTCCTCTGGCTAGCTTCACTTTCTCCTAGATGGTCTTGTTCCATGAGGTTGTTTTCCAGTGCAATGACAATCTAGGAACTGGCAAGTGTCCCGGCTGGGGATGGACTTTAGTGGTTTAGCCTTCTAACATTTTTATTTTTTTTTACTCTCAAATAGTTCTCTTCTGTTATTAAAAAAAAATTAATAATTAATTAAATAATAGGTTTGTCTCTGTATTTATAGTCCTTTTTCTATTGTCCTTTTATCTGATCACGTTCCCAGCCAGTGATTGAATTTCTTTAATTTTTTTTAGTTTTTAACACCATACTAACTAGAAGCCACGACAATAGAATTAATTATAATTCTTTTCACCCCCCCCTTTCAGATCAGAAAATTTAATTATGAAATTGTTTAAAAAAACAAAAAAATTTCTTTAATATCACTTTCGATGTAATCTCAATCCAATTAAACAAATAACTAATCTACCATTTTGTCCTTTTTTTTTGCTTTCAGTTCTTGTAAAATCCCAATAAAAAACAATAAATAATAACAAAAACCCAGTACATATATTAAAAAAAACCTAATAATTAATACCCCCCCCCCAAAAAAAAACTTTCTATACACACAGCATTTATTTATTATTCTGTGTGTAATATATATGTGTATATACGTTATTTTTACAGATATAAAAAATATAACATGGGCCGATCGAAATTATCGGCTCATTGCATCCATTCCCAATAAAAAAAAATGTAAAAACAAACAACTTTAAATTATTCTGTGATGGCTTCTCTGTCAAATCCCTCTTTTATAAGACTTCAAACACCTGGCATTATAAGTTTCATTTCTTTCCCTTTTTCCTAACACTATAAATGCATTAGGTCCATATTTTTGAACAATTTTGTATAGACCTTCAAACAAAGGAAAAAATTTCTTATATTGCTTCTCATTCATCCAGCTCACTGGCTGAGTTTTGAGATAAACCCATTCTCCTATCTCGAAATGCCCTAGATATACATTCCCTTTTTTTTCTCAATTCAGCTTTCTTTTTTAACTGTTCTACAACCTGACATTGATCGCTTTCCACATTAACTATTCCCTTCTCTGAATGTACTGGATACTTGAGAAGAGACGGTTTAATCCGACCATAATGTAGTCTTTCAGGGGCCAGGCCGGTGGATTCTGGGTAAGTACAATTTATAATTTTGATCATTCGTGGAAGTACATTAAACCATTGCTTATGGTTTCCTTTCAAATGAGCCTGAAATAAACACCCCAATTCTTTCATAACCCTTTCACAAGGGTTAGATTGAGGGTTTCTAATGGAGGTTAAAACATGATGTATCTTCTCCTGCTGAAGCCAATTTTTCCATTCATTGGCCATAAAAGGTGCACCATGATCACTCAAAACTGTGCTATGTTTGCCCACCTGTATAAACTGTTTGTCCCTCAGCACAGCAATCGATGATTTCATGTCAGCTTTATGCAAAGGGTATGCTTGTACTAATTCAAGAAAACATCATATGTCACTAAAATGTACCTGTATTGAAAAAATGAAGGCAAAGGACCATAGAAATCGATGGCCAATAACTCATTTGGGTTTTTAGGCATAATAGGTGCAAGTATTCCTGCATAATTCTTATTCATGGGTTTATTTTGTTGACATTCGTGGCATTTCTGTATTGTGTCCACAACTGACCGGTACATATTTGGCCAATAGTGCTATCTTTGCATGAGTTTATTTATCTTAAGCAACCCATAATGTCCATAGGTCCTATGTACATAATTTATCAAGCGTACCCTTAAGGTATGAGGTATAACTATTTTCCAGCAATCTATTCCTCACTTGACCTGAAACATCAGCATCCTGTTCATCATTCATCGATGTAATTTCTTATTACCTCATACATGGTTTTCTGTCTGTTTGATATTATTCCAGCCTTGTATTAGTTTTTTGCATGTAGAATCAGAGGCCTGAAAAAACTTTATTCTCTTCATATCACTTTCCATCACTTTATCAGAATCCATTGCAAGAGGGGTTAATCGGGCTCCCTCTAGTGTTAGGTTCTGACCTTTATCTGGAGCCGGATTTCTACTCAGTATATTGGGCACTACATTTTCTTTTCCTGAGCAATGTACTACCCAGTAATTGAACCTTTGAAGATATAGAGCCCACATTGTAAGTCTATAATTTGTTAAATAACACTTGTTAATAAATGCCAAACTCTTATGATCTGTAATAATGATAATCTCTAATCCTAGTACTAAATGTTTGAGTTTGTTTAATGCCCAAATTATGGCCAGCACCTCCCTTTCAGTAGCTATATAATTTCTTTCAGCTTGATTTAGAGTTCTACTTAAAAAATATAGGACTTTCAGTTTTCTTTCTTCATCTTCTTGAAATAGAATGGCCCCCAACTCGACTTTACTACTGTCCATTTGTAGCATAAAAGGTTTTTTAAAATCAGGATAAGCAAGTGTAACAACTTTTAGAAAGTTTTCTTTAATTGTTTTGAATGCTTCACATTGTTTTTCACCCCACTCCCATTGACTTCCTTTTCTAAGCAATTGTATAAGCACTTCTGTGTCTCCAGAAAAATTCTCATAGAATCTCTGATAAAAGTTACATATGCTAAGAAATGATCTTATTTGTTTTCTATTCTTAGGTTGAGGAAAATTGTTTATTGCTTCAATTTTATCAGGATGCAGGCTTACACCTTGTGCACAAACAAGATGACCTAAAAATAAAGTTTATTTTTGTAAAATGTATTTTTTTTTAAATTGATTGTAATGTTTTTCTTTTGACACTCCTGTAAAAACACAGATAAATTTTCTAAATGCTCTTGAGATGAATGTGAAGCTATTACAACATCGTCCATATAATATATGATAAACTGTTTCATCCTGTCCGATAATACCTGATCTAAACAGCCTAACAAACTGGATCTGCTATTTACCAGCCCAAATGGCACACATTGAAACACATATGTATATCTCTCATATCTAAATGCGGTGTATTTTTGATCTTCTCTATGAAGTGGCATCTGCCAGTAACTCGAGGTTAAGTCGAAAGACAAGAAGTATTTCTTTTCATGAAATTCTAACAGTAAATCTGTTATATGAGGTGGTACATCTCTGTCTGGTATAGTAATAGCGTTTAACTGTTGCACGTCTAAACTTACCCTCACGGAGCCATCTTTTTTTTTACAATTACCAGAGGGTTTATATAAGGAGACTGCTGTTTTCTTATGATTCCCCACTGTTCCATCTTTTGTATTTGACTGTCTACTTCAGTTTTATATTTAACTGGAATAGGGTATGATCTTCCCTGAAACTGTCTCCTCTTTTAATCTTATCCAGTGTACATATCCTTTTATAATGCCAGGGTTCGTAGCAAATACTCGTTCATGCTGCTGTAATATTTCTCTTAGTCAGTTTTCCCAGTTGTTATTATTTTTCTCCAACTTGCTTACTTTGTTCTCTATTTCCTCATAAATATCCTCTACTATCATATGTGCTACTTTATTACTTTGACTACTTCGTTCACTAAATGGAATTCTTTCATTTTCTATTATTGCTATTTTTTTACAGTAATTAATTTTGGTGCAAGTTCGATGCATAAAGTCTGACTCCAGTATCATATTTTCTATTAAATTTGTCATCGATAGTAGCATGTGTTGTATCCTTTGTTTTCCTACCTATATTTCTCCATATACCTGCATGGGGTCGAGCCTAAGTCTTCTACATTTGCCATCATTATTTGTGATTTTTTAGAAGTAATATGTGTATTTTCCCTTCCTGATTTTTAATTTGGTTTAGTATTTCATTCGAGATTATAGAGACTTGGCTACCTGAATTCAACAATGCTTGCACTTGAATCCCCTGTACTTTTACTGTGAACACTGGGAACATTTGGTCAGCCATTGTCTGTACTCTTTCTTCTTCTTCTATTACTATATTTAACCCTTTGGATTTAGTTTCTTCTTGATCACCTTGTTCCTCTATGCTTTCCTCTATTTGAAGTGCTTCCAATACCTCCTCCAATCCTTTATGGATACAGGTCATTAGTCTATCTTGTATATTTTTTGGCATGTTTCTCTTTACTATACTCATCATCTGATATTCTGAGATCAGGTATTTACCTTTTTTAACTTCGTTATTTGTTTTAAAAAAACTGTCTATACGTCATTCCCTCCTCCTTCATATATTTTTCTCTTTCTACATCCCTTTGCAGTTTTTCTTGTCTTTCTATGCTCCAAAATCTAAACATTAATGCTTTAATGTATTTTTTTAAATTGTCTGGCCTCTTATATATAGCTTTCCACCACTCTCGTGCTACGCCTACCAAATGGTTATTTGCTATTATTATTTTTTCTTTCTCACCTACTTTGTATATTTTGAAACACTCTTCTAGGCTCTCTATGTGTTCAAATAAAGTCTCCTCTTCTTTTCCTTTGAAAATTTTTATTTCTATTCTATCTTGCATTTTTACTCCAGTTATTTATTACCTAAACAAAATTACTTCTTAGATCATAAAACCCTCCCCAACCAAGACACCAACTCTAATCTTATCTAAAAAATAAACCACCCCACCTATCTCACAACTCTTATCTCTGGCTGTTTATTATTCTCGTAAGCCCCAAAATGTTGGGTATGCCATTTTCTATCTTTCCCTCTCTTACCCCTCTGTGCCATTACTTTTCATATCTAAAAGTTTGTAGACTAAGAATCAAAAATTTTAATTACAGCTGGAATCATATCATATGAGGGCACCACTAGGAAAGAACCTAGAGCCATGAAATTAGAAGAATCATATATTGCAGCTCTTAATTTTTATACGTATGACAGATCCAGCTAACCTCCCCTTGCAATCCCATTTTTTTATATGCGTGTATATGCTATGGTCATATCTTTTATTATCACATACAAACGTTAAAGGAATAAACATGAACACACATATATTTCAAATAATAATAAACTTTATTTTAATTTTACCTTTCTTTTATTCCAGGCCATTTATAAGAATAAATCATTAATAATTCCCCCTCTACCTCCCTCTTTTGTATAAACTTAACATGACTAACCTTATCATTCTATTTTCTTTTTTTTTTATATAAAATAAAAAAAACAACCAAGGTGATTTCATTCTTGAAGGAACATGCACTTTTACTTATATATAAGCATCCCAGACTGGTCTGAATCTTGACCGGTACAGAGGCTAAGTGGCTTACTATTAGAAGCCAGTATTTACTCTAAACCCCATACCCTCTCTTTCAATACTTACTCAACTCTTAACTTTTCATTTATGCTCTCTTAAATCATTTTTTAATCCTATTTCTATAACAATTTTGGGGATTCATTTATGGAATTATCTTTTTTTTTAACCTCCCCCCATAGTCTGGAATTTTATCTAAAGCTAATTAAAAACCCTTTGTAAAGAAAAATTAAAATACAAATATAAATAAATTATGCATTTGAAATAAAATTAATTGGACAATGTAAACATAAGCATTATAAATATATGTATAAAAAAACTTTTTTTTCTATTGTCGCAACTTATAGTTCATGGCTGATTAAATATAATCCTAATTAGAGGTGTTTTTAAATTTAGCAATCAATAGTTCAAGCAAAAAGCAAAGTTTATATTAACCTGATCGATCAGTGTCCATACATGTTCCTTGGGATCCTTTGGGAGTTGATTCACTGTAACGAATTTTGTCCTCCGGCTAGCTTCACTTTTTCCTAGATGGTCTTGTTCCATGAGGTGGTTTTCTGGTGTGATGACAATCCAGGAATTGGCCAGTGTTCCGGCTGGGGACAGACTTTAGTGGTTTAGCCTTCTAACATTTTTATTTTTTTTTACTTTCAAATAGTTCTCTTCTGTTATTAAAAAAATAATTAATAATTAATTAAACAATAGGTTTGTCTCTGTATTTATAGTCCTTTTTCCATTGTCCTTTTATCTGATCACGTTCCCAGCCAGTGATTGCATTTCTTTAACTTTTTTTAGTTTTTAATACCAGCTAACTAGAAGCCATGACAATAGAATTAATTATAATTCTTTTCTCTTTCTCCCACCCCTTTCAGATCAGAAAATTTAATTACGAAATTTAAAAAAACAAAAGAAACAATAAATAATTCCAAAAACCCAATATATATATATATATAAAACGAATAATTAATACCCCCCCCCAAAAAAAAAAACTTTTTATACACACAGCATTTATTTATTATTCTGTGCCTAATATATATGTGTTATTTTTACATATATAAAGAATATAACATGGGCCGATCGAAATTATCGGCTCACTATATTCCAAGGATATTATCATCATGGCAAGTTTAATATAAACTATATACAATTTCATGTAATAAAACAATTTATTTAATATCAAATAATAAAAAAACAGAAAAAAAGAATACAGACTAAATAATAAGTGAAATTTTATTAGAAATGTCTATAAATAAACTTCTGCTTGGGTGAATCAATTTCTACACATGCATAGATAATTATAAAACATTGCATTGTGTTTTAAATGAAGAAAGTTCTTCAAGAACCAATTCAGATAAAACAGAATTATATATACATATAGATGTTATGCATGACAATTCTAATCTTTGGCAGTTATTATATTCATACTTGCAATTATTATGCTTTCACATACAAGCAAATAATCTCTAGGTTTTTTTTTTTTATAAAAGCCCATTTTTTTCATAATTATTTCTCATTAGTATAATTAATGTTTAATGTAAATTTAACTGTATTAGCTTATGTAATTTTTTAGAGTAGCATAATAAGGAAATATTTTATTTACATACTTTCTGCATGTATACACATGATTAACTAATGAACTTTATTTACATTCACATATATATTATAGTTGAACAGGCAGTTGCAGATATTTTAATAATGACTGGTATAGAACAATAAAATGTTTTGTTGTTGTGAAATTAGAAATGCTCCATTTTACTTCCTTATTTACATTTTGGCAGTGTTTACGTATTTCCTGGATTGCTACTGCTTTAATCCCAAGTTTTAAAAAGGATTTAAACCTGAAAATCTCCTTTTATGGGTATGAGAAAGCAGAAAAACTACCATTTTTCTTAATGTCTTGCAAATAATAATTAATCTTTTTCAGAGAACTGTTTTGGTAGACAATAGAAATTAAAAGATTATATTCATGAACACAGAAATAATATTACCCTTTGATGTTGCCAGGAAAACATCAATTACTAATTGACCATCCTACAGCTAAACAAGTTTTTTCCATTAAGTTATAACACATACCTTTAGCCTTGGGTTTAATAAAATAAAAGATCTTTTATGCATATATATATATAAAACAGAATATTAATAAACAAATTTATTTTAACCTCATTTTGGCCATACTTATTACTTATTTCTCTATTATAAGTATGTACTGTATTTTTCTTCCTGTTTCTTAATATCTGCTTTCAAAACTTAAGTTTATGTATTATGATGGTATATTAAATACTTATATAGTTTATTTTCTGTATATAAGTCAATGTGAACAATAAACATAGTACATCATTTAATTTATGCATAGTTATAAAAACCATTACTACACCATAATTCTTTATCTCAACTTTAAATAAAAAGAGTTTAATATTTTAAAAGTACAAGTTTATCTAACTTTATAGTTATAGGTATTTAAAAACCCATACATTTAATATTTTATTAAAGTTTATGTTACTTATAGCTTAAAAATGGAAGTATATGCTAGGTAAGTAAAATTTTATTAAATAAGTTGCTTTAGTTTCAAGTCACCAAATATTTAAATAATTTAAATAATGCTTTATTATATTTTAAATAACAAATAATTAGTTACAATTTATTTTAAAACAGTTTTAAATAATTTTCTAAAAAACTCTATAAGTGTAGAAATTAATTCTACTTTATTTTAAAACAATTCTAATTTTGAATGTTTAATATTTTAAGTCTCGCATATTTGTGCATGCATGTGTGGAATGTACTTGACTAAAAACTTAAAGAAATTTGATTACATTTCAAGCTATTGCTGTTATAGATTATAATATTTTCAGTTTTAAAAAAAGGAAATATTTTTTTCTTTTCTGAAGCACGGTTATAATTTTTGGAAAACATTTAAAAAGTTAAACTTAATGATATTATTTGTAATATTTAATTATTGTTTAATTGTTATTTATAGATGTATAATGTAATTTTAGTTTGTTTTTTCTAAAATTCCACTCAGTCTAATTTAAAAAAATTGTTTTTAGATTATCCAACTTTAGAAAAGAATTAGGCCTTATAAATTAATTAGCTGATTAACACTCTATTTGCCAATCATTAATTTAGTCATCTATCATCTGACATCATATTTAAGCAACTGATCATGTGTATCTATTCACTTCATTTCCTCAATGTTTTATTAGTGTAAATTTTATTTATTGCTTATTATTTTTGCTACTTTAAGTCATGAATGGCTAAACTAATATCTGCTTGCCTGCTTTGGGTCCCAACCATCACACTACAATGTTTATAATATTTCAATAGTTTACAGCATAGGAAATTTTTAAAACAACTTGTTAATGGAAATGATATGCTATCTCATAGCTTTTTTATACCAAGCATTCTTAACACAGAGGTATATAAAATTATGTTGCTATGAATTACTAATTAACTTTTAATGTTTTATTTATCTATGTTGAAAGTTTAATTGGAGTTAAAATTATTAAAATTTTTGATAACCAAAACTTTGCTATTTATTTAAATAATATGCTAAATTATTTTCTACAGCATATAGACTGCACATTTGCCTATCATGATTTATCAATATTCTTAAGCTTAAATTTGTTGGACAACAGAATTAGAACTTTATCTAAAGTTGAAGGATATTGTAAGATAATGAAAGCCAGTGTAAGATTATAATTATAGTTTAAAATGCATTTATTTTATTATGGAAATAAATTGTCTTCTTTATTATGTTTTTATAATTCAAATGATATTTATGAACAATAGCTTTGTGCTAATTTTTTTTTATAAATAAAGTAAATGTTTATTTTAATGTCTAAAATATGAAAATGGAAATATTTGCATTTTACAAAAAGTATTTAATATTTTAAATATATTCCAAAAGTATTGATTTTTGTTCCTATGTTTTTATTATTAGATAAACACCTATGCTTTGAAATGTACTACCTATTAGGAAAATATTGTTGATTACTATAAAATAAAAATGACTATTTATACTGAAATATGTTATATTTAATCTGAATAATATATTTTACCTATTATTACAGATAAATAATAAATTGGTTTTGTCAACATTTAATGCTTTCAAAATATTTATATTGCTGTGAGGAGAAATGATATTAAGCTTGAAAAAAATTATATTGTTTTACCTGAATATAATGTTATATGAATCCTATTGGAATATTTTACATGTTATAAAAGATGAATTAATACTCTGCTATACTTTTACAAACTAAACATTAGCTTTAAACTTCATTGTTATTAAATATCGTTTCAAAAACTTATTGTGCTTTTTATAAATTTCTCATTATTTGTTACTTATAAATTTTATATTGTGCTCTCAATAAATTTTTATTATTTTAACTTTGCATTGCTCCAAATAAAATATAAACTATATATTTTCTTTATATTTGCTTGAAATAATTATGTAATTTGTTGTCATTTAATTTTGCAATCTAATTTATTGATTAATTATATTTGGATAAGATTTGATATTCACTAATTGATTATACCAAATAATTCATTAGAAGCAGTTATAAAAATTATTCGGAAATCAAAAACACAGGATGGGGAAGAAAGTGTAACTACAGATCAGTTTCTTTGTATTAAATTTAATGCTTATTATCTGACATAATTTAAATTTTATATGGCAAAAAATTAAATGTTTTGACATTCTTAAATATTTAATAAGTAATTGGAAGCTTATTGTAATTATTTTGTTAGTAACAAATAACAGATATACTAAAATAGAAATTATATATGAATTGACTTGAGGATTGATAAAAATGGAAATATGATAATTATTGAAGATATGTAAAGATAGTTGCAATGAATTGTTCACATATTTTATTTTAGGTCAATATTGATTAAAATAAATTTCACACTAATTTAGTATACAGTCATACTGATCATAATCTTATTTAGTTATAAAGTGGGTAATAGTAATATATTTTATTCTGCTACAAATTAGAATGATTTGCTTTAATTATATTCAAAGTTTGTTAATGTGGATTGTAAATTCAGTTTAAATATTAAATTTTAATATTTATATTAGATTATAATAAATCTAACAATCTTCCATATGCTGTGACAGTTATAGTCTAAAATTTTAATAACACAACCTTAATAAACTGTTTAGTAATTGTATGTGATTTATCAATTATTGAAATATGCACCAAATAGGAATCTATCATTTATTTTATATATTGCTATGATTGAATATTGAAAATTCTTAAGGTTATTTAATATGATGATTATATTTTGTAATATTTTAAGTTGGAGAAATTGGAAACAGGTTAAGTTAACTGATTTTTTAGTAGTAGTAGTAGTAGTAGTAGTAGTAGTAGTAGTAGTAGTAGTAGTAGTAGTAGTAGTAGTAGTAGTAGTAGTAGTAGTAGTAGTAGTAGTAGTAGTAGTAGTAGTAGTAGTAGTAGTAGTAGTAGTAGTAGTAGTAGTAGTAGAGGTAGTAGTAGTAGTAGTGGTGGTAGTAGTGGTAGTAGTGGTAGTAGTAGTAGTAGTAGTAGTAGTAGTGGTGGTAGTAGTAGTAGTAGTGGTAGTGGTAGTGAATAGTAGTAGTAGTAGTAGTAGTAGTAGTAGTAGTAACAGATCTACTAATTCTATGGATAGCATAACAAATACTATGTCTCAAAATACAGAGACAGACTTTGAAGCACCATTAAAAATAAACTATCAAGATGAGTTGCATAAATAACACATAGATTTTCAAACCAGAACAATTTTTGGGATTTAACCCCAAATGTGAAAATAATTATCATGTTTATGAACAAAAATATGCACAGCAAACTCAATAGAACTTCACCAGCAAGGGTAAGCTCATTGTTTTCACAGTGGTGTATTATTATAATTTTTCTTTTCTATATAACATATTCCTATTACACTTTTACTAATATTAGTTGTCCCATTCATTATATAATAAACTATAAAATATCATTCTTCCACCATTTTATATAATTGATAATATGTGTCTTTCTATTATAGCAGTCAATGTAAGGGGTATTAACTCTACCCAGTGAATATTTGCAATTAGCAATTGGATAAGGCAATTCTCACCCCATATCCTTTTATTTACAGAGACAAAATGCTCAGTACATTCTACATTTAATCCTGAACTCTACCTTAGTAAATTTGGATACAGTAAATTTTCAACATCTGATATTACTGCTGCTGGGGTAGGGATTCTCATCCACCATCGTTCTCCTTTTCAAACCTTTAAGATTTTATACTTAGATCAGCATATGAGTATAATTATTCTATATCATTATTCTTTTACACTAAATTTAATAATATTCTATTTATATAATCAGCCAGTGTTAATTCACCAATTAATAAATAAAATAAATTTAATATTAGCTACAAATTCTTACTTAACTATAATCATGGGTGATTTTAACATGTCTTATAAGAATTTTACATTAAAATACCTTCATTTGATTAATAAAAATCTCATGAGGGCTGAAGGTTTTTTTCCAACTAACTCCATTTCATTCTATACTAAAAACACTCCTCTCTAATAGACCTTGTACTCTATTCACCAGATCTACATTTCATAATAAATCCCTCTCTATGTCATGTAACTTTCTCTGATCATTTAGCACTTAATGTGGAACTCATAATACACATGCAACATCAAACAATTCTTCCTCTAAATAAAACTACTCATCTTCTATTAAAATCCACTACACTTGAAGCAGTTCTCTCTGAGATTTATATTTATTTTGAGAAGGTAGACATACTATCTTTAAACCCAGTAGAGGCCTGGCTATCATTTATTAACATAATCTTTTCAATGATTAAACATTATACCTCCAAAAATAGTTCTCCCACTAATCTTGTTAATAAATTAGATACAATACACTTAAAACTAAAAAATACTTCATGTGACCCTTCTTCAGTTAAATCAATAATGTTTCTAAAACAAGAATACAAGCAAACCCAACTCATACTGGCTGATTATCTCTCTACAAAAAAAGCAAAAATTTTTCTAGCTAATCCCCATAACTAATTTAAAAGATATATTTGGTGGGCCTTAGGTTATACTCCCAAAAAATTAACTCCTTCATCTATTATTTTTGATTCAAAAATGATTGTTGGGGAGGACATGACTCCACAAATATATTACCACTTTAAAGCTAGACTCCAAAAATTTCCTTTTCCAAAACACTCTTCATTTCACTTTGGTTTTACCACAGAAGAACATAACATTACAAAGGATGAAATTGCTCTCAAGTTGAACTCTATTCCAAACAATACACACCCAGGTACACATGCAATTCCAAAATTTTTATTATCGCATCTTAGCCACTTTACTATCCCAATAGTACACAATATGATAAATTATCTATCAAAACAAATGCATAACATTGACCAACTTTATCCAGTATCACTGGTCCCTTTTCTAAAAAAAAATACACTTCCTTCTCCTCTAGATAATCTATGCCCTATTTTAATGTCTCCTCTGATCATCAAACTAATAGACTCTCTTTTAAAAGACAAAATTCAACCCCTAATTCTTCCTGGGTTGTCTAAGTTTCATTTTGCTAGAAAAGGATGTTCTACTTCTGAAGCACTTATGTTATGTAAAATATTAATAGAGGATGTAAGACAGGCTAGAAAATCAGCACCTATTGCAGTTCAATTAGACATACAGGCTGCATTCGATTCAGTGCCTGTGGACAAGCTACTACAGGTGCTTAGTCAACATAAAATTCCAATACCTATAATGTATGTTCTAGCAAACCTGCTCATCAATAGAATAATACAAATTACTCTTAATGGCAAAATGTCCCCTGACTTCACTCCACACAACTCAATACCACAAGGCTCTCTCCTTAGTTCACTGTTTTTTATCACATATATTAACCCCTCTCCTACTAGAAATAGAATCTAAATTTCCAGGAATATATGTACCCCTCATAAACCAATCCATCAATCATATTTCATACATGAATGATATAGTAATTTTTTTGCCATCCAAAAAACATTTGCCTTTAATGTATACCATTTTAGAAAATTACTCTGCAGCTTATAGTTTAAAATTTAACACAAAAAAAACATCTATTTGGAGTATCCTTTCTGGTAATCAAATTCATTCAGTTTGCAGTTCCCCTCCCCACAAATTTCTTGGTCTCCCAATTCATCTGTCTATGAAGGCAATGAGAAAGATAATACAAGAGCAATTAATATTTGCAATTGAAAAGATGACTACCTCACTTTCAAAAGCATATCTTTCATTGCATAGTAAAATATTACTCATTAACATATTAATTTTCCCAAAAATAAATTACTATGCACCTATCATTAAATTTTCTAACTCATTTAAGAAAAAATTAACTCCCTTTGCACCAAACTCATATGGAATAATAAGGCAGTGGTAATAAGCATCAAAAGTCTGCAAAAACATTCAAGACTAAATGGCCTGTCATTACACTGCATTTCAACATTCTATTACCAAAAAACTCATAATGCATTAATGAAACTTTATATGACATATGAAAATTTCAAAGTGTTTCTTCCAATATCACCTACAGACACTCCACCTCCTATTAAAAATAAATTCATTAACAATCTAATAAACACAATATTCAAACATAAAATACCTGCTACAAACCTTTTCTCAACTAAAATTAAGTATTGGGAAGCACACTACCTAACAACTGATTCCAATCCTTTTGAAATTCCCATTAGCTTCATTAATATCACTAATAAATCTATAATCCAAAAATTTAAATTCTGGTACTTGGAGCCTAAGTACTTAGATTTTCTAATAAAAATCAACCTTAGAGATTTACCTACCAATGCTTTTCTGGCTGGAAGATGGAGATCTCCAAACATAGATACCATTTGTCAACTATATAATAAAGAAGAAGAAACAACGGAAAATTTTATTTCTCAGTGTGCTTCTCTCAAAACATATCGAGAACTAATTGCTGATATAACCCATAATCCAAAATGCTCATTGACAGTATTGATAGAAAATATTCAAAGAGGGTTGTTTCCAACAATAAGACTAACAATATTTATACTATACACACTCTGGTTTATGAGATGCCACTTTATATTCAATCCCACATCTCATAAACTTAAATCACTTTTTCTCAATAAGTTAGCAAAAATTAAAACAAGAGATCAGGCACTAGCTCCAATAGATATAGTATCAGCCACTTGGAGTTTGATCAAATTACCAACACCACTGTGAAATATGAATCGCATATTTGCTGTATGTAAGTGAGAGTTTTGTTGTCATATATGTATTTAATATTGTTACTGTTATTGATTAATTTTCTTCCTCATTTTTTCAACATTATTAATGTAAAAATATTTCATGTATTTATAATACTTATTTTGTTAATAATTTTCAATTCTAAATTGTAGATCAGCTCTTGTAACATGTTTCAAAATATTATTTTCATACATGTACTTATGATATCAAATAAAGTTCCTTAAAAGTAGTAGTAGTGGTAGTGGTAGTGGTGGTGGTAGTGGTAGTAGTGGTAGTGGTAGCGGTAGCAGCAGAAGTAGTGGAAAGCAGTGGTAGCAACGAAGCCCCAGTAGCAGTGGTAGTAGCAGCAGCAGCAGTAGCAGCAGCAATAGTAGTCATAGTAGTAGCAGTAGTAGTAGCAGCAGTAGTAGCAGCAGTAGTAGTAGTTGTAGTAGTAGTAGTAGTAGTAGTGGTGATGGTGGTGGTGATGGTGGCATCAGTGTGGTCATCATCATCATCATCATTATTATTATTATCACTTTTCAAAGAACTTTATTAAGCAATCGAGGGTTACAGAGCTTATTACATATAGTATAATATAGGAGTTTGATACATTTAGTATAGTAACAATTGTATAGTAACATGTACTTGAGAGATATATAAAAAATATGAATGAGCACTAAAAAGAAAAGAAATACTAAAATATACATATATATAAAAAAAAAATTAAATGGAAACAGTCAATTATATCTTCAATTAGAGTACATACTTAAAAAGCAGAAATCTCAAACTGCAGAAATTATATAAGTTAATTCAAGTCTCTTTTTCATCATTTCACTGAGGTGACAATATGAGACAATTGTCACTACTTTAGACTAGGTTCTAAGATTTTCATTCATTAAAGACCAGGTGTCTTGAAATACTTTTTTTGATGTGATTTTTTTTATCTCTTTCTCTAATATTTTTCAATTTGATCTGAAAAGTGTTTGGGTGTCTTCTAGTGTTATTATTGTACATTAATGTTCATCTAGTGGACCATAATGCATATAGAATAAAAATGATTACACGAATTTGTGCATATATACCCTTACTGAATGTTTTAAATAAATAGTGCATGTTAACATGAGTGTTATTGAATAGTCTAGGGATTTCTAACTACATATTGTGAAAGCATTGACAGTCAAAGAATAAATGTGTTTGTGTTTCCATATCCCTGCAACAAAGTGTGCACTGAACATCTACTCTCTTGCATTGTCTTCTATATTTATAAAAATAAAGAGTAGGGAGGCATTTCAGATTAAATTTTACTAAAAAATCCAAAGAATTTTGGCTCCAGCTTCCAAAACCTAAATTTTCTAATTATTGACAGTTATTGAGACTTAAAATTGATTTACCCTCATCATTAAGTGAATGTGGTTGAAGGAGTGACTGGACTTCCCAATATTTATATTTATTCAGGGGAGGGTAGAAATGGAGGTTATCAATGAAAAGCAAAGAGTCAATAAGGTTTTTCCAATAGCCTTTTGTAAGTGGAGGTCTATCAATGGGTGTAATTTTGAAGGTAGAAGCAATTTGAGAAAATAATTTAGTAATAGATGAGATGAGGTTTAGTGTTTTCTGTATTCTAAATGTGTTAACTGAATGAAGTCCCATTCCATTGACACTGAAGTTTTCTGATTGAGATGGAAATGATATGTTGACCCCATAAAAGTTTTCTGAGCATTGAGTAGATATATGTGAGAAAGGCTTTTGCATATATAACTATTGGAGTATAATATATAATTCTTGTAATGATTAGCATGTTGAATAGTGCTACTTTGAAAAAACTGAGAGATAAGTTTTCATGAGCGAGCTTGTTATATTTTCAATTTTTATTTTGAGCATGTTCTGAGTTTTTACTCACATTGTTGCATTACTCAGATGGAATGGGAATCTCCAAAAAGTGGTAGGATTTCCTTTAAAAAAAGGACACTGGATAGGCTGACCATTACAAATTTTCCATGCACAATCAGCATTGAATTCAAGTCTATACTTCTTTGAGTATTCTTCCAGTATTTGCAACAGCATTGGTAGATTTTTTTTTATTTGTCAGGAAAACCATGATATCATCCATATGTTAGTATTTATACTCAAAATGTATATGCCAAGTGCTGATGAGTTCTCAGTTCACTTTTCTGAATTATTTGGAAATTCTCAACTGTCTGGGTTTAATTTGACTAATGAATGTTTTAATGATAGCATTTCTATTGATTGTTTCAACAATAGTGATATTATATTGGCTGTCAAAGAACTCAAAACACATTCAAGTATAGGTTGTGACAATATATCTTCTTTCATTCATAAAAGTTGTGCAGAATATATTGCTGCTTCTTTATGTTCTTAATTGTTCCATTAAAAATTGTATTTTTCCTAACTTTCTAAAACTTTTCAAAGTTATACATATTTTTAAAAATGGTGCAAAAGATAATGTTAATAATTATAGACCAATTTCTGTTCTTCATACAGTTGCATGCATATTTGAAAGATGTGTTTATAAGAAAATTGTTAATAACATAAATAAGATTTTGGTTCCTGTGCAACATGGTTTTTACCTGGCATATCAACTGAAACTAAACTTTTAACAATAATTGATCACATTACTAATGCCTTTGAGAATCAAGGTTGTTTAGATGCTATTTGTTTTGATTTATCCAAGTAATTTGATAAGGGGGGATCATTCCAGATTACTTTTCAAAATGTACAAATTAGGTTTTTTATATAATTTGGTTGTATGGTTTGAATCTTTTACTAGGAAAAGAATGGCTTATGTAAAGTTTAAGAATAATTCTTCTGGTCCATATTATTGTAATATAGGAGTATCCCAGGGCAGTATCCTTGTACTACTATTGTTTAACATTTATATTAATGATTTGGGAGAGAGTTTGGAATTTTCACATATTTTATGCTATGCAGATGATTGTAAAATTTTTAGGAATATCAACTCAATTAATGATTGCATACTCTTACAAAAAGATATTAATAATTTTATGAAATGGTGTAGAAATAATAAAATGAATATTAATATGGATAAATGTTCAATAGTTTCTTATTCTAAAAAATCTGAAATGATAATTAGTCCTTATTATATTGAAGATCATAATATAAAATTTGTTGATATTCAGAAAGACCTTGGTATTATTTTTGCAAGCAATGAATCATTTCATCATCATATTGAAAATATAGTAAATAAGGCTTTTAAAATTATGGGTGCAATTTTAAGGCATGGTAAACAATTTACTAGTTTTACAAAATATAAATTATTCCTCTCTTTGGTTTTGCCTATTTTAGACTGTGGATTTGTTGTTTGGAATCCCAGTTTGAAATGAGATATTATTAAAATTCAATTGGTTTATGATAAATTTTCTAAGTATATTAAGTTAAATGACCATTATCTATCCCTATCCATTAGAAGAAAAATGAGAGATCTTAAAATTTTATATAACCTTGTCAATCAAAAAATTATATTAACTAACAAAATTTCAAATATTACTTTTAATAATTGTTTACATAAAACAAGTGCATTTACTTTATTTTATATTAAGGTTTGTCACTCTAACATATTAAAATTTTCACCTTTATTTCGTTTGCCCAATACCTATAATCATGATTTTACTAATGAAAATATTTTTACTCTAGAATTTAAAAAAAATTGATATTTATCTTATAAAAAAGTATGGCATATAATTATATTAATAATTTGTCATTTATACTCATTTATGTATATTATTTATGTATAGTTGTTATGGTGCAATTCTGTAATTGGCTTAATGCTGTAGTTTTGTACAGTAAATAAATAAAATTGAAATTGGATTGAATTGAATTATTATTATTATTATTATTATTATTGTTATTGTTGTTATTATTATTATTATTATTATTATTATTATTATTATTATTATTATTATTATTATTATTATTATTATTATTATTATTATTATTATTATTATCAAGTATTGAATCTTATAGTTAATAGGACTATATTGATATTAGTGGAATATCACAACTGAGTTAGAGTTACATTTTATTTTATTTAGTTGTAACTAGAAATCAATTATTGAGTTATATATTTTGTTAGATATCACTGCTATTGTAAACTTGTAGGGCATATTAAGATTAGTATTTCATTAATCTATGAATCATTTCATTTAAATATAAATTGAAATAATGTTTGACTTTTGGTACAAGTTTGTATTATTATAAACAGTGTGTTGATTTATAAAGAATATTAACGTTTATCTGTATAATTCTTTTTCGTTGTTATTTATATGACCATGATATTTAGTTTTACTGCTTTATTATTGATCTATTGAAAATAATGCTTATATTTTAGGATAGTTTGAAGTAATGTTTTATTTGTTTTCTATCCATTCCAAATGCTACTGGAAGTTATAAGATTATAATAAGGATTATTATCATTATTTTACTAAATTAAGTGTTAGAATTGTTTATTCATTGATTGATATTTATTTTAGTTTAGTTTATTATTTTCATTCTGTTACAATTAACGCTACAATTCACAGGCATTATTAAATTAGGATTGTTCTTCCTTAGTTTATTCTCTTACAAATGGGGATCAATAATCAACCTATGACTCACGCTATAGCAAGGTTCATATATTTATTCTGTTAAAAATATATATGTACTGTATTTTTCTTTCAGTTTATATAAAGTAAATACTTTAATTATTATTTTGACAATGAAACGATGTCCTGCGTAGTTTAGAGTAATAGTAGTGCGGCAGATTCTCCCAGTTTAAGGTCAACAGATCTTGCCCAGACCTGTCATTTTTTGGATTTAAATCATTTATAAACTCCTGATTAATAAACCCATTTTATTATTTTAAATAAAATATTGGGGTTAACAAAGTATTCCATATAAGCACAAAATGTTAAAGTCAAATTATATATTAAAAAATCATGATCTAACTCATAAAGAAAAAGTAAATTAAAATAATTCTAGTTACAGAAGGAAAGACGAGTCCACCATAAACACTGGCTGCATCAATTCATGAGTCAATTATACATATTTTGTATTAGCAGACTTGTAAAGAAATTGAAAAAAATAAAACATTATCTACACAAAACAAAACTTATAGGAGTGAGAGTAATGGGTAAGAAAATTATGTAGACAGTGGTTTTTGTTTCAATCTTCTTTAATTTTTTTATTTATAAGGTTAGATTTAGGACACTGCAAAAAAAAAAAAAAAATCATTACAATTTTAAAACAAAAACTAAATTATTTAAAATATATTAATTACTTCCAAAAAGAGAAAAAGTTAAAATATTGGAAATTTTTAAAGATAATTAAAAAAAAAAACATAATTAGAGATAAAATAATTACTGCAACTAATTAGTGCAAATAATTAACTAGTAACCAACGAAAAAAAAATGTCAATAATTAATAAATTTGACTAATTGTAAATAATTTTTTTTATTACTTTACTAAATTTGTTAGTAATTATATATATAGTTTTTAAATTGAAAATATATATTGATATCAAATATAGAAATATTGGGATTATATATATAAGTCTAGTTAATAAAATTAAATTCGTATTTATGTTTGCTTTTATATTTCTTATTTATCTTTATTTTAGTTTAATCGTGATTTTAACATTGTGCAGTATTTGAATTTAATATCCCTCACTGAACCATTATCTGCTAAATTATTGGATTTTATAATAACGCGGTAAACTAGACTAAAACCGAGAGAATTTTGCCCTTTATTTTAGGCTATTAAATCATTATTTTTGATTAGCAATTATTCTATACCTCATAGTATTTATTTTGTTGATCTCTTTTAAATTAATATTGTAATCACATTTTATTATGTAAAATATTTTTGTGATTTTTTAAAAAAAGATGCAATATATATATATACAAGGATTTTCTGGTATAATATTTAGTCACCATTTTTGTCTGATCCTAAATTAAAATTTAAGTTTGATCTAGATACATCTTTAATATATTTGTTATTCCAAAATGACAGTTTTTTTTTTTAGGTACAAGTCAGTATCCAACTTAGATGGCATCCAATATTGTGACTAATTAAGTATCTAGAAATTCTTAACTAGAAACAAAAACAAGAATGCCAAATTATTGACTCAGAAAGCTGAATTTTTAATGCTTTCACATTCTGTTACAGTGACGGGGTGGTGGGGATAGAGGTGAAATGATTTTTTCTGTCTCCCTGTGATGTTGCTTATTTAAAGACCGTTTTACTAGTTTTTTACTTATATATAAAGTAAAATATATTTAGTTTTTAGGAGTTATTTAAAAATAATATTATATTATACATGCAATAAAAAAGAAAGAAGTATGGTTAGTTAGTTAGTACAAAAGTAACAGACTGAAAACAGTTGTTTTATTCTATTGAATAGAGTATTTTTTTTTTTAAAAAAAATTTCAACTGGGAATTGATTTAGAAATTTTTATTGCTTATTCCCCGCTATGCTAAATCTTGTAATGGATAAAATAGAGGTACTACTTAGATTTTTGTCATGATTGCTACAAGTTATTTTTATGATAAAAGTCTGAGATTGATCAATATGTTGGCCTGAATTTTGTGTACAGCAAGATTGATTAGGTGAACAAGAATAGATTAAATATGTCCAATATATGTAAACAAAAGTGGTTCTGATGTCATATCTAAGAAACTCATTGCAAAAAATGTGACATATATCTTTTTTATACCCCAATCAAAAATAGTAACTGATATTTAGCATATTTAAGTTACAATTGATATCAATGTTATAGTTGTCATCATGCATTTTTGATCTATTCCCATTTTGTTAATGTTTTTTGCTATTATTCTTTGCACTTTTAATTAAACATTCATAAAAAGATTAAACCTATTAAAGCAATTTAATATTTATTTAGTTTACTGCAGTTT
Organism: Epiperipatus broadwayi; assembly: GCA_028023455.1. Taxonomy (NCBI): domain Eukaryota; kingdom Metazoa; phylum Onychophora; class Udeonychophora; order Euonychophora; family Peripatidae; genus Epiperipatus; species Epiperipatus broadwayi. The sequence continues at coordinate 2,295,922 of JAQFVV010000107.1, forward strand.
TAACTTTTTAAAATTATATTTTAAATAAATTTTTAATTTTATATTATTAGAATATTCTTTGTAGGCTTTCTGAAATGTCTGTTAATCATACATTAAAATCTTCTGTTTTGGATGATTTTTACATCTTTTCTAGAATTATGTCATTAATCTATATGAAATGTGTTTAAAATGAACATTATTTTAATATTTATTTATTGACTTAAAAATAAATGGAAGAGCTTTTGGCATAGTGGTTAGACATTATTTTGAGACTTGGAGGTTAATTTTGGTTGGAATAGATCTTGAAAATATTTTTCAGATTTTAAGCAGGCTTAATATTTTTTATAAAGATAGTCCATAGACAATCTATATAACTATCCAACTATCTAGTCATTCATTAATCACTGAATGTAAATGTATATATAACATTTTGTTAATCCACATATTTTGAATGCTCAATTACTTTATGCTCATTCTTAGTCTTTACCTCATACTCAATCTCATTACTATTTGAGATCTAATGGGTTTTTTTGAAAAGTTAACCTTGACAATGGTGGATGCTATTTCATTGAAACCCTGGGAATTAATCAACACTAACACATGGTTTAACCCAAAAACTATTTTATTTACATTATTTAACAATTAGAATCTTGAATATATATATATATATATATATATATAACATTGAATATATATATATATATATATATATATAACATATACATGTTGAATTAGATTTTTTCATGGAATTTAATTTAGTAAATGATAAAAATAATAAGATTACAATGGAGCTGCAAACCACCCTATATTTTGTTCCTGCTTTCCTTATGTGCAAGGGAAATAGTGTATATTATGTTATCTTTTATTGATAAAGAATGATTAGAAATATATATATACACCTGGGTCTTGTTTTACGCGATAGATAGGTTCCTCAGAAAACATGCGCAAATGAAATTGTGCAAAAATAGGCGTAACTTACCTTGAAAAAGCAGGGATACAGACTGTGATTTTTCAAAAATCATGTAAAAGCAAAGCACCAATGTAAAATTACTTTAAAATTTGATCAAAAAAAAACAAAAAAAATAAGGAAATAAAATATAACTAATAAAACATTTCAAATTTGAAAAAAATTAATACAAGAGACAAACTTTTTTTAATTATAATATTTAATTTTATTCAAAACAATATATTTTTATGCATAATTTATAGTAATTTACATTTTTTTATACATGTTTTAATTATTATCACTATTTGCTGATAAACAGGTTCATTTGCAAACTGGTAAAAATGTCAGATTCTTCCCAAGATGAAGTACAACTAGTGCCAACATCACTCTCACATTGTGTTAATGGTTTTCTGGTGACAATGTAATTAGTAATTAATCTAACAACTAAAAATTAAATTCTTATTTTTGTCTTTAATTTTTTAATTTTCAATTTTAATTGTGCCCACTGCTATTACTCACCTTTTAAAATTAAACTTGCAGACACTAAATGATTGATAATTGATTACATTCTTTTTTAAAAAGCAAAAACAGAATGCAATTTAAAATGCAAAATTAACATGCACAATGTTTGAACAAATTTACATTATAATCTTGTAAAATTTAATGTATGTGTACATATAATGTGGAAATCATGATTTTAATTTCATTATTGCATAAAATCTTACTATTATAAAGCACTTAAAATATTGAAATTACTAGGATGAAAGTCGAATTCCAATAATGTGCTATTACTTTCAATATACACGGAATTTATTATTTAAAGTAATAGTGCATTATTGGAGTTCGACTTCCGGAGAAACGTAAATTGTGTAACTTCAAAATCGCATTAAATAAATTCATGTAAAAAGAGACCCAGGTGTATTGTCTATTAACATGCAATTGTATAGTATTTTATAAAATATATACATCTGTATCATAAATGTCTTTTTATACATATATTATATACATATAAATCAAAATTAAAGTATAAACATGTTGTGTGTACCCATTCATGCATCTATTGAAGCAATAAAAATAAGAAAAAAAACTAACTCCTTTTGTATTTTCATCATTAACATAAAATAAATAGCAACATATGTTCTGGGCAATATTCTTTTTGGTTCAATAACTTTTTTATTTATAGAACAATAGATTCACTTATTTTTCATGAAATTACAATCACTCCAATTATGTTAATATTTAATGAATATTCTAAAATGTTGCAAAACTTTTATTTTTAAAAAATATTTTATTAAACAAAATACCACACAGCAAATTTAGAAAGAATAATAAAGGAAGATTAAAATATTTGTGCTTTCAGCATAAACCGAAAATATCTTATGTATAAATAATTTTTATGCTCATCTCAGAGAAGTAAAAATGGCTGTCAAGTATTAAAATTTGCGAATTTTTATGTTTTTTTTTTTGTTGTTGTTGATTTAATTACAATTTTGTTTGTTTGTTTAAATAGCATATAAGTGAAATCACATAGTTAGATATAACATAGTTTGTGACTTCACTGTATATTTATGTAAACAGGGATAATTTTTATTTTTTAATGTTGCCAGAAAACCAATTATTAATTGATTATCCTATGGCTAATCAAGTTTTCTCTATTAACCTATGCAATAGTCTTTTGTTTTGGATTTGAGATTAGATGAATATTGACATTCCTGTATTTAAAAACAATAGTACAGATAAAAGCAGCTTTTACCACTATTAAGAGAGATAACCACCACTTCAAAGTAAATACAGTTTAGCTTTTTAGATAAAGTATTTTAATTTTAAACTTTTTAGCAGTTTTTATATTTAATCTGTTAGCTGAGTATGAAGGTTTGTAACTATCATTTTCCTTAATACTTTATCTCTTGGCCATTTTTGGTCATATTTTTTTCAATTTACAATTATTTTGCCATAAAAACTGAGCATAATCTATAATAAAATTTTAATTTCAAAAAAATCTGCAGATGTTCAGTATTTTAACAAACAAATTGAATTTCTGTTGATCTACATATTATTGCAAAAAGATGATTGTCAATTCTTTTTTACCTTATACGGTTCTTTAAAGAGCTGACTATCAATCCCCATCATTGTTGAGTATAGGAGTGTCTTACTCTTTAATTCAGAAATCACACACAAAATCCTTCATTTTTTGGTAATAGATTTTGAACAAGAAAACATATTTTCCATAATTATTTATGCTTATAATTAATTGTTTTACAATATATTGATTAATACTGTATTTAAATATAGACCTTTATTACAAAATATTTAATTTTTAGAAGAAGAATAAACAAGAGAAATGAATAATGCTAGATGACTGTAAATTAATGATATTTGATGACTGCAAGTAGAAAACATCTATTTTTCATAATTATTTACATATTTATAATGAATTTTCACAATATATTGACTAATAATGTAGTTAGATTTAGATTTTTATTAATAAATATTTAATTTTGAAATAAAAAAGGCAAGAGAAATGCATAATAAGCATTTCCACTTGTAAGTCAAAAAAAGTCAATGACAACTACATGTTGTAATTGTTTGAAAAATAATATTTTGTTTAACTTCAGGCAATTTTTGGTAACTTTTCTTACATATTTTTTAAATACTTTATTATATTTGAGCAATTTGAATGTAAAACAATTCAATTTTTAGAAGCTAAATTAAAACAACTTTAATTATTTTACTTTAAGGTTTTTATGAATAGAAATGTAATTGATGAATTCACTCAATCTACAAATAAGTAAAATTGTCAGTTAACAAGTTAAATACTCAATACATTTTTTTTTGCTTTCTTTTTTATTTATGATGGTTATTTTATTACTATTACTAAAATTATATAAAAAAATTAATTATTAATTTCAAATGCTTTTAAATGGAACTTTTTCTATGGGATAGCGAGCTATGATAAAATAGCACTGAACAAATATCAATTATACTTGTTTCCTCAAAGTACTTTTCTATTGTTTAATTAATTTATCTGGTTAACAATTTGATATTTTCTTTTGTTTCACCTGGTGAGAGTTTTTGAAAATTTTCACCTTCACAATTGCATAATTTTTTTATTTTTAAATATTTATAAACTGACTTGTAAATCAAACAATGTGCCTTATACATCATTAACCAAATTTGTGTAAACATTCAAAAAAGAAACAAAATGTTTTTTTTACTTTAATTTTTTTTTAGTGTGAACAAATGAAGGCATATTTTTGACATATCTATTGAGTTCTGCTTTAAATTTTGATATTGTCTTTATAATAGTTATAATGTTGAAAAATATTACTACTGTGTGTGATTCTGACAGATAATGACATAATAGATGTTGTTTTCTTTTATTATAATAAAGTCAAGTTTGTTATTTTTTTTATTTCTAAAAATAAAGGTAAATGAATAAATTGAAGGTTTACATGTGTATTTATTTTTTTTTTTAAATACTAACAAATCTATTAATGTGAAAAAATAATCAAAATATTTTATAAAAAAGCAAAAATTCATACTTTGTTTATACCAAAACTATTGCATGAAAACTTGATCATAAGAAAGTAACTGCCCATAAGACATTTTCTTCTGTGTCAAAGAATGTAATATCCCTTAGATCTAAGCTGACTGCCCTTAGATGTAAGCTGACTGTTGATAACATACTAACCTCTTCAGATTTTATTTCTAATTAAATGTCAATAAAATCATTATAGCAAAAATATATTATACAAAAACCACAGGTCATTATAAGTTACAGTAATGTTAATTCTGAATTTTAAAAACATGGAAGAATGACATTCTTGAAAAATAAACAAGGGCCACTTTGTCACAATTGGAAAGCTGATTGATTAGTCTACCTTCAGACAGAGAACGTTTTATTTTTTTAAAACAATTATTATTAAATAATCATGAATTATCTGATGTTAAACAATTTGTCAATAAAATATTAAGCATCAACAGTGTTCCCATCTCATAAAAAGAATAAATTCCCAAATTAACAACTACAATTCACAGTTTAAGAAATGTACAATTTGAAAAACATATTCAAAAAAATATATAAATATGAATTCATAAATTTTATAATATTATCATATATGAAGAGTTTCATAAATCATTTCACAGTAACTATTTCACTGATGTATTTCTCTTGACTTATGAATTATTCTGTTTTTTTAATAATTACTATTGTTTATATCTTAATAAGTAAACTTTTTAAATTAAATTGTATTATAGATAGGTTATGTTGTATAAGGTTTGCTATTATTTACATTTCCTGTTATTCTTAGGAAAGCAATGCATATGGAAACTACTTTACTTTTTTGTGAAAAGTATTTTTATTTTAAAAACAAGTTTATTTATTATACATTTTTGTTTGTTTTATATAACAATTAAATTATAATATATAGTATGATGTACCCATGTTGCCATCTATAGTTCCCTTTGTAGTGAATAAATAACAAAAAAAATTAAAGGTCTTATATTTAATAAATATGTTGGTTAATTTAGAATTAATGGAGAATGAATGGATACTTTATTTATTAAATTTAAAAGTGAAATAATTTTCATTAAGTTGTACGAATGATAACAATGCCTTATTAAAAAAAGATAATCACATGTTCATAAACTAGTATTTAAAAAAAGAAAAAGAAAAAGACAATGCTTTGTGTTCTCATAGATACAGAAAAAAATTCAACAGGGTGAATACACATACTTTCATGTACTTAAAATTTTATGTTTTATCTTATCTTACTCTTACAAATAGATCCTGAAATTATAACAACAAAATATGTATAGTGAGTAGAAAAAATATTTAGGGGAAAGGAACACATACTTTTCATCATTTGATATCTTTATGATTCAAATGGAATGATTAATAACAAACACTATGGTTAGCTGCCATAAAGCTATAAAACTATCAAATTTCCATGAATTGTAACATTGACAAAAAAAATAGTTGAATATCATTTAAGAATAAAAATATTCATGGAGCCTTACATTTGTGGTTGTTATCGTTGATACACCAAAAAACATTGTGGGTTAGTGGAATTTAAGCTGAAATTATATATATGGTAAACTTGATAATAGATGCTAAGGGAAAACTTTCTTTTAAATTATTGAAATAAATTTCATTTATTAATAATGGTTAAAAGAATAATAGTAGCTCAACAATAAAATATTTATCAAAGTCTTTCTTTATTAATAATCTTAATTATACGGTTATTTTATTTTATTATTTGAATATAAGCTTAAATAATATACTCACTTAAATAAGAATTAAATCAATTGTTAAATAGTATTACTTTTTTTTCAAGACAATTCAAAATTAAACATAAATAATATTCTATATAATTTATTTAAATTATTCATAATTATTATAAAAAAACCATTACTTGAGTCCAAAATATAAAACATACTAAAGGAAAAAAAATATATAAAGATAATAAAGTTAACATTTTATTACATATTTTTTGTGAGAACAAATCTATAATTAACCCTTTATGACTGTATTCATTAATCATTTTAATCATAGATCATTTCTATTAATTGCAATGTAGCTGGAATAAATTATATACATTATATGATATTAGATTGAAATTGGTAAAATTAGAACTATGTTCTTGGTCTTAGCCACCTCAATGAGTTAATGTTTATCTCAATAAATATTATTATTATTATTATTAACCTAGGTACTTTGATTTGTCTATTGCATAATCATCATAAAACTTATTTATTACACAATTTATTTACAATTAAAATATTTATGTGTATATCCCATGCAATATCTCATTGGCAAATAAAATATTATTTATTGAAGTTTATCTTCTTTGTTAAGCAAAAACATTTATTATGGACATATTTGTGCCTTACAAACTCATGAGTCTATTGTAGATGTTAATCCAAACTCTCATAGAGTGAATTTATGGGATATTTCATTTATTTGTTTATTTATTAGTAATATTCTTTTAGTTGTCTAAGTGCACCATTTATCCATTATATTTTTTAGTTTACTCAAATACATGGGTGTTTGTAGATTATGTAGTTTTTCATCCATTATTTTATTAAATGCCCATTACATTTTTCTCATTCAACAGGGGAATATTGCTACTTATGAGACAAGGTTGTTTCATTATTATTGTTCTTATGTTTTAGACTATTTTCCTTACAATAATAATTTCAGATTAAAAAATAGCATTACAATAAATTAAGGTGTCAATTAACATTACATAATGCAAATGTATTCAATAATCTAATCAACACAAAGTAACAATATGCACACAATATTCACATTTTACAGCAATTATATTATTTCATTAAAATAAAATGAAATAAAAACATTTAATTTGTCTTTGAAGCAACAAAATATGAATGGCAATAAAATTTAGATGTTACCATATTTTAATTTAAAATTTAAAAAATATTATAGTAGGATAAGATTCCATTATTCACTGAACAATTTTATTATTTTAATATAGGAAAGAATGTAGTTTATCAACATTATTAATATTCAATGTAAGGTAAAAGTTTTTCTAATTTTAATTCATTTTCTTGATTAATATCTTTCTACATTACTCCAGAAAACATCTATTCAAATCAAATGTGGGCTCTTTTTAGCCTTATAATTTCATAGGACTAATTTTCAGATTACAGTTGGCCATATATCATAATCATTTTCAGTGACATGCCTATTTCAATGAACTTTCATCTTTTTAACTTAAATTTATTTGTTTCCCATCTATTGTATTTCATTTTTAATTTTTTCTTGATACTTATTTCCAACATACATATCTTATTTTACTATTTAGTCTAAAGACTTTTTATTAATTTTCTAGATGAATACAGTAATCTTTTATTATTTTTTTTTTTATTAAACCATAAAATACTTCATTTAAAAATATTCATTGATGTTGCATATTAATAACTATTTTGTCTGAATTTGACAATACTACTTTAGTATTCTGAAAATTTAAAATTCTTATAGAATCAATCATTTTTAAAATAGTGTGATTTATTATGCTATGACTACAATTATATCTAGCTTTCTTATTTAGTAAAAGTTATGTTTTATTGGTTTATAAAACAAATTTAAAAAAATCATTTTCTAACTGCATCTGTATTTTGACTGCACCTTTAACTAATAGCCTTTTATTCAGATTTAAAAAATCTGTTAATACTTATTGATGTCATTTTACAAAGTGAAAAGTAAATAAAACTTAATTTAAAAATGATTTATCCATAGTGGACTGTAAAGAAATGTAAAACAATAGTTAAAACAGAAAAAAAATTCAAATAGTCACAAAGTATTAAATGTAGGTTAATAAGTGGATGCTCAGAAAAAAATAGAACTATCTCTTTATATAAATGAATGAGAGATAACTAGATAGATGGATAATAAGTAAACAGTGAGGAGTGCAAACAGATACTAAATTCTTATATGTAGATATCTAAGTGGTTAACTGATTGATAGAAATAGATAGATACAACTGGATAGATACATGGATAACTATTTAATATTTGGATACATCTATTCTTTTCCAGAGAGAGGGCATTTAATCTATTTTATAAGTTGCTTAGTGTTGTTTTCTCTTTCTTTTTTGATAATTTTGATATTCAATAATTTTTAAAATCTTTCTTTTGGAATTTAATAACTAGTGTTCCTAAAAAAACAGCTGGATATTATCTAAACATTGAATGGGAATCTACATATACAAACATATAATATAAAAATAGTATTTGGCACATGTACTTTGATAAATAACTTAGTATATAGATATAGACATACAGACAAATAAACATATAGTTAGAATAGATAGACAGATCTATAAATGGATAAATAGGTATAATACAGATGTGTACAATTATAAAAATTAAGAAACTTATAGTAAGCAAAATTAGAGGTTAAAGATTATATTCATTTGTAAATTTTGTCATAAAAGATAATTATTATCTTTAATTTTATAAGAAATAAATAACGTTGAAAAGCATATTTAGCTTAATTGATTAATGGGTTTACACTGATTAAAAAGATAATGTAGAAACTAAGTAGAGGTTATTTCTAGAAAAGTAAGATAATTAGATGTAGGTTTATTATTAACCCATTAGTTGAATTTCATTTATCTTGATATAGATAAATTTATTAGGCTATTAGTCAAGTCCCACTGATTTTTATTAATTGGAAATATAACTGGTTTAATAATAATAAAAAAAAATTAAAAAGAATATATCTACTAAAATAAACTAGAAATACGTATATGTTAAATAAACTTGAAAATTTATAATGAAAAAAATAAATTGAATGAATAATATTTGCAATATTGAAGTGTTACAAAGACTGAACGAAAAAAAAAAAAACATTATTTACTGAGAAAATTAAAAAATTGAGAAAAAAATATAATCAAAAGCAGTTAAATTAAGGATATCTTGAAAGATTCTGTGGAAGCATTTAAAGAACTTTACAGTAATAGAAGAAATAAAGTCTTAGAGAGGCTGAAATATTGTATTTTTACCTAATTAAATAATCAAAGCAAATTTCAAAAAGTGCAATATTTAAAAATAATATTTTAATATTAATAAACCAGTTCTTTTTCTGACAGATATTTTTATTAACAACAACTAAAGTACTATTACCTAAAATAGTTTAGTTCAATAATGAATGGGAAATCTCAAGAGCTAAATATTTCTAATTTCAATTTCAAATGAAAATAAAAAAAGAAGAGGAAAAATATTGTTATAATAAGGTTCAAACCAAAGTTTTTAAATTGTTTGTTTTCTTTTTTAATTTACCACAGCTCAACTTCAATTGCTATTAATTTTCTTCTTTTCTGAGCTAATGTAATAAATACATGGTTGTTAATTAACATATTCACAGAAAAGGTATTTTTTAATAGTCAGCTTTATTACTGCCTAATATGCTTTCAATACATTTTCTATAAGTCATCATATTCATGGATATAATGGTGTGACACCACTATATGCCATGGATTGATACAGTAAATATATTGAAAGCATGATATGCAGTAATAAAGCTGAATATTAAAAAATACCTTCTCTGTGAGAATGTTCATTAACAATCAAGTATTACAGAGCTGAACTTATAAATTGTAGGTTAGTGATTGTTAATTCTGAGGCAGATTTCTATCCATTTTTGATGTGGTTTTTTAAAGGAGTTTATTTGTTTGGGAATTATTTAACATTTCTGTAATGAACATATAGGTTAAATTAACAACTTTTTATATGATTCGAGGCCACATTAATTTTTACTAAAAAATTATGCAGTCTCTTTCTTGAGTAAACCACAAATTGACCTCTTTAAAATATTTAATGATATAATTTAGTTATAATGAATAAACTATAGCCTTTTGAACTAAATGAAGAATCTATGAATACATGCTTCAATCAAATAAATTAAAAGTGAAGATAGTTTTTAATAATAAAAGAAAGCTTTTGAAGTTGCTTCACAGTACAAAATGAATTTTTTATACTTCCAAAATAATAAAGCAATTAGATTATTCATTTAAAACATAAATAAATAAGCATTTATTTCCATAGCACTATGCCTTACAAATTATAATACACTAAAGATCAGCCTTTTCAAGCCATTGTGCATTTTATTCTTTCATAAATACTATATATTGTGTTGGGAATGAAAGTATTCATTTATTGTTGGCACTCATAGGGGGTGCATGCACAATGTTTGAAAAGGTTGATCTTTAGTATCTTACAATTTATAAGGCATAGCGCTATGGAAATAAATGCTTATTTACATATGTTTAAGTTTTATTTGAGAGTGACATTTGGTAAATTCTGGATAATTTCATCAATGTCATTTATTCAGACATCATGAACAGTAATTTAAAGTGAGTGGTCTATCCTTATGCTTTCATTTCCAGTACTTAAGATTTTCCCATATATAAGCATTTGGGTTGGAAAGAATAAGTGATTCATTTTATTCTTTCATAAATATTATATCTTGTGTTGGGAATGAAAGTATTCATTTATTGTTGGCACTCATAGGGGGCACATGCACAATGGCTTAAAACATAAATATAACATGTTAATCAAATGCAGACTACTCCATAGCCTACCCCAATACACTTCTATTAGATATCAGATCTTATATTAGCTTTAGTGAATGATAGTAATAACATATAATCAAAAGAGAATTTCTGTTTTTAAAATCTAAATATTGAAAAGAATGTTGCAGATACTGAGTAAGTCATGATTTTAAAATAATGATTTACATTTAATGTCCCATCTGCCTTTCATGTTCACAATTTAGGCTTTGGATCAGGTACAAGTTAATTTTTGTAAAGTTCCAAACTTGAGATTTTAAGTAGTCAACTTAGCTATGCATCTAGCTATTGGTCAAAAATGGATATATATATATATATATATATATATATATATATATATATATATATATATATATATATATATATATATATATATATAATATATATAAACTAAAGGTAAGGGGAAAATACAACAAAACTCTCAACTCATAATAGTTTAACAGTTTGGTCAGATTTATTGTTTTGTTCCTTGTTTCTTTATCAGAAAATGTTGGAAAAGCTTCTCTTACTACTCCAAAGACTGAATTCCTATTGTGGGAAATAAGAAGATTTTAATAAGATCATTGTATTAAATAGTTAAATATCCCAGTATTTTCAGAGTCATAGTATTTTTAATTTAAAAATGATAAAACTTCCTAATTTTACTTTTTTTAAATTGTCATTTTAAATTTATAAATAATACTTGAATAGCTATCCTTTGAATTTTAAATAGTATTATAGTTTAACATTGAATGACTAATGTTTCTAAATCAATTCTCAGCTGAATAAAGTTAAAAAAAAATTTGATCAAATAACAAAAACCCTTCTGCTTCTTTTTTCTTACGTTATTAGACTTAATTTGACTGTGGAATAATAACTAACATATTCGATTGTATACATATTTTGAGATAAATTTATAAGTACATCATAAGTTGAAAAAAGATGAAAAACAGAGTTATGTGAGAAGTGAATTAATATTGTATATAGTATTTATTTAAAGAAACGACTAAAAGTAGAAAGTAATTAAAAAAAATTGCAATTCTGCAAAAAAGCATCAAAACTAAACAATTCCCAATCATCAGATTATCAATTTTTATAACATATTCAATCTGGTTTGTGAGGTGTAAAATGACATACACACAGCCTCACCCAGATCAAAATGCCTGTTTTCCGAAAACAATGGAAAATATTAAAAATAGAGATCAACTATTGACATCAAAATTTATTTTTGAAGAGACTTGGAAGCTATACAAACTTCCCAACCACTCAAATATACATGGATAATCACATCAATTGTCAACATTGGACAATATTATATAACTTGAGTCTTTCAAGTTTCAATTGGTTAACAATTGTCTCAATCATTTGAAATGTGTGGGGTTTTTTTTCCATTGCTTTAATTATGTTGTTTTATACAAAATGTAATCTTTATTAGACCTAATAAAATTTGTTTTTAAAGTAAAATTGCAATTCTTTAAGGCAGAACATTTTATAATATATAAATATAAACGTTGTAAGATATATTTCTAATAATCAAAAGAAAGTAAGTTTACGTTCTTCTCGTACTATTTTAAAGTACTATGTTTTTAGAACTGTTTATTTTGATTCATAGCTGTTATATAAAATCATTTAAAATATACTACATTTTAAGCACTAATAAAAGAGATAAATATGTATGCTGTATATATTAATATCATATGTTTTCTATCTACTATATAGCATTGCATTTGTCTGTATGTCTATGTATACAATTTGTAATATCTTTGCCTTCGTAAGCATGTAAATACACTAGGTTGTTCTTATACCCACACACACAGCAAAAAAAAAAAATAATTTTGCTCAGATACTGTTATTAAACCTAATGTGAAATTTCAACTTTGCCCACGTCAATTTTATCGTGTTACAAGTTAAAGATTACTTTAGCTTTCAGGTTTTTATCAAAAGCTACTGTGATCAATAGCGGTGGTTTCAACCTGCTCTTGTTACGCAGTTTAAAATATTATTAAATTCTTGCTAAACTGTACAATCGATTACAGTTCTTAATATTTGCATTTGTTCCCACTTTCTTTCTTTTTTTAAAATCAAACAACTCACATTCTCTTAGGTAAGATGAAAAATGGGAAAACAACAATGCTGTCATTAATGGTTTTGGTAGCTTGTAATCGACCTTCAATATGACTACTTTAATATACACGCACCCTGCTGCGTGTGCAATATACGTCTACCGCAGACTTACTGATGTTTGACGGATCTGATTCAAATCATAACAATCTCTTCTAACGTGAGATTGATGGCATGAATATTAGAGCAAAAGTTCAAATTAGACAAATCAAATTTCCATTTATTTCCACATCTACTGACCTACAAGTATTGAAAGTTATAAAAGACCCACCGAGTTCTGTTCTTGATTACTACAGTAACAATTGCAGGCCGATAATAATTTTAATGACAACCGATTTAACAACTTCACTAAGTTATATGGTCCATAGCGAATTAAGGTTTGAAGTATTAATGATCATAAATATTTTTTTTTGTCTTCTACGTATTTCATTAAAAAAAAAAAAAAAAAACACATCAATCTCATTTGTTTTACTAAACGTTAAAAAATGAGACGGCTATTAGAGAGTTTTATTTGTATGCTTATTAATAGGAAATAAGATCGTTCTAATATTTTAAGTTTAATAGTTTAATTTTACATTTTATTGCCTCAAAAATGTTAACACTTTATTGACAAAGTTTAACTTATGAACTTTTATATGTATGTTAAAGTAAATTAACACAAGACCAATAAAAGCATTATTATTTTCAGTGTAAAATGACAAATATGATAACATTGTAATATAATAGTGTGTTGGCACTAACTTTAGGAAAGCTAGCATATACATAAGGCATAAAGTTTAATGAGGAGATAATTATTGATATTTAAAGATCACAGTTTTATGCAAAGTAGATTTTTTTTTAAATCGAAAGGGGGAGTGAATGGTGTGAAAATTGATTTTTTCGAAGATGCAAAATAGTGTCTTGTTAGCTCTGAGTGTGTCAATATCCTTATGGCATTAGGTTGTAGTATAGAAATTGTTAAAATATATAGTTGTTCAGGCGATGATATGTTGTTCAAGCAGCAGAACTGGGCTAAACTTAAGCTTTTGAACCCAGTAAACTGCAAAAATTGCTAAAGTATTTATAAATAAATGCAATCTTTTCCAGTTAGTTGTATTCATATATAATTTAGTTAATCATGCAGTATTGGCTTGAAAATCATTGACTATCTATTTTAAAAGAAGTTATAGATGTTTGTCTTCTCATATATTGACAATGGTCCTTTGAAACTAATAAATTATGATCAACAAAAGAAGCTGATTTTATAAAATAATGTGGAAGAAGGTAATTAGGTTTGACATTTATTCAGCTGTTGTTAAAAAAAATCTTAAATAAACATGATAAACAAGAGTTAAAAGTTTCTTAATTGAAGCTCAATCTGTTATTCTGCTTCTTAGAATGTCACATGACTTTCCCCATGATTAACCATTTAATTATAATGTTAAATCTGAATTTCAATTTTCATTCAAATGGAATTCTATCAGGGCCAGAAGCAGGTCTGTTTTTTAGTGATTTACATATCATTATCACTTTAGTATTTTTTAATATTATAAAATATTTTGTTTTTTTAATTATCTTCTCAAAATCCATTGATTCTCTTTTAAAGAACTTTCAACTATTGTTTTCATTTCTTTATTATAATTGGAAAAGTTATTTCCTTTTTTTTTTTTTTTTGTGAGCAAAATTTTAATTATTCTCTAGATTTTATTTCTCTTTCTATTCCAAATTTTGAATCAATAATTTTACAACTCATTTTCTAATGATTTATTTTTTCTGTCATTTTCTTTTTACTTTTGTTTGAATTTCTTTTATAATCATTATTATTTCATTTGTTTTAGTATTTAACTATTTCTGATATGTCATTCTTTTTTCAAGAATTATATTGTCATGTGAATGTTGCAAAAAATGGCATCAACCCAACAAATATACTATCTACCCTGCACAAACTCCTAGATTTAGAAAAGCAAGTAAATCTGATGTTAATGATTTAAATCTGGAAAATAAACATTCTGAACCACCATTAACCACTTGGACTCAAGAAGAATTGAAAATAATTAGCACTGACTTTAATAACACCATAAACAAACAAACTTTTTAATACTTTCAAGAAATTCTTCTCAAGAAGGTAAATAGTTATTGCTGCCACAGACAAAAACTTCATGCTGTACAAATTTCCAAGGGAATTATTGTATGAAGCATTAACATCAATCGTGAGTTGGGAAACAATCTCAAGCATTGGGAAGCACCCCAAATAGCAATATTTAGCCATCAAATTTTTTGAGGAATTTCAAAAAGATAGATTTCAAATACAGATCAAAACCCTAGGAAACTATGCATTAATTATTGTTGATCAAAACTTAAAAAATTATATAACAGGCACCATTAAGAACACATATTTTGGCTATACAATCCAAGATTTCCAAAATATGATGCAACCATTCAGAAAAACAATATACTTAATGCCTATTCATTTAAACAATACACCAACCCCAGTGTGGAGTAATAGTTTTAGCTTTAAAATTAAACTAAATGATTCTGCAATCCCAGAGAATATCCCAACTCAAATTATTGATCAGGAAGCAATTCTAAATCTGCACATAAGAGAACTAAGACCACAATGTTTTATATGTGGAGATTGAGGTCATCTTGTAACCAATTGCAACAATTACAAAAGTATTAATAATCAGACAAATAAAATCCAAACACAAATAACAGATAATGCACCCCAACCAATGAGAATATCTGTACCAGAGATAGAAAAAACACAAGAGAACACAAACAATAATCAATGCCAAAAAGAAAGTGACAAAATAGCATTTCAGAATGAAGGCCTGCTAGATTTAACAATCAAAACAATAACTGATGAGCAAGCACCAAACAGAGAAATAAAAGAAACCCTTATAGCACTCTCAGTTCAAAACACTGATCAGACAATTGAGGACAGCAGTGATAAAACAGCAGGAAAGAGAAAAAACACAGTAAAATTAATAACAAGATCACCCATTGTCAGCCAATTCAAATAACAAGAATTAAAAACAAAACATCAAAAGCTATAATGCAATTAATTAAACCATGTCTACCTCCAATAAAAAATACTTCAGACCCCAAAAAACCCTGAGCATTCATCAAAGAAAAATAGGCAAGCCAAAAAAAGTAAAAACTGAGGAAACCTATCAAGAAAATGCAATGATAGAAAGCCAATTAAGCTACTCAACAAATGGAGAATTGGAACTGGACTACCAAGATACCCTAGAACAATAAGCAATATTAAAACAAGTCCAACAATCAGTAATATTAAGCTAATTTCAGAATACAAACATATCTACTACACACAAATATGATGAAGCTGAAAATTGCTGTAATTAATATAAGGGGGTTAAATTCAACCTTAAAAATCACAAAGCTCAAACAATGGATTTCAACCACACAAACACATATACTTGGATTATTGGAAACAAAAAGCTATGATGGTTCACAAACTGATACAATGAAATATTTAGCCAAAGAGGGGTTATGTGTGTGCTACAGGAATTCCTCATCCCCTTCAGCAGGCACATGTCTACTCATATCCCTAACTACCTTTACACATCTTTCAAAATAATATGCATAAAAAAATCAATGTTATAAACACACATATGATGATTAATCAATGAACCACTTTACATTGGATATGTCAAATATTAAAGTCATTAAATCAGTGTGGAAAGAATCTGAACCCAATATTTAAACATTTAAGTAAGACTGAGATCATAACTGTTTGGCCTTTCAAAATTCTAACCTTCCCATGACTTAGGCAATTTTATGCCCAAATATTATGTATTTAAATTGATATGACTATCATGTAAATAAACGTATTTGATGTAAAATTATGAAAAAAACAATGTACTCAATGTAAAACTTCTTTAATGCAATAAAGTTACTTTTTGAAACATAATAATAATAAGGATGATGATGATGATGATAACAATAATAATAAATTTTAATAAAAAATATTTTAATTAAAATAAGATGCATAAAAACTCTTGATTATGAATAATATAATAATCTCCTAGGATAACCTTCAAATACCAAGAATGAAAAAGGAATTTTATGGCCACTCAGAATATTCCATTAACAACCAAAAACAATGTTTCTTAAATAAATCAAATAATATTCTCTTATAAGAACTGTCTTATGTTAAATAATTGCAGTTAAATTATAGTGATTAGTAAAATCTTGAGAAAAGAATAAATATTTTATTCCTTAGATGCATTCTCAATATCTGTAAATCATTATAACTACAGTGATTTACTATCTTTAATTTGTGTGATTATATCATGAATAATCAAAATGAAATATAATTGCATAATGAATTATACAATGTTTAGATTTCTGAATAAATGATGTGTGAATAAGATACCACCAAGACTCTAAAATAAGACTAATATAACATTTATTTACAATAAAACCATTTAACAACGCTAACACTATAGGAAATTTATAAAATTGAAATGAGCTGTTTAATTATAATACAATGCATTTTGTCCCATTAGAGAAATACACTTTCAAAGTTTGTAGCTTAAAGCTATAAATAAAAATAAATTAATAAATTAAATGTTCACCAACTATTGTTTACTTTGGTGAACCAATGTACACCTCATGAACACAGATATTGTTATAAGAAGTTTCATCTTTATTAACTAATAAAACTTAAATTACTATTGGCATTATTATTACAAAAATGTCTATACCTTCCTAAATGGAATAGTTTTATTAACATAAACATTATTACTCAAGTTTTATACTCTCCTGCATGATAAAGTTTTTTTTAATTATCATAAACATTATTTTACAAATTCAATACCTTCTTAACAGTAAAATTTTTATTAACTAGTACATTATTTTAAAAATTTTATAGTTTTCTAACTGATGAAGCTTTTATTTAACTTATTAATCATTTCAACAAGTTCTGCATTTGTATATAATTACTCCATAATATTGTCTCAAACAATGAATAAATGTAAATATTATTAATGTGTTACAAATCCAGAAATGACTTGCTACCAGATAATGATGATGATATATATTGCTTATTTAGACTAAGAAATACAATTTTGAAATTTTGAATAAAGTAGTTATTGGTTTTATTTTCTATAATGCTGGAAAAGCACAGCAGAACAGATTTCTATAACAGGACCATCTACATTTATACTAAGAGTAGTCAAAAGTGCACCAGAAGAAAAGATGTCACTCTTCAAAAACATACAACCATATCAATTTCTATAACAGTACAGATGTATAATACACCATACATGGTTACAGTACAAAAATATGATAATTTGGAAGAGAAAAGATTAATATGGCAATAAACCTAGTGATTGCATAAATCCAAACAATGCACATATACTCTAAGGTAAAGTGAATATGCCAGAATCTTTGTGTCTGAGCATATGAGAAGAATAGGAATGAACCATCACAAATACTAGAAACAATAAGGTTTGACTCAAATAAAGCATTTATACTAGCATAAAATATAAAGATACACACCACTCAAAGAAAATACCATTGATAAAAGACCAGACTCAACATCTCTTTCAAAAATATATGGACTATCTAAATCAATATCATCAAGAGAGAGGCAAGGCTCACATTCCTTGGAAACATAAACTGACAAGATAAATTTATAAAACTAATTATAATCTTTTAATAAATGTAATAAATGTTAATTGATGTATAAAACCAATAAGATAATTATTTTGTGTCAAATACGACTTAATAAAATATAGTCTTAAATAGTTAATAAAGAATATACATCATGTTTTCATGGCTTTCTTATAAGTATTCATTAAAATAGATAAATTGCAATGGGAAACATAGTAATAAACTTAAAATGATATAATACTAAAATCATTATATACCATAATAAAACACTCAATATTATTGATGAAGCCAGAATCATAGACCTCATGAGCATCTGGATTTGTTGTAGTAAAGTTCCATTTTGTAGCTTGTTTAATACCAAATAGCAAGTTGGGTCTGCCACTTTACTTTGTACTTTTACTGTTATACTGATATTAATGTAGAAAGATTTAAATGTTAAAACTGAAATCTAATAATTTATTAATATAAAAACATCTACATGTCAGAAATTTTCAGGTGATTCAATAAATATCAAAGACCTGTACTAGAAAATGTTTAGCCTCCATGGCATTAACAGTTTTAGTTTTTTGTAATCTGCTTTTCACATTATTTGTGAGATTATTTTGAAAAAATTTTAAAATAAAAAAAATATGATTTTTTTATTAGTTTATTACATATATATAATTATTTTTACACAATTATTGTTTGATGATTATTTAAAAATGAATACATGTATACATTTTTATTTCTTTTTTAATTTTAAAAATCAAAATTTATAAATTATACTGAAATGTTAACAAAGAATATTAAGGTAAATATGAACTAGAATATATAAAAAAATGATTACATAATGTCATTTACTGTCAAAATCAACATTGTGTTAAATTTCTTTAAGATATTCCAAAAATTTTAAAGAAAATTTTATAGATTTATCCAACATTAACATTAATTCATTTGCACTTTAAAAATAAATTTAAAATAAAAAAGATTTTGTTGATTTTCTGAAAGCTATTATCCTTTAGATTGTTCAATAAATTCTATATCTTTTGTTCTTATTACAATTCATTTTTTTTAAATATTTGTTAAATACAAATATAATTTTTTAGACTGTTTTTCATTTGTAACATTATATTAAAAAAATCAAAATCCAATGCATGAAGTACAATCAAAAGAAATTTGCTAGTAGTCATATATATATACTGCCGATGCATGAGATCTATTAAAGAATGAATGTACAGAGCATAGATAATAGAAATTAGATAATCTATTACATATATATATATATATACAACTTTGCAATTAATAAAATCTATTTCTACTTACTACTCAAATGAAAAACATTTAACTTTGGCTTTCCCGATTTAAGAATAAACAACTTTTAAATCAAATTAAAAAAAAACAAAAACAATAAAAGTAAATTTGGAAAATCTTAAAATTAGAGGTCAAAAATTAAAAGCAAAAAAAAATTTTCAAAGAAGATAAAGTAATATTCTTTTATTCCAGGCATACAATTTAGAAGTAATATAAAATAGAAAACTTTCAAGGGACTTTTGAAGAAATTAAGTGATATTTCTTTATTTTAAAAACTTTTGTTTACAATTAAGAGTAGTACTATTATGATTTGAAGGTAAAAATAAATGAAATTGATTACTGTAATATTGATGAATGGAATTCATGTATTTATATTTATTATTGTAGTTGTTTTCACACTTGAGTGTATTTGCAGATGTAATATTGATTGTTTTATAAAATTGTACTCAAAGTTTGGCATTGTCTAGATATGATTAGTCCAAGATTATGTCTCCTTTAAATCCAGTCACTCACACACAAACAACAGCTATTGATTAATTTGCTATTGTTGTTATGTTGTTGGTTATTTACTGCCGATGATATGCTTATTACTTATACTGGATTTTATGCTGATTTTTCTGATTTCCTGTATTCATTTGATGATGATTATTCATTTATTGAAGTTATTTGCATTACTCCTCACAACACATTTCCATACCATTCCCATATATTTACAATCTTTATTAAAATATGTTTGCATTTACATCACCATCTATGTGTATTTATTTGAAATTCCAAAGTGAAATTCTGGTATGCCTAAGAATTTCCAATTTTATGAAAACAATACACATAATTTTAGAGCTGATGGCCAATTTGCTTTTGCATTACTTTGGGATTTGTGTAATTTTAATTATTATATGCATATAATAAAATAAGATGAAGAATAAATGATAAAAACTAAAAAAAATCTTGAAAATAATTTATCGTTCTTTTATTAAATATTTGTGCAGATATGTAAATGTGTGTATGCGTGGGAAAATGTATTTGGACATATTAAGTATTATATATAGTCATGATATAAATTTGAAAATGTTAAATCTCATAATGTAAAAAAATAATCACATGATAATCAAAGTTATTCAGAGGAATCACAAAAGAAATGAACTAAGCAGAATTGTTTCATTTACTTTATCAAAGTGAGACATTTTTTTTTTTTGTAATTTTTAAAACTACATCAATGGTGGAATCTACTATTCTTGTCCGAATAAACAATGTTAAACTGCATTGAAATATATCACATCAGTTTATAATCAACAGCCTAATTTTTTAGAGTTTTAAATAAGTTATCAGAGAGAAAAATTACCAGAGAAGAATTATATTATTACAAAGATTGAAAAATCTTGATTTTAACGTCGTAACAATTTAATTTGGTTTATTAAATTATAAACTTAATTGAAATCTACATAAAAATGCTAGAAGCAAGGAATTTGTTATAAGTTGCAAATGTAATTCTTTTATAAATTGTTCTTTTCTTTTTACTTTATAATTGGGTTTAAAATTAACCTTTTTTAAAAAAAAACAATCAGCACGTAATTTTAAATCTTTTTACTGCCGTTAGTTTGAAAATTATCAATGGGGAGGGGGGGCATTTGTAAAAAATATAAATTATCTATTATTTTAAAAATGTGTCCAATTTTTAAAATTTGCAATAAATCACTGTGAAATTTAATTTAAATTGTCTTAATTAAAATATGCAAATGAAAAGTTTTATTTGAATTTAATAAATTTAAACATTCTTCGTTTTTTTTTTTGACGTAATATAGGAAAAGAAATTGTTAAAAATGAGCAACAATAACAAAAAAAAGTAATTAGTCTTGAGTAGAACTGAAAATTATTTGAAATTATTGGAATGCTAATTTTATTTCAATTTTTTATGCGATCTTAATGATAGAAGAATTTAATCGGTTCTGCTCTTAAATTTGATTTAATTCTAGAGAGAAATCCAGATTTTTTCAAAGAGCAGATTTTTCAAGTAAGCTTAGACTTTTTATATAGATAATTCTTAGGCAAACCAATTATCAATCGTATTGGGATCCACATGTAACAATATTTTATTACCTGTTTTGATACATTTGGTTAATGAATATTAAACAGTGTCTTATTCATTTAAAATCATGCCATCTCATGCTTGCTAATTCATTCCATACACAAAATGCATCACTGTTAAAGGACTGCCATAGTATTAGTTTTTCAAAATAGTTAGAACTGGAGATAAATAAAAGTATATAACAAATGACATTTGTCCACTGGTATGTCTGTTAATACATCAGTCATGTAAATATATAAAATGATTATTATAAAATAATATAATAAATTATGTAAATCATAATATTAAGAAGCTAAGTAATATATATAATATTTTGTAATGATCAACTTTTCAAGCTTCTCTATATTAAATTTAATTAAATATTTCACAAAATAATTTTCTAATCATTAATCTTAAAAAAATATGATCATTTACAATTGTGCTCAAAATACATATTGTAATGGTCAGACTACGATATTCCACAATTTTTAGATTGTCTTTATTTATTTATTTACATAAATTACACAAGTGCCATCTGGCTTTAAGCATCAGGTTGTAAATCAACACTTGTATATATAAAACAATATTTTATTTAATATGGTATTATAATCATTATGCAGCCCCATTTGTAATGCAGGTTTATGTCATGGGGAGTATAAGATGCACCTGATGAAGGTGGGTAGAACAGAATCCTTTACCTAAACAAAGTAACATTTTATGCAGTAATAATTTATTTACAAGTCTACATATTAATTGACATATAATTTATTTTCTTTAACAAAATTAACAAATCATGTAACAGTAATTTATTTGCAAAGTATAATCCTTAATAGATAAGCAAATTTATTTCTTTAACAAAATCCTTTGATCTTTATACTTCATAGTATCAATATATTTATAAATATAATGACACATTCATTGTACCTTTACCCTGGTGTCAATTTCATAAATATAAACATTCTTTGACACTTATGTCTTTCATATTGTATATGGGATAGATATCAACACTATCTTTATCACAATAATAATAACAAATAATCTTTTTTATGATTTTAATCCTAAACATAACCAATTTATAAAATAATTATAAAAAGATGACCTTTTGGTCCTAACCCTAACTGAATAAACCGTCTATACAATAATTATAAGGAGTGGTCTTTTGATCATAAACCTAATTTAATACAACTACAATTTATAAAGGGGTGACTAGTTCTGACAGCAATTTGTAACTCATCAAATTGATAAAAATTTATTCTCTCATAAGGATGTGAACATATGTAAATTATTAAACATTAAACAAACAACTGCATATATATATATATATATATATATTAAATAAACAACTGCATATATATAAATCCATCTATATAAAATTCAATTTTTAGTGCTCAAATATAAGTTTAGCTATGAACAAATGAGACTAATAGAAATAACATCATGAATTATGGTTATTTGAGATGTAGGCAATTTATATGTGTATTTTTATGTGATTATCATTATTTTTATTTTTTCCTCTTATTAATAATTTATCTAAAATTCATAAGCTTAGTATACATATGTGATATATAATAAACAGCATTTTTTCTTTATAAATAATTTTAACAAGTAAAGAGAAATCATTACAAATTCTTTTTTTTTACTTTTTTTTTAAATGAGTTTTTTTTTTCCAAAATAATATCCAAATAACAAGACTTATTTACAATTCAGATTAGATAAAATAAATTACAAATCAGATTTTAAATATAAAACTCATCAAAACAAAATAATTGTCATTTATTTATTTTTGAGACATATTATAAATCCATTTAGGGTGATAATATAGACTTGTAATTTTTAACTGTCATTTAAATAAGAGATATTTCTTTATTTCTGATGAAATTCTTCAAATATCATTCAAAATGTTCCAGATTAGATCTAATCAACTGTTAGTAGTGTTCCTTCTTTTTATTCACAAAGCATGTTGAAGATATTGGGATTTGAATGAAGTAATATACTCTTCTGATTAGAATAAAACAAAGTCAAATTTATAAGAAAAAAAGTTATTTTAATTTTTGCCCATTCATTTCATTAAATTTGTATATCATTTTACTTATAAAAAAAAACTTTTTTTATTGAAATGAATAATGGATTGTTCATTTCAAATTCTCAAACTTAAAAACAAAACAACAACAAAGAAAAAATAATGGTACTTATTAAAAGTTTTTTGTGGGATGTCAATTGGGCATTTTATAAATTGTTTATACAGACATTGCTTGATAGAGTAAGATTGTTTAGGTGTAGTTTGATAATAAAATCTATCTGGAGGCTTTTTTGTGGTAACTGTGAAAAAGAAGCAATTAGTGTGGGAGAAAATTGTATTTTATTTCTCCAGTTATAAGTAAAGTTGGTGATCAGTAAAATTTTGGTTATGCATAATTCTGTATAAATAACATACATCTGTATAACACAAGGATGTAATGTTTTATTGACACTGTTGGATTTTTTATCTAATACATTAATCAACATGAGAGGCAAGTCTCCATTTAATTTTTATGTTAACAAGGATTCCATTTTATTTAGGGATAAAATAAACTCTGAGCTATTTTAATTTGTATTTGTTTATTTATCTGAGAAATTATGGCTGAAATTTGATATAGTACATCACATTTTTTTGATCCATCTAACTTTTGTTGTCAGACTTTGGTCATTTATTTGAAGGAGTTCATGTTTACTTTGCATATTTTTCTCAAATAATTTTGATTCTAATTCAATTAAAAGTTCATCACATATTTTTGGTACATCCTATGACTTTAAAAACAATTAAGCCTGTTCATTGTCCATGATATGATCCATTGTTTCTTCTTAAATCTGTACTTGCTCAGTTTGTTCATTTATCTTATGCTAATTTTTCTCATGTTTTGGTCTAATGCTTCTAGTTTTGATTCAATCTGTTTTAAAGTATGTTCCATCCATTTTTGATTTTTTTCTATAGTTTTATTTGTTCTATTAATCTCAATTCCATTTATTTTTGATTATGTTTAATTAAACTTTGATTTTATTTACTTTTGGTTATATTTCATAAATTTTTGATTATCTTTCATAGTTTGGTTTATTTGCTTTTGATTATCTTTTTGATTATTTTCCATACTTTGGTTTTATTTTCTACATCTGCTTTTGTTTATCTTTTTGATTATGGTCTATATTCAATTCCAACTGTCTAAATAATGTATTAATCATTTGCATCATGTCTAATTGTGATGGTGTTGCAGTATTCTCATACATTTTAAATATTTCTTTATTAATATCTTTATGGTTTATTTGACTGCATGAATCACTACTGGATAAACATTGCCCATATTTGAAGTTTCTAAACTATCTTCTTTAGAGCTAGTTTCAGAAATATTTGCTTTCAATATTTCCTGATGCTTTTCATTCTTTTTAGTTTAATTCTCCATTTTAATAATCCTCAAAAAATTTTAAATGCAATAAACTTACTATGTGCAATACGATTATAACTGAATACACCACCAACAATTCTAGATCATCTTTTGGAATATCCTGAAATATCATATACATGTGTATATCTTCTTCATGGTGTCACTTGATTTGTTCTACCTTATTGATGTACTTTTTTTTTGTTTGGCAAATTAATTACAATATAGAGAAAAAAATATTGTCTAGTCAATAATATTGTTCATTTTTCTCAGGCAAATAGGAGTTGATAACAGATGCATCTGTGCCCAATCATTGGCAAGCAAAAGTTTACAAATGCTGGCTATTATTATATAATGGTTAGACAAGGATATTTAATAATTTTTACATTTTTCTATTTATTTACATAAATTATCAGGGCACCACCTGGCTTTAAGCACCAGAGCATAAATCAACATTTGCATATATAAAACAATATTTTATTTAAAATAGTAAAATAACCCATTTCACAGCTCTATTTGTAATTCATGTAGATTGTGGAAGACATAATCTACTTCTGATGAATAAGTGTAGACCAGAACTCTGTACATAAACAAAGTAACAAATCATGCAATAATAATGTATTTAAAAGTGTACTTATTAATTGACGTACAATTTATTTTCTGTAACAAAATCAACAAATCATGCAACAGTAATTTATTTACAAAATATAATCAATAATTAATATGCAAATTATTTCTTTAACAAAGTCCTTTAATCTTTATACATCAAAGTATCTATATATTCATAGATAATATAAAACATTTGCTGTACCTTTAACCCTGACTTAAATAAACTTAAATAATTCTATACATGTATGAGTTCATAAATATAATCATTTCTTTGATTTGTATGTCTTCTAGTACTTACACATATGTTCTATACAGGATAGTCATCAATGCTATTTTTATTACAATAATCATAAGTAATAAGCTTTTTAAAATCCTAATCTCAAACATAACCACTTATATAATAATAACTATAAAGGAGTGAGTGGCCTTTTGGTTCTAACGCTAACTGAATAAATCTTCTATACAATAATTATTAAAAGTCACCTTTGATCCTAAATCTAATCTAACTACTATTCATCAGGGATTATTACTTCTGAGATCAATCTCTAACTCATTAAACTAATAGAAATGCATTCTTCCATGTGAATGTGAACATATGTAATCTATTAAAAAACTGGGTATATATAAATCCATCTACAAAAATTTAATTTTCAGTAAACAAATATAAATTTAACCATGAACAAATGAGACTAATGGAAATATGTACATTGTTAACTATGGTTATTTGAGACTAAGGCAATTTATATATGTGCATTGCATATACATGATTATCATTATTTCTTTAATTTTTACAGTTATATGCTATAAATAAAGTCCTTTTTGGATTAAACCATTTTTTAAATTTCAAATTGATGAAATATTATTCATCATTGTCAAGATTAAGTTCATAATGATAAACTGATAGATATTAAGGAATACTGACATTAAGCATGAAGTAAAAAACAGTCATTTTTGTATATATTTGATGGATGACTATTCAGAATATGTGGATTAACACACTTTTTTTTCCTTCAGTTTTATAATGAATTGATTCAAGTTGATATTAGAAGAAATAAATAAAATAAATGACCTCCACAAGGCTGAAATGCATTGTGTTTCATCAGATTTATTTAAATAATCTGGTCTTCTTAATATTTCAATAGACTCTTTCATGGGTCTTAAATCATACTTTTTCAAATTAGCAAATATTTTAACATTATTAAAATCAGATGTGGGACTAATTTCTAAAACATGCAAAATAAAGCCTGATGTATTTAACTTTTGATTGAAGACATTTTTATGCTCCCATATTCTGACATTAATTTATCTACTGGATTGAGACATAAGATTTTATAGACATCTTGGTATTAAAACATTATCAAACTCTTCATTCTATAATCAATAGATGCATCACTATGGATTTCACTGGATAACATTATTGTATGGATAGTTTAAAACTGTTTTAACAGCTTGGGTACGAATAGGAAGTGATGATAATTTGATGCCTTAATGGTTTAACACTTTGGTATTCTAAAAGTACTCAGTCTGAGATTTACAGAAAAATCATCAATGTTATCCTAGTGAAAATGATAGTCTTAATATTAAAATTAGATAGCCTTCTATTGATTTTATCAGTGAATTCTTTAATATAAGGTTAAACAATTCTATAACTAGTTGAGATGCTAATTCTATCATCCTTTTTCTTCTTAGTATCAATGCTGTGTAAAACTTTGTTTTTTTATTGTAACCATTAGAAAATAAAATATTTTTAGTTAGTTCTATTTCTTGAACAAGATGACCTTTAACAAACTAAGATTGTTGTTTGTCACATAAAATGTATGAATAAAATAATGATGATGATTAAAATTGAGATATCTATTTGTATGGGTGGATTTTCTATAAACAGATATTGATAAACAATCATGAGATTCTTATGCAATAAAAAGATCTAAAAAAAGAAGATTTTTTGTTATTTTCAACTTCCTTGGCAAATTTAATATAAGGATGCTATGTATTAAGAAAATTTAAGAAAAGAATTCAAGGTATCAATACCATGAGAACCATGTAACAAATGTATCATCCACATATCTAAGACAAATATAAGGTCTTTTACCAGCTGCATTTAATACTTGAATTTCAAATTTATTCCATGAAGAAATGAGTTCTTACAGCTGACAGTAAAGAACCCAACATTCTTTAATTTGTTTATACTTTTGAAAGTCATGAATTAGAAAATAAGAGACCTTCTATTTGGCTCAGATATGGGGATAATATATTTGGTATATGAACTCATAGTATTGATGCACTGAATTTATTTTTTTTGCTTTTTTTAATGGATAACATCCTAATTTTAAGTTAATCATGGGCGTTAAAAATAAAACATTTTTTTTCGAGATATCTGTTTATAAAAAATCCACTCATATAAACAGGTATTTTATTTTTTATTTTTATCAACATCTTGCTCATATATTTTCAGAGACAAATAGTCATTTGATGAACATATATAGTTTTTTTTCTGATAAAGATAATCTTGCTCAAAAAAATAGAATTAAAAGCATTCTATGTTATAATAGTTACAATAAAAACATCATGTTATAAACCTTTACAAAGCTTGATACTAAGAAGAAAAATGATGAAATTGACAACTCATCCACTTATAGAGTTCTTTTACCTTTTATTAAAAGAATCACTGGTAAGATCTGTAAAATATTATCTAATTTTTATGTTAAACCTATCTTTTCCACTAGCAAAAATATTGATTATTTTTTCTGTAAACCTAAAAACTGAGTACTTTTGGAATACCAAGTAATCTATGAAATTCCAAGTTTACAATGCTGAAGAAGCTACATATATCAATCCAATAGATACATTAATGTGAATTAGGGAGCATAATAATGCCTTCAATGAAAAACTAAATACATCAGCTTTTACTTTTCATATTTTGAGAAATTGTCTACACACCTGATTTTGATAATGCTAAAAGTTTTGCTAATTTAAAAAAGTATGATTTGAGAGCCATGCGAGAATCTATTGAAATAAAAAGACAGTGGTTTAAATAAATCTGATGAAGCACAATGTATTGCACCCTTGAGGAGACAACTTATTTTATCTTTCTTCTAAAATCAACCTGAAATCAATTAATTGTAAAACTGGAGGAAATAAATTTTTTTGTTAATCTACTTATTCTTGATAATCGCCATCAAATATATATAAAAATGATTATTCTTTATTTCACACTTAGTCTCATTATTACTTAAGACCTAATAGTTCTTCATTAAGATCTGAACCTTGTCAATTATGAAGGAATAATATTTCATTGAAACCTCAGGAATTTAAACAAAATAATACATAGTTTAACTCTATAAAGACTTTATACATACACACACGTATATATTATACTAATGTTTTCATTTACTGATAGGTGATTATTATTCGTATATACAGAGCCCACAGGGACATATAATTATTTTTATTTCAATTTCATATAACAATTATTTTTATTTCAATTTCATATACACTCCCTAACACACTTACACACAGGCATATGCATATATATATATATATATATATATATATATATATATATATATATATATATATATATATATAATATATACATATACATGCACATATAGAAAAGCAAAGTCAAATAATAAAAAGTTATATGATGATTAAACATTAAATTAATTAAATATTTCTGTAGTCTTATTTAAATTGTGTTTAAATCATATTTACAAGGTAGAATGTTCTTATGTATTCATTTTAATAATTTTTAAAAGAACTTAATTCAATTTATGTATAAAAATAAAATTAAGCAACAGAAATCAATATGTAATATTTTGTCGTGATGTTAAATTTTATTATTCTATATTTTATAGTTTTTAAATATGATTGAAAGTAAATTAAATAATGTTTCATGAACATCAATATCAGCTAAATATTTGACTCACAATTATCATTTCCTGGCTTTGTTTTCTAATATCTATTATAGGCTGCAAATACAAGTACAATCTTTTTTATTTGCATAATAGTTAGACAATGATAATAGTAGTTGGGAAGCATTGCAACATCTGCTAGATATGTAGATAAAATTTATACAACACATGCCACACATACAACTGATATTTAATTCCTAATCATATTAAAAGTTTAATAATAATAATAATTAAAAGTTTAAGTAAAATAAATATGTATGACATTTAGATAGTTTCATTACTTTAAAGTATTGTACATTGATTTAGTGCTTCTACATTCTATTATTACATGTTTATAAACAGTTAAGTTATTTGCAATGTTATTTTTTTCAGATCGAACTCCTTTCTTATTTGAAGAGATCTTAGTGGGATTTTCCTTCATATCTACAGTCTTATTCTTACAATTAAATCTTTTTTTTCCATGTCATACATTGAGAATCTTAACATTATTTATTAAAATTGTAAGCTTTTAAACAACAGTCATTCTAAAAGTTAATATTTGAACTATGTAAAATAGAAAAATGAAATATTAAATTTTTTTTAACTATAACAATGACATTTATTTTTAGTTGTTGTAATTTTATCTATTCAAAAAGTTAGTAGAATAAAATATTAAATATTTGAATTATGGTTTTTAAATAATAAAAAAAAAGGTTAGTTATCATTGAAGAAAGAAAATGTATATTAAAATTAAACATTATCTTTATTGTTATTAAAATATCTTTAAAAATTTCTTTACTATTATTGACAAAATGCAATTTTTGTTTTCAATAATAACTACTCCCAATTTATCTGAACAAACTTGTCTACTTAAAAATAAATGTTTTCAAATAAAATCAAATTGTAGTCACTAGATTTTTGGTTTAAAATAAGTGCTTTCCAAAAAAGTTACATAAATAATCTTGAATATGTCAAAGAACGAGTCATAATTACAATTTTATTTTTGAAGAAAATTTTCAGATATTTGCAACTAAAGAAAGAGAATTTTCATCAAGCGTTGTTAGCCGAGAGGTCATCGCAACCACCTTGCAAGCAAGTAGTTGGTTGCAGACAGTTATGGGTTCACCTTCCAGCCAATGCTATGACATATGAAAAAAAAAAGAAAGAAAGAGAATTTAAATATCATAATGTATAGTTTTTAATTTATTTTTAGTGGATTTTACATATTATGTAATCCAAGTATTTTCTCTTTTTTTTTTGGTTTTGTATTTATGTGACAAGCTAAATATTTATTTTTTGCTGTTCAATAAAATTTCAATTTTATATAAAATTGAAGCCATATTTCTTATATGATCAATTTTATTGTATTATAAAGATAAAATACATTTAAATAAGAATTAGATTATTAAATATATTGTAAAATGCAGTACACATTTTTGAATTTATTTTTGATAAAGTTTACTATTGCATGTGAACAAAGTTTTTTTTAAAGTATATAATGAATAAATATTATTTTATTATTTATAAGAATGGTTACATTTCTGGTAGAAGATATTTTATCTTAAGTAATGTAAAAATTATATTATTATAATGTTAAATATAAATTACTTATGTAAATTTATTCTAATTAACATAATGTTCAGTATACTATGTGATTATTAATATAGTATATGAACATGAATGGGCTGCTCATCAATACACATTAGCTAGTGTGGTGAGTTTATTGGCTTTTTATCTCTGAGGTTAAGATCAAAAACATTATGGTCTTTTTTCTCAGTTGCCTTATAAGGCAGAATGAGTGTGTATGAATGCAATTTTTTTCTAATAGATATTTATAATCATGATAGATAAAAATAAATCATAGCTCTTATTCCCAGGAGGCTGTAAAGTCATCAGCAAAGGCAGTGGTTAATGGCTAAAACAGAGGATACTAAGAATCCTCTGATTGCAGACCCAGGCTGTTATTTGATGATGAATTTTTATTTAGGTACTTACAACTGCATATCACTTTCAAGTGGAGTAAGATTGCAAGAATTGGAAGAAGAATTGTCCCATATTAAATGGGACATTATTAGACTTTGAGAAGTTAGAAGAAAAGATGAAGAGGCAATTGATTTAAAAAGTGGACATGTACTTTAATGAACAAATATTGGAAATACAAGAGGACTAGGATTTATTACAAATAAAAAGTGGAAGAACAACATTTTGGAGATTGATGGGGTATCAGACAGAGTAGCAAGATTATTTATTTAACTTAATAGCAGTTATCAAATGCAGATAATTTAAGTTTATACTCCAACAATTTCTCATAGTGATGAAGTAATAGAAGATTTTTATATGGATGTATGAAAGACTTTTGAATCAGACCAAACAACATTTTAAAATTGCTATGGGGGACTTAAATACTAGGATTGGTAAAAGGTGAAACATGAAAGTGCTGTAGGTAAATTTGGTTATGATAATAAAAATGTCAAAGGACATAGACTAGCATAGACTTGTGGAGTTTGCAAAAAAAAAAAAAAAGAAAAACTTTATATTATGAATTCTTTTTTTTTTTTTTAGAAAAATGTTGAAAGGAAATGAATGTAGAAGCCCCCAAATAGAGGTAAACCAGAATTGGATTATATTCTGACTAACAAAAATACATATTTCAAGATTGTAATGTCCTTAATAAATTCAACACAGGAAGCGATAATCTTTTAGTGAGATGTAAAATACATGTTACTAGAGAGGCACCAATTATTAAAGAAAAACAATATTCACAGTTGATATTCCTAATCTTCAGACATATTCTAATAAATTTAAATTAGAACTTACAAATCGTTTTCAAATATTAGTGGATTTTGAACATAATTCAGATTTGAATTAAATTAATAGGAAAAAAAAAACTGATATACTTTTAAAAACTGCAACAAAGATAGGTGATAGAAAAAAATCAGCAACTGACCAATGAAATTTCTACTAAGACTAGATAATTTATGAAGAAAAAAAAGAATATGAAAATATATTAAAATAATGCATTAAGAAGGATCGAATATCTTGAATTTTGTAAAATGGTGTGAAATAAGAGTTGATAATGATATTAAAAAGTATAATAGTGAACTAGAAAGGAAAGTATAGTGTAGAATAAAAGTCTTAAGAGTGTAAAACAAAATTTTGGTGTTGGTAGGAAACTTATTTCTGTAATAAGCAAAAAAGATGGAACTATTATTAAAAAAGAGAGATGACATCATGAAATGGGTATAAGCATTTTATCAAGAATTATATAGTAATAAAGAATAAGTACCTCCTACAACTATTATATCTTCGGAAATGTCCAGAATTTTAAATGAAGAAGTGAGACATGCAATTAAATTTATGAAGAAGAAAAAAGTTCCAGATAATGATGGAATTATAATCAATATCTTAAAAGAAACAGGTGAAGAAATATAATTTTTTTTGGCAAAGTTATATACTAAATGTCTAAATGATAAAGTTGCACCAGATGATTAGAAGAATGCAGTATTAATATCAATAATTAAAAAAGATGGTAGCAACAATATTAGAAATTACAGACTTAACAATATTTTATCAAATTTATACAAAATTTTTACCAAAATAATTACAACTCATCTACAGAGAACTTTGGATTTCAACTAACCAAAAGAACAAGCTGGATTTGAAAGTGGTTTTAGTACAATGGATCATATACAAGTATTGAAAGAAGTTAGAGAAAGGACTAATAAATATAAGATGCCATTATTCTTTGAATTTGTAGCTTATAAAAAGGCATTTGTATTTGTAAGCATTTCTTCAGTAATTAAAGCACTGGATTATCAAGGTATAGATCCAGGATATTGTTATATTCTGAAAAATATTTATAAAAATGCAACATCAACAATTAGATTACATAATGATATTAGGAAGATTAACATTCAAATGGGTTTAAGACATGATGACTCCATATCATCAAAACCTTTTACAACAATGCTGCAATGAATAATTTATTGATTAAAATGGAAAACTAAATGAGTAAAAGTAAATGGAGATTATTTAAGTCATTTAGATTTTGCAGATGATATAGTTTTTTTTTTTCAAATAATGCTTCAGAGCTTCAGGAAATGTTGTAAGAGTTATCAGATAAAAATATAACAGTAGGACTAAAAGTAAATATTAAAAAGATTAAAATAATGTTCAATGGCTTTTCTCAGATGAAAATAAAGATTGATAATGATGAGTTAGAAGAATGTAACAACTACAAATATTTTGAGCAGATTATCACTATAGATGAAAATATAATGGATGAAATTAATCATAGAATTAAACTTGTTTGGGGTGTTTTTGATGGAAATAATTTAATATTAAAAGGAAATATACCTATGTGTTTGAAAAGGAAGGTTTTTAATAAAAGTTCTTACTTTTATGGATCTGAGACATGAACACTTAATATAATAGCCATACAATGACTACAGATCACTCAAAGAAATATGAAGAGATGCATGTTAGGAGTAGCAGTAAGAGATCAAAAATGCAATATATGGGTAAGAGAACAAACAGATATTACTAACATCATTGAAAGAATTAAAGGACTGAATTGGAGTCAGACTGGATATATTGCTAGAAGAAATCATTATAAATGGACAATTGATATCTTAAATTTGATTTAAAAGATCCAGACTGTGACCACATGTGAGGTGGATGGTTGAAATAAGAAAGTGTGCAGGGGTGATATGGAGAAGAGAGACTAGAGATTGGAGAGGATGAGTTGAACTTGGAGAGAACATCCTGCAGTGGACTGATAATTTGTTGATGATGACCATGTTGAAAAATTTTTTTTGAGCAATTTATTATTGCATATAATCAAAGTTGGTTTTTTTAATTATATAATAAATAGCACTTTTTTGTGTGGAATAAATCTTGCTATTTATTTTCAGACAAGGAAAATATAATGCTTTCTTAACATCAGAATTCTATTCCATAAGTATGATGAAATGATCACTATTATAGAAAAAAAAGTCATTATTTTTATAATATTGCTATAGGAGATAGTTGTTTTTTTAAAGTAGTGGGTATAAAGTAACTTTGCACACTGTAGTAAAAATTTTCATAAGAAGCCCATCTATTAGAAAATAAGGTTATATGACTATATTATATATTTTACATAAATATAATTATTACTAAAAATAATTTGTAAGCAATATTATTGCTAAATAGTTAAGTATTTGAAGTACAGTATATCAATTTTAAATTTTTATATATTGCGTTGTATATATTAATTTAATGATTTGTAAACATTAAAATATAATAAAAATTTTCAATCTAATAATATAAATAATGTTTTCACCAATATGCAAATTGGATTCTTGCATTTGAAGAATAACAATAATATTTGTCTGACTTACATTAATCCAAAAGCTAAACTACTTTTGAATAATATTCTAATTGTTGTAAGACTAGTATATCAGACATAGGTGTTTTGTATAAAGAAAATTTAAAATATAACAACTATAATTTTTCTTAAATGACCATATATTTCCTGCAAACAGTTATATATATATATATATATATATATATATATATATATTGGTTTAAATATTTGTAGAAAAATTATTGTAATTCAAATTTTTATATATATAATATATTTATGACTGATTTACTACTCTCATAAGAGCTAGCATATTAAGTTAAAAATTGTCTGTTTTAGATTTAATGCAATTTAGACAAACACTATTGATATTAGGTGATCACTTGGTTTCAACGAGCAGCTCCAGTTTTAACTGATCTTCACCTCATAATATTGAATCTTTAAAACTTTATAAAAAATATTTGGTGCTATTTTAGTATGTTTTGACCGTTTTTTAAATTCAAAATGGAGGAGATTGCGTTCTAAAATAGCACCGAATATTTCATAGAAAATGACCATTATATTTTAATGTTTGTATTTATAATCCCAGGAAAATCTTTAAATTAGTAAATATATATACAATTTTTGTAAAATTATCAGTAATTTGACTGAAAAAGAAACAACGTTTGGAATATGACCTAAATACATAGGTGGTGGCCAATAAAAATACCTGCATTTAAAATCTATCATGGACTTTGAAATAATATGTAAACATATAAAGAAAAAATAACCTTCAAATAAACTGTCCAGATATTACAAATATTGCCTAATAGTTCCTGACAAATAGTTTGGAAAATTATGAAAAGATGTAAAAAATGTACTAGAACACAATTCTATATTCTGAAAGAAGACAAACGTTAGAGATTTGTCTTGCTAGATAAAACAATATATAAGGAAAAAAATAATACAAAAATGGAAAAATTAAAATTTGAAAAGACTATTTCATGCAATATTAATACAATGAAAGACAAATTTATTAATACTATTCTGAGTATATCAGCAAATCATATAATAGGCAGAGTTCTATGAAAATGTACCCATCTACATCAATACTTCTATGCATTTATTCTAATTTCAAATTGTATGAAGGAAAAAAAAACTCTTTACATAAGGATAGACTTTGGAGATTTGAACTATTATAAAGAAATTAAAATTATTCACAGAATTTTTATAAAAAGAGTTTGACTTAGAAAAGTATACATTCAGTTTATACTTTAACTGTATTAACACAACTAAAATGGCCAAAAATAAAATCACATATGGATTGGTAATATTTGATGTAACCAAAACTTTATTGTCTATTTCAATTAATGTGATTATAAAATTACTTACAAAAAGCAACTTTGATAAATAAAAATGTCATTTTTATAGAGATTTTAAATGGGTTAAGCAAGCTACAATGATTAATAATTAATTTTACAGAATAAAAAATGTTTGAGATGAAAACAAAATAATTTTGCCATTTCTAATAAAGTTAAAAAATATTGTCTAGAAAAGATACATTAAAATATGTTTGTGTATGGACCCTATAAAATTATAACTGTTATAGAGAAGATGTGTAGATTTAGCACTATAGTGATTTATTGAACACAGAAACAGTGCCAGGCGATTGCATGATTTGAACTTACTTGTTGATAAAAATGGAAGAAATTTGGATTATAAAAATGCTTGTTAATTTCAATTAAAATTAGAGGTACTACACATTTACAAACTCAGATTACAAAGGCTAATAAACTAGCAGGTTTTAAGAATTTTAAATTAAAACCATTGCTGGTCTAAATTTGAAACTGATAAAATGCAGAATTGTGCAGATGAATGGGATAAAAATATTAATATCTGTCAAGCATTGGTGACCGAGTGGTTAGCTCAGCCGCCTTGCAAGCAGTTGTCCCGAGTTTGCTTCCCGGCTGATGCTTTGACACATGAAAAAAATATATTAATATCTTTTACAAATTAAATAAAAACTTTAATTATAATATGAAACAAAAAATTGAGAAAAAATAAGCCATAACAAAAAAATAAAAACCATGATGAATTAATGTACAATATTAGTTGTAGTTCCAAATGCTTCAGACCGTCACTCACAAATAGTGCTGCATCTTTTACATTATTTAACATGTTATAAACACAATTTCATTAGCAATTATTGACAACCTTTTCAATAAACAAATCAAATGCCTGAACAATAAATAAAGTATTATATAAAGTACATTTTCTTTCATATTCCTTTTGTTTTTATATTTGCATAACAGCAAAAGACTTATTTGTGGAATTTATTTATGGAACTTTGAAATTATTATTGATGTGATGGATGCCTATCGATTTTTTATTGTTTCTTTATTTTTCTTAAATTCTAATGATAGTTTTTTTATCATCTTATAGTTCTAAGTCTTGAGTAATCATATTTATATCAAATTTTAAAATCTTTCCAAAGATTAATATTAAAAACTGAGGCCCTTTTAATTGTTTAATTGTTTTAGATTACAGAAAAGTTATTTTATATTTATCCCAAATAGATTTTTTTGGTTTAAATCTAATAATAAAAATACTTTTCCAATTTGCACAAAATATTAACATTTAGTAGAACGCCATACGAGGTATAAAATAAGATTGTAATTTTTCAAGTTCACGTGTTCCTGTTTAATGCTTCAAAAAGATATAAAAATAATCATAATTAAAAAAATGCCTGTATCTTAATTGCAATTATATTTGTCAATTAGTATTAAGGCTTTTTGATTGTTAACTCTTTTTTAAAAAACAAACAAACTTGATTATGAAGTATCACTAATTGTTTTATTACTAGGTGAGGTAGAAAATGCCATTTTTTTTAATTATTGTCAGAACTTTTAATGTAGGCTTATTGGTGTTAAATTATAATTTCAATACCAATGTTAAATAGATAAATAAATATAATTAAAAATTTACTTTAAATTTATAATTATTAATTACAAGTGAATAAATAAATAAAATATCTAAATTACTATATAAATGTTTTTATATATTACTATATAAATGTGAAAGTAAAATAAATAGGCTCTCATTATTTATTTTGTAAAAAATGCCAACTATAAATAAATAAATGCTAATCTTTCCCTAGTATTCAAAAACACATGAACACATTATGTATTACAAATAGAATGCCAAAACTGGTATCTTTTGAAACCTAGTTACCACATATAAATGAATATTATATGCAGTTATTCAAATTAGAAATGCATGATTGTAATCAGTAGAATAAAATTTAATAACACTTTTAAGAAAAAACACACACACACACACACATATATATATATATAATAACTTGTAAATAGCCAGAAACAAATTTCATAAAACTAATTATTATTTACAAATAATTATTATTTGTAATTAATCAACTTTATTACATATTTTTGTGTTTTGATTAGTCTTGAATAATACTAATTAGTTTATCACGAGCAATATATTTAAAATAAATACTAAAACCTCTTTATTCAATAGTTAAAGTTTTTGTGACATTGCTGTTCATAACCCATGTATTATTAATTCATTCAAATACTACATAAATCTAAAACCATGTACCTAGCTATATATTAGGTTATATATAAAATTAAAGAGTATAAATGGGTAAATATTAAATTATTTATTCCCTTAATCTTTTAAATTGTTACTGTATAAAAGAAGAAAATATAAATATATTATAATGATAACAGTTACCTGATTTGTCTTTGTTCATCAAATTGTAGGCAATTACAATAATCTTCCTGTGGCTGTGCAAATGCATGGAGATTGTGCTTGATTACTAATTTTAATTTTAACTGATTTTATTGATGGAAAATGATTGAAGATTAAAATTGGGATTGAAGGTGAAATGGCATCTTCAAAATCTGAGAATAAATATAATATATGTTGTGTGACTCTATTATTTGGAAAAAAGAACTAACTAGTATAGGATTTTTACCTAAATGCACAACATTATTCTTCAGATATCTTCATGCTTTTGCAAACATGAGAAGCTTTTTAAAATCTAAATAGGCAATGTTTGGCAATTGATAGAACTTAGAAAGAACAAATCTCTTCCCAATTGTCTTGGAAAAAAGTTATTTTTAATGTCACATTCTTGAAGTCTATAATATGCATAACAATCATAATCTATAACTGTTATTATTATTGATATTTTAATATTTATAAAATCTCATTGTTTGATTGTGGGTACAACTAAACTTTTAATAACATTTTTTTTTGATTTGGATTATAATTTGCTTTTTGTACAAAAAATTATGCATTAAAATCTATATTTCCAACTTTTATTGTTATAGATATAGTAGCTATATGCAGCAAAAATGAACATTGTTGCCCTTACTTTATGAATCCAACAAGTTTGAATAGAGCAGAAACCATGATAAATGTCAAAGAAAATTTTAATACTATTAACATTCCCTTTACACAACCAATAATTCTAATAATAGAAGATGTAAAGCTAGATTTGACAATAAATTCAGTAGCATGTTGTCTCATATGTTACACAATCTTTTAAAAACTTGTAGCTATATGCTTGTTTAATAAAGCATTTTTCTTTTTCAAGATAGTATTTTACTAATATCATTTATAAGTAAAATGGATTTGAACACAGACTTTCAAGATCTCTTCAGCTATCCACCCCATCTTATAAAATCAATACCCATAATTACATGCATGTGAAAAATATAAATGATCTCCAATATTGGTTATATAAGATGGAATGGATAGTTGAAAGGAGCTTAAAAGTCTGTGTTCAAATTTCAATATATTTCAATATATTTGTATTTAAATAATAGTATCAATAATTAATCAATGCATTAAATAATGTTATAGCTACCTATATTTAGAAAACAGATAGAATACTTTTAGTTAATACCACACTATGTCCAACAGTATTCATTATTACCATGACTAATATTATAACTATTTATGTTATTTGTTATATTACATAAACAATGCACCAGGTATATTCATTTAATGAAATTTACCATCTCTTTTAGATTATCTAATATCTGTGAGTGAGGCTGTCTATAATATCAAAATTTGCCACATAATTACTTCTTGCCTAATAAAAGTCTAACCATTTTTGTTCTGGCAATAATGAAAACTTCACATTCATAAATACTTATTAAAAAACTGATGTCAAAAATGTTGTGATAAAAATATATTACATAAATACTGTCAAAGTTAGTTTTGAAGAATGATAAATGGCAGGTAAGTTTATAATGACTAGGCTTTTAACTAGCTTAAGTAAATAAAATCAATAAATTTAAAAAAAGAAAATACAGAGAAAGAGCATGAAGAAAAGACAAAAATTGGTGATTATGTCAGGAATGAAACAATATCATCTGTAAACAGCAGAAAATTATTTTGGTTGGGTTAGAAGTAACTCTCATATGTAAAAGTCATTTACTATCCTTTAATTGCATGGACACTAACCAATGTAACTTTAAAACTTTTAATCAATCAGACTGCCAGTCACACACTACGATCTCTATGTAAGATGGAAAAAAGGCAACAAATATTTTATTAGTTATCTGCAGTAAGTATGCGACTTGCAGCTGATTGTGCAATTTTTTTTAAAGTTATATGATGTAATTGTGTTCATAGAATTTCTAATTTATTTTTATTTATGTAAGATTAAATGTATATATATATATATATATATATATATATACATATATATATATATATATATATATATATATATATATATATTGCAACGAAATCAAATCATGTATCACGCGATTTAATTTAATAAGCTTGAATTAATAAGCTATTGGCATGATCATTATATAATATATACCCACAATAAATATGTGCTTTAATTTGTGTACTAGAGTGTAGCATTCATCTTTTTTATATAAAGCCAGACTTTAGACAATTAATTATTAAATCTAATAATAAATGAGATAAAATCAAAGCATATGAGCTGCTCTTCATGATTTGGTGTTGTGTTTAAAGTAGAAGAGTCTGAAGCTTATTAAGGTTCATGGATTATGAATAGCTTTGTCATTTCTAATGGTCACACTTTTTAATGAAGTTCTTCAACAAGCTGTTGGTAATTTTT
This sequence comes from Epiperipatus broadwayi, assembly GCA_028023455.1. NCBI lineage: Eukaryota > Metazoa > Onychophora > Udeonychophora > Euonychophora > Peripatidae > Epiperipatus > Epiperipatus broadwayi. The sequence goes on from JAQFVV010000107.1 coordinate 2,337,380, forward strand.
AAAGTGTGGGTTTATTTTTTTTTAAAAAACTTATATTACTAAATAAACATGTTAATTAAACTTAATACACTTTATAAGTGAAATAATTCTGATTCTGTTGCAGTTTCGAAAATAATACCTGCAACATAATTATAACAACAGTACATATATTTTATTTATTATTAGTTGTTAGAAGCATAGAAATTTATGTTATATTATATATAATTAGGTACAAACATTATGTCGTCATGTAACAAGCAGATAAATAATTTGCCTTGATTATAAATATCGACAAAATGTGCTTATTTTAAAAATAAATATGTGCATTGAAAATCATAAAAAATGATAAAACAAATAGAAAATGTTATTAACGTAATAAAATTAAAGATATCAAGCAAATTGTATATATAATAAAAATAATTTAACTCATTGTGTTAATGTACCAATAAACGCATTAATTTGATAAATGTGGATACTTAATTTGCAAATTAAAATTTTTCGTCGATTATTTTTTTAAATTAAAAAAAAAAAAGTATCCCTCCCCCCATTTTATTTGGATTAAATATAAATAAAATTAAATCTAATTACAATTACATTTTATAATTTTAATTTTAGGATGCATTATTTATAATAGAAACGTATGTGTAATATTGAACTGTTTACACAATAGCTAGATGATAAAAAAATAATTATTGGATTGATTCTGACTGAGAATATTTTGGAAAAAAGACAGAAAGGGGAATGTTTTAGATTACAATGAAACTTCCCTAGAAATATAACATTACAATTTAATGCATCGCGCAAACGGGCATAAATTATTTAATAGAGATATAAAATGCACTAATTGCAGAATAAAATAGCATATAAAAATAATATTATTTCGACACTAAAAAGTAGCTAAAGATCAGGCATAGCACCCAGAAAAAACATTTAATTATTTAAAAGTAGTCCGTTCCATTATTAACAAATATTCAATTATAAAATAAAAATGGATATTTGGCCATCATGTTATATAATAATAGAAAGTGACTGATTTAAAAAAATAAAATTTATTTGTAAATATATATATATATTTCTTATTCAAAATCATTCAAAAGTAATTTATACTGATATCCGAATTAATAACTTCTGGGCTCACATATTGATGCCTTAAAAAGCAATCTAATAAAATACTGATATTTATAAATTATTGTTCTTGCTTCATTCAAACAATTTTTAAAATGTTATTATTTTAATGATTTTTAGACTAAATATAATAAAATAGAGAATCATGAAGATTTTTCTTAAGTTACTTTTTAATATTTAATTATTATGTCAAAAATTATCTCTCTTAGAAAAATAAAATATAAAAATTTAGAATATTTCTTCTTAAATTCTATATGCTTATCAAGTAACAAAAGACAATAGTTATTTTTATTATATCTTGATTTACAAGTGTCAAAATTTATAAGTACACACCTTTGACTCAAACCACTATAGTCAGATAAATTAATGATTGTTATGAATTTATTATTAACTAGAGATTATTTTTAGCCCAGATCTCAGTTAAAGATTAATATAAATGCTTTTTTTTAATTAAACATAAAAATATATATGATTTGTGTCAAAAGTGTGAATGCAGAAATTTTGACACTTATAAATCAAGTTATAATGATTTGTTATTAACAAATGCTGGAAAATGATAATAACATGTGTAAGAGTTTATGATCTGGCCAAGTGAAGAGTATTGGTTCAGTATAAAAAGCACATTGGGATCACTTGCCTTTTGCAGATGTTTTTATGCATAAGTTTCAATAATGTGTAATGGAGTGAATATTTTTAGTTATTCATATAAAATAGTAAAAATATACTTAATTAATAATGCTATTATGTCCATTAAAGCAAAAACAAATTTTGTTAAAAATTATGCTTTTTATTACAAATATAGTTTCACATGTACATGACATTACATAAAGACAAAGTTAATACTGATTACAAGCCATTAATATAAAAAAAATGTGAAGACAAAATATTAGTTAATAAAAAATATTTTAATCCATGTGAAGCAAATATATAAATTAAGCAATATGCTCAACACAAAATCTTTTTCATTCTAAAGCAATAGGTATCAATATATTTGTAATCTCAAATACATTGCTACTTCTGGAATATTCATTTATTAGTCTCTCTTTGTAAGTGCAAGCAAATAAACAAATAATCAAATGATTTTTTGGTTCTGGAGTTTATAAAAAATTTAAGCATTGAAAAAACGGATTTGGAGTATGATGCATAGATACATAGTTCCAGATTTAATCATCTACTACTGCATCAAACTACTCAGACAAAATATATATAGTGTATTGTTTAGTATTTCATACGTTGAGAAGTGGCAGAGTAGGTATTGCAATCCATAAAGTTTGAGCTTCCATTAAACCACATTTTGTTTTGAGTGATCAACCATTGATAAGTCATTGGAGTATAAAGCACTAATAGTAATTAAACAGAAAATGTTATACAAAGTAAAAGTTTTAAAATATTAAAAATGTGTATAAGCCTACAATACCATCAATTATTTAAAATAATCATGTAAAGTATAAACAGCATATCGCTTTTATGTTTCAAGAATCAGAAAAATGACATTGAACTTGTTTTATAAAATTAATTAGAAACTCCTAAAAGCAGAATAGATAGTATGGGGAAACTCTCTGTACATTGTTAAAATGTAATTAAGAGAAATTTTGACCGTTTTAAGAAAAAAAAAACATGATAATGATAGTTAAATATATTTTCAGAAAGATCTTCAGACAAATTTTTTTAAAAATAGATTTTAGAGTATAAATTGCTTTACCATTAAAAAATGTTTGTTTCGGTAATGATAACTTCTGAGGGCTTTTAAATGACCGCTTTTCTCTAAACTGATGGAGTTTTTTTTAAAAAAAAAAAAAAAATAATGATTGATTTTCTGTAAACTAATGTTTATTATTTTTTTTAAATTTCATTTATTATTTTTTTAAAAACAAATATTTACCGCTAATACTACAATCTTATTTTACTAATTTAATAAAAAAATTAATTACAATAAGTTTTTCTAACATATTAATACTAGCTTTTTTTACTGATCAATATAAATCCCTGTTTGGTATCTGTAATTTTGAAAATTTTGAGCTATATTGTCATTAAACTCATTCATGTCTTTATATCAAACTTCCTTCAAATGTTTTTTATATGTTCTCCTTACTTTTCAAAAATTACTATTGATTTTGATATATTTCAATGAATAAAAAAATAACTTTTGTGAGGACTTCCATCCATGTTAAAATAATTGGACAAAAAATTAGGTAATATAAAAAAGTAGCAAAATAATATGCTTAGATCCAATTTAGTAATTTATATACTATAGTCACAAATCCAAAAAAAAAAGGACAAAAAACACAATAACATTTCAATTCTGATACAATTTAAAAATAATGCCTTTTCTGAACTTGGTTAATTTTATTTATACCAGATTTCATTAAAAACAACTTTACATATTTTTTTGAACAATACTTCCCTCTTTTAGAAATAATAGATCAGATAGTAGGAATGCTTGAACTTTATAATAAAAAAACATTGTTTTACATAAACCAACATAGTATAAGGTTTTATATTTACATTTATATGTTATACATATTATTGTAAATAAAATTATATCATAAGTCATTGAATAAAAAATTACTTTGTGTTTTTTAATAAATGCATTATAATATTGAGATTCTGTTAAACATTAGCTCTATCTGCTTATAATAAATCTAGTTCTATACTCAAATATTATTTAAATTGACATCATATAATGGTATATCAGTAGCACAGTACAACATGATAATAAAATAGCTTTATTTAATGTTATTTTTGGAATAATTTTGTAAGAAAATATTGCTCAGTGATGTCTAAGCAATTTTTTAAGTTAAATTTATTTTTACTTAAAAATATTCTAGATTTTACATTTCTTATATTAATCCACTTTGTCTCACTTTGATTCACTCTTTTTATCATAGGTATAAATTTTATAATTTTCTTTAGAAATATTTGCTACACAAAAGATAAAAATAGATAGCAGGCTGAGTAATTTTATCTGCCAGCATTTTCTCAAATAGCACTTTAAATTTATTTGAATAAATACTCTTTCTCTATTTTCATTTCATGGAAAATACTTCAACAATGTATTCATTTCTATTTTATTAATCAGACTTAGTTTTCATATGAATTACTAAATTTTTACATTAATTCACCCCTAGTGAAAAATTCTGCAAGCTTTATACTGTAATGTGCATATTTTCCTATATATATTATGATATCTAAAATTTTAGTTTGGAAAAAAAATCCCTAGATGATGAGAAATTAAAAAAAATATTAAAACAATAGAATTCAGCTGCACTCTGACAAGTGCCCCTGTTGTATTCTAACAGGTTTTCACCATCACCATTTTTACAATATTGTTTAAAGAAATAATTTGAATAATGAAAAATGTGTTTATTTGCAAATTTATTACAATTCTAGATATTTTTATACAATAATTTATACAATATATCTTAGAAATCAAAAATATAAATTATTAATAATTTATTTTGAATGGAAATTTTTTATTTTCAAAAATAGAATGTTTTACAGTCAAATATCAGCCTTTCCCACTAATTGTGCATATGCTGTTATGTTAGTAGACAATGCAAATTTGCGCTAAAGATAGTTTAGCATTCTATGTAAGCAATCTAATTATAATAATGAGTATGAAATTATCATAATGTTGCAGTAAATATTAAAAAAAATTATATTTTAAAGCATATTTCATTAGATATAAGAGAAATAAAAAAAATATTCATTGAGATTTATTTTAAAAAAGACAAATAATAAAGATTTCATTGATTTTGTAAAATGAAAATAATCCTTCTACAAATGATGATGTATAATCTTTTTGTTTTGATTATGATCTCATTTTTTAATATTTATAAAAAAATGTGGACATTTAAAATCTATATTTCAATAATAAAGAAAAATATCTATCAAATAAAGTCAAATTTATTATTTTTTGATAAGTAATAATGGTTTAATCTTAAATTCTATGTTGAACATGAGAAAAAGAAAGATGAAATGCAAAAGGAATACCAGAAAATTAATAACTTACAATTACCATATTATTTGGTTTTGGGTTATTTTCAACTAAATGTTTTTAAAACATGTTATCCTCAATTTCCTTTTTTATAATGAAAATTTTTGTTAAGTATGTATAGATAGTTCATTAAACATTTGTTCTTGTGAATCAAATTTTATTTTAATTAAAATTAAAATTTACATGTGTTGTAATTAGTTATTTTCATTTATATATCACCGATACATAAAAGATAGTTTTCAGGCCATTAGGATTAAAGTTGAACATGTTCATGATTATCTTAATTATGAAATTAATTACATTTAACATTCTTATTTTTTTTAATTTAAAATTTCTATATTAAATTTATTTTCTCTAATTTTTTCCACTTGTGATTTTATTTTTATTTTTATATTTATATATTTAGCATTGATTATTAATGAACATATATTTATTAAATTCTTGAATGAACTCAAGATGTGATGCAAATTTTTATTGCATTATCATTATTCAGTATTTGCAATATTTATAAGCATTATCAAAGCTGATTCAAGTTTTACTACAATTTTATTTGAAATATTTAAGTTTATCTATCTTTATTTTTGTAATGAATAACTGCTGGTGCATTTCTTCTTTGCATTTTAAGTTCTATTATTGTTATTATTATCATCAGCATTATTATTATTATTATTATTATTATTATTATTATTATTATTATTATTATTATTGTTGTTGTTGTTGTTGTTGTTATCATAATCATCATCATTATTATTATTATTATTATTATTATTATTATTATTATTATTATTATTGTTGTTGTTGTTGTTATCATTATTATTATTGTTGTTATTATTATTATTGTTATTATAATTAAAGTTTCAATGATAAGCTTTATACATCATAGAAGGTTGCAAGGATTTTGCATAGCTTGGATTACTGTGAGTACATTAGTAATTTAAAGTTACAGGTTTAAATATGTAAAAGTTGATTTATTGTTTTTCCACAAGATTACAGATATTTTTACATTCTCTGAATTAGTTACAAGGGGTTTACATAGGCTGGATTGTTGTGGGTACATGAGCAATTTGTAGTTGTAGATTTACATATGTAAAGGTTGATTTACATAAGGTTATAAAAATTTTACATGCTCTAGATTGCTATATCTACACATGCAAACAGGTTTACAGTTTTATATGTGGTTGGTTTGCATGTTTAACATAGATCAATGCTGTTAAATGTTCTTCTTAATGTGAATTTTATTGTTATTATTGGCATTCTTGTAATTATATGTAAATGGGTTTGTGAGTATAACTGTGGTGGTTGGAGATGGACACTTCAAAACTCATAGTTACTATTTCTATCACAGATCATTGGTACAAGGTCAATCCTCTTGTGTTTTGAGGTCCAAGTGTCTGATGACTCTGAGGGTGGTTTTCCAAAAATGTGGAGCAGGTTTGGGAGTAATTGAAGCTATGTTATTTATGTTGTTGAACATCTGATTATTATTTTTAATAATTTTACATATGTTTGAATGAACTTTGGGACTTTGAAAGTGTGTGTTAATGACACTGATGAAAGGCATCACCTGGGCATGTGATGGCTCTGTGGGCCATGTGTTTTTTGAAATTATTATTGGTAACTTTATTTTAATTGAAAATTTGAATAAAAATATAACACAAAATTAAAATAAGTTATCAACTGATTGGCAATTGCAAAATATATAAAGTAGAGGCTATGATTATGGAGTAACAAAACTTTGCAAGCACTAAGTCTACATAAATTATTATATAGGCAAGTTTCACCCAATGCATCAGCATATTATTACTTACAAAGTTAGTTTTTATTTTTTACCTAATTAGCTTAAGGTTTTGAGTACTTTATAAGCAAAAAAAATACAAACTTGTTAATTATGGTTGTGAGTAAATAAACTGCTTGCTGGTCAACTTGAGATTGAATTTTTATTACTAAACAAAAATCAAAGTTTGCTATAATAGCATTAAACTAAGCATGGTTTGAATAACCTTTGGACTTTGAAATTCTATGCTGGTATTATTGGCAACAGATACCTGGCCATGTTATGGCTTTCTTTTTTAAATTATCATTAAGTAATTTGATTTTAATTTAAAATTTGAATGAAAAATATAAGAAAATTAGAAATAAGTTATTAACTGATTGAAAATTGAAAAAGGTATTTAAAGGTTTTTTTTTTTCATTTTTTGCCCTAAGGTTTTGAAAACTTTTAAGCATAAAACTCAGAGCTGTTAATTTAATTGTGAGCAAAAGAACTGCTTGCTGAGGAATTTGAAATTAATTTTTTTTTGTTTTCAAAAACAAAAATTGAAATTTGCTACAACATGATTAAAAATAAGCATATATTTGACTGAATTTTGACTTTGAAACTCTGTGCTGTTATTATTGGCAGCAGACATCTGACCATGTGAAGGTTTTGGCACCATATTGTTTTTTAAAATTTAACATTGAGTAACTTGATTTTAATTGGAATTTTAATAAAAAATGAAATACAAAATTGATAATTAGTTATCAACCATTTGGAAAATGAAAAAGCTATATTATGGTAAGGTTTTTACTATATCAGGCTTGGATTTTGAGCATTTTGTAAGGATGACAAACTAGAGCTTATTAATTCAGTTGTGAACAAGTGGACTGTTTGCTGTAACACTATTGTTGATGTTGTTTTTATTATTATTACTATCATCACTATCACCACCACCATCATCATCATCATCATCGTGGTCATCATCATCATCATCATCATCATCATCATCATCATTATTATTATTATTATTATTCAATTCATTTATTTACCGTACAAAACTACAGCATAAAGCCAATTACAGTATTGCACCATAACAAATATATAAATACATAAATGATTTTAAATGATAAATTATTAATATAAGTATGTGCCATATTTTAATAAAAGATAATTAACACATTTAAAAATCTAAAGTAAAATTAAAAATCAGCATATAAACAATTATTATTAAGACATTAATAATAACAAATAAATAAAAGAGATAAATATAAAACACATAACAAAATAATAAATAAAAAAACAATTTAACATATATATATATATTGTAACAATTTAAATAAATCAATTGCCATTTGTAACAATATTTATCAATTAATCATATCATAGACAAAGAAAATATCAGCATTAAAGATTCTTGGTATTTATTTATATATTGGGGCAGTCATTTAAACAGTAAAACATACTGGACATTGTCATCTAATAAAATAATATTAAATATAGCAACTGAATAAAAGTACCCACTGTGAGATTCCTGGAGTGCCTTATGCTTATCTCCAATACTAGGTTCTTCTAACAAAGAATCCTTCCTATCCTTCTTTCCAAATATATAAGACCATTCATGGTCATATGCACACACAGGTGCTATTCATGACAACTTATAAAAAAATATATTTTATAAAACTAATATTATGAAGTTGGAAAGGGATGATATCACTCTTTATTCAGTTTAGCTAAGTACATGTGTTTTCCCATGAGCGCCACTAGATTGTTTTCAATCTAGATAAGTATCTATTTATAGTGTACTTGAGTTCAAACTCATTCAGTACATATTTATTACACATGACTTGGATGACTATTGAACAAAATGACATTCTTACATTTTATCTATATTGATAAAATTACAAGATCCCCATATTACCAAAGTTTATACTATAGATCAAAGATTCTTATAGACATTGCTAGCTCATTAGCGTATATTGATGAACAGACATGTATAATCCTATTAATGGCTTCCAAACAAGCATGTGAAGACCATTATTGATATTGATGGCCATTTAACTAAATTATTTATCACAAAAAGGTAATAATGATGATGATGATAATAATATCATAATAATGATAATAATAGTGATGATGATACTAGCCATGGCTTATCAATAAACTCACAACAATAAATTCATCTTTATAAACTTATAGGCATCTATTAAAATTATCCTATTTCATACTGGGATTTAATAATACTAATGGTGATGATTGAACATCATGAATATCTTTGCATAATATTCAATTTGCTATAAACCCCTATTTACTAAAACATATTCATTATGCTAAACATTAAATTTAATGATTATAATTTATTAATGATGATTGGTGGCGATCATAACTTTTATATAGTATTATTTGAAACATTTTTTAACTTATAACATGATATCCATTTTTGATGAGGATGATCTAAATTCATGGACACAACACAATTTTAGCTTTCTATGTTGAACTATAATTATCAAAATTTGGTTATTCTCAAGCATAATCCTTAAATACTTAAATATCAACATTCTAGTTTACCTATTATTTTGCGGACGCTTAATATTTGCAAGTAATTGCTCAATATATACGAATGGTAATATTTAATAACTGCGAGCAATGTTGATGAATTAAAATGATAGAATTAAGACAAAAAAAAAAAAACAACAACACAATATTCTTAATAATAACTCGGAAACCAATTAAGATATATAATTATATTTTATTAACACTACTACTCTTTCTTTTCTTCTTTAAAGTCAAATCGACAATTAAATAAATGGCTTATTACCATATTAATTCAATACAAAAATTAATAAAAAAAAAATCTATATAAGTATAAGCAAATAAACTTAATATATAGGTTTGTCACTTTTCTTGACATCTCAAAATAAGCTGACTTAAATTAATATTAAAAAAAATACATATTCTATAAATGCTTATTTAAGAATTTTCTTACTTATCATATCATAAAATAAATTTCAGGTGTAACTTGTCTATGTTATTTCATTTCCATTCAAATGTAATGCCCTACTTTTTAATTTACCATTTTAAACTAATCATATATAACCTATTCTTTGATGTGTTTGGATAAACAGTTACACATTCACGCAATCGGGAATGTTAACATATATGTTTAAAATGTATACCCAAAAATCACATATATAAAAATATCTTTTTCTTTTGCAACCTTATAGCGAAAGAAAATAAAATACATATATTAACTTTTAATATGCAACAAGATAAAATAAAATAAAAAAAAACATTATAAATGCATACATCTATAGGTTGCTCATTATCATTAACAACTGAAGAACAATTAAATAAAAAAAAAAACATTTCAACATTACAATATATAAAAAAAATAATGAAAAATTTAAGTTTAAAGATTTAAACTATGTTTGTGCTATGTTGTGAGATATTGCAAATAACTATAGATAAACAAGTCTTTAATGTTTCTGTATCAAAAAAGAAAATTGCTTGGACCAGTAAATTAAGGTTTACTTTTAATAAGTAAAAGAATAAAATCGGTTAAAGAAAGTTCATATTTACCCGTCTACTTTTTACTTCTTATTAATGTCCTGAATTTGAATTTTAGACTGCTTTTCTTTAAAAAAATTAATGATTAACTGATCATCTCTCTAAAAAAATTTATAACTGACTGATCATCTCTCTAAAAGAATTTATGACTAACTGATTAAAAAAAATTGTTTTAATCATTTATATCGCGAATTTCAACCAAAGAAAAAAAAACATCTGGAAATCTTTATCTTAAAAAAAAAATCAAAGCTTCACAAGTTTGACGGTCACAATCAATGACGACTTATAATTGATCGTTATCTACATCAAAGCACCTCTTTTGTAAAAATAATTTTAAGATACAGATAACAACAAAGCTGGCCATCTATAGCCATCAGAAATAAGTGTAAAAGCATCTTTGTGTTTGTACAGATCTATTCATTGTTTCACACGTGTACAATTTTTATCTCCTAATCTAACAATTTTATTTCACACTTTTCTGATTTACTCTATTTTAACAAAATGAAAGTTAAATAAATTTAACACATATTATTTAATAAAAAAATATTATATAATAAATCATAAAAAGAACTGCTTATTCATAATAATAAATCTATACATATAAATCTCTGTATGTATAAAAGAATAAAAAAAATTTTTTTTTTTTTTAAATAATTGAATACTATATATATATATCTACATTTGCCTCACCCCCAAACAAAAAAAAAATTTTGAATATAAAAAAAATTGCTTAGGTCATGAGTGCCATTGGTTTTAGGCTACGTACATTATATGTGCCTTTTACTCCTTCTGACGATTCTAGTACAAATGCATTTTCCCCTTTTCTTTCCTTTAGCATGAATGGCCCTTCATATATATTATAGAACTTTTTGAATGTATGCTTCTGCGGGTCGCTAACATGAGGAGTTTTAACAAGGACATGATCGCCTACTTTGAACTGAGTGGGTTTCTTTGGACCTTTAGCAATCCGTTTCTTAGCCATTCCTTGCAAGTTATTCCTTGCTCTTTCCACTAGGGTCTCTCTACTGATTTCTTCCTCCTTTATGCTGGGCAGTGGAGTCTTTATAAGGTTTGGTTCTCTCTTTCCATAATGTAGGTGAGTTGGGGCAAATTTTGTGGATTCATTTTGGGTGATATTAATATACCCAACCACTTTGCCTAATTGTTTAACCCAACTCTTATGATGGCCCTCCAAGTAAACCCTTAGCAATCTCCCTAACTCCCTCATGACTCTTTCACAGGGGTTAGATTGGGGGTTACGAATGGAACTTAGGACATGTTTAATCCCTTGGTGCTGTAACCATCGGTTCCACTCCTTGGAGAGAAAAGAGGTGGCATGGTCTGTTAGAATAGTTCTTGGTTTTCCCACTAAGGTAAATTGTGAACTTTCTAAATTTTTAATTGCCCCTCGTGCATTGGCTTTGTAGACAGGATATGCAGCAACAAATTTCGAGAAGACATCATAAGTAACCAAGATATACCTAAATCTCCTATACGGTGGCAATGGCCCATAAAAATCTATAGCCAATAGATCATTTGGCTCATTAGGAATAATGGGTTGCAAGATCCCCGCATATGAGCGACTAGTATACTTGGATTTTAAACAAATTTCACAATACTTAAGACGTTGTAGTATTGAGGCATACATATTGGGCCAGTAGAATAGTCTCTTAATAACATATTCCACTTTTCTAGGTCCATAATGCCCATACAAGCAGTGAACATAATAGATTAATTTTCCCCTAATACTTGTGGGGATGTATATTCTCCATGAAGTCTCCTGATGTTCAACTGTTTGGTAATGCAATAAATCCTGTTTTATACAATATCTAATGATGGATTTATTTGTTATCATTTTATTAACTGCATCCCCTTTAATTTTTTTAGACAAATAGGCCATTATTGGCTGTAATTTAGGATCTTGGCTTTGTAACTGGGGTAATTGACTCAATTCTTTTTCCACAGAATCATCAACAACAAGGGTTATGGCTGCTATATATGCCTGGTCTAGATTTACATGTTGTGGTTGGATTCTCACAGGATTTCTACTGAGAATATCTGCAACCACATTTTCTTTGCCTTTACAATATTGAATTTGGTAGTTGAATTGTTGCAGGAATAGGCTCCATCGGATCAGCCTTTCATTGTTTAAATAGCTCCTATTCAGGAACTCTAGGCTCCTGTGATCCGTTATTACGACAATGTGGGATCCCACCAGGTACTGCTTAAGTTTCTGAAAGGCCCAAACCACTGCTAATGCTTCTTTTTCAGTTGTAGTATAATGTAATTCAGGCCCTCTCAGAAGACGACTAAGAAAGCAAAGTACCTGTGGTCTGTGATCTTGATCTAATTGGAATAAGATCACCCCCAGCCCATATCCACTGCTATCAGTTTGTATATAAAAGGTAGCTTCAAAGTTAGGATATCCTAATATGATTTGTTCAAGGAATTTAGTTTTAATGAGGTTCATTTCTGTGGAATGTTGCTCTGTCCATTTCCATCTAATGTCCTTTCTTAGTAATTGGGATAGATAAATGGTGTCATAAGCAAAATTTTTATAAAAGCGATGGTAAAAATTGCAGACACCAAAGAAGGATCTTAGCTGCTTTTTATTTTCTGGCTGTGGAAAGTTCCAGATTGCACTTATTTTATCAGGGTTTGGTTTTATTCCATCCACTCCCACCAGATGACCTAGAAATGGTATTTCTTGTACAGCAATAGTACTTTTGGCGAGATTAATTTTTATATTTTTCTCCTTACATTCAGTTAAAAAGGTATTTAGATGTTGGAGATGTTCTGCTGCATTGCTTGAGGCAATGACTATATCATCAACATATGTTGTGATGACATTTTTAACTTCCTCTGATAGTACTCTATCTAGGCATCGGATCAAGCCTGCGCTACTATTTATCAGACCAAAGGGCATCCTTTCAAACACATATGAATGACCCTCATGTCTAAATGCAGTATACTTTTGATCCTCTGGGTGCAGATAGATTTGCCAATAACTGGCAGTCAGATCAAAGGTACTGAAAATAGTTTTACCTCTGAATCTGATTAGCAACTCTTGTATAGTGGGAGGGACGTCCCTTTCTGGGATGGTTAATCGGTTTAAAAACCTTGCATCTAAGCATACTCTGACAGTGCTATCCTTCTTTCGGACAATAACCAAAGGGTTGTTATATGCAGATGGACATTTTTTTATGACATTCCATTCCACCATTTTTCTAACTTGGGCATTGACTTCAGCCCTGTATTGGTAGGGGATGGGGTATATTTTACATTGATACGGTTCCGAATTCATTAATCGGATCCGATGCACATACCCCTTAATAATGCCAGGTTTTCTGGAAAACACTTCCATGAACTTACAAAGAAGGTGAAACATTTTCCCTCCCAAATCAGGGTCTATACTCTCAATTCCTTTTAATTTATGTCTCACATCCTGCTGAGTGGAAGCCTCTTGGATTGTAGCAATGCTGGCTTGATAAAATGGTATTACTCCTTCCAGGACTTCATCTCCACTCTGACATCTTATGTGCTTGTTATAAAAATCGATCACACTCCCATGCCTATTTAAAAAATCGGATCCTAATATAACTTCATATATAAGGCCTTGCATGATCAAGAAGGCATGTTCATATGAGTGAGATCCTATTTGTAGGGTAAGCCATACTTGCTGGGTAAATAGCTTGGCCTTTTTGCCATTAGCTAATATAATAGCAGTTTGCTTCATAGGAAATTTGGGAATTTCCTCATCCTCCCTTAGCATTTTATGATACAGTGCCTCAGAGATTATTGACACCTGGCTCCCTGTGTCCACTAATGCCTTGGTTTCTATTCCTAAAATGACCAGTTTGATCTCTGGACAGCCACCTAAAGTATAACATGCTGGCAAAGGTTCACTGTCCAGATCATCACCTGTGTCCCAACCTAAATTCATTGTTAAAATATTGTCCTTGTTCCCCAAGTTAGCAATGGGCTCCCGCAGCAGGGAACATTCCGTCGAGGCCCGTTTTAGTTTGTTGGGTTAGCCTTAGTCATTATCTTTATAGACTTTTGCTGCACCCTAGGTGGAGCATTATTACCAATTCCTGAGCAGCTGGCTACTGGACTTCTATTTCTATTAATCATGGGTCTACTTTGCATTTGCTGATGGGAATTATTCCCAGGCCTACCTATGTGTGGTTTACTAGGTTTTGTTGGAAAGTGTCTGCCTAGCTGATTGTTTCCAACTCTCACACTGGAGACTTTATAATTATAGTTCTCCTTCCTCCTAGGATAACCTTCGGCCATATTTTCTGTGGCTCCTAGGGCATCTAACATATCTGCCACTCTCTCTAGGGAGTATACATCAGCAGCTATTAGGGCCTGCTCTACCTGTTTTGGGAAGTTCCTTCTGGTTATCCTAATGATTTGGGGCTCAGATAAGGGACATGCTGTAAGCATTTTTAAAGTAGCAGCCTGACTATGGAAGAACTGCGTATAAGTTCCTTCTCTAGGGGTATATTTTTGCTGACTAATTTTGTACTTAAGACTATCCTGTTTCTCTTCACTCCAGAATGTCTGAAGTAGCATACTCTTAAAGTCCCCATATGTTTCGGGTCTATAAAAGAGTGCACGCCACCAACTTTTTGCTGAGGCATGAAGGTGGTTGCTCGCGACTGCTAATTTTTCTCGGTCATTTAGTCGACTCAAAGAAAACAGTTCATCGAGCCCATTCAAATATTCTATGGGATTTTCTCCATATTCACCCCTAAAAACTTTCACTTGTATATATTTAGCTATGTTGCTACTTCTTCCCTCATTTATTAAACTATCTTCCTCTTCCTCTGTCCTTCTGGGACCCTTTTCTATTATCTGCCCATTTTCTATTCCTATAGGATTATTCTCGTATATCTCGGGCCCTAAACTTTGTGGTATTCTATTTGACCCACTACTTGAGGTTGCCTTAACTTGCATTTCTTTTATTTCTGTGAGTTTGTCTTCCATCATTATCAATAATTGATGGTTTAGGTCTTTTTCCTGGCAACGCAGGTATTCTTTGACTTCCTCCACTACCATTCTCTGCTGATTTTCCAGCTTTTCATTAAAGTCAACTTGATCCTTCTGGCTATTGACTTCTAATTCTATTACACTTTGTTTTAAGCTTTCTATTTCTTCTCTTGTGGTCCCTGTCATTTGCTCCCCTATACTCTGTACCTCTTTCTGTACTTTCTTTAGCTCATGATCGGATTTACCTTGCTTTTTTCCCAGATCTTTATATTCGACTTTTAACTGTTTCTGTACAGCAGCTACCTCTAATTTTAAAGTATTAATCTCACTGCTTACACTTTCTTTGAAATTATTCTGAGCTATTTTAAGGCTTTCATTTTTGTTGATCATTTTCTGATATCCTTCTTGTACAGCTACCAACTCCTCCTTTACAACACTAAAACTTTTCTCCCAACTTTCTTGACTTGTTGTAAATTTATCGGCAAGTTCCTTATATCTTATGTCACATCTGTCATCAAACTCTTGCCATTTGTTTTTTAATTCTATTTCAATATTCTCAATTTTTTTAGATTGTTGACCTATATCTAGCTTCATTTCCTGAGCTTGTTGGTCTAGTTTATTATCTAGCCTTTGAGATTGTTCATCAAATTTCTGATTTATCTCTTGTTTTATTTCCTGTGATTGTTGATCGAATCTCTGATTCAGGTGATTCATGAAAATTTGCATCCACTCTGGAGGGCCTTGCTTCTCTACTTCCATTCCCTCAATAGTTAATTCCTTTTCTGGCTCCATCATAAATTTATAAAATATTTATATTACTTATTTCTGTTTGATTTAGTATATTCTGATTTATTCTGTTCTGATTTATTGTTCTGCTCTATTGTGTTCTGATTTATTGTTCTGCTCCCTGATTTCCTATACATCCAGAGTCAAACACCTTTATCTATCCTCATATACCTTAAAATTTTCAACCACTCTTTCTCAGCCATAATTCTCCCCATCAATCTATCTATATCTTTAGTGCCTTTAATTAACTTAACCTCCATCATCACTCTTTTTCCTTTACCTATATATGATTGATAAAGTATGAGGTCATAGTACTATTTAAAACATTTATTTAAGAAAAAGCTATCTCTGTATTGGTGTGTCCTTTTATGCCATCATTTATCTAGTTTTTCATGCTTTTATAAAACTTAACTCTCTCTATGCCCTTTTTTAATACACTAAGCAAAAAAAGAAAAATTACTTATATAACATATGTGCTAGATTTATAACAGAGTTCATGTCTCAAGTCATTTATATACTCATCTATCCTTCTAGAGATCTGACAGATATTGACAGCCAAAAGAATGATTAGCAATTCACAATCATGAGATAGACAAAAGAATTCAATCACTGCACTTAAAGCACACAATGCTCCATGAACACTCAGATGATCACCCCAATTCAATCACTCTAAGCTACTACAACCCATAATAGTTTATTGCAAACATTGTTGCATTTCCCTGCTTGCGTCCAAGTCTTAGGGGCTTTAATTCGTCAAATACTGCCTTGCTTATTTTTAAAGTCTTAGAGGCAACAATTATATATCAGTAAAACAAAATACTGCCTTGCTCTCTCTGGAGTCTTAGAGGCGAAATATTATGTATCAGAAAAATTATGCCTTGCTCTCTCTGGAGTCTTAGAGGCGAAATCATGGCAGGCCTACTGTTAACTGCTTCATGATAAAACAACTGATATTATAATCTGGGTTGGAGCAGTGAATGAGATAAATCAATCACCAGTGGCATGAATACATCACATTCTCAAGGCAATGACAAAAATTCTCCATCCATCATCACAACCGTAACACAACCAACCAAACTCCAACAATCAAATATCCAATCCAACCTCCAAAATCATAAATTTTCTATAACACAAACTTTTCAAATATGAACAAAATTATTATTCCACACTTCAAGGCTATTAATATTTCTATGCTTATTTAATTGATAAGCAAAATATATAATAAAAAAACAGTGTTATTAACTTTAACACATTATAAGTTGTGATATCATTATATTTTAAAAATTGAAACTAAGCTCTATAATGACTGTATTCATTTATCATCATCAAAAATGCAATAACAGTAATCATCATCATCTAAACATCAGGCCAAAATATTTGTATACACTAATAATAAAAAAAATTGCACAGAAAAAAAAAATATTCTTTTTTTTTTTTTTTTTTTAAACTATACATCTGTCATCATTATATACTACCCATCTCTCATGTATGTGGGGTATTTCAAGCCATTATTTGGCTTATTTCGAGCCCCACGTTGGGCGCCATTTGTAACAATTTAAATAAATCAATTGCCATTTGTAACAATATTTATCAATTAATCATATCATAGACAAAGAAAATATCAGCATTAAAGATTCTTGGTATTTATTTATATATTGGGGCAGTCATTTAAACAGTAAAACATACTGGACATTGTCATCTAATAAAAATAATATTAAATATAGCAACTGAATAAAAGTACCCACTGTGAGATTCCTGGAGTGCCTTATGCTTATCTCCAATACTAGGTTCTTCTAACAAAGAATCCTTCCTATCCTTCTTTCCAAATATATAAGACCATTCATGGTCATATGCACACACAGGTGCTATTCATGACAACTTATAAAAAAATATATTTTATAAAACTAATATTATGAAGTTGGAAAGGGATCATATCACTCTTTATTCAGTTTAGCTAAGTACATGTGTTTTCCCATGAGCGCCACTAGATTGTTTTCAATCTAGATAAGTATCTATTTATAGTGTACTTGAGTTCAAACTCATTCAGTACATATTTATTACACATGACTTGGATGACTATTGAACAAAATGACATTCTTACATTTTATCTATATTGATAAAATTACAAGATCCCAATATTACCAAAGTTTATACTATAGATCAAAGATTCTTATAGACATTGCTAGCTCATTAGCGTATATTGATGAACAGACATGTATAATCCTATTAATGGCTTCCAAACAAGCATGTGAAGACCATTATTGATATTGATGGCCATTTAACTAAATTATTTATCACAATAAAGGTAATAATGATGATGATGATAATAATATCATAATAATGATTATAATAGTGATGATGATACCAGCCATGGCTTATTAATAAACTCACAACAATAAATTCATCTTTATAAACTTATAGGCATCTATTAAAATTATCATATTTCATACTGGGATTTAATAATACTAATGGTGATGATTGATCATCATGAATCTCTTTGCATAATATTCAATTTTCTATAAACCCCTATTTACTAAAATATATTCATTACGCTAAACATTAAATTTAATGACTATAATTTATTAATGATGATTGATGGCGATCATAACTTTTATATAGTATTATTTGAAACATTTTTAACTAATAACATGATATCCATCTTTGATGAGGATGATCTAAATTCATGGACACAACACAATTTTAGCTTTCTATGTTGAACTATAATTATCAAAATTTGGTTATTCTCAAGCATAATCCTTAAATACTTAAATATCAACATTCTAGTTTACCTATTATTTTGCGGATGCTTAATATTTGCAAGTGATTGCTCAATATATACGAATGGTAATACTTAATAACTGCGAGCAATGATGATGAATTAAAATGATAGAATTAAGACAAAAAAAAAAAAAAAAAAACACAATATTCTTAATAATAACTCGGAAACCAATTAAGATATATAATTATATTTTATTAACACTACTACTCTTTCTTTCCTTCTTTAAAGTCAAATCGACAATTAAATAAATGGCTTATTAATATAAAAATTTATATAAGTATAAGCAAATAAACTTAATATATAGGTTTGTCACTTTTCTTGATATCTCAAAATAAGCTGACTTAAATCAATATTAAAAAAAAATACATATTCTATAAATGCTTATTTAAGAATTTTCTTACTTATCATATCATAAAATAAATTTCAGGTGTAACTTGTCTATGTTATTTCATTTCCATTCAAATGTAATGCCCTACTTTTTAATTTACCATTTTAAACTAATCATATATAACCTATTCTTTGATGTGTTTGGATAAACAGTTACACATTCACGCATTCGGTAATGTTAACATATATGTTTAAAATGTATACCCAAAAATCACATATATAAAAATATCTTTTTCTTTTGCAACCTTATAGCGAAAGAAAATAAAATACATATATTAACTTTTAATATGCAACAAGATAAAATAAAATAAAAAAAAAACATTATAAATGCATATATCTATAGGTTGCTCATTATCATTAACAACTGAAGAACAATTAAAAAAAAAAAACATTTCAACATTACAATATATAATAAAAAAAATAATGAAAAATTTAAGTTTAAAGATTTAAACTATGTTTGTGCTATGTTGTGAGATATTGCAAATAACTATAGATAAACAAGTCTTTAATGTTTCTGTATCAAAAAAAGAAAATTGCTTTGACCAGTAAATTAAGGTTTACTTTTAATAAGTAAAAGAATAAAATCGGTTAAAGAAAGTTCATATTTACCCATCTACTTTTTACTTCTTATTAATGTCCTGAATTTGAATTTTAGACTGCTTTTCTTTGCTCAACAACAACAACAACAAAAAAAAAAGTTATTGCAGATACTTTTAAGATAATGCTGAATCAATTGACTTTCTTGTTTCTTCAATTCCATTATTATTCACTGTTGATTGGCTTCCTTCTACCATTTAAAAAAAAATTATTATAAGTACTTTGAATAAGTAGGTACCAGTGGATTTGCTTGTCTCTCTCCTTTAAAAAAAATAATTGCTGTTGACACTTTAGATGATTGAGGTAAATCAACAAAAATTTGATTTATGGCTTCAAACTTGGTTCTACATAGCTGTTTTAAATTTTCTTTTCCTCCTATTTCCCCTTCTCCATTGGTTTGAAGGCAATGAGCTTTTAATAAGACAGGAACTAGGAACAAAGCATTCCATATAGCTTGTGTGGTTGGCTTCAAAATCTATCATTTTGTTGGTTATTACTGGATACATGACTTCATAGACAGATCAGCGATTTTGACTCATTCTGTATTAATCAGGAAGCAGAAAAAATGGTTTAGCAATGCAGAGGCATATTATTATGCATAACCAAATATGTTAATATCATTTTTATAATTATTACTAACTTATAATAAATTCAATCTTGTTCCATTTCTCTCCTATTCTTTAATATTGCTTGAAAATTGCTTTATATAAACGCACATTTCATTTGCTCTTTTTTTTTCAACTTTCAAGGAGTGAAAAAAAAATTAAAGCGTTCACTCTCTTTTAAAAAAAAAATCCCCGCTTACATTTCTGCTTAAGAATAATAACAAGGAAGGACCGACTGAGTTGAGTCTCAAAATAATAATCATAATTTGAGTGATCATCTCTCTAAAAAAATTTATAACTGACTGATCATCTCTTTAAAAAATTTAAGACTGACTGATCATCTCTCTAAAAAATTTAAGACTGACTGATTAAAAAAATTGTTTTAATCATTTATATCGCGAATTTCAACCAAAGAAAAAAAAAAACATCTGGAAATCTTTATCTTAAAAAAAAAATCAAAGCTTCACAAGTTTGACGGTCACAATCAATGAAGACTTAAAATTGATCACTATCGTTATCTACATCAAAGCACCTCTTTTGTAAAAATAATCTTAAGATACAGATAACAACAAAGCTGGCCATCTATAGTCATCAGAAATAAGTGTAAAAGCATCTTTGTGTTTGTACAGATCTATTCATTGTTTCACACGTGTACAATTTTTATCTCCTAATCTAACAATTTTTATTTCACACTTTTCTGACTTACTCTATTTTAACAAAATGAAAGTTAAATAAATTTAACACATATTATTTAATAATAAAAAGAATATTATATAATAAATCAAAAAAAAAAAAGAACTGCTTATTCATAATAATAAATCTATACATATAAATCTCTGTATGTATAAAAGAATAAAAAAAAAATTTTTTTTTTTAAATAATTGAATACTATATATATCTACAATATATATATATATATATATATATAAACAAAACCAAGTTAAACCAATCAAATCTGGCATTTAAATTTAATAACATTAGATAATTGATTATAATCTAAATTGAAGTAATTAATATTACTACAAATCTGATTATATAAAGATGGTAGCTAAATAAAGAAGAAAATCTAGGAACATTGGAATGACAAGTTTTAATGTAACAAACAGAAGCAGACTAAGTATCATGCACATGAGATCTAATTATAACAGTAGAAATTGTATAAGATAAAAGAATTATTTTATTAACAAGTTTATAAAGATATTCAATATCTCTATATTGTCTTCTAAAAGAAAGATGAGCAACAGTTTTATTTCCCAAAGAAAAATATTTAGAAAACTTATTATATACTGATTGTAATAAATTACATCCCTGTTTAGAGCTAGGATTCCATATGACTGAACAATATTCAATGATGGGAAGAACCAATGATAAAAATAATTTAAATTTTGTATCACCACTGAAATGATAACCAAACCTTAGAATAGTACCTATAATTTTTAAAGTCTTACCAATAATCATTTATTATTATTATTATTATTATTATTATTATTATTATTATTATTATTATTATTATTATTATTATTATTATTATTATTATTATTATTATTATTATTATTATTATTATTATTATTATTATTATTATTATTATTATTATTATTATTATTATTATTATTATTATTATTATTATTATTATTATTATTATTATTATTATTATTATTATTATTATTATTTATTTTATTTATTTTTTCTTTATCACTTTTTTTTCTTCTCTTTTTGGTTTTATTTGTGTTGTTTCCATTATCTTTGTGGCTAACATGGTAGGCCTTTCTTGTTATTACATGAATGTCAGAGGTATGAAAACTAAATGTGTTCAAATTAAACAATTTTTTGAAACAGAACATTTTGATCTTATTTTACTTACAGAAACTTGGTTGAATCAACAATTTCCTGATTGTTCTTTTCTTGATGATAGATTCAGTATTTTGGGAACTGACAGATCTATGGATAATATTTCTCGAGGTGGTGGTACTCTGATTGCTCTTGATAAAGATGTTTTTTATAAAGAACTTTCTTTTTCTTCTTCTTTTTGTGAATCTACATGGTGTGAAATTACTTTAAATCTCAATTTTAAATTTATTTTAGGTAATGTTTACCTCAAACCCACTTTGTCATTGTTGGAGTTTGATTATTTTTTGACATCACTTGAAGATTTTCTGATTGGCTATGATAATGTTATTATTACTGGGATTTAAATATTCCAGATTTATATCAGGGTAGAATTACTACACACTTTTCTTTTTTATTTTCTAAAGCTTCTAGAATGTTACAGTTCTGTAAATTTTTAGGACTTAAGCAATATAACCCATTTGTTAATTCCTCTCATCGTACTTTGGATTATATTTTATGTAATTTAACAATAGTTAGTAATTTTCAAGTTGTCTCTGTTAATTTTCCTATTGATGCTCATCATCCACCTTTTGAGTTTTATATTAATGTTTGTCACTCAAAGATTAATTTTTCTATTTCAAGAAAGGATTATGGGAAGGGTAATTATGTTGATTTTTGTAGAAACTTTTCTAAAGTTAATTGGAATTTTTTGTATTCTTTTAAATGTCAAAAACAATACAATTTAATGTAAATAATCAGACTACTTAATGATGTAAATCATTGCTTGGATGGGTTTTTAAAGATTCTTAATAGTTTTATTGATTTGTATATTCCCAATAAGCGACCTTTTTATAAGGGTTTTCCTCGTTGGTTTTTATGCGATCTTATTAAAATTATTAAAAGGAAGTCTTATCATCGTAGACTTTATTTTCAAACACAGAGTATCTTTTTTTATAATAATTTTGTTAATTTTAGAAGATTGGTGAAGCATGTTTATAAAAGAGATTTGAAGAATTATATTAGAAAAATTGAGGTTAATATTTCATCTAACCCTAAAGAATTTTGGGATTTCATTAAAAAGTCTGGTTTGGGTAGAAAAAGGTTTCAAGCTATTCATGGTTTCACTTTAAGTGCAAATGACTTTTCAAAACATTTTGCTGATGTATATTCATCACATGATGCAATATCTTCAAATATTGCATTATTTTGTAATTCTTCAACTGTTCATTGTATGATTGACTATATTTCTAAGGATGATGTTGTTATGGCTATTAAGCAACTTAAAATTCATTCTAGTTTGGGAAATGATAATATTCCTTCATTAATTTACAAAGGGCTAGCTGAATTTATTGCAGTACCTCTTGCATTTATTTTCAATTTATCACTGAATTCTTGTGTTTTTCCTGTGCTTAAGTGTGCCAAAATGGTCCCAATTTTTAAGAATGGTTCACATGATTGTGTTAATAACTATAGACCTATTTCTGTTTTATATACTATTGCTAGAATTTTTGAGAGGTGTGTTTATAATAAAATTATTTTAGATGTTAGTAAACTCATTTCTTCTTCACAGCATGGTTTTATACCTAATAGATCTGTAGAAACTAATTTGCTAACAATTTATGATCATATAGCTCATGCAATTGAGGACCAGCAGAGACTTGATGTTATTTATTTTGATTTATCAAAAGCTTTTGATAAAGTAGACCACAGTATTCTTCTTCACAAATTATATCAAATGGGTTTTTCTACTAAGCTTGTTTATTGGTTTCAATCCTTTCTTCATGGTCGTACTGCATATATTAAATTTAATAATACTATTTCATCTAATTTTAAATGTAATTTGGGAGTTCCTCAGGGTAGTATTTTAGCACCTATGCTTTTTAACATTTATATGAATGACCTTAAGGATTGCTTAAAATCTTCTTATCTTTTGTGCTATGCAGATGACTGTAAAATCTTTAGAAGAATCACATCTGTGTTTGATTGCACTCTTCTTCAAAAGGATATAGATAATTTTAGTGCTTGGTGTGATCTAAATAATATGACTGTTAATTTCAGTAAATGTTCCTTAGTCTCGTATTCTAAAAAATCTGAAGTTTTGCATTTTTCTTATTTTATTAATTCTCACAAAATTGCAAACCGTTGAATCCCAAAAAGATTTGGGAGTTATATTTTCTAGTAATGGATCCTTTCTTCCTCATTTGGAAATGATTATTGGTAAGGCTTTAAAAATTGTAGGTACTAATCTAAGGTTTGGTTATCATTTCAGTAGTGATACAAAATTTAAATTATTTTTATCATTGGTTCTTCCCATCACTGAATATTGTTCAGTCATTTGGAATCCTAGCTCTAAACAGGGATGTAATTTATTACAATCAGTCTCTAATAAGTTTTCTAAATATGTTTCTTTGGGAAATAAAATTGTTGTTCATCTTTCTTCTAGAAGACAATATAGAGAACTTAAATATCTTTATAAACTTGTTAATAAAATAGTTCTTTTATCTAACACAATTTCTACTATTATCATTAGATCTCATGTGCATGATACTCGGTCAGCTTCTGTTTGTTACATTAAAACTTGTCATTCCAATGTTCCTAGATTTTCTTCTTTATTTAGCTACCATCTTTATATAATCAGATTTATAGTAATATTAATTACTTCAATTTAGATTATAATCAATTATGTAATGTTATTAAATTTAAATGCCAGATTTGATTGGTTTAACTTGGTTTTGTTTATATATATATATTTGTTAAATTGTTTTTTTATTTATTATTTTGTTATGTGTTTTATATTTATCTCTTTTATTTATTTGTTATTATTAATGTCTTAATAATAATTGTTTATATGCTGATGTTTAATTTTACTTTAGATTTTTAAATGTGTTAATTATCTTTTATTAAAATATGGCACATACTTATATTAATAATTTGTCATTTAAAATCATTTATGTATTTATATATTTGTTATGGTGCAATACTGTAATTGGCTTTATGCTGTAGTTTTGTACGGTAAATAAATGAATTGAATTGAATTGAATTATTATTATTATTATTATTATTATTATTATTATTATTATTATTATTATTATTACTTCCGGTGTTCTAGATTAAAGACGTGTTCAATTTTTTCTCTCTTGCTTTTGTTTTGTTTTACTGTATTTTTATTTATAAATATTAATTTTTATTGTGTTCAGTAAAATAGGATTTAATTGGATTTGCTTATAAAATGTCTTTCTGCAAGATTTGTCATGATTTACTACCAAAAAATGGAAATTTTGTTTCGTGTATGGGCTGTAGCACCAGTTTTCATTACACGTGCTCAACGTTAGGAGAGGCTACCTATAGACGAATGTCTTTAAAAAAAAAGCAGGAATGGAGATGTAATGTTTGTAGAATTCCACCTGATAGTGATGGTTCTGTTATGGTAAATAATAGTGATTCTTCGAACTTGATTTTAAGTGATATTTTGGAAAAATTAAAATTACTTCCGGTTATACATACGGCAATTTCAGAGCTTACGATTACGGTTGCGAAGCTTCAGGTTGACGTGGATTTTTTGCGGGGTAAAGTTGATAAAAATAATGATAATTTACTACGATTGTCAAATATGTATGATTCTTGTGAAAACGAAATCACTTTGTTAAAGGAAAAAATTGACTCTATGGAACGTTCACGGTTGGATTGTGAAATTGAAATACAAGGTGTTCCCTTTTGTGAAAATGAAAATTTATCTTTAATTGTAACGAAGTTGGCGGAAAAACTTGAAATTGAAAACTTTACTACTAATTGTATTGAGAATGTTTATCGGACAAAATCTAAATCTAATAATATAGCAGGTTTTATTGTTACTCGTTTTGCTTCGCGAAATTTAGCTAAATCATTTTTATTGAAGAGAAATGTTATTAAATCGGTTTCTGATTTTTTGTTAATGGAATCTAGTCAGCGTGTATATATTAATCAACGTATAACTCCACATATTAGACAGCTGTTATGGAAGGCTAAGCAAAAAATGCGTGAACGTAAAGGTATGGCTTTTATACGTAATGGATTGGTTTATATTAGAAATGATTTAAATTCTCCGTGTGTTTTAATTAAAAATGAATCTGAGTTGTCAGCGTTTTGAAATTTATTTCCTAAAGTGAAGCTTGATGCATTTTATTCTCATGATGAAACTTTGTCTAATTTAAATGTTTTTCATATGAATATACGAAGTGTTAGATCTAATTTCGATGAATTTGTTGTGTATTTAAATGATTTTCCTGCCGGTTTTTATGATGTGATAATTTTAACTGAATCTTGGATTTCCATTGAAGAACAGCATTTATATGTTCTGGATGGCTATTCAAATATTCTTTCTCCTCGTGCGTCTTCACGTTCAGGTGGTGTATTAGTTTTTGTGAAAGAAAACATTAAATTTACGTATCATAATCCATTTCTTGCCTCTGCAGAATGTGTTTTGATTCATCTGAATTTACCTTGTTTTGTGTTAACTATTGTTGCTTTATATAGATCGTGCACAAGTATCATTTTGGATTTTATAGCTGAACTTGATGTGTTATTGTCTGATTTACATACTACTTCAGTAATTCTTATGGGAGATTTAAATATAGATTTATGTAATAATCTACATGGGCCTACCGTACGATATTTGAATTTGCTTTATAGTTATGGTTTTAATCAAGCTATTTTTTCACCTACTCGTATTACGAAATCTTGTCAATCAATTTTGGATCATATATTTGTCAGATTAAACCAGAATCAAAGTTATGAATCGTCTGTACAAAATATTTTTATTTTGGATCATTTTGCAACTGTGTTGAGGTTATTAAATTGTAGACCACATGTAAATACTCATTTATATATTAATAAGTTATCACATAATAAACTAAAAATGTTATTATCTGATCAGAATTGGGATTATGTTTTTGCTCTGCATGATGTTGATTCAGCATTTTTAAAATTTCAAGATATTTGTAAATCTTTAATTGCAAAATCTATGGTTAGTTTTAAATTGACTAGCAAAAACCGCAAGCGCTCAGCCTGGATAACGAATGATTTGATTGGAAAAATTAATCAAAGAAATCATTTAAAATGTTTGGGTGGAGATTTGTTGACTTTGAGGAAATTGAATACTGAGATTAAATCTGATATTCGGAAATTAAAATTTCAATATTATCAAAAATATTTTAATGATAAAAATATTTCTTTGAAATGGAAGTTGATAAATTCTCTTGTAAAGAAACCTTTGTCAAATCAACTTAAATTTATAAAACACAATGATAATTTGATTGAAGTAGAAAATAATGAAAAATGTGTTGCTGACTTGTTTAATAATTTTTTTTCAGATCTATCAATAGATAGAACACCAGTACAAGAATTGTCTTTTGCTGATTCTTGTGTAAATTCTTTTTTGTGTACAGATGTTACTGATTTGGATTTGTCTGGTAAAATTGATCTCTTAAAGAATGTTCATTCAGCTGGTCTAGATAAGTTAACACCAAAGATTCTTAAGGAAAATAAGTCAGCTTTCATACCTGTTCTTGTTTATTTGTTTAATCTTTCCTTAAATGTTGGTTTGTTTCCTACTTGTTTGAAGGTTGGTTTTATTACACCTGTTTTTAAAAAGGGTGATCCTGTACAGCTTGACAATTATAGACCAATATCTATTATATCTTTAATGTCCAAATTGTTAGAGATTGTTCTGTGAATTTAATGAACACTATCTTATTTGATTTTTAAAAAGCATTTATGGCACTGGTTATATTATGCTAAGCATTAGTTTTATTTTATTTTATTTTTTGTTTATATTATATGTTATGATGTAATTATTTACTACTGTGATTGAATTGCCAAATGCAATATCTGTGTGATTTTAATATTTTATGTTATATTTATACTTTTTTTTTTTTTTTTGTATTTTATTAGTGTTTTTAGTTGTTACATTTAAATTCCTCACACAAGATTTTTCTTGTATGGAATTTATCTCACTGTATTATACATTTATTGTTTGCTTCATAATGAATAAATAAAATAAATAAATAAATAAAAATTCTTCTTCTTCTTCTTCTTCTTCTTCTTCTTCTTCTTCTTCTTCTTCTTCTTCTTCTTCTTCTTCTTCTTCTTCTTCTTCTTCTTCTTCTTCTTCTTCTTCTTCTTCTTCTTCTTCTTCTTCTTCTTCTTCTTCTTCTTCTTCTTCTTCTTCTTCTTCTTCTTCTTCTTCTTCTTCTTCTTCTTCTTCTTCTTCTTCTTCTTCTTCTTCTTCTTCTTCTTCTTCTTCTTCTTCTTCTTCTTCTTCTTCTTCTTCTTCTTCTTCTTCTTCTTCTTCTTCTTCTTCTTCTTCTTCTTCTTCTTCTTCTTCTTCTTCTTCTTCTTCTTCTTCTTCTTCTTCTTCTTCTTCTTCTTCTTCTTCTTCTTCTTCTTCTTCTTCTTCTTCTTCTTCTTCTTCTTCTTCTTCTTCTTCTTCTTCTTCTTCTTCTTCTTCTTCTTCTTCTTCTTCTTCTTCTTCTTCTTCTTCTTCTTCTTCTTCTTCTTCTTCTTCTTCTTCTTCTTCTTCTTCTTCTTCTTCTTCTTCTTCTTCTTCTTCTTCTTCTTCTTCTTCTTCTTCTTCTTCTTCTTCTTCTTCTTCTTCTTCTTCTTCTTCTTCTTCTTCTTCTTCTTCTTCTTCTTCTTCTTCTTCTTCTTCTTCTTCTTCTTCTTCTTCTTCTTCTTCTTCTTCTTCTTCTTCTTCTTCTTCTTCTTCTTCTTCTTCTTCTTCTTCTTCTTCTTCTTCTTCAAAGCAAAACTTTATTGAGTCTAAAAAGTTACAGAGTCACATCTAGTAATATATTGATTTTTTACAAATGAAAAACAAATTACAACTTTCAGTATATAAGTCTTTATTTTTTCTGCATACTTTTTTTTTCTTCTTGTTTTTAAATTTGTCTTCTATTTAGTTCAGTTTATGCTTGCATTTTTTTTAATGTTGGAAAAAATGCTGATGTTGAAAATGTCATCATCTATCTTATTGGCCTTTATATTTCATAGACTGGATCTTTGTTTCAAGTGTGACCATGTGGCTGCAAATACATCTGGTTGAGCTATGATGCTGTCTCTTTTTCTTAACAGTTCTAGTTTTATTGAATATGTTGCTGGATGGCATCTAGGGTTATTGGCAAGTGCAAAAGTGCATCTGGTACACCAGTAGGCATAAAGGCTGTATGTTGCTGCACGAATAGCAGGGTTGTTGCCTTTTTTAAACATATTTGTTATTTCATCAATTGAAATGATAGCCTTTCTGTATGTGGTAAACATTGTGCGATGTATTGTTTCTAGGGCACTGCAGGAATGAAGAAAATGATCTTGTGTCTCTTTTTCTCTATGACATATCCCGCACATGGGGTCTATATTTGTATAGAATCTATGAAATCTAAGAAAATGGGTTGTGGGTAGATCATTGAGATTAAGCTTAAGTAGAAAATCAAATAATTTTGGTTCTAATGACCATTTTCTGAATTGTTGCAGTAGTTGCCTGTTGTCTATTCCAAGAACTGATGGATGTAAATTAGGTGTCTGGTTTGGATATAGTATATTATAAATATCCCAGTATGTATACTTGTTGTCATTATTGAGTGATATTTTGTTGTATATTGGCTTTAGTTCTTCAATCAGTGTGGATAGATATCCATATGAAGGGGATGGTCTGTCTGTGGGTATTATACTGATTACACACTCCAGGTCTGGAAATCTTTTTATGGTTGCTGTTATTAGATTTACTGATTTCTGTGTGTAAAAAACATTGATTGTATGGAGTCCAAGTCCATTGCTATGTGGTGGTCTGCTCAGATTTTTTATAGAGATTGCCACTGTCTTTCTCTTCCATATTAGTTTGTTACAGATTGATGAGATTTTAGATATGAATGTTTTTGCAAATTTGATTATAGGTGTGTAGTATGTAGTTTTTGTAATTATAAGTTGATTAAATAGTGCTACCTTTGCGTATATTGACAGGTATGACTTTTCAAGTGAGGCTGTGATTTTTTCAGCATCTTTTTTTAATTTATTTTGAATTTTTTGCCTCATTCCATTGGTTCCAAGGTAGAATGGGAAACCAAGGAAAGCAGATAGTTTACCATTAAACATCTCTGTACAGTGCTTGCCTGTGTATATTGACCATGCAGCAGTTTTATTTGTGTTAATTTTTAAATTAAAATTTGAGGTATAATTCTTGATTATCTCTTGTAATATGGGGAGGTTCTTTTTAGAGGGGAGAAAAACGGTTACATCGTCCATATAGGCTATGCATGATATATTTAAAGCAGTGTTTGGAATTTGAATGCTTTTTATTTTTTTCTGTATCTCTATTAATAGAGGATTTATATATATATATATATATATATATATATATTGTAAAGAGCAAGGCACTCAGGGGGGATCCTTGTGGGATGGATTGACTCGGTCTGAAGACTGGTGATATTTCCCATTCAATGTGATGTGAATTTCACGGCTGAGTAGCAGATTGGCTATTATATATAGTAGGGATGGAGGTGTTGTTGTTTTTTTCAGCATGTCTAATAATTTGGCTATAGGCACTGAGTCAAAAGCTGCCTCAATGTCTAGTTGAACTATAATTGGTGCATATTTCTTTTTTTTTTTTTACTACTTACAATAATTGTTTTGTACATTAAGGCACCCTGGCCAATGGATGATCCTTTTTTTGCATATTGTGCTGATGATAACACAGGGAGTATGTGTTGTTCTATTTATTTCTTTATCACTCTTTCAAGAGTTTTTATTCCTAAAGGTCCCATTGAAATTGGTCTTAGATTAGATAAAGATGATATTGCTGTTGGTTTTTTGTTAAATGGAACCATTGCAATTGGGTATAGACTTTGTATGTTGTAAATTTTTTGGAATATGTAATTGGCTAGATCGCACAGGTATTTTGCTGTGAAGTGACTAAGATGTTTGAACACAAATTTTGGAATTCCTTGTGGTCCTGGGTGACATGTGTTTGTTATTGTTGCAAGTTGAAATACAATGTCACTATTTGTTATTGGTGTGTCTGTTTCAGGGTCTCCAAATATGTCTTCATTTGGTATGTACACTCTCTGTTTTTGCAGTTTTTTTTTAAAGTGTTGATATATTGGGTTTATCATGTTATGTCCAGCTGTTATAGAGCCATCTATTTCAAGTGCCATAGGCACTCTGACTGTGGATGGGTATCCCAATGCCCACTGTATGTATGCTCTGGTCCAAATATGTTGTTATGTAAGGCATATTTTTTCTTTTTTATTGCTACATATTGCTTTAGTGTATTGCATGTATTGTTGTACATTTCTGTAAGTTTTTTAATTTGTGTTTGATTATCTGTAGTTGGTCTGGAGATGGTTATTCTTTTATGTAGTTCATCTGCCAATGCTAATAATCTGGTGGGGGGTGTTGAGTTGCAGGTAATATGATGTTGAAAGAAAGTATATTGGTGAATGCTATATACTTTTGTACTGGATCGAGTGACATGTTTTGAAGTTTTTGGAGCATTATATATGTTTCTGAGTATAAGAATTCAGTTGTTTGTGCTGGAAGAAGTATTCTCATAGTCTTTTGGAGGGCTATTGTTGTATTCTGTATTTTTGTTAGGTCGAGGGTGATGAACTGAGCAGCATGATCTGAGATTATAGATGGACAGAGTTCAAGATTAAAATAATGATGTAACATTGGTGAGTAGAAACACAAATCAATAAGTGACTTATATCTATTGTTATTAAAAGATATTGAGTTTGACGGGAGAAAACCCTCAGCACTCATAAGTGGGATTGTTATTTGATGGATCCATTTGATGACAACAGTTTGGTAGGTCATGTTGAAAGCTCCCAGGAGTATTAAGGGATTTGGTGTTGCTGTAAGCATTGAATTTATTGTTGCTATTATTCTGGAGATGATGACAGGGCCTGGTGGTATATATACAAATACCAGGTTAAGTGTGATATTTTTATGATGGAGTGTTAATATGATAAGATTAGAGTCAATATATATAATTTTAAAAGAATTGAAAGGACAGTTGTGGGATATAATTATGCCTGTGCCACCTGATGGTGATGATGATTGCCTTGAGCAGGCACAAAAACCTTGGCTGTCTAAATATTTTTGTGGATCAATTTGAGAGCTGCTGTATATTTTTGTTTCCAAAAGCCCCAGTATGTGTGGTTGTGTTGTATGTAACCATTTTTTGAGATCAAAAGTTTTTTGGTGGCATTTAAGCCTCTAATGTTGAGAGATCCAATTTTTATATTATTATTATTATTATTATTATTATTATTATTATTATTATTATTATTATTATTATTATTATTATTATTATTATTATTATTATTATTATTATTATTATTATTATTATTTATTTATTATTATTATTATTATTATTATTATTATTATTATTATTATTATTATTTATTTATTATTATTATTATTATTGTTATTATTGTTGTTGTTGTTGTTGTTGTTGTTGTTGTTGTTATTATTATTATTATTACGTTTGAATAAAGGCTTTATTGATCTAAATGGTTTACATAAGTTTACATCTAGAAAATTTGAAATTTAACATACAATGAATAATATTAGGGTAAACACATATAAATGAATTTAGTGGTTACACTTTGTGGTTAATGGACTATAACAATATAAAAAATAAAAAAGCAAAAATAATCAGAGTTCTAAAGTTTGAGGAGCTTATTTAGTTTTGTCCGCATGTCACTTTGAATGTTAGTTGTATGATAGTTTTTTTTGCAGCATTCACAGCATTGATGATTGTTTTAGCAATGACCATGTTACTGCATATAAGTGGGGGTTGGTTATTATTTTATCTCTATTTTGAATGTGTAGCAGTTTGTTGCTAAATGTAGCTGGGTGTTGTCTGGTGTTATTGCCAATTAAGAAAGTACATCGGGTGCACTAGTATGCATATAGAACAAATGTGGCTGCCCTAATACTAGGTATTGATCTTCCCTGAAAAGCAGCTATTGTGTGATTAATGATTGTACCCGGTTTTCTGTAGGTGTTACACATCATCTGTCATGTTTGGTTAAGTGCTACACATTGATAAATAAAGTGGTCCAGGGTCTCTTCTGCTCGATGGCAGAGTCCACAGAAGGGGTCAATATATATATATATATACATTCTTTTATGATAAAGAAAGTGGGTTGTTGGCAAGGCAATGAGATTGCTTTTCATGATAAAATCAACGTATTTGGGCTCTAGAGCTCATTTTTTATATTCCTTGAGTAGTCTCTTGTTGTTAATTCCTAGCATAGGTTGTATAGCATTAGTATCTTCTTCTCTAATTATTAAACCATAAATATCCCAGTATGAATACTTATGCAAATACTGTTCTGGAATCTTGTCTGTGGTTTTGTATTGGTATATAATGTTGGTGAAAAAGGAATCTTTTGGAGGTGGTCTATCTGTTGGAATAACTTCTAGCAAGTGGTTAATTTTTGGGTTATTGGCAAGTATTGTGATTATTGAGTTCCTTAACTTTTGTAGATGAAAAATATTGATGTTGTGCAAACCAAGTCCATTGTTTGTTAGGGGTTGGCTAAGTTTTTTTGTGGAAATTGCTACTGTTTTTCTGGCCCAAAGTAGTTTATTATATATGGTGTTAATTTTTGAAATGAACCCCTTTGAGAATGAAATAACCGGTACATAATAAGTTATTTTGGTTGTGATAAGCTGGTTAATTAACTGTACTTTGGAATATAGTGAAAGATATGCCTTGGACAAGGAATTTATAATTTTTGTGGCTTCTTTTTTAAGTGTATTTTGGATATGGCATCTCATTCCTGTAATTCCCATATGAAATGGAAAACCAAGGAAAGAGTTTGGTTTTGATTTGTAAATTGATGTACATGGTTTACTAGTGTATAGTGACCAGGCTGTGGTTTTTGCTGGATTAAATGTTAATTCATATTTTGTGAATATTCTTGTAATATCTTTTGGAGTTGCGGTATTTGTTTTTTTTGATGTTAGGAATATGGTAACATCATCCATATAGGCAATGCACATAGTGTGCTGTGTTGTGTCTGGTATCTCAATCCCAGTAAATGCATTTTGTATGCTTTTAATAAGGGGATTTCAAAATAAAGCTGAATGACAATGTAAACTCGGAGGATATACCAACACAAATAATTGACCAGAATGCAATACTGACCATTCACATAAAAGGATTAAGGCCAAGATGTTTTGCGTGCGGTGAAACCGGACACTTAGCAATCGATTGCAACACCAAAATCAACCAGAAAAACTAACCGAGCTCTGAAGATCAACCAACAGAAGATCACCAACTGGAATCAAACAGTACAAAACAGATAATGAAAACAACTAATAAACAAAAAAAAATTAATAAAAAAACCACAGGTCAACAGCAATTGAATGATAAAAAAACTGCACACACATTGCCAGCACCTGAAATTCTGGATTTATCAACAAAATCAACCAATAGAATTCAAACCCCCACTGATAAAAAAACAGAAAGTCAACAGCCTCAAGAGGTTCCAATGAAAAAAACAGCACACAATCTAAGTCAGCCTACCCAAGATACTGATGAAAAAGAGATAATAAAAGAACAAATAAACTCACACAGTAATAGTGATCAAGAAAAATTATATATAACACACCAAACACCCAATACTAAAAATAATACAACAATGAAAATTATGGAAGTTATCATCCCAAATATGCCTCAAATCACCAAAGCTGACACAGAACAAAGAAGAAGACCAGGCTGCCCACCAAAGAAAAATAGAGGGCCCAAAAAAATCAAAACAGAATGTAAAATATAAACAATAGATTTGGTGGGTGTGAAAGATGGTGAGTTTCTTCCATTTAAAGTTATATGGATCTCTCTGTTCAGAAGCAGGTTAGCAATTATATATAGATGTGTTCTAGGAATTTCTTTGTCTTTTAGCATTTTTAGAAGTGTGTATATATTGACTGAGTCAAATGCAGCTTCTATGTCAAGCTGCACAACAATGGGTCCGTATTTTTCTGCTGTTTTACTGTGGCTAGAATTGCTTTGAAGAATAAGGCTGCTTCTGTCATTGAAGAGTTTTTCTTTGCATATTGTGCTTCGGAGATAAGTGGCGTTATATACGGTTCAATTTCATCTTTAATAATTTTCTCCATAATTTTGATCGGCAAAGGTCTCATAGATATTGGTCTGAGGTCTGTAATAGGTGGGATAATTGCTTTCTTTTTATTATAGGGTACTATGGCTATTGGATAGACACCCTCCATGGGTTGAATTTGTTGCACTAGATGGTTTTCTAACTGACACCAATATTCTGTTGTGAATTTACTTAGATGCTTTAATACAAACAATGGGACTCCAGGACTACCTGGATGGCAAGCATTTCGAATAGTATTTAGTTTTGTTGTGAATAGATCTTTTGTGAATGGGGTTTTTGTCTCTGGTGGGCCAAACAGATTATGTGGTATTTTATATGGTTGTTTTTCTTATAATTTCTCTTTAAAATATTCAAAAATTGGCATAATCCTATTGTGTCCTGCATATGTTCCACTATTTTTATATAGTGCCATTGGCACTTTTACATCTGGTTGGTTCCCCAGCGCCCATCTTATATAATCTCTTGTCCAAGTGTGTGGCCTGGTTAGGCATACCTTGCTTTTCTTTATCTTCAGATAGCTTTTGAGTTCATCACATGCTTTATTGTATGCATGTGTAAGCTTGAATATATACTGCTGAGTGCAGTGTGATGGGTTAATTATGATTATTCTCTGGTGTAACTGATCTGCCAGAGACAAAAGTCTTGATGGTGGAGGTCGTTTTTTTGTTATATGGTTGATGTTAAAGGACAACATTCCCATAAATTCTAGATATTTCTGGACTGAGTTCAAAGTCATATCTTTGATTTTGTTTAGCATTATGTAGGTCTCAGATAACAGAAATTCAGGGGTTGTTTCTGGGAATGAAACTCTTATTGTTCTTGTAAGTGAAAAGGGTGATATTTGAATTTGGGCACAGTCAATTGTGACTATTTGAGCTGAGTGATTGGAAAAAATTGAGGGAGTTAGTTTTATTTCAATAAGGTGGTGAAGCATTGGAGAATAAAAGCACAGATCAATAAGTGAAGAGAAGTGATTATTGTGGAAAGAAATGGCATCATCTGGCAAAAAACCTTGGCCACTCATTAGTGATATGTTTATTCTGTGAAGCCAACATTGGGTGAATTCCTGATATTTTAAATTAAAATCTCCAATTAAGACGGTTGGGTTTGAAGTTGTAGCTAACCTTGAATTAATGTTTGCAATTATGGTATCTATTTTTTTATCCTGTAAAGGCATATATACAAAAACCAGATTTATTGTTATGCTTTTTTGGTTGAAGGTTGCAATTAATAAGTTCATGTCAATGTGAATTATTTTGAACATTGTGAATGGGCAATTTCTAGCAATTATGAGTCCAGTGCCAGCTGAGGGAGAAGAAGAGTCTCTGGAGCATGCACAGAAACCTTCCAGGAGCATGCACAGAAACCTTCCATATTTAAATGTTTGGCTGGGTCAGTTTGTGATCCAGCATAAATTTTTGTTTCAAGTATACCAAGCAAGTGTGGTTGAATATCCTTGATCCAATGTTTTAACTTATTAATTTTTGAGGTTGAGTTCAAACCCCTGACATTGATTGCTGCAATTTTTATTTTCATTATATGTTTTTTGGTTGAGATTTAAATATTAGGGTTGATCTGGTGTTTCTTCCCATTCATTCTCATATTCCATTTCCAGGTTTTCATCTGTTTCCACTGTCGTATTGTTGTGATTAGAAAGGCTAAGGTTGGATTCTGTTTTGATTTTTTTGGGCCCTCTATTTTTCTTTGGTGGGCAGCCTGGTCTTCTTCTTTGTTCTGTGTCAGCTTTGGTGATTTGAGGCATATTTGGGGTGATAGCTTCCATAATTTTCATTGTTGTATTAATTTTAATATTGGGTGTTTGGTGTGTTATATATATTTTTTCTTGATCACTATTACTGTGTGAGTTTATTTGTTCTTTTATTATCTCTTTTTCATCAGTATCTTGGGTAGGCTGACTTAGATTGTGTGCTGTTTTTTCCATTGGAACCTCTTGAGGCTGTTGACTTTCTGTTTTTTTTATCAGTGGGGGTTTGAATTCTATTGGTTGATTTTGTTGATAAATCCAGAATTTCAGGTGCTGGCAATGTGTGTGCAGTTTTTTATTATTCAATTGCTGTTGATCTGTGGTTTTTTTATTAATTTTTTCTTGTTTATTAGTTGTTTTTGTTATCTGTTTTGTTCTGTTTGATTCCGGTTGGTGAGCTTCTGTTGGTTGATCTTCAGAGCTCGGTTGGTTTTTCTGGTTGATTTTGGTGTTGCAATCGATTGCTAAGTGTCCGGTTTCACCACACGCAAAACATCTTGGCCTTAATCCTTTTATGTGAATGGTCAGTATTGCATTCTGGTCAATTATTTATGTTGGAATATCCTCCGGGTTTACATTGTCATTCAGCTTTATTTTGAAATGAAAGTTGTTGCTGAAAACCGGTATGGGGGTGTCGGATAAGTAGATTTGTTTTATATAAATAGCTTTGCCAAATGACTGTATTAATTTTTGAAAATCCTGAATGGTATATCTGAAGTAAGTGTTTTTAATTATTCCATTACAATAGTTTTGCAAGCTTTGATCGACTATTATTAGCACGTAGCTTCCCAAAGTTTTTACTTTAGTTTGAAATCTTGCACGCTGATGTTCATCGAAAAACTGAATTGCAACGTATCGCGAGTTTGGATGCTCTTCAATACTAGAGACTGTATCCCACAATGCTGTTGCTGTCAGCTCCTCGTAAAAAAGTTCTCTGGAGAATTTATAGAGTGTCAAATTCCTATTGGTGACAGCTAACACTAATGATCTCGGTGGAAAAAATTTTTGGAAAGTTGCGAATAATTTTTTTGGGATGGTGCTGTTGAAATTAACGTTTATTTCTTGCAGTTCATCTTGATTCCATATCGTTGGGGAGGGCTCTTTATTATTGTTTTCTATAAGGTTTAAATTATTTATGTCAGCTTGATTTACCTTCCTAAATCTTGCTGTCTGTGTTAATGCTGGACTTTTATCGATGCTGTGAGGCTGCTGGTTTATTTTTGTTATGTTCACGTATGTTTTTGCGATAGTCGCAGTTTTCATTTTATCGCCATTTGTTTGAGCGCAATTTACATCATTTGCTTCTTGACGTGACGCCATGCTTGTTTATGATGTTAGAATTTATTTTTTGTTATGAATGACCGTATTACTTACTTTTTGCTAGAAAACAACTGTTCAGTAATCAGCCATCACTGTCTTTATCTATCACAGATATATATCACAGTTTTTAAGTGTGAAAACAATTAGAATATGGGGGGAAAAAAGATTATTAATAAGACCTTCATTCTTGATGACTTAGGCATACACGCGCATGCGCATTCTTTATTATTATTATTATTATTATTTAATTCAATTTATTTACATCTTCTATACAGTTTGAACTATACAAACCATTTACAGGAAGATAATTTCAAAATAATAATAATAATAATAATAATAATAATAATAATAATAATAATAATAATAATAATAATAATAATAATAATAATAATAATAATAATAATATTATTATTATTATTATTATTATCATTATTATTATTATTATTATTATTATTATTATTTCATGATTATCTGCCTGTAAATGGTCTGTATATTTCAAACTGTATAGAAGATGTAAATAAATTGAATTAAATTACTATCATCATGACTTAGAATAATCTTCATGGTTTTATTTCTGAAAACATTGGCTACTTCATATTAATTTAAAAATATTAAATTATGCTATACTTTTTTATTTTATGTTAAATAATGAAAACCACATCATATCCAGGTATTGAGAGAAATTATAGAAAGGACAAATGAATATGAGTTGCCATTATGCTTAGGATTTGTAGACTCTGAAAAGGCATTTGATTCTATAAACATTTCTTCAGTGATTAAAGCATTGGATCATCAAGGTATAGATCCAGGATATTGTCATATTTTGAAGAATATTTATAAAAATGCAACAGCAACAATTAGATTACATAATGATAGTAGGAAAATCAACATTGAAAAGGGTGTAAGACAGGGTGACTCCATATCTCCAAAACTTTTTACAGCAGTGCTGCAAGAAGTATTTTGTGGATTAAAATGGGAAGCTAAAGGAGTGAAAGTAAATGGAAATTCTTTAAGTCATTTAGATTTTGCAGATGATGTAGTTGTTTTTGCAAATAATGCTTTAGAACTACAGGAAATGTTGCAGGAGTTATCAGATGAAAGTAGGAAAGTAGGCCTAAAGATAAATGTTAAAAAGACTAAAGTAATGTTTAGTAGATTTTCTCAAAATATGATAATAAAGATTGATTATGATGAGTTGGAAGAAGTTAACAGTTACAAATACCTTGGTCAGATTATTAATACAGATGGAAATATAATGGATGAAATTAATCATAGAATTAAACTTGGTTGGATTGCTTTTGGTAGAAATAACTTGATACTGAAAGAAAATATGCCTATGTGTTTGAAAAGGAAGGTTTTTAATAAGTGTGTTTTGCCAGTTTTTACTTATGGATCTGAGACTTGGACACTTAATAAAAGAGCAATACAGAGACTTCAGACCACTCAAAGAAGTATGGAGAGATGCATGTTGGGAATAACAAGAAGAGATCGAAAACCCAATGTATGGGTAAGAGAACAAACAGGTGTTACAGACCTCATTGAAAAAATTAAAAGACTTAAATGGAGTTGGGCTGGACATATTGTTAGAAAAGATGATAACAGATGGACAATTGAAATTTTAAATCGGATTCCAAGAGATTGTAAAAGACCCAGAAAGAGACCACATGTTAGATGGGTGGATGAAATAAGAAAGTGTGCAGGGTGATGTGGAGAAGAGAAGCTAAAGACAGGAAAAGATGGATTGAACTTGGAGAGACCTTCATCCTGCAGTGGATTGATAATAGTTGATGATGATGATGAATGAAAACCATGAATAGTAGTGAAAATAATTAATTTTTGACATTGACAATATTTTCTTATTTTTTAAGTAAATTACATTTTTTACATAGTCATTTATATACTAATTAATTTTTTCTTTGACATATATATTATGAGTATCTTTTTATTTTCTAAACTTTTTAATTTTTTTTTTTACTTTTTCTTCTTGATAGTTTTGTAATTATTTAAAATCAGTATTTGTTTTTTTTTTTTTTGCTTTTGTTAAGTTTTTATGGCTTCACTGTATAATTTTACAAATTTTCTATCAAATTGTGATGTTTATTTTCCCTTTAGTAAAAGGTTTATTTCTTTATACTTATGGCTATTTTTTGTTTTGACTTTCTCACTAAGACTTCTGAATTTTAGATAAATTCTTTATGTTATTGTGAAAAAAATTCTCTGAGTAACATTAATATTCAAATTTATTTTGTAATACCAAAGTAGTTTATTATAACAAATTATTTCTCACTCAAGGTGTAATAATATACCGGGACCAAATTTTCTTTCACTAATAATTCCAATATTAATTTCATTTTACTTCTTATATATGTTTTTCAAACTAGATCTGTTCCTATCATATTTACTAAATCAGTTTTATTACTTGGATATACAGGTGTTATAAAAATGTGTTCAGTCTCATATTTACTATTATGTCAGGACTTGAAAATGCATAAATAATATTAATTGATAACAAAAAATTCGTCATAGTTTAAAATTACACATAAAGAACAATAAAAATAATAGAAAAAAATATAATTAAATAAATAATAGAAAAATATATTAATATTCCTAAATATTTAAATAAAATGGCAAATAAAAAATCATAACTTTTTTAAATATCTGTAATTGAAAGGCAGCTATATAATGTCAAAAACCACGAAGAAAGGGTAATTAAATGGGAGATAGTTACTTTCACTTATATATATATATATATATATATATATATATATATATATATATATATATATATATATATATATATATATATATATATATATATATTATAGCATTATATTTTGGTACGAATGCTATCATGTTCTACAAAGTATAAATTGTTAAAAACAATTCTTCATTACATATTTTATAAGAGATAGGAAGATCAAGTGATAGGTGTAAAACCAAAAATAAACTTCCATAAAGGCAATGTGCAAGAGGATAATCATTTTCTTTTAGACTTCAAATATTAGGTTTTGAATATTTTTAATATTAAATATTCCATTTATTTATAACAATTTAACAAAAAATTAGTGAATTGTTTTAGCAATGGCTATAAATCCAGGTATAAGTAGAATAATGCTTGTAAATGAACAGTAAGTGAGGTCATAGAATAGTCAAATTTTATCAAATTGAAATATTTACAAGAAATTCAAAATGAATAAATTGTCAATTAAATCAGCAGAAGTGCTAGTAATTAGAAATATATAAAATTTTTGTTACATTTATGTAGAAATGTCAGGTACATGTATAAATAATATCTACAAAATTAGAAAAAAATATGTTGGAAAAATTAGCAAAACAATTACTGAAATCTTAGATAATTAAATATTTAGATTTAATAAATATTTTTAAAATAATAAAATATAAAATATAATGAATTTTTTGATATTAGAAGATTAATAAAATTGTATTGATCCAATATTATTTATTGACAAATATTTATTGCTCTGATAAGGTTTATTAATAAATTGATAAATGCATTTCATTTATTTATTTATAATAAATTGATGTTAAACATTTATTACTATTATTTTATTGTTTTGTATTTCAAAATAAATACACATTCCTGCCAATTAAGAGACAAACCATAGGATCTTATTTGATTATGGAGATGTCCCAGAAATCAACTACAAGGAGAGATACATTGTGGAAAATTTTGAATCATAGGAGAAAACTTATATATACCAGCAAATTAAAATGAGAAGTCAATCTATAGAATTTTCAGTGTAGTGTAAGCTTAGTCATGTTTTTATCCAAAATCGTCATTTTAGTACCTACTTACTTGAGAATGAGAGTGTAGAAAACATTATCTAGGACTCTGTCTTAGATAGGTCAAGTTTCCATTTCATTTCAATAGCAGCAATGAATATATTTCAAATTAAAATATAAACGGAAAAACAATGCTTTTTTTTTTTTTTAATTTTAAGAAAATTTGAAATTTTCGATATTGAAATTCTAGAATATCTGAATAAATTTGTTTCCAATGAATAAATAGCTAAATTATGTTTCTCCTATTTCAAAGGAATATGCTTTTAATATATGATCCAGTAAAAGGAAGCATTTGAAGAATTACATAACTGCCTTGTATATAAAAGAATAAATAATATATTGTTATTGAATAGAAACGATTGAAATAATTTTCTTTAAAACATCATAAGCATGAAAACTATATAGTGATCAAGAATTTACTTTGACATGACTTACTTGAAGATTTTATGTGGTTTATATGTATAATTAAAAAAATAATTACTGAGATTAAAGGAATTCAAAATATATATTTAATATTTGAGATAAATATTTTCCAAAATGGATTAATTTGATTGTGATGATTTTAATCTTCAATAGACATGAATAATAGTGCCATAAATCATTAAATGTGGTGTCATTGGTGAATCCTATTATTGATAAATTTGAGAATGTTTGATATTGGAATGCCATATAAACTTTTTATGAATGATAATGCTCCATTCGAAATCCAGGTAGTGTATTTTATATTCAATATTTAAGAATATATTGTGACAGATAGGTGAGAATGAATAGATGTGAATCTTT
The DNA here is from genome assembly GCA_028023455.1 of Epiperipatus broadwayi. Lineage (NCBI taxonomy): Eukaryota > Metazoa > Onychophora > Udeonychophora > Euonychophora > Peripatidae > Epiperipatus > Epiperipatus broadwayi. The sequence continues at coordinate 2,380,609 of JAQFVV010000107.1, forward strand.
GATGGTGGAAAGTGATTGCATTTTTTTAACCATTATTTTAAATTTATTTAAAATATAGATATGTTATATTTTGTCAGTTCTTTTTAAGTTCTTTTTTCAGTCCATGTTTGAGTAAAACTATTTAGAATAAGGAATACATTTCTCAGGATAAAGATTATATTTGGTTTCTCAAAGCGTAGACGTTAAAATATATGCTAGATTTAATTAAAATTACAAGTTGAGATATGATATTGCGATATAATTTATATTACAGTTTCACTAGCATGGTGGATAAGTATTAAAATACTCTATCGCATAGGTGTTTGTAAAATAAACTTTAAAATAATAAAATTAGAATTCAAATTTAAGTGGATAAAAAAAGTGACAAGTGTGTATTCGATTATATGTCCAAAGTAAAAGTGGGATTAAACACTGCAATCTATCTCCTACAAAATGTATGTTGTATTGCAACACTTATCATGAGTTTATACATCAAATATAGATATAATTAACACACCAAATACACCTTTCAAAAGAGCCACAAACATTTATCTTTAATATTTGTTGTTCTAAAGAAATAATTCATATTATAAATATTTATCTTTAATATTTGCTGTCATATAGTGATGATTTGTATATTATTATTATTATTATTATTATTATTATTATTATTATTATTATTATTATTATTATTATTATTATTATTATTATTATTATTATTATTATTATTATTATTATTATTATTATTATTATTATTATTATTATTATTATTATTATATTGTTTTGTTATTTACATGAAATAATTTTATTATTTTGTTAGATTATATGGTATTATTCTTTAATCATCATTTTGATATCATTTACGTTCAGGTCACGATATAACACTCCTGGTTCATTTAAGGTTGCTTAAATATTTTAATTAATCCAATAATTAAATATTTTAATTAATCCAATAAGTTAAAAGTACAATATGCACACAAAAATTTCTGATATGTATATTCATCATGATAGTAGTAAATGTTTATTAAAGAAAAGCCCTGAGATAATTATATATGATACGTCTTAATAGGTATGAATTTATTTAGTAAAAAAACAAGTGATTATTAAAATATTATAAAAATTATATATTGTATTTTAAAAGGTTTATAGTCAATATTTAAATGCCTTAGAAATTATATATTTACAGTGAGTCAACACATACAACAGCATGACTGGCTTCTCAACTTAAGACAAGTGCATACAATTATTAATTTATGAATTTTATTATGATTTTTATTTATTAGTTTTATGAATTTTATGCACAGATAAGATTGTATGGTATGGTGTAATATATTTTTATACAATTCTGAAAAGATATCAACCTGCTGCATAGACTCATGATCAATTATTATCATAGTTTTAAGATTTAGCAACTTGGCAAATTGAGGAGCTAATACTAAAGATAAAGATAGATTATTCTAGAAACTAGTTAAATAACCAACTTTTATAATTAACTTCAGGCAATAATATAGATAAGTAACTAAAATAATAAAGAAAATGTAAAATACAGGTAATAACATCTGCATTGCATTAATCTATGAAACAATAACAAATACATGTACCGGGTGTATGCAAATGATAGGCATAAGCTTTTACCACATACTACTGCTCAGAGTAAATGTGCAACATGAAAAAATGACTGAAAGATGTTTACATATCACATGAAAAGATGTAGGAAGACAAAGCAGATAATATGCGGTAGGAATTTTCATCTACCACTTACTATTGTACTAAACAAAATAATAAATACAATAAGCCAAAAATTCCAAATGGTATTGCAATCATCTAAGATAAATAGAGTAAACAAATGTGTCACATGCTAAGACAAAGGCAGCCTAAATTAAACCAACTAACTTTAGCAAATATTCTAAATTATCCTTTCTTGAGCCTGTAGTGATGGTTTGCTGGGAACTAAGAACTATTCACATACAATCAATGACAACTTTAATCTACCCTATCTATTTATCCAGATTGAACTCCATTCAGGATTTGTTAAGTTACAGGTTTAAAATGTTGTTTATACTTTGAATGAAATGGAAATGATGGGTTTAATTGAAATTAATAAATCATAAGCATGTCCAGAGATTACTGTAATAAACTTTAATTGCTTTATATAAAAGTATTGCTGACTAAATTGTGGCATGACAACATACCAATCTCTTGCCATATCTGCTTATAAACAGATTTAACAAATAATTATTGCCTAAAACATTTTCATTATTGCCTAAAACATTTTCATTAGACAAGAGATAAATAATAGTATTGCTAGAGATTTTATAATATTCTTTTAAAGTTCATACTTGTTTTTTTTCAGCAGTAAAAGTTTGAGTTTATTTTTTATTTGTTGGATCATAGCTATGGTGAGGATTGGTTTTGATCAGCATTCAAAATTAATGAGGTATCTCTGGTGATGATTTTTTCTTTGCTTGACAGCCAATTTTTTTCTGAAGCTTTGGGGATTTGAAGTTTATGCATCTAAAGCATAAATGTACTGGACACAATGTTGAAGATGTTTCTCCATTAGTTGATGGCTTTCTTTTCTGAACTCAGAAATGTACTATGTCTTGCACTCTGCTGATTTAGTCAGAGTGAAGTAAATGGCAGATTCTCCACTCCTGCATGGTATTGGAACCAAAACACACGAACAAGCATAATAGTTGGATAAGATAAGCTGGATTACTTTAAGAACATATCAGAATGAGCAGAATAAAATCAGAATAAGAATAATAAAAATAAGTGTACAATCCCTATTTATATGTTTTTGAACTGGCTTATCAGATAAAGTATGATCCATTGGTAGTTGTTTGAATCCTTTGATCTATTGGTGGGAGATAATGTCTGACTTCAGTTTTGGTTCACAGTTTGATTTGCTTAATTATACCAGTCACCGATATTCATCTTTGAAAGGGATTAATGCAGTAACTGCCTAAATTACATCAGATATTTATCTTGTTACTTAATTAATCTGTTTACAAGAATTTTAATTAAATTTTCTAAAAATTTCATTTCCTCTTTGTAAATGTTAATAGAAACACATTTTAAAATACTTTTAAAATGAATTTATCATTAATTATACTGTATGCATTTATCTATGCATCTAAATTATATATATTTAATCAAAATTGTTTAAAGCATTTACTTTTCAAATTCCTTCAAAAATTACAAACATACAGCATATATAAATGTTACTTCAGAATATATATATATACAGAATTATGTACTAAAATATAAAGGAAAGTTGTCCTGCAAGATTCAAATTTTCATCTGAATATTTTTATTATCTATGTATTAATACCTTTCACTTCAATTTCATAATTAAGAACAAATTTTGAATAAATATTTTATATTTATTGCAGAATGTAAAGATGTTCATTATAAATCAAATATTGTTTGAACAACATTAATAGCATCAAATCTAATTATTCACTATAAAAATAAACGTTTTGTTTTTAGCTTAAGGTTATATTTATTTAAATCGAACTTAAAACTCAATATATTTTAAAATATTTGTACGCTATCATTAAATATTTAAGAGTGGTAGATCTTTGTAAAATTTGAATATTATTTGAATAATAATAGAAGTAATGGCAGCCATTAGTAAAATGTGAATCCAGAGTAAAAGCTTTCTTTTTCAGTTACTAAACATTATTTGATAAAAGTTATTCAAAGATTTATTTGTTTAAAAATTCTTTACCATTACAAATTACATGTTATTTATTTAGTTTTAACACATGTATGTATGTAGAGCCAGCAATTAGTTGAAGCAACGAAGCATTGCCTCAAATGCTGAAATAAAATAAACACCAAAATTAGCATTAATGTTATAGCATTTAATATTTGTTAAAATAGTTACTGACTTAATACAAAAAAAAAAAAAATTGGAGAAATTTTAACGCGGAGAATGCTTCTACTTCCTCTATAATTCTGGAATATTTGTTAGATAATTTAAGTCTGTTGAAATTCATAAGTGATAAAATGAATGAAGTTGCTAGATTGTATTAAAAAATAAAAGTAAAAAATTGTTATTGCCAATCTATTACGAGAAGTAAAAAGTGATAAAGAGGGAAATTAAGTTTTTGTCCTTGCTTGCCTATATACAAAGATATCCAAATACAGAACTCAAGGCAGTGCATGGCTAAAATTAGATTGTTATATTAAAAATTTGTATATGAAAATGAATTTGAATATGGATTTATAAATGTTGATGTGCCCCAAAGACTTCTAAAAACATCTCTAAATGTAGCAGCAATAAAGGCAGTTTTTTCAAACTGAAAAATTTAAGAACTTATATATTAATAATAATTACCCAAGATTAATTATGTACAGTAATTTCTATAAAAAAAGCTGTAATTAAAACAATAAATTATTAGAAACTCATTTTTATTTGCTGCAACAAAAATTAAGAATAACTTAACATATGATTTTGGTTTATTTTGTGATTTATATTTTATTTTGTTTCATTTTAGTTTTATAAGGTTTTATTTGCATGCGCTAACTTTTTTTAATATATATATTCAATTATATTGATTGCTTTGTTCTGTATACCATTTTAAATAAGAAGATAAAATAGTGTTTTTTTTTAATTAATGACCTATAACAGAGCAATGATTTATTCAATATCTTTTTATAGAGGAAGTGTGAAAAAAGGGAATATTCTGCAGGCTTATCAATTGATAGTTAATGCAAGTTTAAGTGCTTTCCATTGTTGTTTTAATTTTTGTCTATGAATAACTAGATACCCATTTGCTGATCAATGTTGGATAGATATCTAAATTAATTATGAACCAACTACTGGAAAGCAAATGTTCTATTCTTTTTTTTTTTTTAAAAAAAATAGATTGGATTCAAATCCCAGATATATGTGCCATATCTGCATCCCAAGGCCATTTTATAGAAATAACAATGGTCTCTTCATAATTTTAAAATGTGCAGATTTTTCAAGTGATAAAAATAATCAACCTGACACTCTGTATATGAATATGTATATTATACACAGAAAAAACTTCAATTTAGTGATTAGTTTTTTTTACTTAACTTTAAGAAAAAAAATAATGTAAATTTTTATTTCATTAGAAAACTTGAACAATTCTCATGAATGATTAACACTTTTAATTGAACCTATAGAATTAATAATCTTTCTAAGATTATGAAAATATTAATACAAATTCTTCTCACTATGAAATAAAATTTATTAATATATTTTAAACCAATTTCTAGCTCACATTAACATTTATGTCATAACATAGTAATCAATTTACATATACGCCATTAAAATGCTAATGTATTTATTTACCAAAAATGTAGAATAGAACAAATAAAAGTCAAATATAAAAAAATTAAAATGTAGTTGATTTGAAATCTCCACCTCCTCTCCCTAGTGAAAATATATTGTGGTCTTTTTTTTCCACAAATATATATTTTAAAAATGAGGTCAATTGCCACAACTGATTTAAATCCAAGTTTTAATTTTATTTTCATTGTAAAAGATTTAATTTATCTTTATTTTTTGAAAAGGTGGGAAGGCTTGTACATTAGTTTTTCTTAAGTAAAACAAGTTTCGCTTTATTTTAATTAAATACTTCTCTGTTTTTAAATTTTTTTCTAGATTCAGCTAGTGATGAATCATCATCAAAAAAAATGTTTTTCAATGACAGCCTTCTTTTCTTACATGTGATGCTTAATTCTGGATAACTTATCAAAGATAAATCAACTGGTTTAACATTTTCAAAAAGAATTACCAATTTAAAATACATTCATTTAATCAACTTTTCTTCTGTTTATTAATCTAATATTTTATGGAAATCACAGGTAACTAAAAAGTTTTTAATAATCAAATTATTCTTGTAAATGATTTTTATTATTTTTGCTATTCACAGTCTTTAGATAATCAAAAATTAAATCTAAATGGTACATATTCAAAATGGGTAAAGTTATAGTGTTTGGCACATGTAAACTAAAATTTATGCTAGCCTTCAAAACAGAAAAAGATTTGTCGTGACATAGATAACATACAAGTTCACTACCTGGATATGCAAATTTATCAAAATGTTGTCTAATATAACAGACTAACTAACAAGTTAAACTAATAACACAAAATACATAAAAAAAAAAAAGCTAAATTAGAACTGTCAAAACAAACTACATTTTTTATTTAAAGGTTACTACTATTTATTATAAATGATTAAAAGCTTCAAACAAGGAAAATATAGAAAACTATATAATAATATTGTTATACTAGGTGATACTGATAGCTAATTCTTTCTCATAATAAAGTTATTATTTCAATATACAAAAATAAATAAATAATTAAATAATAAAGAATTTGTATAGTGATAAATTAATTTAAGCTCTAAAGTACTGTTAAAATTAAACAATATTTTAAAGTGAATATATAATGTTAAATTGACAGATTATTGAATTACTTAGTGATTATATTTCTAATGATAATTTCCTATGATATGCCAGGTTAGAAATGAAGATTATTTTCAGAAATCATTTAGGAATATGATTTTATTTTAATATATAAAGAGCCTGCTAATAGCTCTAAACAAGCTTATTTATTATTTTTTTAATGATAAATGCGACAAAAGAAAATACTTGAAGCCTTTATCTATGATGGTCCCCATGCCCAGACTGGTTTCGAGCTATGGCTCTCATCAGTGAGGATCTAGAACATTAGATTCAAAATATTCACTCAAGACAACTGGTCTGGGGATGGGGACCATCATAGATAAAGGCTTCAGGTATTTTCTCTTGTAGCATTTATCATAAAAAAAAGCTTGTTTAGAGCTATTAGCAGGCTTTTTATATATTACATATTCGTAATACAAGCTATATAGGTCATGTGACATATGACTGATTTTTACTAATATTTTATTTTAAATAGCTGCCTCATAACCAGATTAGCTAACTATTCATATATAACAGATTGCAGTCATCATAAACAGGTAAGGCTATTCCACTCCACCCTCACCCCCATGCTCTAGAAAAGGGTATTGCAATGTCTGTACAAACAAAAATGTGAAACATATTTTATGGCCACTTATAAAATATGTCATCCATTTTTCTGTTTATTTGATATTTTATGATGCTTTTAATTTCTTCTGCAGAATTTTTATTTTCTAAAATTCGTTCACTATCTAATTATAAATTGCCAGTATATTTTTTTGACATATCTTCCCAATAGAAACAACCACTATTGCATTACAATGTAGAGCGGGTCAATCTTTCCTATAAAAACCATGCTCAGATTTACACAATAGGAAGTCTTGCATTTTTTAGTCATTTTACATGTTCACATCAAACATGTTGAAGACCATACTGATTGATTTTATAATCTTGCCATTGTATTTTTAAAATTTAATGGCACAACCTTAAATGGGACTTTTCTGATGTCTTTATATTATATTTATTTATGCATTAAATATCACATGATCACCATTTCTTATATTTACTCGTAACTGTTATTAAAACAGGCAAAACTATCATTACAGTAGTGCCCCTCAGTGGTTTAATATCAATCTCACCTAATAGGATAGTAATGACTATGGTTATTAAAAAGCCAAAGGTAACAAAATGTATGGGTAATGAACTGAGTTCAGATCTATATGACTATATAAGCTAATGAGCTTGGATTAAAAATATTGTGTTTGCATTAGATCCTAAGATCGTGAGGCTCCTCACTGATGAAATCCATGAGCAAGAAACTAGTCTGGGGATATTGGATAAGTAAGCACTAGATAAAGATTTTATGCACAAGCCTTCTGTAAATATATTGATTACTCTGGCTTGCACTGAGTGGCAATAGTGTATGGAGAATTTTGCCTGTTTTATTTATGCAATAAATTAGGTAAAATAATTGCACTATATACAGCTAACTTAGTTGCACTGGTTATTTTTCTGTGAAGAAATATTCTTTTTTAATTTATTAAAACAGCAAAAGTACATTGGATTATGTGTTGTATCTTAATACTTATAAATTCTACTAAAGTATTTAAAAATTGGTAACCATCTAAGCTAGAAGTTACAGAAAATTTTTTTAATACTAACTGTTAAAGAACTTGAATTTCTTAAACATTAATTATTAATCAATATTTTTAAATGTTGCACTCAAAACGATGTTTGTTTTAAAAACATCTTTTGAACTGTAAAAAATAGCACAATCATTAGCATGCTATAAATCCAGAATCCAAAAATATAAAGTTTTTGTTTTTACTTTTAATTAATTCAAATTAAAAAATTTATCATCAAATCTGTATGCATCTTGATTGTATCATTAAAATGTTAATAAACAATTCCACTGCCATAAAAAATGGAAGCAATGTCAGAGCAAATACACACCCTTGATTAACACCAGTTTTCATTTTAAATGTTTTAAATTTTCACCTTGCAGTAAAAACATCTTTTCTTATTCCATTATATAGAAGATGTACAATTATGAATAAATCAAATAGTTTCAAACAATGCCATAAACCTGCTCGATTAGTTAATTCAAATTTTTTGGCAACAGAATAAAAGCAACATATCTTTCTTTTGATCCCAACTCTTTTTTGTATTTGTCTAGCAAGAAAAACCATTTCAATAGAGCTTCTTGATTCTCTAAAACAACATTGAGTGTCTTATAACAATTCATATATAATTTAAAGCAACAGTTGTGGATAAATAATGATATTCTTTAATAATTATATATATATTCTCTTTATTTAAAAAAACTGAAACAATAGAAGCATCCTTAAAGTCAAGCAACACAATTTTAGGGTTTATATATTTCTTTTAAAAAATTACAATATTTTTGAAGCTAATATATTGAAACTTCTCCAGCTATTTCATCAGTCTGTAGCCGTTCAATTTTTAAGATTACAAAAAGCTGTTCTTATTTCCCTGTACTGGATTTCTTTAATCAAATCTAAATGACTAGATATAATGGATATATCATTAAAAGTCTCTTATCTCAAACTTGTTATTCAAAAGATGATCATAATACTCTTTCCACATTTTCAAAACATCATTATCATCATATACAGTAATACCATTGCTAGAATTATTAGGACTATGATGTTATATCTTAGGCGTATAAGTAGCTTTTAGTGCACTGAAAAAAAACTTTTATGGTCAATCAATGTTTGTATCTACTTTATAGTTTTAATATACCAATTAGTTTTAAACCTTTTGTCAATTGTTGAAATTTAGCCTTGAGACCTCTATTGTAACACAATGGGGCTAATGATTCAGGTGGAAAATAGGTAGTAGCAATTTTCCCCCAAATAAACAAAATTTTAAAATTAAATATTAAAGTAATTATTGATATCACAAAATATATAAAACATGTTATCTGTTAAAGGAGATGTCAATAATTATTTTAATACTTAATTTTAAAATGTTATTTATTTGGAAATAAATTGCTATCACCTATTTTTCACATGGATCATTACCTCCATCCTGTTACAAATGGTGCCCCACATTGAATGCCATTTATAATGGAATGGGGTTATCAGGAAGTGTTCAGGTGGGTGTACCTGGGATGATGGATAATTATCATCCCCAAATAGATGAAATTTCAAATTAATTATTCAAAGTAATGTTTAATAATCACCAAGTAAGATATAGAAATATTATATATTAAGGAGCACATGAGAGAGAAATCTCTGAGAGATCAGCCAGCTACTCATCAGAGCAACTAAAGTATAATTAATTAACCCACAACCAGCATTATCAATAAGCATTACTCAAGAGAAATAACTATTCATCATCAAGAATGATCAATAATAAAAATATAATAAATCAACAGTCAATCTGGTTACTGAATTGGAAATGGGTCTTTTGTAGACCAGACTAACTATTGAGCCTTTGCCAGCTTGGGACAATTATTTAACCATTAATTTGGAAGCACAAACTAAGTACTCATCCATCAGAATATATAATAATAAAAAAATCAGAAAAATAATGCTGTGATATTAAAACATGCTGATCATCACCAATGCTCCAGCTGCTTGGTACCATTAATGTACTGACTATCTATAAACTTAATTTCTAATAAACTAAACTAAATAAAATATAGTATAGGGACTTTGAAGAATATCCTCTTCTGCACCAACCAGGATGATGATTGATCATCACTGAATGCACCCAAAATAGCACTAATATACACCCCCATTTATATATCAGCCATTATTGCATGAATTTAGCTCACAAAGAACATAAGGTCTATTACTATATGTGACTAAGGGATGATGGAAACAGATATTCTAAATTATTTAGAACCACTGGAATAATTTTCATAACTGAGCACAAGTTTATTAACAATAAAAAAGATGATAATAAGGTCTGTAGAATCAGGCTTTTGATTTTGAATAATATACAATAATAAAAGTTATCACATTGTGATTTACAAGATTAATATACAAATTTCAAGTTATTATATTGGTTACATTATTTTTAATAGGTTTCTATAAACATATATATATATATTCATACATAGACACACATTTTATAATACACAATGAAAACATTTCAATTGATATTTAACAAAATTTAAAAATGACAAATTTTTCATATATGTTCTATTTAACAAGTATTGATTTTTATATGCACACATACATGTATGTGCATATAATTTCTGAACATATTTCACTTGTTACAAAATAATTATTAAAACCTTAAGTTATATAAAATATAATAAATGATTAAAGTTTCAGTTAAATGATATACATTTTATATACTAGGTTTACTGAAACACATACATATATAATTTGCACAGATGTGCAATATATTAATTTATCTACATAACATTTGTTTTTATCACAAAATTATTAAACATTATTTTCAAAATTTAATTCTCTTTGCTGAATATAGTCTTTTTTCTTTAAAATAAGTACTATCAAATTTTTGACAGTTGATTGATTAATTATCAACACATTTTAACCCCCCCTCCCCCCAAAAAAAATCAGTCTTTAACTGATTATTAAAAATTTGTTTTTAGATTTTTTTTTTTAAAAAAAGATGGCCAAGAAATTAATTCTCTATTTTTTGATTTTAATTTGATGCGAGCAAACTTTACTTGTTATCTTTTAAAAGATATATATATTTAAATGACTTAAAAATAATATTGTTCTATATATGTCTAATTTCAAATGAATTATTTAAAAACAACTCATTCTTGTATATACATTTATCATTACTTCTCTGCATATAGACACAGCAGCATATGTATAACTACATCTTGATCAACTGATAGTTTTTCTTGATGGAAACTAGTCCAGGATAGTCATAATCAGGATGTTATAATATAGGTAATTGTCACTATCAGGAAAGTATAATTCAGGTATGGTTGTTGGCATATGTATACCAATTTTTTCAAGCTTTCTCTTGGTAAGCTTGGTTTTTGGTCCATCAGTAAAATATAATCCAGGTAAGTTGGTCTGAAGTGATCTCCCTTCTCTCTGGAATTGATGAGATTCAGGCCAAAAAACTATTTTGTTCACATTTGTAGCTATAAATTTTATCACTGAAAGATGACCCATTTCCCCAAAGTTAATTCAAACTCCACTATCATGAATCAATAGACTGCTGCTGAATCTTCTGCTCTGACTTCAGCTACATCTCATAAGAGCTCTGATAAGACTTCCAGCTATCCTTCTGGCCAGCTAAAAACAACTGCTGAAAACTTCAACAAACTGTAACAAAATATTATAATCAATTTTGCAGCTGGCCAATTTGGTCACTGCATCTCAAAAATTTAAACCAGATTGTTCAAAAACTAGAAGCCAAACTGAACTGATATTTTTTATCAGCTCTTTTATAGAATCATCTGAGGTGATAAAAACACATTTCAGGCTGTTTTCAATCTGTCAAATCCTGAGGTAATAAAAACACATTACAGGTTGTTTTCAGTCTGTATAATCCTTTTTAATCTTGAGGTAATAAAAATTCAGTAACTGAAAACAGAGTTTTTTCTGTTCAATTTTTATTTTGATTAAAATCAATTTTAATATTTTTAAATCACTTTTAATTACAAGCTACTTTTGGAAGCAACTAAAATTTTATCAAAGATGTGATATACATGTTTTTACTTTAATCCTTTGGAATTTTTAATCTACAAAATTTTTTTTAAAATATATAAAAGAATTGTATACAAACATTATTTCAAAAATAAATCATTCTTGTTTTTAAATTCAAAATCAGAATTATAATATTAATTTATTTAGATCTTTTTAAATGTTTTAATTTATAGTAAAATTTTGTTTTAAATTCAGAATTGTTTAACCCTTTACAGTCATTATATTCCAGGAATTTAGAAAATATCTAAAATTTTGTCTGTGACTATTTCTACTTTTCCTTTCAATTTTATATATATTTGTGCACATACACTATATTATTGTGTGCCATATAACAGACTTGTTATACTATATTTATTAGGAAATTCCACATTCAATTTATTATTTAGTTAAGAAAAAATGCCACATTTCCTTTTAATGAAATTACAAATAATATCATTGTCAGAAAAACAATCATGATTTTTCTTTTTAATGAACCTAATAAAAGAGTTATCTATTTATACAATATATTACTTAAGAGAATAATATAGATTATTGATATGACAACCCTGAAAGGTCCAAATTAAAAATGTTAGTGTTTAATAGATGATAAAATTTAAAGTGTATATGATAAACAACATTTTTTTGTGTAGATATGATTGAAATAGAATCTACTTCTAATGCATCTATTATTTTAATATTGGAGTTATTAATTTATGATATATTCAATAATATATGCTTGTAAGTGCTCATAATATAAAATGCCTTGTATTCTGACCATTAACTATAATGGAACATATTAAATATTATTGTTTGGGGCATGGATGAATTCATGTTTTAATAGTGGGTTTTCACTCATTCATAACAGACCATTTGTATTTACATTGACCAAATCCATTATTTTCAACAATATATGGCCAAATTTTATTATTTGTATCAAATGCATTAAAGTCTCCTAGAAGAAAAAATAAATATTTTTTCTCCTAAATTCTTTAAATCAATAATTGGAGCTAGTCACTAATAATATTGCAGATGTCAGATTGTCAATAAGTTTTTAAACCATCAGAGTTTCATAGATACAATGAGGAATTTCATAAATATAAGATATTTGACTGATTGTTCTGCTCTTTCAATAGAACTTATAATAATCCAACTGTTCTATTAAATTTTCTTTTCTCTGAGAAAGAACATTTACTAAGAGCAATACCTTAGTCACCAGTGCAGTCCTTCATTTGGTATGGAGAGTTTGTATTAAAAAAAGCCCACCCATTTTGTGTATCTATTTAAAAAATAGCTTAATAATATTTATCTTTAGTACTACTTCTGCCTCTTTCTTTGGCACTATCATAGATATTATTATTATTATTATTATTATTATTATTATTATTATTATTATTATTATTATTATTATTATTATTATTATTATTATTATTATTATTATTATTATTATTATTATTATTATTATTATTATTATTATTATTATTATTATTATTATTATTATTATTATTATTATTATTATTATTATTATTATTATTATTATTATTATTATTATTATTATTATTATTATTATTATTATTATTATTATTATTATTATTATTATTATTATTATTATTATTATTATTATTACCATTATTCTGACTACAAAAAGGAGTTTGCTGTTAACTTAAAGGAGACCCTTTGATTCCTCTTGGAGGCCTTAAAGGAACAAAACAGGGAAAAACTCCAATGTCTGCTCCATATGTTCTTGTCATTGCAGCGGTTATTGCTATGTGATTATTCATAGAGTATATGAATATGAATGGACTGCTCACCAATATGCTTTAACCAGCATGGTGAGTTTATTGGCTTTTTACATCTGAATTTAAGGTCAAGAAAGGCAGAATAAATGTGTGTGTGAATTAAATTTTTTTTAAATAGATATATACAATCATTACAGACAAAAATAAATCATTGCTCTTATTCTCAGGAATTTTACCAGCCAAGGTAGCAGTTGGTGGCCAAAAGCATAGTCACTAAGAATCCCCTGATTGTGGCCCCAGGCTGCCATTTGATGACAACTTTTTGTTTAAGTACTTACAACTGCAGATTACTTTCATGTGAAGCAAGATTGCAAGAATTGGAAGAAGATTAATCTTATATTAAATGAGACATTATTGGACTTATGTGAAGTTAGAAGAAAAGGTGAAGAGATAATTGGTTTAAAAAGTGAATAGGTACTCCACTATAAAAGCAAAAATATTGGAAGTATAAGTGGATTAGGATTTATTATAAATAAAAAGTGGAAGAATAACATTGTGGAGATTGATGGTATTAGACAGAGTGTCAAGATTAGTTATTCAACATAATAGCAGATATCAAATGCAGATAATTCGGGTTTATGCCCCAGCAAGTTTTTATAATGATGATATACTAGAAGATATTTATATGGATGTATAAAAGAGTGTTGATCAGACCAAACAACATTTTAAAATTGTTATGGGAGACTTTAATGCTAGAATTGGTAAACAAATGAAAGATAAAATTGCTGCAGGCAAATTTAGCCATGGTAATAGAAATGAGAGAAGACATAGATTTGTGGAGTTTGCAGATAAAGAAAAACTTTATATTATGAATTCTTGTTCTGAAACAAATGTTAAAAGAAAATGAACATAGAAGCATCCAAATGAATGTGCTGCAGATTTGGATTATATTTTGACTAATAGAAAATACATATTTCAAGATTATAATGTTCTTAATAAATTCAACACAGGAAAAACTAGAAACACAAAAATTATTAAGAAAAACAATATTTACAGTTGATATTCCTAATCTTCAGAAACATTCTAAAGAATTTAAATTAGAACTTGCAAATCGGTGTCAAGTATTAGATTTTGAATATTATTCAGATTTAAATAAAATTAATAAGAAAATAATTGATATACTTTTAAAAACTGTAATAAACATAGCTTGGAATAAAAAGCAGCAATTGACCAATAAAATTTCTACTCAGACTAGAGAATTTACGAAGTAAAGAAGGAATATTAAAAAATATAAAAAATGATGCACTAAGAAGAATTGGATATCTCAAAGTTTGTAAAATGGTGTGAAAAAGAGTTGCTAATGATATAAAATATAATTGTGAATGAGCAGGGAAAGCTGTAACAGAGACTAAAAGTTTTAAGAGTGTAAAACATCATTTTGGTATTGTAGAAAACTTATATATGCAATAAAAAAAGATGGAACTATTATTAAAAAGAAAGATGATATCATGAAATGGATAGAAAAGTTCTATCAAGAATTATATAGTAATAAAGAACAAATATCTCCTTCATCTATTATATCTTCTGAATTTCCCAGAAAGGAAAAGTACCAGATAATGATGGAATTATAATTGATATATTAAAAGAAGCAGGTGAAGAAACAAAATAAATTAGCAAAGTTATATACCAAATTTACAAATGATAAAGATGTACAGACGATGAGGGAATGCAATATTAATATTAATATTTAAAAAAGGTGATAAAAACATTAGAAATTACAAAATGGTCAACCTTTTGTCAGGTTTATACAAAATTTTTACCAAGATAATTACAACTCATCTACAGAGAACATTGGATTTTAACCAACCAAAAGAGCAAGCTAGATTTAAAAGTGATATTAGTACACTAGCTCATATCCAAGTATTAAATAAAGTTATAGAAAGGACCAATGAATCTGAGTTGCCATTATACTTTGGATTTGTAGATTATGAAAAGGCATTTGATTCTATAAGCATTTCTTCAGTGATTAAAACCGTGGATCATTTCATCAAGGTATAGATCCAGGATATTGTCATATTCTGAAGAATATTTATAAAAAGGCAACAGCAACAATTAGATTACACAATGATAATAATAAGATTACCATTAGAAGGGTGTAAAACAGAATGACTCCTTATCTACAAAACTTTTTACAACAGAAAAAATTATTTTGTGAATTAAAGTGGGAATCTAAAGAAGTAAAAGTAAATAGAGATTATTTAAGTGATTTAGATTTTGCAAATAATGTAGTTGTTTTTGAAAGTAATGCTTCAGATCTTCAGAAAATGTTGCAAGAGTTATCAGATGAAAGTAAAAAGGTAGAACTAAAGATAAATGTTAAAAAGTGTAAAGTATTTTTCAATGGATTTTCTCAGAAGGTGAAAATAAACATTGATTATAATGAGTTAGAAGAAGTTAATAATTACAAATATCTTGGTCACATTATTGCTATAGATGGAAACATAATGAATAAAATTAATCATAGAATTAAACTTGGTTGGAGTACTTTTGATAGAAATAACTTAATACTAAAAGGAAATATGCCTATGTGTTTAAAAATAAAGATTTTTAATAAATATGTTTTACCAGTTCTTACTTATGGAACTGAGACTTGGACACTTACTAGAAGAGAAATATAGAGACTTTATACTTTTCAAAAAAGAATGGAAAGATGCATGTTAGGAATAACAAGAGGAGAGTGAAAACACAGTATATCGATAAAACAACAAATGAGTTTTACTGACATTATTGAAAGGATGGAAGTTCTGAAGTGGAGAAGGGCTGGAAATATTGCTAGAATAGATGATAATAGATGGACAATTAAAAGGTTAAACTGGATTCCAAGTGTTTGTAAAAGACCCAGAAAGACACCACATGTGAGATGACTGGATGAAATTAAAAGTGTGCAGGTGTTGTATGGAGAAAAGAGGCTAGAGATTGGAGAAGATGGATTGAACTTGGAGAGACCTTTATCTTGCAGTGAATTGATAATGGTTGACAATGATGATGATTACTATTCTATAACTATAAAGAGTAATCCACAAGATTGGATAGAAATGGCCATTTTTAAATCACATTTTCTAATGATTTTTTTTCATTTGTCTGGTAGATAGGGAATTCTTCAATAGGGCTGCCTAGATTTATAATCTTTTGCAACCGGAACTCCTGTAGTAAATGTACTGCCTCAAGCAAAGCTCACAACTTTGGACTTTCAGTTTATTAGTTTTTAACTCTCAAAACCTTGAATTAATAAAAGTAAAAAGCAGAATTGGTATTAGAAATGTTGTGTTTGTAGTTAAAGATACAAATGTGATTGCTCTAACAAAGTACCACTTTCATAATACAAGGAGATGATTGATGGCATAAGAGGTTCATGATAACTAGGTTGTTTATCGATGTAAGTGACTAAACAAAGAAAAAGACAGAACATAAAACACTGTTTATATCAAAAATAGTATCAAGTCTTTGATAAACCAATATGCTATTCTACAACATAATGAAAAACACTTTTTGAGCACTGTTTATTTGTTATTCAGGAGTTGACTTTTTTATATGAATATCATTCAATTATTCACAACTTGTGGAACCTCTTGATAACATGAAAATAGTATTTGACATTCAATTTTTTATGCAAAAGTGAAACTAGATATTTTTATGTTGAGAAAAAAGGGAGATTGAAAAGTACCTCAAATTCTAACTACTTGTCAATTGTTAAGTCTTCTATTTTTTTTTTTTATCATGAAGAATTAATTAAAAAATTTACTTTGTTGTGGAATATTTAAAATGGCTGTTTGAACCAAGGTATGTAAAATGGTCATTTATAAATATGGCTCTTAATAATATCAAACTCCATTTCAAGCACTATCCATGAATGTTGATCTATTTAAAAACAAGTTTTACATATGGGTGGACTTTCCCTTGATGGAGAAGTGCATGCATATTTATAACACATGTGTAAAGATTAGTATTTTTCACATAATTTCTGTGTTTACAGAAGTCACTATATTATTAATTATTACATATGTATAAAATAATACCTGTAAAATTTATCATAATCACAGATTAATGGAATCAAAAATTTTAAATTCTTGAATCAATTTCTAGATAATAGAAAAACAATAACAACTCAGTTTTCTTAATTAAATAAAACCATTGGGTTCAATTTAATTTAGTTGTTTAAATTTCACATAACTTTTAGAACAACTAATCGTATAACTATTATTAAATAGTAATAACATTTTATAAATTTTGTTTTAATAATAGCATGTTTTCAGCTATTTCAAAAGTACTTTTGTCTTTCTTATTTTCATGAAAAATATATATAATATTAAAATTAAATATATTATTGCAACTAAATTTATAATTGTAAATATAAAAATACATGATCTTAAGATATAAAGCTACATACTAATTAATATTATAAATATTACAGATGAAAATGCTCACATTTGAATTTGTGAAATATTATTATTAGGAGCTATCAAATCAATATCAAATTCAACAGTGATGCAAATAATTATTATTTTAGAATTATATACTATTAGTTTTGTTTTTGAACTAAAAAATTTTATTATTGTGATGATGAATTCCATTCATTTCATTCTTTGTCTAAATTCTTCTGCTTTTTTACCCATCTTTCCATTCTTTTTGTGATATGACCTAAAAAGGAACAATTTCAATTTGGTATGTGTACTCTAGGCAAAAATTTGGAGCAAATTCTATTAAGTATTATTAATTTTTTTGTCAATTACTGGATTTTTCAAAGTTTTCAGTAGCACTACAGTTCAAAAAAAAATTTTACTATTCTTTTTTGTCAGAGTATAGCATAAAAAAACTATATTCAAAATAATTTATATCTACATTACAAAAATGCATTTCTGTCTTAAAATATATTCCATTGTTTATACTGAATCTCTACCTAGAATTAGTTTACTATAAATCATTAAACCATTGGATTATTTGTTGTTAATGAATGAAACAAAAATCAAAAATAGCTAATCATCTTTATGCTTTCATTATCAAAGTTAAGAACAATTATTGACTCTGGTATCACAATATCCTTTATATTTAGTTATAATCAAGATTGTTAATATTTATTCACAAATTCACCAATTCATTGTCTTTATTCAGTGTGTCTTTTCTCTTTACATTTTTGTGCACAAATTGATTAAGTGCAATGATAATAAATAGGAAATATTAAACTAATCTGTTTTATATATAAATTTTAATTGTAGCATCTAAACCTATATAAAAAGAGCACAACAAAATAATGAAATTGAATTGATTTTTTAATAATATTTTATAATTTAGCTAAGATCTTATTATCACTAATAAAAATATATACTCTTCTATCTTTATCAGCAATTGGAACTCTAGAGATTTAACGTTAACTGAATCCAATTTACCCATTTGATGATTCTCTTCTACTGTATGGTTGCAGTATATAGTGAGTTATTTGTAGCATAATATACTTCCATATAGTACTTAATAAATAATACAAAGTAGTTTTCACTCTTTGTCAACTCATTTCTTTAGTATATATATATATATATATATATGAAAAGAAAGTTAGTGTTAACACTAACTGAAATAATTATACAAATATATAAACCATTATGCAATTACAAATATCCAGTAACGCCCTCTGTTTAAACAGATGGTGATACTGGGTATTTGTAATTGTATAATGGTTTATATATATATATATATATATATATATATATATATATATACATATATACAAATATATATATATATAGTGATATATATATATATATATCACTGAGTAATTTTCTAGACTAATCAACATAATTTGATCAATGCTTTATTGATTTTTCTGATGTAATACCTTCAATTCTAATACCATATATTTTGAAAATGATATCAAGGCTAATATGTCCCTGTTAACTAGTATTATAACTTGTTCAATGAAAATAACCTTATTAAAAATATCTTAATTAAAATTTTTGTTATATAGCATTTTTGCATATTTCTTTCATTTCCATTTGATCTTTGTTTTTTCAGTTACAACTGATAATTTCGCATTTTTCAATAAATTTTCCAATAGTTAACATCTTTTTAAGCTCAATTTTTTTATAAGGTACATCTTATCTTTTTAAGCTGATATTTATGTTCAATATTTTTTAAAACATGTTAATTTTTTAAATTTTGGTTTTTTATTTTATTTTTTGCAATTACTTTTTGAGTTCTGACTTTCATTTTGATTTTCTGGCTTTTTCCCTTCATTTTGCTCAATTATTTTGTAGCTTTCTCTTTAATTATTATTTTTTATCTCATTGCATAAAGTATTTTCATCTTTAAATAAATAAATTGTATATATTTACAATATAATTAAACCCAAAATCTTAAACCTGTTCCTGATGCCAATTCTATATAGATAAGTTCATTAAATTAAATTTAGAACATAGAATAGGTTTTCTTCCTATTTAACTTCATTTTAAGAATTTATTATAAAGTAATTTATAATATATTTTGTAGTCTGCTACTTCTCATGTTTCACTATCAAAATAAAAGTCTTAATCCAAAGAATGCTATCAATTTGATTTCTGTTAGTATTACTCACTAATCCATGTGTAAGTTGATATTTTGATAGCTTAAAATATATTGCAATAAAAAGAAAAAGCTTAATAATCATTCTACAGTTACGTTTCTACTTTCAAGTCTCCATTAATGAACAAGATTTTCTTTTTTTTTCATTACAGCTTTGTCATTGTAATCTTAAAATACTTTTAAAATCAGGTGCAGACTTTGTGGGTATGATATATATTTTTCATAATCAACTGGTTTCTTTCCTTTCTTGAATTATTGAAAAATTGAATTGCATTAGAATAATCATAATTGAATTGATATTATCAAATATTTACAGGATTATATGCAATGATTATCACCCCTATCTTTTTTTCTGATAATAAAAACCACATTTTGTTCTTTGATTATATTTTGCCTGAATAATAGAAAGTACGTTATTGTAATCTGATACTTTCAGTAATACATTATTTTATTAATTGTCAAGGTGTTAATATGCCAATTTTTATTTTCATTATTACAAAGTTTTCTGGATTCACATAATACATATTTCAACAGCGATAATAATTTGTTTAAAATTTCATCTTTTTTTTTTTCAGATAATTTTAATCTATCCATTTTAAAATATGCATTATAAGATGTCATGGCTCTCAGTAATAAGTTGAATATGTTCAAACCTATGGAACTTACTTCTTAACTTTCATTTGCAATATAATTATTAATATAGTTACAGAAGCAGTTTATTATAGCTTTCTCCTCAACTGTTTGAGATGATATTTAGTTATTCCAAAATTATGATTAACTATTAATGAACATTCTTTATTGCCTAGTATAAATATTAATAAAGAAACATTAAGAAACTTAAATAAAATAACGGAAAAATACAAGGTAACCAGAAGTAGGATAACAAAACTATTTATAAAATATAAAGATTCGTTATTAAGAATTTCAAAAAAAGAAAGTGAAATTAAGATTAAATTTTAGAATAAGACAAAAAGTATAATCACTAAATAAAAAATATTTGATTTAGCCATAATATTTTGACTTTAATATAAATTTACTTACATATTACTTTTATTAACTTAACATTATTAAATACACTATAATGGAAAAAAAAATACATGCGTATTTATATAAGTCATCAGACATTTTTATAGATACTAAATATCAATACCTTTTAGCAATACAATATATATATATATATATACAGAAATAATATTATTTATGCGAATAAAAGTCAATAGGTAGATAGTTATGAAAAAGATCATTATTATCATTACTATGGGTATATCTGAATGTATAAGATTGGTTATCAGTTTCTAAAACATTACTTCAAGACAAAAGTCACATGATATCAAACAATAGTTAAATGTGTAAGTTCATTTAACTCTGTATAAAATATTTTGGAATTCAGTCTCTTTCGCTATGATTATTTATTTATAATATTACTAAAATATCAATAAATAATCTTTGAGTTAATGCTTGATCATTATAGTAATTAAGATGTTTTTTTTTTTTAAATTGCTGATTATATACATAAAATAAGCACAAAACTGATTTATTCTTATAAAATTTGATATATCAAAATAATGTCTATAAATAAATATTAGCTATATTTATCGTATGACATTATATTTTCAATTTAAATTTAAATTCACATTAATAAATTTTTTAAGCATGATTTTGGTCAGTCTTCAAAGGTTAATGTATATTTATACTTTAAATTGTTTATTCGTCACATTATCTGATATATTTACAAAATAATGCTTTTAGACGGGTTTTAGTACAAATCATTTTTCATATATAAATAAAAATATTATCAAAATAAAAATACTACAAAACAGGGTCTTTTTTTTACACCAACAATAATATCACATAATTTTCTAGACAATATTCAATGTTAGTATATTCTCTTTTTAAATCCACTTATAGATTCTTTCATAAAATATTATTCATTCCCATACAGTATTTTATATAATATTATTTATATTACTTTTTCAATAATAACATTTCCACTAATTCTCCAATCAAATGAAAAAATACTGAATATATTTAAAGTCTTTTTATATCCATTACTTAAAATTTTTCAGCATATATTTTAATATTTGATAACCGACCATTATGATATCCACATAACATATTTTGCTAAATGAAAATGTTCCAAATCAGCCGTATTATGACTAATAGAACTCTTTTAATTTATTTAATTTCTAAGAATTTACAAAATATATTACACCCAATTTTGTTATTTGATTTCGATAAAGTTAAACCTTGTGTAGAATACTAAACATAGTTAAGTCAAAGGTTCAAATGAATATTTAATTTTTCATACTATAATATAAATTTCAATAAAGTTTGTAGTAAAATTAAAATATTATTTTTAAAATTACTAATTAAAACATTATATAAAGTAATAAAATGATTTTTGAAATATTAAGGTAATATTGAAATACGAGTATAGTCTATATAGTAAACCAGACGTAATTAAAGAGGATTTGAAAGTCTGGATTCAAATGCCCTTTAAATATTAATATATTAAAGTTAGAATTAGAAATTAAAAACAAAACATGTCTAAGTCTTCACTAATGATAAAGTAAAAAAAAATATTTTATTTCACTATGTCGGTTTTTAATTTTTGAAAAATATTAATAATTTTAAAAATAATTAAATTATATATTTATTAGTAAAAATATTACTAAAGTAAATTAACATATATTTGAAATAAAAAATAAGCTTTTATAATAAATAACATAAAAAATAACTCTGTATTGGGCAAAAATTTTCTGAATTTAGATTTTTAATATTCCCCGATTATAACTATAATTTAGAGATAAAAATACAATTTAATTTATAGACTTTTTATTGGACAATATTAATTGTGAAAAAGCACAACTTCATACTAAACCAATGACTAATAAAAAATTAAAACCTATTGTGAAAAAATGCTTCATATCATAAACTTGCAAAGAATTAAATCAAAATACTATGGATGATTTAAATTATTCTCAGAATTACAAATTTATTTTAACTCTTATTTTCATTTGATTTATTTATAAGATGTTAATTCAGAACCAGTACTCCAATAATAAACACATCACCCACATTTCGAAAATAATTTTTAATACTACCAACATAAACAACTTCTCTAGAATCTTTTTTTTATAATATTACCAAATATAAACAAAGCAAAGCAAAACTCCATATAGTAGTGCCACCTGTGCTAAACAGAGTAATCAAAAGCAAAGCAAAACTCCATATAGTACTCTGTTTAGCACAAGTGGCACTACTATATGGAGTTTTGCTTTGCTTTGTTTATAAACAATTATGTGCTAGTATTGGAGATGTGATCATGTGATGCTTGCTGGTTTGATTACCAAATATAACTACAAATAATAGCTCAGTCTGGTACACTCACATCAGTTATTTTTTACTTTATGTACAGTTTTTGAAAATTGCTATTAAATTTTGATTTACACAAGATAATATATCTTTAATAAATAAATATTTAAATCTATAAACTTTTTTGTTATGTAAATGCTGATCAGCTATTTGAATGGATTTTTTTTATTTATTTATAAATTCATGTAATTATGAAACATGGAATGCAAAAATTCAATCTTATTTATCATTAACATTAATATTTTTGACAATATCAAATAATAAAATATACCAATCATAATTCATTTGTAATAGTTTTCAAACATAAACTTTTGATCTTTATTTCTATGTTGTAAAATTAAGAATGTCTGATAAGCATATCATTTTTATGTTTTTAAAATTTTAAACTATAGTCATTTGCTATATATATATATATATATATTACTTGTTGGTATTTTTTTTAAAACTATTATGCTGTCTTTCTTAAATACTTTTTAAAATTTTTGAAATTTTTGATTTAAAAATACAGTTATCTATTAAAGTGATTATGTTTCATATTCAGTTGAGGAGAATATATGTATATATATACTGAACAATCATAAAGATCTGGGCTATCTGATGAGTGCTGGTTCAGCATGAAATGTGCATCTTGGGGATCTTAATATTTTTTTGTATGACTTTGGTTATTTGTTTATAATTACATCCATCCACAAATTGTTAAAAGTGGATAGAAACCAGTCTCTAACTTGCATAAGAATGGTGTAGTAAAAATTACAGGTTAGAAATATTACTCAATATTTAGCAGGATTTCTATCTGTGTTAAAATTTCACCATACCTTATAATGGTGTGCATTTCAGTTTTTTTTTAAATTCAGTAAACTATGATTTTGTGACAAAAATATTTTCAAAGAATTGCTTATTTTTTCCCACAAATCCTTGTCTCATTGAGATACTACATACCATTGATTTTTGATTAAGTGAAATTAGCAAAAGATTTATTAGTTTTGTAACATTACTATCATTTGCTTACGAATAATTCTGATTAACAAAAAAAAAGTTTTCATTAATTCTATAATGTTATTTTCTATTTGTTTTTGATTAACTAACATTAAAAAAGCTCTATATAATTTAGTGTAGTGGTAAACTGTTAGGTCTGGAATGCGAAACATTCACAGGATTTAGTTTTGGCATTTCTAGTGCTTAAATGTTTTGTGACATCTCCAGTAATAAAGGCATTCACTTACTTTTATCTCATTTAACAGTAGGAGAAAAGTTTATGCTTTATAATGCCACAACATAAACATAAATTGCTCAAATTGATTTTTTTTTTTTTTTTGCTTTCTGTGCACTTTTTAATTCATCACTTTATCATCGATTTAATAATAACATATTAAAAACTTAAATCACTGATTGTTTATAGTTTTCTTATAATTTTCCACTTTAAAACATAAGTTTTTGAATACTATTTTAAGTTCATGATTAAAACTTTAAGTACTTATATATTAGTCTGGCAGTGATGAAAGTCAACAGCACAACCCAATTTTCATATAAAGGCTGAATTAAACACATTAACAATCTTTTAAAAAGAAAATGAATTCATTTTGAAACTGAATATTAGATTATACTCCAATGAGAAGAAAATTATTAGTCAAAATATTGGTTATGCTGATAATTTTAAGGCTACGATATCACATTTCACATTCATTATTCAGACAATAATGGCAGTGTTTTATTCACAATTATCATTTCCACTAAATAAAGTTAAAGGTGGTCAATTTTTAAAATAAAAAATATGTATAAGTTTAGATGATGGAAGATAAATTTTCTCAAAAATAGAAAATCTGTGTTAGTAGACAATTGTATTATTTCCAAAAAATAAAATTATAGGTCATCATTTTTTCAAATAAATATGGGTATGTAAAATCTGACCACTGAACTAATAAATAAGTACCAAAATTTAATATCTATGTGAAAATAATTTACATGAAAAAAAATTCTAAATATTCTGAAATAAATTGTAGAAAAATCTGTAGTTATCAATATCAAATAGCTTTAAAAATTGTGATCAAGATACTTAACAATTTGTTGAAAAGCTGAAATAATTTAAGAAGTATAGAGCTCTTTGTAATACTTTCTATATTATCTGATGATATTCATTGACTTACTTATTCCCAGAGTAATAGTTTTACATTTTAACATTGTTTGAAACCCCATAGCAGCTTCTTGGATTATATTTCCAACATTGAAATTTAAGATTAAGTGAATGTTAGTATATTTTGTATTTTAATAATTCTTATTTCAGCGATTATAAATATAAGTTTTAAAATAATAAACATTTTTAAAAATAATATTTCAACTTTGTGAATATAGCAAAAAACAAACGAAATATGTAATCAGAAAAATAACTTTTTCTTTTTGGATGATTGCCACATTGGTGATATAAATATTTAATGAATGAAAGATTTTAATGCCATTTCAAAAACCTGAATGAATTATGGCTAAGATATCAATAAAATAGTGAAATACTATTTTAATATTTAAAATTCCACTTATTATTATTTAAAAATAACAAATAATAACTACTATGAAAGCATTGTTTTTTCAATGAATTTTGACTTCCTTTTTTAATGTGTTTACATTTTTCTTAACATGCCTTTTTTTTAAAGAAAAAAACATTTTCAAATCAAATTTGAGTGTTATCACGATTATTTTTATCTTAAATATTTTATAAATTTTTTACAAAAGTAATCATAAATATATAAAAAATTATAAAAAATATATAATTTTTGTCCAATGTTGTACCAAAAAGCACTTTCATGTAGTCTCCCAACTTCTTTCAAAGTCAGAGAACAAAGAATCTACCAATCAGTAGCATTGTTGGTATGTATATATATATAGTAAGTTTTCTGTACAATACTCACATTTTCAGATTTTTTGCAAACTAATCATTCAAGATATAATTTAGTTCTAGTTATTGTTGTTTTTTCATGTGTCATAGCATCGGCCAGGAAGCGAACTGGCTAACCCAGGACAACTGCTTTTAAGGCAGCTATGCTGACCTCTTGACCACCAACACTTGACTAATTATTGTTGCAAACATATAACTGGAATTCTAATACAACTGTTAGACAAGAGAGTAAAATTGAAAAGCAAAAACAGTGCCATCCCTCATGTCGATAGTGAGATATTTATCAATGAATGCGTTATCATTTAGATTTCTGTCAAATAATATTTCTTTTAGACATTTAAATAAGATACATAATTTATTCTTGACAACAATGACTATTAATTTTTCTGTAACTATATAACTTCCTTTAGATTATTACAAGTTAAATGATTTGATAATTTGTTATTATATTTTCCTCACACTATGATTCATTTGATTTCAGTAACATTAAGTCACGTCCAATGTAGATGTAAATAAATCCAATTTTAGCAGATCATTTATTATGAAATATGATTAATTTTGCTTTTATTATTAGATATAATAAACACTTCCACACTTCCCCATTCTTTTCAAATTCATATAAATAATGATGTAATAAAAGACAAATGACCCCCAAGATGCATTTCGTGCTGAACCAGCACTCATCAGTTAACCCAGGTCACTATCTCTCATATATATTTCTATTATATGCAAAGTATTTACCTCATTCCCACTATTATTTTTTGATCATTCATTTTCCTTGTTACATATATACAAGAATAATTTATTGTGCATGTGCTTTCTATCACGTGAAAATATTGTATCCAGTTTGGTATTACTGTAAAGAATAATAATAGATTGTTATGTTCAAATATTGTCTTCGATGCTACTTGTGTTCTCTTCATAGATAGAAGCTGCTAATATTATTATTACAACTACTAGTACTATGCAGTAGTTATGAGAAAGCATAAGAAATGGTGATCAGGTGATGTTTAGTGGTTCCTGAAATCATGTAAATGAAACTCTGATTAACTATAAAATTTTGAACAAAATATATACTAGTAACTTAGTA
Organism: Epiperipatus broadwayi; assembly: GCA_028023455.1. Taxonomy (NCBI): domain Eukaryota; kingdom Metazoa; phylum Onychophora; class Udeonychophora; order Euonychophora; family Peripatidae; genus Epiperipatus; species Epiperipatus broadwayi. The sequence continues at coordinate 2,408,359 of JAQFVV010000107.1, forward strand.
ATAGTGTTTTTTTTATTTATGAAATTCTATATATAAATAGCCAGTCACGATAAAAGTCAATTAAATATAACATTTTATACTTGTCTCATATTTTATCTAAGTATTTATAAAATATATATGTATGTGCAGATAAATACGACAGCATATATAATACAAACATGCATATGTAAATATAAGACATATATGTTTTAAATCATCTTTTTTATCGATGACTGTAATTATATTCTCTTTCAAAATCTCGTTTTACATTTTCTAAAGCGTGTTTATTGAAGCAAATTTAAAAAGTACTTGAAATGTGTTCACATTCTGTTTATGAAGTATTTTAAAGTGCATCTTGAGATCGACTTTTGGTATAGTTTTAGTATTTTATCTATAAATCAATGTTTCGGACTGAATTTCTTTCAACTGGACAAGTTACTGCCATCAATAGATTCCGATTATCACTTATGGGCATGAGAAACTGCTTTTCTCTATCTTGTAAATAAATATTTTAACGTGGTAGGACTTTTAAAATGGTTCCTTTAGATAATGTATAAGCTAAGATGGCAACAATCATGATTTTGCACTTCCACTAAACGTCTACCAGGTCTTTTATATTTAAGACTGAATATCAGTTAACCATATATTTGCACGTTTTCAACAAAGAATCAAAATGGAAAATTTAAAAATCAATAGAATAAAAGCAGTTTGCATTTTAACATTTAAAATATTTTATTTATTTTTCTATTTTATACATTTGTACATATGTATAATTAAAAAAAAAAAGTTTTTTTTTTTTTTTTAAAAAAAAAGAAAGTAAAATTTAACTTGTATTGTCAAAGTTAATAAAAATAGAATTCGGAAAGTGGTCAATGCTTGGTACATGTATAAAAAAAATTATGTGTTTTAAATAAAAATCTAAATTTAGATGCAATATCTGAAAATGTAATTAATTTATAAATTAGTAAACAAATTATTTTTAAAATTAGCTTCTAGTTTATTTAAACAACTACAAAAAAATAAAACAACTTAAAATCACAGTATTTCACATAAATGGGTTTTATGAATATAATGATCAAAATTTAATTGTAAATATTATGTAAAAGTTTTTATTTTTTGTCAGTGTAATCATTCATGTCAATCACAAACAACGATCTACTAATGCAGAAAATCAGACCATTCCTTTTCTCACACTTGCATGCATTTTGTGAACAACTTTATTCTTTAGATATTTAGATGTATCAAATAAATGAAACTCCATATCTGTATTGTTAAAATATTTTTCCACTACAACAATACTTTTTTAAGATAGAAACTTATTTCTACCCATTCTAACATCTTGTGTAAAAATGAATAATCTTTACACTATACATCTTTCATCTCATTACCCCACAATATCATAACCATTTTCTAGTGATGAACTCAGATCATTTTTTTTTATTATGTATGCATTTAAAGAATTTTTTGGTTGATATATAAGTATATAATAATTATATTCTTATAAGTAATTTTAAGTAGTAATTGGAAAAGGGTAATTAAAAATTTAGAAGTAATTTTTTTGTACTTTTTGCATAATGGATTTATGATAATGATTAAATTAATTTCTCTAAAAAAATTGATCTAAATTTTTATTTGAAGTTGTTGCAAAAATTTTTAAATAGAAAGTTTGAAGTGAAATGCTGACGTAATTTTTAAATAACCTTCACAAATCAGATGACCTGGAGATATCAAACATCTGAATCTTCTCATTTATATTGACAACTCAATATTTTTTTTAGTACACAATCTTTCACAAGTAGAGCCTGATTATAATACTTGACGTACCTGTAGAGGGATTTATTATAAAAGTAAAGAAATCAAACAGAAAATAGTGAAACGATATTTAAATAGCATAGTATAAATTAGCATTTACATAATATATTATAACGTAATGAATTTTCTAATACTTTTCTATAGAAATACAATGAAAGTGAAGACATTGTCAGGTTACAACATTTTTTTTTTTTGTTTTATTCTCCTGATAAAATAGATATATATCCTTTTAATGACTAAAAAAAAAAGCTGGATTGACAATAAACTGGATAATAGAAAAAAAAATTGAAATCAGAAAAAGTGTTGTTTTACCTGGTGTCAAAACTGAGATCATCATCATCCCAAGAAGACATATTGATGATTATGCCATGAGCTTTATGTATACACGTATAATTTCTGAATCTAAAAAAAAACCTATTGCTATCTTTATTAAATTTTTTAAATTAATTTTTATTAGTTTATCATTCAACTATCTTTCACAGATGAAATGATGACATTTCCAATGATTGTAAGCTTCATCATTTGTTTATGGTAATGTTATTATGGTTTGAATATAGTAAATATATAATAATATAATTAAGCAACATCATTTTAACATGTAATAAATTTAAGAACTAGCAATTTCTTTATTAAATTTAATTCAAATGGTTTGCATAAAGACTAATGATTATATCATTTCTGTCAGACCTAAAATAATTTGTAAAGTTTTCATTTTAAATGTTAAATTAAAATTATTAGTTTAACTGTAAAAAAAAAAAAAAAAAAACACGTTTTCCAGTCTGCTATTTGTTTTAATAAGAAAATAGAAATCATTTATTCATGAAATAATAAAAAGAGAAAAACAAATTTAATAGAATATTTAAAAAAATATCAAAAAACTAATATAATAGGTTTTATTATTATTATTTTGCAACGTTAAGTGTGAAAACATACAGTAATTCGTTTATATGTAAATATATTATATTCTCTCAATTTGTTATTTCACTGTCATTTTTACAAACTGCATTATTATATATTTAAAAAAAGTTGTTTAAATTATCAATCTAAATTCGTATATGTACTGTAATCTTTAAATTAAATTATATTATAATTATTGAATGGGGACATATCAAAAACCTTCTGTATTGCATATTTATGTGTGCTAAAGTTCTGTGAAATAAACAACATGTAATGTAAACAAAGTGTTATATATAGTATGAACTATTATACACTAATTTGCATTGAGGCATTTATTTCTCAATATATTTATTAAGGCTTTATATATACAGTGGTGTTTATTGACTGGTCTGTTGATTCTTGAGGTCTATACTATGTCAATGTACTATTTGATACTTCATTTACGAGGCTCCATATATCTTTGTGTTTAATAATAGGCACCAGAATTATGTCAGTATATTATTTGATACTTCCTTTATCTTCTAAATCAATCTTCATTTATGAGGCTCCATGTATCTTTGTATTTAATAATGGGTGGCTGAATTAGATCTCTCCTTCTGAATTTTACATTGAGGCATTTGGAACAAAGTATAAAGGCTGCAGAAACTATATTATATAACTCCTATATTTTGAACTATTTTCTTCATCTAATATTAAGTATTGAATTTCTTTAAAAAAATAACTTTTATTTAAATTTCCCAATTATATTCAACTGTCAGTAACAGCACACAGGTTTGTATATGCACAACATTTTGGGTTGTATTATTCTCCTCTCTTCTTCCGATGTTGCTGGCCTGACTAGTTATAGTGTCACTAGAAACATCATGCATATACTACCTGTGTGCTATATCTAATAATTGAATGTATTGGAAAATTTAAATGTTACATTTTTTTTTGAAAATTCAAAACCTAATATTAGATGATGGAAAAAGTCCAAAATATAAATACAATCAAAATACCATTATCACAAATTGTCAGGAAAACAATATATTTTATAACATTTTAAAAAAAATTTAAATGTTGTTTCAAACTATACGTTGTTTTATTTGTCTAGTTTCTATATAATTATTTTATATTTAATTTTTTTCCCAACAATTTAAATAGACTTTATAATATTTTATTTAAAGTTTGTAATTTATTTATTATGATTCATGATATTTTTCTATTTTTATTTGATATATAAATTCTATTTTATAGTTTTTATTTTTTAGAATTTTTGGTTCTATTTATTTATATGTAAATTTATTACTTTTTAAAGAATTATGTATATTGTGACAAGCACTTTTGGAGTGGTCATGCACAAGGTGGCACTTTATATTAATTTTTTCTTTCTCCATTATAATAATAAATCAAGTACAAACTATATATATATATATATATATATATATATGTATATAATATCGACTTATCGATATTTACAATATATATATAAACATACTGTTAAATAAATGATGGTGGTCTGTGCATATATTTTTTACATACACACAGGGGTAAATAAAGTATTAAAAGTTATGATTTATAATTTTTATGTATGATTATATATTTTTATTTTAACTATAATGAATTTATCCAATTTGCATTTTTAAATTGTTTACATGTTAGAATATATATATATATATATATATATATATATATATATATATATATATATATATATATATATATATATATATATATATATATATATATATATATATATATATATATATATATATATATATATATATATAGGAAAAGGAATAATCAAAATGATTGTAAATGTTCTACACATCTATTTTTTTTTAATGTTTATCATATATTTTTTTCTGTTAATAAGTTAAAGCAAATGCAGGTTGTTATATTGTTGACCAAATTTTTAATTTTCATTAATAGATAGAAATGGTCATCCTGCTTTGTAGTATATTTTTAAAAATAAAAATATAAAATAATTAAATGCCAATAATGCAGAGAAAAATCCTGAGTGATTCTATTTTAGAGTTCTTTGTTTAAATCTTTTGTAAGAGGGAAAAGTGAAAAATTCCTTGATCAATTAAGATGCTCTGAGTGGAAAATTAAAGATAAAAAAAGAATAAGGTGTAAAAAGTTGTAATCACTGTTGTGATCCATTAGTCAAGAAATTAGAAGCAACTGACACAACAGTGAAGGGAGGAGGTACTCAAATTATATTGTAATGAGTATGCTATAAAATCTGTTCAACAGGTGTTGGAGGGGTCTCTTTTTCTCTCCTGTTTTTTTCCATTGGTCTTGCTGCATTTATTTGGTTCACTGTGCTGATTCCATTTGGAAAGTATTTGCACAGGTCTAGGAAGACCATCTGAATAATGTTTGATCACTGTAGACTGCCTAAGCTGTTTTATTAAGGCTATATTTGAGAATCCATATGGAGATTTAAAAAGATGAAGCTGGTTGTCAAATAGAAAAGATATTAGTAAAAAAGGAAACAGAGCCAAGCCTGGCTACAAATGAAAGTCCCTCAAAAGTTATGCAAATAATAAGCAGCTTGCTGTTGCTGTGATAAAGAAAAAAATATTGGTAGAAACCTGAATAGAAATGAAGATGCCAAAATTTGTCAGTATAATAAAGATGGAGTAAACTTCCCATGTCAGTGCACCTACTTGACTTCTTCTACGCTACTGCCATGTAAACATCAATGCCAGCTGATGAACACTTAGATGCCTACATTCCATTAAAAAGAAGGGAAGTCATTGCTTCCCTGTTGTCATGCTCTGTAGCACCATCAGAAGTTCTGACATCTGAAGTAAGAAACCAGAAGAAAGCCAGATGATATAATTTATTTTATTTTATTTTTTTATTGTCTGTATGCCTTGATGAGATAAAGTTTATTGATATATATTATGTGTACGTTCTTTTGTTTATCCACAAAATGTTGGATTTTTCTCCTTTAAATCATCCTTCCACATTAATAGTAAAAAGCTTAGACTGTGTGTGCGTTTTATTTTGTGTACTTAATGCACACTTATAAAATATTTAATTAAGAAGTGGAAAGGATGCATAGATACACACACACATATATATATATATAGATTGCTATCATATGTAATAAAAGTAATGCTTAACCTGTGTGTGTGTGTGTGGAAACTCAGATCACATTATTCAAGAATATTTAATATTTAGATAAAAATAGGGAGGGGAATCAGTATACTTCAGATTTTTTTATTATATAACACTTATGCTAATCACATATAGTTTATTCATTTGTGTGTAAATGATGATGGAAATATTTGGAGAAAATAAATATTTTATCTTTTAAATTATTCATATGTGAGTGTTCATTTTATTTCTCTTTCTCTCCAACAAGATTACACAAATGTTCAAACAATATCATAATCCACTATTTGCCTGAGATAGGGAGTTGACTGAGCAAAGCCTATGGGATGATACATTATCAGGTATTAAAAGTTTGTTGACATGCTATCTTTTCTTTATTTTTTGTTTTGTATGTTTTGGTGATAATACTATATCTTTTCTGGAGAGAATTTTCTTTTTTCAAAAGTGGCATGCAAAGGCAAGGTTAAAATTTGGCTTTTCAAAGGTATGCTATGGCCCATCTTATGATACCATTTAGCATGGTGATAGAGTTTTATTAAGGAAGAGATCAGAAAATATAATCAGCATTGGTTTGATCCCTCTTATTTAAAACTTCAATTGAATGCTTTAATTGATTAGTGTTAGAGTTTAATATTGAATTTATTAGGATGCCATATTCTGATGCATGACATATTTAGCCATCAATGCCAACTGATGATGATGAACATCTAGATACCTATGTTCCTTTAAAAATAAGGGAAGTCCTTGCCACCCTGTTGTCATGCTTTGTAGCACACTCAAAAGTTGTGAAGCCCAGAGGAAGAAACCAAAAAGAAGCTAGATAGTATAATTTTTTTATTTTATTTTATTATTGTCTGTATGCCTTGACAAGATAAAATTTATATATATCTTGCATTACATGTATGTTCTCGTTTATCTATAAAGCATTAAATTTTTCTAATTTGTCATCCTCTCACATTAATAGTAAAAAGCTTAGATGCATACATGTATATATGTGTATTTTCTTTTTATTTTGTTGTTGCTTGTAACAGATATATGGGTATAGTAGAAAGAAATTTAAATTGTTTGAAATTATGTTATTTTGCTTTTGTCTCCATGGGTGTTTGATTTTGTATCAAATGCACACTTATAAAATATTTAATAAAGAAGGGGGAAGGATGTGTAGATAGACATATATATATATATATATATATATATATATATATATAATAAAAGTAATGCCTGACCTGTGTGTGTGTAGGTGAAAACTCAGACTACGTTATTCAAGGGTATTTAGAAGCAAATAGGAAGGGAGTTCCGAATTTAATGTATCTTTCTTTATTATAATGCTTATGATAATTAAATATAGTTATTCATTTGTATGTAAATGGTGATTTGGGGAAAATAAATAATTTTTCTTTTAAATTATTTATTTGCAAGTGTTCATTTTATTTCACTCTCTCTCTCCAACAAAATTATACATAATTTCAAACAATATCATAATCCACTAGTTGCCTGAGATAGGAAGTTGACTGAGCAAAGCCTATGGGGCGATATGTTATCGAGCAATAAAAGTTTGTTGATATGCTGATATTTTTTCTTTATTTTGTTTTGTTTTGTATGTTTTGGTGATAATAGTGTATTCTTTCAGGAGAGAGTTTTCTCTTTCTGAAAGTGGTACACAAAGGTGAGGTTAAAATTCAGCCTTTCAAAGGTATACCAGGGCCAACCTCATGTTATCAATTAGTATGCCAATAGAGTTTTGGTAAGAGAGAGAATCAAGAAATATAATCACTTTTGATTTGATCCCTTCAATTAAAACTTCAATTAAATAGCTTCATTTAATTCATTGGTTTTAGAGTTTAATATTGAGTTTTTTAGGATGCCATATTCTGATGTGTGACAGTAATTATGTTTGGTTCTGTGTGCATGGTATGAATCCACAGGGAGGCATCGATCAGTACAATATATATATTTATAAATTTTTGTATTATTTTTAGTGTGATTTTTATTAATAAATTTTTTATGATATATAAAAGATGATTATGGATTAAATACTATTATTCTGATATTCATGAAGACTACAATTTCCATAGCACATTCGCTTATCAAAGAATTGATTCATTAAGAAACTTATCAAAGAATTGATTCATTAAGAAAAATAAAATGAAGTATGTTTATATATAATGTAATGATCGTAAATTGTATTGATTCTTTACTAGGTTCAAAACAATAAACAAAAGATTTGCATATTTTACAAATGAATGTTTATTTTCAAAATTAATGATAAAAAATAATAATGTTTTGATATACAAACATTTTTTAATATCTACCATATCAATATAATTAGCAATGCACACATTATAATATTACATAATAAAATGAATTATATAAATAAGTTAAATTGAATAAAAAAATCAGATTAGTTCATGTTATTTATTTTCAATTGTGTACAAATTTTACAAAATTTAAAAAAAAATTTGTATTCCTGGGCTAAACATTTATTATTAAAGTGCCATTAAGAAAATAATAGTTGTAAATCATCCAATATTTTATAATTTTTATGTCAGCTTGTATGCCCAAAGATAAGTTGTAAAGCAGTATATAAATATAACATCATTTTTATTAAAATTTTTGTGTTTTGTATGCAATGCTCTAATCAAGTAATAAATAATAAATTTATTTATTTACTTTTTTAAATTAATCTTTTTAAAAAAATACTTGCTGATAAAGCAGATTTATTAAATCGCTGTGGTTAGGTTGCAATCGTTAATGTTTATATAAATATTAAAGCTATAGACATGCTTATATATATATATACTTCATGTCTGAATGTTAAAAAGTAAAAGGATACATCAAGTAGTTTTATTTGTATTGCATTTACTGTGAATTTGTTGAAAAATTGAACTTTTATTAGAATTATAGCAAAGATAAAAACTTTTTCTGAATGTTTAGAAGATAAAAGATTTTAAAAAAAAAGTGAAATTAGACTATTAGAACTTGATTTCTATCATTAAATTTTTTGATAAACAATTCAAGCTGAATTCTGGGGACAAGCCTCAGTATAAACAGAGCAGCAAGAAAATAAACTGTAATATCCAAAATTCAAACTGTAAAATTAAAGAAAACCTTCAAAAACCTGTCAAAGTAACTCAAAATAGCATAAACAATGATTATATAGCCGAAATCTATGATAAACCAAATGACAAAAAATCCTGATAAAAAAAATAAAACCAAATGACAAAAAATCCTGATAAAAAAAATAAAATTGAAAATAAAAGCAAAAATAACATTATAACAGAATAAAAAGATCACAGAAAAATTAATAGAAACTCAAAACAAAGTTAGGATACCAATTATTAATCAACATTTGCATAATACTCCCAAATCTCAGAAGTCAAAACTGAAAAATAAGCCCACAGTAAAAAATTCAAAATTGCATCAGGTTGAACTAAAAATATTGCAAAAATAGACACCACAGAGATCGTTGTACTGCAAGTGCCTGAATTTCACTATAAAGAAGGCCAATTTCACAAAAAACTCCAGAATCATAATCCCAACTGCCAAATATGATACAGCAGTGGAAAATATTGATCCTAAAGAGGTCTTGATGCCTAAAAAATATTACAAAAAGGAAGGAATTAAAGATATTATGAATGATTGTGAAAGTCCATGTCTTCAGCCTACTTCTAACATACAACCTCAAAAGCAAGAAATGCAAGAAAAAACACAAATTTCCTTTGCTTAATAGTAAGGGAAACATTCAAAACAGTTATAAATCTAATACTTCTATTAATACTAAAACCCTGTCATATGCGGATAAGCTAAGACCTAGTGCAAGTGCTCTCAACCCAAATAATACCAGCTAGAAAAAAGAGAGCACTATGAAAAAGAAAACTCCAAAAAACCAAATGTCAGGAATATTCCTCATTGATTTTGATGAGGAGCAAAATATAATAACCAATAAGTCCAATGTGCACAACATTAAATTAGAAGATGCTCCAATAGACATTGATAGTTATGAAGCAGTGAGCACTGAATTCAATGACAGGTTACCTCTGATTCTATATAATTCATTTCAAAATTATAATAATGATTATACCCTGATTTTGACTATTACAAATAATAAATGCAGTCTCTTCCAATTTCCAACTGATCAATTTTTCTCACTAATAAAAGAAAACAAGCTAGCTGATGCAATAAAAGGGGTGAATCACCACCCTAACAAAAGGTACTTTATTATTGAGTTTCAGAATGTAATCCAAAAAAAGATTTTCAAGTGAAAGCACAACTTTCTCAATGGAAGGTATCTTATGAAAATAGATATGGCTAGGCCAAGAGTAGCACATGGAGTAGTAAGGAATTGTTATTTGAACTTCAACAGTGGGAACCTGCAGAAACTATTATCTAAATTTGGAAACATCACCACCTTCAAATACCTGGTCAAAAGGAGAGCAGGACTAGAGCTGTTATCAAACAACATGGCTTTTACTATCAAACTTATGAGTGGAGTGTCTTTACTTGATCTACCCCTCCCCCCACAGGTGTGTGGTTGCCCCTTATAGTATAAGGCCCATGGCCCACTTCCTATGGTGCTGAGGCTGCAGAAAAACATTAAAACTGGTTTCATGACCTAGCTAAAATCAAAAACAGCAAATGGAACTCAGTGCTAGCATAACAGATTCAATTGAGAAGGAGCTGATGAAAGATCATCTTATGCTGGTTGACTTCAGCCCTAGCACAACAATGCTCAAGCTAGGGGCAAACACTCCTCAAGAGGAGAGTTTCTCCATAATTAAACCATCAGAAATAACTACTGTAAGTAATCAAAATAAAGCTACAGCACCTAGTCATGTAAGTCATCCTATAAGTCACACAAGCAAAAAAATTTGCAGGATTCCTCTGGCTCTCAATGTGAAGAGTCTGTAAATTTGTGGTCTGAGACTTCAAGGAAGCAATAGTTTGGCCAGTGAGCACTAGACCCAGGAATCTGAGGAAAAAGTATGATAAAAATGATCTAGAATGGCAGACACAGAAAGAGAATTACAACAGGAAGAGCCACAGCAGAGCTACCCTAGAAACATCCAAATTGGTGGACTATTCAAGGACCAGCAAAACATACCAGTAACATCAGATGGCTTGAGACAAGTGAAGTCCTGGAAGTTGACATGCTCTCCTCATTGCAGGAGCTCTCCAGAACCTCAGGAACAAATTGAATTGCAAGAAGATCGCTGCAGAGATTAGGAGACCAGCCAATGGAGGTCCCTGAAACACCATCATCATGCAACTTAACATTGTCAGCATAAATGTCAGAGTATTAAAGTTCTTGGATAGAGCATATGCACTGCAAAGATATCTGAATAATAGCCAGATGCATATAGCATGCCTGAGTGAAACCAAGCTCCATTTAAATACCAATAGTAAAATAATACAAATCCTCAATCAGTTTGGGATCTTTCAGTTCTACCTATCGAACACAGCCACCTCAGGCATCACAATCCTCATTAATAAACAGTGGAACATAGAAAGAGGCAGAAATTTATTCCTTAATAGTAATTTACTTATAATAGAAATCACAATCTCTAGAATGTCATTAATTCTAATTTATGTCTACATGCAGAGAGACTCCTGGTTGTTCAATTTCACAATAGGCAGAATACACTCTACCCTTGCATCAGCAGTGTCATCTGTCATCCTTTTTGGGTACTTAAACATGGCTTATCAACAATTCAATCAGATATTTACACAAACTCAACAAAGTGCTGTTGTGTGGAGAGGGATGTTTTCTCATCAATGCATACTTGTTTTACATACAGCAGAACAAACCCTAATTGATTTACTTTATTATAGTCCAGAATTTTACCATAAGCTACATACCTCATTGCAAATTGTTCCATTCATGGATCATCTGGCCATGTTGATTTCTCTTCAACTGGATCCCATATAACTGACTCCCTCATGCCAAATCAGAACAATAAGAATGCTTAACCAGGCCAGCATGCATGAATGGGTCTTCTTAGAGGCATATCCTCTTCCACAAGGTCCAGCTCCCCTCATTGTCACCTCTTGAGGCTTTGTGAACCTTCATATGATTCCTAAGATCCCTTATAAACAATGTCACCCTTAACACCAAGGGCCCAAATAGGCTGTGCAGGGAGCTGGATTTCATTGGTGAGAGAGTCAGTGAATTATCAATAGATGCTAGTTTTGGGTAGATCATGTTGTTAATGAAACAGTACAGAGAGAAACAGAGAGTGTTCACACAATTTATTGTGACAAAGAGGGCCAAGATCTATTTAGCAACACAACAAATTGGATACAGAGCTACCTGATATGGGCCATTGGTGCTACAAAGAGATCTACCTCATCATTAATCAGCATAGGCAAGCATAACTACTATGGGGGTGGAATTCTAGATAAGATCCACAAGCACTTCAAGAGAAAACTCCAAATCCAAAAGTTTGACATCAGTAACATCTGGAATGATAAACAAAAAGTTGGTAGACACAATGTAACAAAAGAACAAATTACCCAGAAGCTCTGATCCTATTATGAACACATGCATCCTGGCTAAATGACATTCCCTGATTTGTATTATTGCACCTTAGCCATTTCACAGTTCCAATAGTATGGAGAGTGGTTGGTATACTGGCTGCAGACTTTCAAAGTGTTCCCAACCAGTATCCAATTTCTCTCACACCATACATAAAAAAAACCTAATCCATCCAGTTTATCCAACATTAGACCCATATCCATGTCCCCACTAATCATCAAGACATTTGAATCACTGGTTAAGGATAGGATCCAGCAGCAGTTACTCATAAGGATCTATGACCACCAGTTTGCTCACAAAGGCTCATACATCATTGAGGCAGTGCAGCACTTCTTGCTGCTGGTGCAGCATGTAAGATCTCATAGAAAATCAGGGCCTGTTGCTGTTCAGATAGACTTTGCAGCTGCCTTTGAATCTGAGGTGCCAGTAAAACTGTTATCTTTTGCTAAAGCACTATGGAGTACCAATTGTCTATGTTAAAATTATTGCTAACTTGTTGCTGAATAGGCCAATTCACACATGTTTTGATGGCTCCCTGGACCCTGGTTTCATATCTCATCTGTCAATTACCCAGGGATCCCTACTAAGCACCATGTTCACACATGTTTTGATGGCTCCCTGGACCCTGGTTTCATACCTCATCTGTCAATTACCCAGGGATCCCTACAAAGCACCATATGTTTCATTACCTACCTGAATCCTCTACTAGAGGATGTGGAAAAAGAATTGCCAGAAGTTTTTGTGCTGGCAATAAAGGAGGAGCTCCACCACATTTCATATGTGAGTGATATTACCATCTTTTCTCCCTTCTGAGAAATACCTGCCAAGACTATACCAACTGCTATACAGTTATGCAGACAGATTCAGTCTGGCCATCAACCCAGACAAATCTGTAGACTGGAAAATCAGTAGGGATGTTATATTACCATCAAGATATATAGGAAAATCCAGAAATTTCTTGGTTTTTTCCTTATGTGTCATAGCATCAGCCAGAAAGTGAACCCGCTAACTGGGACAACTGCTTGTAAAGCAGCTGTCACTGACCTCATGACCACCAATGCTTAACTGAAATTTCTTGTTTTCCTGATGACTTTCTCCAAAACAACAATGAGGAAAGCCATCCAGCAGTATCTTTTGGACAAAATCAAGAAGGTAACAAACTTCCTCTCAATGATCTCCAGCTCATTTCCAGGCAAGGTGATGCTATTAAACATGATGGTATTTCCATGAATAAATTACTACTTGCCCATTTTCCATGAATAAATTACTACTTGCCCATCTTCAAGCTGACCAATGGATTTCAGGATGCTATAAATTCAGACTGCACCAAGATGATGTGGAAGAAGAAACTGTATCCATTAGTCTGGCCAAGGTGCAGATACCATATGACCTGGATGGACTTGGTCTCAATGCTGTCAAGGTATTTTTAATTCAAAGAGTGCTTTCAATGCTCAGGAAAGTCTTCAATAAAAGAGAACAGGATCAGAATGAAGACTCTGTGGAGCCCACAGATATGCTGCCATTCATACCCAGTAAATGAATCAAAGAGCTAGAAGACCAATTGGGGACTATTTTCAGTTACTGATCAAATTAAGAAAACAAAGCAATCATCTTAGGAAGTATATAAGCTCCTTTTCCCAAATCAAAACCTGATATTTACCCAATTAAGACTGTCGGTGAAGAAAATGCTCAGGAAGTCAAGATACTGGTGGATAGGATCAAAGCTGGTTGACTTTATAATTAAGTTTAACTTGTCCTCTTTGCCCACCAGTCACTTTTTGGTCAAGTGAAGAGGATTTCATCAAATAAGTGGATTTCATCAAATAAGCACCATTTGTAAACTTTGTAATACACATGAAGAGATGCTGAACCACATCTTCTTTGCTTGCTCATACTTGGGATACACTAAAACAAAATCATCACAAGTATTTCCTCCGGCTATGAGAATGTCCTGTCAATTGACTGAGCCATGAAAGAAGGAAAGTATGCAACTATCAGTCTAGTGGCATGCCTACTACATGCCTTATGGATCACCAGGTGACAACATATCTTCAGTCAAAAACATAGTGGTCCTTGGAAAACCTATAAAAATACTAATAAACGTGAAGAACAGAGATCACTTCCTTGTGGCAGAGCACCTCTTTGTGGACACATGGGCACAGAATACCATGTGTGATGATGACACAACATCTCAGACTACTACACTAAATAATATGATGACAACACCATACAGATTGGTTGTAAAGATTTAAACTTCTGTATAAAACTACTGTAAACAGCAAAATGCAGTAACCCAACACTGTAAATTTTTTCTTAATAAAAAAAAAATTAAGAATAGATGTTTTAATAAGTTTTTGTTATAAATGCACAGATAAATGTATATGGTATAATTAATTATAAAGTTATTTTGTGTTAAATGCAAAATATTTTCTAAAATTTAAAAAGATATACACAGATTACTGGATTAAGTTTAATGAGATAAATAATTAAAATAATTTAATTAAAAAGACTGTTATTCCTTCTTAAACATAAGAGATTGCAAATAGGATATTGGACAAATAAACTTGGATCCCAGTGAAAGTAATGAAGTTATTTATACCCAACAATCAGAGAATCCAAATGACAAATGATTGGTCTGATTTACTGATAAGATAGCTCAAAATCATATAAATAGTGATGAAAATTATATTTATGATTATTCTATCTTTGTTCTTTTATCTTTCTGTCTTTATTCTTTTTTCATTATTATTATTATTTTATGTTGATCCTCCCAGTGATTATTATTCTGTCAATATTATATTCTGCTCTGCTTTAATTAATTTTTATCTGCAAATTTTAGCAAGTTTAACATGCAAGAGTAGAAAAATTGTTATCTGTTTCACTCTGTCAAGCTGGCAGATGGAAGGCCAAAAACCCATTGCTGAGTCATGTCAAAGAAGCCATCAACAACAAAAGAAACCATTCAAGTGTGATTCCACTATGTATCTATCTTAGAAGAGAAAAAAAGCTGATGTACAGTGCTATAGAAAAGAAACCAAAACTTAATTGATGTCAGTGCATTGAAAATGAATGTGAAATAATGATTTCAACCTTCATCTACCATTGCTATGTTTTTAAGAATCAACTCTATCAATACCTAAAGATTGAAACTGAACTTTTAAGTATAAATTTTAAACTAATCTTTAGTTAATTATTGTTTCCTATGTAATGAAAGGTGTTAATGAATGCTTATTTATTTAATCTGTTTATGAGGAGGTAGATTGTAGTTTGTTCTATCTAAATATCATGCCACAATTTAGCCCATGCTAATTGAAATAAATTAGTTTATAAAAGGCAATTAGCTTGTAATTGCAGTATGTTGCTATGCTATTAAAAGTTGTATATTAGTTAAATCATTATTTCCACTTTATTTAGTTAAGTCATTAAAATTTTAAAAGTTATGAATGAGAGGCAAGCCTGTGCATGGACAAGCTAGATTGGGATTATGTTAAATAGATGCCAGTTTTAACTAAATAGTCTTATATTTGAATTATTATT
Source organism: Epiperipatus broadwayi (assembly GCA_028023455.1). Classification (NCBI taxonomy): domain Eukaryota; kingdom Metazoa; phylum Onychophora; class Udeonychophora; order Euonychophora; family Peripatidae; genus Epiperipatus; species Epiperipatus broadwayi. Next base: position 2,424,224 of record JAQFVV010000107.1, read on the forward strand.
ACAGATGAGAATGTACAGCTGATATCCATACATTCAGATTATGACTTTCATATGATTCTCATTCCTATGTAACACATTAGTATTAGATGAATGTAATATTATTTATGACTAGTGAACACTTAAAATTATTATCTCATTTAAACAGTGATATGCAGTAAATGATCAAGTGCTACCATATGCTACCTATTTTTTTTCATATATGTCATACATGAATTTGAACCTGCAAGTGCTACAATAATTTCCACTGAAAGAAGTGACATCAAGAGGAAGATTAACGAGGCATTGTTTATAGCAAGAGATATAAATGCAATAAACCGAAAGGACACATGCTTTTCTATTTCAAAGAGATGGATGATATAAATGAGCTTGCATAGATTTGCATAAATTATTATAGTTGATGGCTATGAATATGGAGACGAAAATTCTGAAAGTGTGCTTAGCCTTAAGAAATAATTATTACAATGAAGAATTTAATTTCACTATATACGTTAAGTGTATTAAATCTTACATACATGTCATAGTGATACATATACCACTGCCAGTCACTGTATGCTATACACAGTATAGATAGTTAATTCCTACTATAAGCATACAATTATCATGTGAATTTGCTCTTATAGAGATACCATTGTAGTACAGATGCAATTTTTTGTATTTTACAATGATTTTATTATTTATTGTGAATTAATATCATTATCTGTATTGAGTACAACAGTAAAGTAGTAAGATTAGCCTTAAGCACTTGTATCAGCTAGCATTAGAACAGTGGTTACAATAGTTGAGAGCAGATAAGTATCTAGGCAGTAGATTGGAATCCATTCAAACAATTAAGGTTAATCATATTCTAAAATAGTATCAATTATATTAAATCCTTTGTATTGCCATGTACTATATCTGTGCATAAGTCAAATAAAAATAATTAAAATTAATTTTGGAAAGGTTTATTCACCTGAAGTTAATTTATGAATCAATTGACTAAAGTCATGCCAGTACATGTTTTGTGTTGTATATACATGAATAAATAGTGTTGTCTCATTATTTTTGGAAGTTGTAATCTTTATTTGCAATCAACAACTTATATAAGTAGTTAAAGGGTCTCTTGTTTTCTCCCTAACCTAATGAGCTGTAAAAAAGTTGAGATTCTGTGATATCATAATGTGGAATGTATATGTGGATTGCTCTTGAGTGAATTGCATGTGGGTTGTGAAATTTTGATAGTCACAATATAAAGGAGGATCATAAATAAAGGCTTTCCTTTTCTGAATTTCTTTGAAAGTGGTGTTTTCTCAAAAATAAGAATGCCTACTTTTCTCTTATTTGCAATGTGGATTACCAGATGTAAGCTCTTGTTTCATCAGAATGACAATGGGATTCTGAATACTTTTATTACTGTCATTAATGAAATCAAAGTTAGAGACAGACTGCTTGCACCTGACTCTTTATTTAATGATTCTTGGTCTATGCTTAACTTTTTGTTATCTTTTTTCTTCGAAGTCTCAGTGGTCTCAGAATGCTGCTATCTTCATAAGGGAAAATTAACTTTGTTTCTAGTTTATTACTATGTATTTTAATTATTGATTTTTGTTGATCATTAAATTTCACTTTTTAAGTAAATTAGATTTTACAGGAAATTCAACACTATGTATTCTTTTTTTTTTTGCTTATTGATCCATCTTTTCAAAAAAACTTGTAGTCATCTATTAGTTATAATAAACTTCTTTCCTAGAGAACATGAATTTTGTTAAAAGCTGCTATATAAATATTAACTCGTAATAGCTTCTTAGCTGCAAGTGAAGTTCTCTGCACTGGTCTTGAAGAGATTATATCAAGTAAAGTTTATATATTCCACATATTTATAATTAGAGAAAAATTAGATTGATGATACTTATATTTAATAGTACTCCTGCATCTTGGTTCACCACTATTATTATTTATATTATTTCTACCACTGAAATGAGTAATTCATTTGATGTGACAATTTAGTCAGAATAGTGTGTGACAACCAATTTTTAGAAGATTGTTAGGTAATTTCACTTTCTTAGTAGGGAGAGAGATCTCAAAATAGGGCTGCCTAAACATATAACTTTACAAGCTGTAATTTTTGTCTCACTTAAAACCAATCACAATCTGACAGTGATTGGATTGCATTGAACAAAGATCACCACTAAGGACTGCACAATTTAATAAGCCTATCTCCGTCATTGGTTTCTTAATTATGGAGGGCTTAATCTAAACAAAATATGAAATATTAGAGTCAGAAGAATTGTGTGTGTAGCTAGAGGGGGTAAATATTGTTGCACAAATACATAATCTCTTTGTTACAGATGTTATAATGAGATGTCCACTAGCATAAGAGGTTCTTTATGATAAGGTCCTACAATATAAGTAAATATAAAAAAGTGATACAGAAAAATGTATTTATTGGAAACAGTACCTAATCTTTGATGAATCAACATTCTATCTTGTAAGATGGCAGAAACTCTTGCTGAGTCACTGTTTTAGCAAGACATATTACAGTTTAAAAAATAAATGCACATTAATATAATTACACATCAATTTTTAATTTGTTTGTAATGGTGTTAAAATTAAAAATTTTATGCTCTAAAATTAAAAAAATTTCATAGATTAAATCTACAACAACATCTGATTTGTAAGTTGCAATTGGAAGAAAATAAGCACTGCTCATTAATTAGCTTCTTGATTGGAAGCTAAATTCACTGATATATTTTATGTACACATAAATAAATAAATTATTAACATTTTTATAGAAATAAATTACACTATAGAAGCACGTTCTCCGTAAGTCTATAATAATCTGTTTATAGGAATATAAAAGCATGCTCATATAATAGAATTTATATATATAAAATCTTAAAAGTAAAGAATAGTATTTATAATATTTGTTATATATGTTAAAACAATATTAAAGATTACTTAAATAAATTGTTACATTTTTATTTACAACTGTCAAATTCAATTCACTCACAACTTTGACACCATCCATCTCAGATAAATACAATAACGATTATTACTAATTATTTACTAAACTAGAGATTATCTCTAGCACATATATAAACTTTAAACCTCAATTAAAAATTAATATATCTGATATTTTAATTTTAAACATGCATACACATAGAGTTATTCACCTTTCTCTTTCCCATGTGTAAATATCTTTATAAATATATTAAACAACCTCCACACTTCCCCATTCCTTTGTTATTCATCTTCTGCGTCGTTTTTATGTTGATTTTTTCCAACCTGTTTTTTAATTTAAAAAAAGTTTTTTAATTTAAAGAAAAAAATCAAATAATATTATTAGTTTTTACAGTTTTGATTATATTTGTTGCATTACTAGCTTTTTTACATGTAATATTATTGTATTTGGATTTTGTTTTACTTATAGAGATTGCAATAATAATCATTTAATATGTACTCTATTTGCTTTTTTATATATTTGGAAAGTCACAGAATCACTACCGAAAATATGAAGTGACAAATATAACATTTTCCTGTAGTGTCATTAAATATTGAATTTGACATGTATTTTTGAATTTAGATGTTGATATGAGATTTTAATAAAAGAATATGGAAGTGAATAGTGACAAATTGTTTATATATTTTCAGTTTTTCAATAAATAATACAGCTATGAGCAATAAATAGATGAATAGTGATTTATTATTTTGTGGTTGTTTGAATAATGACAAATTGTTATCCCCCTCCCCCTCCAGTTTTTTAAATAAATAATATTGATAGTAAATATGTAAATAGTAATAATTATTTTTTTATCTTCTTGTAGCTGTCAATTGCATTGCAGGTAGGGTGGGGAAAGATCTCAGGCTTGTAATAAAAAATTGTAAGAGCAATTACTAAATGAGCACCAATTTTGATTTAACAATTTGTATTTTAGTCTTATTTTAAAAAAAAGGAAGACAAAAATTTATATTGACAATATCCCCCCCCCCTTTCTTAATACCTAAAATCCAGGTTGCCATAATCATTTAAAAAAAATTTGGTTTGAATACATTTGATATAAATTTTTAAACATTGTTAGAAAGAGTAAAAAAAAAATGTAATGAAGTTGAAAAATAATCATTATCTTAAAAAAATTTAGAAGAAAAAGATTTTTAACACTTTTAAAACTGCTTATTTTTACCTAGGTTTACATATTCTATAAATTTTGAGAGTTAAATATTAAGATGGCATTGTTATAGACAGCATTAGTTCATGCCTCTTAAAATTTTGAAGAAAAAAGATATGATATGACTTCCCTGAGATAATTCTTCATTATTAAATCTTTAAATATATATTTACTGATGACTTCCATTTTTAGTAGCTGATTTAGATCTTATCCTTTATGCAATTATTTGCTGGAAATGCATTTCTTTCTAATAGAAAAAAAGAAAGTTTAACAATAAATTTTATATATCAGATATTATGTGTTGCATATCAGATATTATACAAAGATAACTCACTAAATTACAATTTATCAAAAAATAAAATTAATTTTAAAATAATTGCACAAAAATGAATATATAATACATATAAAAGAGTAAAGAAAAAAGTGACAGGATAAAAGTCAAAAAGTTTTTCAGGATACATGTTGCACTAAACATTTTTTTTTCAGTTTAGTACAATATGAAATAATAATGAGAATAGTGACAAAACTGGTGTTTTTTATTATATGTCATATATTTCATTTTCCTTTGCAGAAATTCCTAATAGCTCATTATTTATATGGCCTTATTTTAGAAAAATTATGATTAATTATTATAATAAATATAATTATAAGCATAACTTGCAAAAAATATAATATTTGTATAAAAAAAGTAGAAATACCTATACATTACAAAAAATGAAATATAATTGCTTATGTGTAGATGAAAAAGTTATATGATTCAGATGTTATTCCATATGACAATGAATAAATTTGATTTTTCATTAAATCATTAAAAAAATATTATAGTATTTTTGCAAACAAGTACAAAATAGTTAGAATGAAAAAAATATAGAGATAAAATTGCTTATAGAGGTGGCAAAAACCAAGGAGGTACATATATATATATATATGCATCAGAACAAAAAATAAACTTATTCTAGAGCATAAAACAAACCGTTATTATATATCATTATAAATTATTTATATCATAAAAATATAAAAAATATATATACTTACAGCTTTTCATATTTTCAGTTAGCTAGATTCTAAACTCAAGGATATATATAATATAAATAAAATGTCTGTTAATTAAAATAAAATTGTAATTATAATAAAAACAAATTTAATAATAACAAACTATTATAAATAATCCTTAAATATGCAGAAGTATTTTCAGTTAATTTTCTAAACCTGCCTCAACTGCCATTAAATTAAAAAAAAAAACAAAGTGGAAGCAAACGTCATCAATTCAAATCCCATGAATCTCGTATTTTAATGTTAGCAGATTGTCTATTTATTAAATGCATTTTATTCTAATTTATAAAAATTGCCTCCTTAATTTTTCTTTTATTATGGTTTCTCTCTTCATGAACAATTTTCACTTTTTCAAAATCGAATTTAAACTTATATTTACATGTTTTTTCATGATCAAAGAAAATTGAAGAAAACATTAAATCACCATTATTTTTACTTTTTACATGCTTATATAACAATTCATGTTCCCTTAATCTCTTCTCAATACTAACCTAAATTCACCTATATATGATAGCATACAATCACAAAAAATTTGATATATAACATTACTTTTCTGCTTGACAGGTATGACATCCTTAGAATTATTGACTAATTTATTAATATTGTTTGTAACTTAAAATGAAACATTAAACACATTCTTATATATAGATATTTGTCAGGGAATTGCTTGATGTTGGTTATAAAATGGAACAAATAAGCAATACTTTATGTCAATTTAAAAAAGTTATAATGGTTTAAGGAAATGAAGATTAATAGTAAACAATGGATATCTATTTCATTTATTTCAAATTCACAAGTAAAATTTTTTAAGAATATATATAAGAATGTGTTTAATGTTTCATTCTATGTTCCAAACATTATTAATAAATTAGTCAATAATTCTAAGGATGTCATACCTGCCAAGCAGAAAAGTAATGTCATATATAAAACTTTTTGTGATTGTTTGCTATCATATATAGGTGAATCTAGGTGCAGTACTGAGAAGAGATTAAGAGAGCATGAATTGTTATATAAACATGTAAAAAGTAAAAATAATGGTAATTTAATGTCTACAGTTTTCTTTGATCATGAAAAAACATGTAAATATAAGTTTAAATTTGATTTTGAAAATGTGAAAATTCTTCATGAAGAGAGATATCACAATAAAAGAAAAATTAAGGAGGATAAATAGGAATAAAATGCATTTAATAAATAAATAAGCTGCTAACATTAAAATATGAGATTCGTGGGATTTGAATTGATAACATTTGCTTCCACTTTGTTTTTTTAATTTAATGGCAATTGAAGCAGGTTTAAAAAAATAACCAAAAGTACTTCTGCAGATTTAAGGATTGTTTAAAATAGTTTGTTACCATTAAATTTGTATATATATATATATATATATATATATATATATATATATATATATATATATATATATATATATATATATATATATATATATATATAAGAGCTTGTTTGAGCTATTGATATTCTCTCTATATTACATATTTATGCATACACGCTTTTAAAAGCAATGTCACATAATATGACTTGCTTTATTGATTATATAGAGTACAAACAGACTTATTATTCATCAATACTGAAATAAATTAATAGTTTATAGCATTAGATACAACTGATAGAAAGTATTATCTTTGAAATTGTCTTAAAAATTATGAATATTTTAGTCACTAAGCCCTTGGACTTATATGTGCATATATATAATGCAAAACCATAAAACATTATAATACTAGATAAAATCCAAAATATTTACCAAAATTGTTACACATTCATGGTTTCATCTACTACAAATAGACCTTCTCAAGTGAAAATCAAACTAAAGCAACAAACTTATATATACAAACAAACAAACCTTCCCATAATTCATTTCAAACACCACATTTCTTTAATATTAAAAGATGTCTTCATAAAATTTATAGCCTCAGATTCAATAAGTTTTATTATCAAAGTCTCTTTTATTCTTTTTTTAATTTATTCTTTTCATAAAAAATAACTAACGCATTGTTAAATAATATTCTATGACCGGTATTCAATTCATGAATATATAAAACTGAGTTAAGATACCTATGTTTAACTCTACTTATATGAACCTTAATCCTTTCATTAAGGCTAAGCTTACCCTGACTTACATAAAACTTATCACAACTACACAGAATCTTATAAACAATACCAGTAATAGACCTACCATCAATAGACTGCTTTGAACCATTAAGTAATGAATTCAATTCAGAACCTTTCTTCCAAGCAACCTTCATTTCTCCTAACAAATTACTATTCTTATAAACCAAATTATATATTGAAGATTTAAATGATAAAGACATATACTTATTATTCTTACCAACAAAATTTTTACCATTAAAATCACAACTATAAACATAATTATTAAATATAACATTTCTAATAAAATCATGATTATAACCTAATTCTACATAATCAGAAGCAAATTGATTTCTTTGAATATCAGCATTATCATTGAAATTATTAAACTTATATTCCTACAACAAAAATTCAACGAAAACATTTTTATGTGTAAAAAACTGATAACTATCAGGCCCAATCGTATTTCTCAAATGCTTAGGTTTTATAAAATAACTACAAAATAAAACTTCATTAACTTTCTCAACACTTAAATCCAAAAACTTTAATTTTACAAAAATCAAAACTACCATTCCCAATAGTAAATTTAATACCTGAATCAAAAGCATTCAATCCATATAAAAACTCCTCTATTTTTTTTCTAAATAATAAACAAACAATTATCAACATACCTAACAAATAATTTTAGAGAACATGAAAACTGATTAATAACACTACACTCCAACTAATCAATATAGACAGCACACAACAATAGAGAAATAAAATGCATCATTACACATAATATACATTGAATCCTCTAACAGCAAAAGCAAATCATGAAAAATTTTAATCTTATCTGCAGAAAAACATTTTAATTTTTTTAAAATTGGAAGAAAAATCAATACTTTTTAATCTATCAACTGATTGATACATATTTTCAATATCTAAACTACCAAAAACACACTCATCATCCAAAATAAAAACATTTATTTTCTTAAAAGCTTCAATGGAAGATAAAAAGACAAAATTGACCCAAATCTATATAGTCCTTAAAAAAATCTTATAAAAAAATTTGATATTTTATCAACAATTCCACCTGTAAAATCAAAAATGCATCTCAAAGGAAAATTATCTTTATGAGTTTTCAAATTAAAGAAAACCTTTGGAGTCACATAATCACTAGGATAACAACTTAAATAAGTAGCTCTATCAAAAATCTTTTTATTTTCCATAACTTTTATTAACTTAAACAATTTACATTTTATATTTTTACCAGGATCAGAATCTAAAATAGCATACTTCAATTATTTAATTATAAAAAAACTTTACTTTTAAAATCAATATTATTTAACAATACAAACTGGCCACCTTTATTTTTTTTCAACAAGATAACATCATTGACTTTAAATCATTTTTTAGCAAGTCTAATTTCCTTAGGGGCAAAAACAAATTTTTCTCTCTTAAATAATAAAATAAAATAAATGTTTTAGTTTTGGATAATGAGTGTGGTTTTGGTAGTTTAGATATTGAAAATATGTATCCATCAGATTAAAAAGTATTGATGTTTTTCTTTCAATTTAAAGAAAAATTGGAGTTTTTCTGCAAATAAAATTAAGGTCTTCATGATTTGCTTTTGCTGCTAAAGAATTCAATATATATTATGTGTAATGATGTGCTTTATAAGATTAGAGAGGGTTGGATTATTGGTTATGTTATTTCTCCATTGATGTGTATCATCTATATTGATTATTTGGAGTGTAGTGTTATTAATCAGTTTTCATGTTCTTTAAAATTATTTGTTAGGTATGTTGATGATTGCTAATTTGTTATTCAGAAATAAAAATTAGAAGAGTTTTATGTGGATTGAATGCTTTTGTTTCTAGTATTAAATTTACTATTGAGAGTAGTAGTTTTGATTTTATAAAATTAAAGTTTTTGGATTTAAGGGTTGAGAAGGTTAATGTTGTTTTATTTTGCAATCATTTTATAAAACTTAAGAATTTGAGAAATATTATTAGATCTGATAGTTATCAGCCTTTTATGCATAAAAATGTCTTTATTGAATTTTTGTTGTAGGAATAGAAGGCTTAATAATTTTAATGATAATGCTGATATTCAAAAAGATCAATTTGCTGCTGATTATGTAGAACTAGGCTATAATCATGATTTTATTAGAGATGTTGTATTTAATGATAATAATTATAGTTGTGATTTTAATCATAAGAATTTTGTTGGTAAGGATAATGAGTATATGTCTTTACTATTTAAGTCTTCAATATATAATTTGGTTTATAAGAATAGTCATTTGTTAGGAGGAATGAAGGTTGCATGGAAGAAAAGTTCTGATTTGAATTCATTACTTGATGATTCAAAGCAGTCTATTGATAGTAGGTCTATCCCTGGTATTGTTTATAAGATTCTGTATAGTTATAGTAAGTTTTGTGTAGGTCAAAATAAGTTTAGCCTTAATGACAGGATTAAGGTTCATATAAAGAGAGTTAAACATAAGTATCTTAATTTAGTTTTATATATTCATGAATATTGTTTAATAATGCATCAGTTATTTTTTATGAAAAGAATGAATTAAAAAGAATAAATGAGACTTTGATGATAAAACTTTTTGAATCTGAGGCTATCAATCTTATGAAGACATCTTTTGATATTAAAGGAAGATGGTGTTTGAAATGAATTATGGTAAGGTTATGTTTGTTTCTTTAGTTTGATTTTCACTTGAGAAAGTCTATTTGTAGCAGGCAAAAGAATGGTCATGTAAGGATTTTGGTAAATATTTTGGATTTTATTTAATATTGTATTGTTTTATGGTTTTGCATTTTATTTATTATTAGTATAGTGTTATGCAGTTTGGGTTATATATATATGGCGAATTTATAAAAGTTCTATTGAAAGCAATACATCATTATTCATTCTGTTCTGTGACATTTAAAAAATAAAAAAAAATCTCCTTTTACTAAAACATTCATAAAAAAGGCAAATTGTATCAATCAAAAAACAATTATACCAACAGAAAGTTTATTCAATGATGAAAAGAAATATGTATTTCATATGTGTGAAGTCCTTAATAATTGCACACTATAACAATTTAAATTCTATGATTAGTCAAAATACATTAAAAGGGGATTTTGAGGGGTTATGCAAAAATAAACAGAAAAAAATAAAATCACTTACATTTATTGGTTTTTCATATACTTTAATTGAGAATTCAGATATCAAATTCCTTTTCAATGACTGAAGCCAAAATTCAAAATAAGATGGGAGAGGTATATCATTAGAAATGTTTCAGTCTTGTCTGGATATTTTAGAGATTCTGAAGAAAAATGTTATGGCAGCAATTCAAGTCTTTTTCTAACTTTCCTTCAGAACATTCAGGCTACTTATCACTGGTAAACAATATAAGAAAAAAAAAAGATTTTTTGTGGTCTTTTTATACTTCTTTTGTATGGATTTTAATTTCAACCAAACAACCCTGGATTGATTTGTTATATTTTTTTTTTGTATATTTGTATTTTATTAAAGACATTTTTATTCCTGTCATTGTTATTAATTACTTCATAATCAAAAAAGGAGGACCCTCCAAATACATATATATATACAACTTGCATTCTACTTCGTCTTTGTTCAAATTATGCTGCTGTTTATTATTTTGTGTTTTAATATTATTTTGATAAAAGAAAACAAAATTTTATATCAATTTTTTTTTTTAGAGAAAAAAAAAAGTTAAATCCTTTCAACTTAGAATTGTAAAGTAGGAAAAACTGTGTTACTTAGTATTTTTAATAATGTTTGGTGGTTCTCTCCCTCAGATATGTAAAAAAACAGCTATAGGATACATACTAAATAATTACTGATTATAATATAATATATCTTGTTAAGCAACTGATACAGCTGAAACAGGACTGCATATGACCTATAACAAGTAGCTTTTCATATATTGTAGTATTTAAATCCATGATTTTAAACTTTAAATACTTTAAAATTTTGAATCTAAAAATATCAGAAAAGCAACAAATCTAATTATAGGTACCAATACATTTATATAACATGTGATATTAGTACTGATCTACTTGGGCCTCTACATCCCATTTTCAGTTTAATTATTTCTTTAAAACATTGCTTTGACATCATAAAAAAATACTGAAAAGAATAATTGATCAATTGAAGATTTTTTGGATTTGTAAAATAAATTTATCATAGTGTATAAAATTGATAAATTCAAGGTGGAATCTAAAATCTCATTACTTACTTACCATTGATAGGTTTGTTTTTTTGCCAACTTTTAGTATTATTTATCTTCTCTATTGCTTTTTTGGTTTTGTGAAAATGGGAGTGGATGGGGGAGTGGGAGAGAAAAGAGGAGAGGTCAATTTTAAGTTTTTAAGGTTTCTTTGAATTTCTCATCATCATATTACTATCTAATATTGTCTTAAAATTTTAATTAATGTAGAATTTCGAACAAACTGTTTAGATCAGTAATTGACAGATTTGTTTTGAAATTTATATTATTTTGGCTTTAAAAATTTTACATTTCTTCTTTTTCATTGATATTATGAGAGGAAGGGAAGTGGGATAGACAGTTAATCATAGAAATATTGGAAACTTTGATGAAATAATAATTGTCAGTCACATTCAACACAAAGTAACATCAGATTAATAATTCAAATAAAAATAAATGGCTATCTTTAAACAGCAACAACAAATTAGCCAAAGAAGAGCTTAAAATGAAACCACTTTCTTATTTATTAGAATTCTCACCACCTGCCTAATAGTTGTTTATTTTTTGCTTCCAAAGTTCCGAACATTAAATGACATCATTATTTTCATTTTGAACTGAATAATTTATTTCCATTACGCATGGAACATTAAACATTTCTCTACATTTCCTCTTACTTTCTTTTCTACATCATAGGCAAGATCTCTAAATGAAGAACAGAAGAAAGTTTTTAAATTACAAATTAAGAAAAAAATAATCAGTCATCACCAAACATTATCAATCTACAGCAGCAAGATGAAGGTCTCTCCAAGTTCAATCCATCTTCTCTGATCTTTCACTTCTCTTCTCCACATTATCCTTGCACACTTTATTTCATCCATCCATCTCACATGTAGTCTTTTTCTGGCTCTTTTACAATGTCTTGGAATCCAGTTTAAGTTTTCAATTGTTCATCTATTATCATCTCTTCTAGTAATATGTCCAACAAACTCCACTTTGGTCTTTTAATTTTTTGAATGATATCAGTAACACATATTTGTTCTCTTACCCATACATTGTATTTTCAATTTCTCCTTGTTATTCCCAACATGCATCTCTCCATACTTCTTTGAGTGGTTTGAAGTCCTCTGTATGACTCTTGTATTAAGTGTCCAAGTCTCAGATCCATAAGTAAGAATTGGTGAATTACATTTATTAAAAACCTTCCTTTTCAAAGACATAGGCATATTTTCTTTTAGTATCAAGTTATTTCTACCAAAAGCACTCCAACCAAATTTAATTCTATGATTAATTTCATACATTATGTTTCAATTTGTATTAATAATCTGACCAAGGTATTTGTAGCTGTTAACTTTTTCTCATTCATCATAATTTATTTTTATATTTTGAGAAGATCCATTGAACCTTACTTTAGTCTTTTTAACATTTATCTTTCGTCCTACTTTCATCAGATAACTCCTGCAACATTTCCTGCAGCTCTAAAGCATTATTTGCAAAAACAATTACATTAACTGCAAAATCTAAATAACTTAAATAATCTCCATTTACTTTCACTCCTTTAACTTCCCATTTTAATCCACAAAATACTTCTTGCAGCACTGCTGAAAAAGTTTTGGAGATATGGAGTCACCCTGTTTTGACTTTTCTAGTATCATTGTGTAATGTAATTATTGCTGTTGGATTTTTATAAATATTCTTCAAAATATGACAATATCATGGATATATATCTTGATGATTCAATGCTTTAATCACTGAATGAATGTTTATAGAATCAAATGCCTTTTCATAATCTACAAATCCAAAGCATAATGGCAACTCATATTCATTTTGTCCTTTCTCTAACTTCTCTCAATACCTGGATATGATCTATTGTACTAAAATCACTTTTAAATTCAGCTTGTTCTTTTGGCTGGTAGAAATCCAATGTTCTCTGTAGACGAGTTGTAATTATCTTGGTAAAAATTTTGTATAAAACTGGTAAAAGGCTGATAGGTTTGTATTTTCTAATATCTTTTTTATCACCTTTTTAAAATAATAATACTGCATTCTTCCAATCATCTGGTACATCATTATCATTTAGGCATTTGATATATAACTTTGGTAAAAAAAATTATATTTTTTCACCTGCTTCTTTAAATATATCAAGTATAATTCCATCATTACCTGTAGCCTTTCTTTTCTTCATAAATTTAATTGCATATCTCAATTCTTCATTTAAAATTCTGGGCAATTCCAAAGATATAATAGATATAGGAGATATTTGTTCTTTATTACTATGTAATTATTGCTAGAAGTCTTCTACCCATTTCATGATGTCATCTCTCTTTTTAGTAATAAGTCCATCTTTTTTTCTTATTGCAGATATAAATTTCCTACCAATACCAAAACGAGACTTTTAAATACAATTTAAATTAACATCTCCAAGTCTAATGTTTCCAGTTTCTATTCAACTAAAATATTTAGTACTTATCTATCATTCTTTCATTCTTTTCACTGGGCATTTTTTTGATTAATTATCAATTTTCAAGGGTGTCAAAGTATTTGTTTGTTTTTTCTTTCAAAATTATTTTATCGAAAATGTGTTACTTGTTAAGTTTTACAAATATTAAGAAGTCAAATATAAATTTATGTTAACTTTCAAAAATAATAATTTATTAATAAATGCCATTTAATTAATTATTTTTTATGTATATTAAAACGTACAAACTGTTAAAATGTTCCAGTGATTTTTCTATGATTACCATAGTATTATTTAAACTGTTGGTTAATTATTTTTTCTAACTTTTTGGAAAAATGATTAAAATTTGGGAATCTACCACTGTATGTTAATGGACATGATATAAAACTTTATGTGTGATTGGAGATAATGACAGTATAATTTCAAAATGTATTCTAAGCAAGTATTCTTTAATCATGTTTTTTAATTTGTTTACAACAGTTATATTAAATTTTATTTAATTACAATCGTTTGAAGTTTTATGTAATTTATCTGAAAAAAAAAAAAAAAATCAACAAAATATTTAATATAATTATCTTAAAAAAAAACAGCCATATTTTTTAAAACACGACGCCTTTGAAAATGGATAATTAAGCAAAAAATGCCAGGCGAAGAGAGCAAAGCAATGATAGATAAGTACCAAATATTTTAACAATATGATCATTGAAAAAACAAAGTTTATTTATACATTTATTTCTAACAAGTTAAAAGGGGAGGGGGCATCTATTGCATGCATGTCGATGGGAAAGTGTTTCATTTTTATTTTTTAGTTTCTTAGAGTAGTTATTTTTTTTAACTCTTTACGAGTCTAACTTTTAGATACATAAAATAGTTAAATCGATTAATTATTACAGATTTGGTGACAAGAGAAAATGCAAAGTAGATAATTGAGTTAGTATGTATGATATCTACTTGCCTACTTATGTGCAGTATATATATATATGATGTTTGAAAAAAATAGAATTTATATATATTATAAAAGGTATGTCAAAATATAAATTATTAAGTATATTTGATCTCATTTATATTATGTTTAGATAAAATAATAATAAGAAGAGTATTAGCAACTCTTGCTAAAAATAGTAATATTTTAATCCAAAGAACATATATTATTTCCACTAAGTTTAAATCATTAGTTAATTCTCTAACACACGTATTAGTCTTCAAAAGAGAAAAAATGTTTTATTGGTATTGATGCAATAAATTATCTAATAAAAACAAGCATTTGAATCTAATGTTGGAGTAAATGTTTACCTAATTATTTTATATTTAATTATATACATTATATATATAATAGGAATTATTTAAAACCATGTATCATGATGCGAATATTATTTGCAACATATCTATAACTTTGTAATACAAACATCGTTAGCCGAATAATGAATTATGAAATACATGATTTTATGTATATAAAAAAAATTAATAAGTATTAAAATTATTAAAATTTTTGCATTTATTACACGATAAAAAAATTATAAGTATATAATTCATTGTCCTTAGGTTATATTTATAAACAACCAAAAAATGAATATATATTTTAAAATGTTTACAACTCGTATTTACAATACGCTTTCTAAATCTAAAACAATAACTGTTTTTCTTTCTTCAGGTATGTTTGCACACGGATAAATTAAGAAAATACTCCTAGCTATAAAATAAATAGAAATAATAGAAAAAAATCTTTTCTAATTTTTCAAGAGCGATTTTAACTTCCACAAGGACCTTAGAGTAATCTGTTCTTGTAAACCACTTTATCTGAAAAAGTAATCGCAGACCAGCCATAATTAAATATCTCAATCGGCAGGGGCATTAACTAACTACCCAAGGAAGGTTGTTGGCGGTTCAACCTTTAAAAACCTACTAGAGTCCTCGGGCAAAATCTTCAATTATCGCCATTTTAAAATTCATGGCTCGTCTCTGTCCGTAGAGAGCTCGCATTGAACTCAGTGATCTGAATACTGGGTCGAAAAATCTTTCTTTGGAGGTTAGCAGAGCATTACCCCTTTTCTCTTTAAATGATATCCGTCCTCTTACTCTCGTTTTCTGATTTCGATAACTGAAGAATCAATCCACTATTTTTTTAAGTTACGTTATGCAATTGTATAATTTTTAGAAGTGAACACATATTTATACACACATACACCCACAGTATATAATATAAAATCAAAAAAAAAAAAGTTATATATATATAGAAAAAAAAGAAAAAGCACGTACTTCACATATATTATTGATATTATTCTTAAATTATATTGAAACATTAATTATCAACAGACCTGAAATGTTTAATGAATTAATAATGTACCATGGTTCAATACTATAAAAGGCTAAGTACGACAGAATGTTTATAATAATCATTCTTATGGGAAACTACCATATTACATATGTCAAATATGTATTTTTTGATGATAATTTTATTATTAGTGGCGAGAAATAAGTTTTATAATAATTAGTTTCTGACAACAAAGTAATAAATCAAAGCATTAAAGTAAAATTACAAGAAAAAATATTATCTTTTTCAAAATTATGTAAAACAACATCCTGTGACTATGAGAGTATATATATAATGTATATGTTTATTGTTGAATTAGTTGCTTTGAGAGGACATAGCTGAAAATTTCTTAACATTTGAGGTGATTTGATATTTATTTCAGATAGTGGGTATGCACTGGAAATATTCTCACATATATATGCAACAATTATTAGCATAGTTGTTAGAAATAATTCTAATATTGTAATAAGAAACAATATCACTGTCAGTAAAATCGTGATTTCTATTAAGAAAACATTCATTAGATGCACTATGCTAAAACTGCAACCATTTATTCTATTACTAGGTATTGTATATATATTTATAATCAGCACAACCATTTAGGTCAGAAGCGCATTTGTGCAAAATAAATTTGAGTTCCCTCCCCCATTCATTCTGTGAAATAAAATTTGTAAATAAAAAGACAATTTTTCCCAGCAGTTTCACAGAAAAAAAAAAAAAAACCTTAAAAATATAGCTTTAGTCATTTAATATGTTGGCAAATATATTCCATGTTTTTATAAAATAAACTCAGAGTATAAAACACAGGTTAAAATAAAATAAACTAATGTTTAAAAAAAACTTTTTTTAAACAATAATTAAATAAACCTTAAAACAAAAATATTTATTTAATAATTTGAAATTTTTTGTTTCAAAACTTTTCATATTATTTTCTGACATTTCTGCAAAATTGGTAGTAGTGATAAGAAATATCTACTAATAAGATGTTTCTTTAAAATCTAAATATTTTCATCATATTTATAAAAAAACACTATATATATCAACAAAAACAATGCACTGCTCCCCTCACTTTTTTAGGCTGGCTCAGATATTATATAAATAATTATATTATATACAGGTTACTTACCTGATTATTAAAAACACTAGTCATATCTAGAATATGATTTTATGAAATGCTTTGCTTCTGAGCTCCATCCTGCATAGCAAAAAGCAAAAAAATAGTGTTTCTTACTTTGAAAACCCATTGAAATTCTTTTATGCATAAAACTTATTCATGTTTTTTATTATCAAAATTAATTATCTTAAATTATGTGGTATTATTACACTATTAAAAACTATAATTTATTATATATTGTATTTATTGAAATTTGAGATGTATTTCAATATGTGGTAAGATGTCAGTCATAATTTTTTTGTATCTTTTTTCTTGTTTGGTTTTTGGATAGTGAATATGTTAACTTATGAAACATTGAACTGTGTTGCTATAATGGCAATAATATTAATATAAAATTGTTTATTATTAATTGTTCTGTAATATTGTAAATTGATTTTCTTCATTTTAAAAAAGAAAATGAATATGTAAATAGTAAAGCATATAGTTTGGATAAAATTATTATTCTTTGTTATTATATGTTTCCTTTTTGTTACTGCATTCACAATGGTTAATTATAAACAATACAAATAAATGTTTAATATTTCAAATGCATTTGCTCTTTTTATTTGTATGATATTATACTAAAGAAATATATATATATAAATATATTTTCAATGTAATATATTGAAAATGTGATGCAAATTGTTTAATTTTTATTAGAATGAAAAATAGTATTGGCATTTTTATTGTATGTAATAATTCAAAAATATTTACTTTTATTTGTTGTATAATACAATTTTATTTATGGAATACTACTAGAAATAACTTAAAGAGTGAATATAGAGGATTTCTATAGTTACACTGATGTCAATAAAAAAATATTATAAATAGAACTAAATAGTTTGAACTCATTCTCTCTCACTTGTTTTTTTTTAAACAGAAGCATGTATAAATTTCTTTATATGATTTCTTTTTATTTTCTTTAAAGTATGTACCTGACTGAATGAAATAGAGGGATAAAAATCAACATTGTTTGCCCAGGAACTGGGCCATATATCTAGAAAATTAAATGGAAAAATGACAATGTATTATAATAAAAGAAAAAAATCATCAAAATTGCTGACTTATGTCATAAACCATCAAAACATTTTTATCCTTCACCTATATTTAAAAAAATTAATACAAATGTCAGAAGGTATATAAGAGTCATATCTATCTGCCTATGTAATTTTATTAGATCATTTGATCAAGTTTTTCTAAGATATAAATCCATTTAATTTCCCATCATCATTCTATATAAAGCTAGCATTGATTCATTCGTAATATTTTGAAATAATATTTGTTCATGAAAGAATATCTCTTCATATCATTGTGAATATAAACTAGTATTTATATGTGTAACATCATATAAACCAAATAATGATTATTTGAAAGAATAATTTGGATATATACACAAAACATCAGAATCAATAAAATGAACTTTGAATTTAAACGTTTTTGCAAATATATTATATCTTTTCTGAAACAAGAATATAGTACTGGTTTACAGTTTGAAATAGACATCAGAACTGTGATGTCTTTCTGGAAATACAGTATTTAAGACTCTCATTCAAGTTATTTATATTTGCCATTATATATATATATATAACGAAACTTAAATATATTCCAAACAACGGTAAACAATTTATAATATAATATAAATAAAAACTCATAAAGAAATATTTTCGATTATATTCATCATCATTATCAACTCAACTTTCAAAATGGAAAACCTAGTTTTATTTTTGAAAGGTAATAGATGATTCCATTTTGAAAGTTGAGTTGATAATGATTATAAATATAATCGAAAATATTTCTTTATGAGTTTTTATTTATATTATATTATAAATTGTTTACCGTTGTTTGGAATATATTTAAAGTTTCGTTATTGTATTATTAATATTAGCAAACATTTATTTTGTTATATATATATATATTGTTTATCTTCATTTAA
This sequence comes from Epiperipatus broadwayi, assembly GCA_028023455.1. NCBI lineage: Eukaryota > Metazoa > Onychophora > Udeonychophora > Euonychophora > Peripatidae > Epiperipatus > Epiperipatus broadwayi. The sequence goes on from JAQFVV010000107.1 coordinate 2,443,581, forward strand.
AAAGGTATTAGTAATATTAGCAATTAAGCCAGTGCACATGTGCTTAATTATTAATATTACTATTACATAAAAAACATAGCGCTATATAAAATAATATCTCATTAAAAAGTATTATATTTATTAATAAATAATCTATAATTTTTAAGTCAAATAGCAATCTATTTACATACAAAAATATGAGAGTTACATTTTCCTAAGCTTAAACTCATATTTTGTAGTATATTAATTAATATTTTAATATTTAAAAATATTCATTTTTTTATTTATTGATTTTAAATTAAATTCAGGCATATCTCATATTAGAAGTTCAAAAAAAGATTTTAATGTTTGGTATTAAGTAATTGGAAATTGATAGGCAATCACATATTTAACTATGAAATTAAAGTCAACTGATGATTTATTGTACATTCAATGAAGTTTTATGTTTCCATATCAATTGTTTATAGTCTATTTATCATATATATATATATATATATATATATATATATATATATACAATATATATATATATATATATATATATATTGTAACAAGAAGCTGAGATAACTGAGCTCAGCATGGTTACAATAATAAATTTTAATACAGAGACTTATAATAAGATAGAGAAAAAATGAAACAATACTACCAATATTCATAGCATAATAAATAATTTAGAATAAATTATTAAACAGGAAAATTTCTAATCTTATTAAATATTTGTCAGATTTAATCTCCTATCAAATTATATTCTCTAAGTAAAACAAATCTGTACTTAAAGAAGTATACTCTAATAAAGCTTCTTACCTACTATTTTAAAAATATGGTAATATTCTTATCATCAATTTGAGCTTGAAATATGTAATAGATGTGAACTACTATAAGATGTACTTTTCTTATAGTACAATGAATAAATAAGGAAATACTTATCCTATACTACTAATATTTAATATTATGACACAGAGAAATATTGAACAATCATTATAAAATTAACAAGAGTAAATATTCTCAGGAGACCTAGTGTAGTTCTTGTGAATTGTACTATTATATGATGTCACCTATTAAATAAATAATAGATAAATGAATGAGTGAATGATATTCTGGCTGACTATATGAGGCAAACACTTCTCTTGTAGAGACTGCTTTCTACTATTAAATAACAATACTTATCCGAAATTACATAAAAGGATATTTATTTTAATATCTAATTACCTAGTTAAAATATTTAAAATTTGGAGTAATAATAGCCTCTTACTCAGGATATTATTTAAAACAGAAGAAAGACAGGGGTGCTTTTTATATCTTTCTACCCTCCTACAGACAACCTGCACAAGTAATTCAACGTAATTGGACCTTGAAATAAACTAGTCATTTAATATCAAAATAATTCAATAGTGTGCAATCTGAAATAGCATAATCTTCTGAAATGTCAAGCGATCTTGATTTTCATATTATATAATCTTCTATCTTAGAAGATAAACATAGTTAAAATAATACTTAATGCAAAATATTATTATTAGTATATGCAAAGGTTTAATTATCTGTTATCTTGATTTCATTTAGAAATCACAATTATATGCATAACTTTCTTTTACTTCTGTATAAATTGGAATATTCTGTATATCATATTTTTAACCCAAGACAATAGTATATAAAAAATAAACAGAAACTAAATTTCCTGAAGGTTTGTGATGATGGTGTACTAGTTGTATTTTTTATATTGAACTATTTCTATCTTCTAATATGTGTGATGAATATCTTTAAAAAAAGTCAATTTTATTTAAATATTGCAAATACATTCAACTGTTAATAATATCACAGCAAACAGGTTGCCTTCGGCAGGATGGCTCAGTTGATTAGAGCATTACCTTAAAATTCAATAATCAAGAATCTAAGAACCCAGGTTCGAATCCCATGCTAGTACTGTCATTGGTCAGGCCAGCAACATCTGAAGAAGAGGGGAGAATAATATCTCTCAAAATGTTGTGCATATACTAACCTGTTTATATTACTAACAGTTATTGCATATACTAACCTGTTTGCTGTGATATCACTAACAGTTGAATGTATTTGGAATATTTAAATAAAAGTTCTAAAGACATTCAACACACATATTAGACGATGGAAATAGTCCAATAGAAAAATACAACTAGAAACTAAATTTGTTTAAATAAATAATCAATAAGTTTATTTACAATCACAAATATATATATATATATATATATATATATATATATATATATATATATATATAATTTACACATAAAGTTTGGACTTACTACCAAGATAGCGCTGTTAGCAATGTTCATTTGACTGAAAATATTCAAGCAATGTCTTTTGGCCTTACAAACAGATTAACCAAGGTTTTTAAAAACAAATGATTTTACACAAATGAACTTTTTAAACAATATTACTCAAAATTGAGAGTTAACAATAGCTAACTCTTATACATCTTGATTCCACTAAATGATCCCTTAAACAATAATCTATCATTTTAATTCTTCAGTAAAAATACACTCACATATAGATACTTATAATTATCATCATATCAGCATCTATCTCAGATTTTTTCTGTAGCAAACTCTTTTCAAAATTAACCTTTCAGATAAATCATATCTGAAATAATATTAGTGTTTTATTAACCAATGGTTATAATAATATTCACCAAGCCTTAATTTAAACACAAAATAATCAAAATAAACAAAATGAAAAACAAACATTATTAAGATTTGTGTTTCTTATATAAAAGGAATTACAGACAGTATTGTATGTATAGTAAAATGCTACAATATAAAAACAACATATATTACTTATTAAAAAATTAGTAATATAACCAAGCCTAAAGAATCAATCCCTCTTAAGGCCCATGGTTATACAATCTTGTGAGCCATTTGTAAATTTTTTCACATAGATATGAACAATTGTTTCATCAGCACTAGAAGTGATGAACATGCTGATGCAATTAAACAACACTCACCATTGATGGCAATCTCACTCAATGCTATGGATTCAGGTCACCATATTGATTTCTTTAATATCAGGATCCTATCCAGAGATGCTATTTTCTACTAATATAAGATCAGAGAAGCCATTGAGATAATAATAAGACTAAACTGTATTATTAAATGTAATGACACTGCAAACTTACTCCTATTTGGAAGAATTTTTTAAAAAACATATTACTCTAAAAATTTTAAGTCTTCTATTTTTTTTTTTAATTTTTTGAGACTTCTATTTTTTTTTAATTTTATATATCTTTTTTTCTATTGGTGGAATTTTAACTTTGTTATAAACCAGTGTTTATAGCACCTCTACAACCATCTTTATAATATTTTATTCATCACCCAGTTGATAGCAAGTGTAATCAAGCAAAAACATTGTATATTTATTATTAAAGTCTTATAAGGTTAAACTCACAAAGTATATATATATATATTGAAAAAAATATATAAAGTCTAACTAAAGAAAATATAAACAAAAATAAATAAAATACAAATAAACTTATGTTATATATAGGGCTTGCAAATAAGCTCTTAACAAGCTTTTCAGAATATCCTCAATCCCAGACCAGTTTCTGTTACTGGCTTTGTCAGTGAGGTGCTAGGATATTTAAGTATTAGATTAAAAATACCAGGGTAAACCCAGCACTTTATCTAATGATTAACTATATAGAAAATCTGAAAATTTTAGACATTTATATGTTTTCCAATCCAGCTATCTAACTTAAATAGCCATATGAGACTGAACCGAGTTCAGGTACACATATATTAATAACTTTAGTAATATAAAATCACCAAAGCCATTATGGTAAAAAATAAAATTACAAAGAAATCAAGTCATATGTCACATGACCCATTTAACAAGCTTGTATTACAAATGTTATATATAGAACTAAGCTCTTAACATTAGCTCTTAACAAGCTTTTCAGAATATCCTCAACCCCAGACTGGTTTCTGCTACTGACTGGCTTTGTCAATAAGGTGCTAGGATAGTCAAGTATTAGATTAAAAATACCAGGACAAGCCCAGCACTTTATCTAATGGATAACTATTAAGTAGAACATCTGAAATTTTCAACATTCATATATCTTCCAATCCAGCTATCTAACTAAAATTTCTTTGTAAATAAACTTATTTATATGTAAAACTACTATCTTTTATATCACAGTCAGATAATATAGATAGTAACCAATAAAAATAGAAAATTGAAAAACACCGCATGAACTTAATTTCTTATGCTTACACAAGCTATTTACACAGAGGCTAAACTTTCCATACAATAGCACCACCAGTGCAATTGGAAGTAATCAGTGGATTCAAAAAGGTCAATGCATAAAATCTCTATCTAGTGCCTACTTATCCAATATCCCCAGACTAGTTTCTAGCTTGTAGCTTTCATCAGTGAGGAATCTTGGATCTGAGAGCACTGTACCTAGATCTTAGGATCTAATGCAATCCTCCAGCAGCAATCTTTTAACTTATTAGCTCCCTATAAAACTTTGGGCACAAAATGAAAGCACAATAATGTTTTCAATTCAAGCTCATTAACTTGTACAATTGTATAAATCTGAAATCAGTTCAGTATCCATACGTTTTGGTGTCTTTAGTTTTTAATAACCAGAGTCACCATAATCCTATTGAGCAGGATTGGTTTTAAACCACTAAACATTACATAATCACCATTTCTTATACTTACACAGCTGTTTATATAGAGGCCAAATTACTATATAAATAGTTTAGCATTTATGTAAACAACTTGTGTAAGCATAAGAAATTTGTGATCATGCGATGTTTAGTGGTTTAAAACCAATCCTACCCAATAGGATTATGGTGACTGTGGTTATTAAAAAACAAAAGACACCAAAAGTATAAATGTTGAACTGAATTCAAATCTATACAACTATACAAGTTAATGAGCTTGAATTGAAAACATTATTGTGTTTTCATTTTGCAATCAAAGTTTTATAGTTAGCTATTAGGTGCAGTGCTCTCAGAGCCAAGGCTCCTCAATGATGAAAATTACAAGCTAGAATCTAGTCTGGAGTTATTGGATGAGTAGGCACTAGATAGAAATTTTATGCACAAACTTTCTTGCATCCATTGATTATTCTAGCTTGTACTGGTGACACTATTGTATGGAGAGTTTAGCCTCTACATAAACTGAAAAACACTTTTTGCATCTAAAAGCTAAAAACGGATTAACCAATATTATTATAGTGTATATTTAAATTATTTAGACATATTGTGGATATATTATTTATATATGAGTATATATTTTATAATTACATATAACAATTGTTTTATATATAATAATGGGTTTCATGGAATTCAGTTATTATTTTATTATTAACATAATATGCATTTTTAAATATGCATTTTTATGAAAGGTATTCTCTTGATAAGATTCATATATTTCTAATTTTAATAATTACATCTAATAATCGTTTATATATAGTAATAAGCTTCATGAGATACAGTCCATGACATGCTATTTATTTCTATTATACATTAAATATGCGTTTTTCAATTTTTTTTCCTTTTTCTATATATTTTTAATAAATATAACTCAGGCTGAATTCTATATAAAATATTTTAAATGCCTCATAGCCATATTTTTTCAGCCACAAATTTCAAGCTTTCTTTTATTTAAAGAGGGTGTGAGAATGACTGACAGAATGTTGTTTATGAGGCACTTAAAATATTTTTAGTAATATTACACAATTCTAATTTAATTATTAAAAGTGATCATGTAGATAAATGGAGGGGGAATGATGTTCATTTTCAGGGCCACCTGATGAAATATTTGCATCAGAATGAAATACTGTAGAGTGACAAAATGTAGGTGAATAGAAATTTTTATTAATACATAGTCATATTTTTAACATTATTTTTAGCTGAATGTGTATTTTATAATTGTAAATTATAATTATTTTACTTATAGTAATTCTGACTTATTATGATATACATATTTAAACATATTTTGGCATGCCTTTTATTATTATTTTTATGCATTTCTAATTTTAAAAATTTATTGACAATCATTTATATATAGTAATTAACTCATGATAACCACAGAATAACATTTTTCATTGCATATATGTGTTTTTCAAAAACTTTCTCTTTCTTTTTCTTGAATAAAAACACACATTTCTAATTTAAGTACTAAAAATCCCTGCATGGTTGTATATCTCCATTTCAAAATGAAGTACTGTTTAATAACAAAATGGCTAAAGTTTTTCAAGGTTTGTTTCCATTAGAAACTTGATATTTTCATTAATTTAAACACTAATGTGGTTTGATTGACCAACTTTATTTGATATATTTAAGTATATTTTTGACATATGTTTTAAATATATTATTTATATATGTGTCTTTTATAATTATATATGTATAGGCCTTGTGCAGTTTAGTGTCACAACAGATTTCCCATACTAACATCTTTGATATTGTTTACTTTAGATAATACATTAATGATTATTATTAATTATAAGCCAAAGTTTTATTGTATTAATTCAACATATTTTGAACAAGTGAAGAATTACATATTGTAAAAGGATAATATACCTAATTTTGCAAAATTTCAATGTAAACAAACAAACTTCTTGTGTGTTTTTTGGCAATTGTAGGGTTGCAAATTGTGGAACTCATGCTTATAAATCACAGTCCAATTTTATCATTTCCAGTGCTCAATGTTTAAACTTCTTATGAATTCTCAGAAATAAAGGGTTAAATTATTTATTATTAAAGAAAACAAATTTTATGAGATCACTGCAAAGAATATAAATATATTACTGTTATGATTATGTGTAAAATTATCTTGAATTGATTTAAAGTCTATATTCAATTTTTTTTTAATTTATAAATTTCTATAAATTTTCTCTTTTCTTGTGTTTAATTTAAAGGCATATTGACATTATATACTTTCATTTAAAGGAATATCTATCTATATATAAAAAAATAGATGATAGTATAATATTTTATTCATGATCAGATGAATGCATGATTTTATTATTCCAATAGTAAAACATCTTGGAAATACATTTTTATTTATGACTTTCAAAAGTATAAATAAATTAATGAACTTTCTATGGGTTCTCTACTGTCACCTCTAATTGCTGATCACTTCATGAATAGTTTTGAAAATCAAGAAACTTATTTGATTTGGATATATATTGATACATTTATTATGTAGTCTCATGGTATTGATGCCTTGAATTCTTTTCTTGTTTTTCTCAATGAATGGCATTTTAATGTTAAATTTATCATGAAAGTTGATGATTTAATTTATAGAAAATCTGATGATTCTTTAGCAATAACTGCTTATAGAAAATCTACTCATACAAATAGATATCTTAATTTTAAATCTCATTATCATACGGCTCATATATTTTCTGTGGCAAAAAATCTTTTGATGAGAGCATACAGTTTCTCTGATAAAGACCATCTTGCTTAAAAAATAGAATAATTAAAAATTCTTAAAACATCATATATATATATATATATATATATATATATATATATAAAGCTATATATATATATATATATATAAAGCTTTATATAGCATGCATACTAAAAAAAGTAGATATTGACAACCAACTAGTTATATTAAAGGAGTCACATGATGCATAAAAGACTATCTAATTTCTATATTAAGATGATCTTTTCCATTAGCAAAAAAAATGGTGATTTCTTTTTGTAAACTTAAAGACCGAATACTTTTGAAATTTCAAGATGCTATGAAATACCATTTTCCCTTTGATCAAGAAGTTATACAGGTCAATCTAATAGGTGAATTAATGCCAGAACTAGAGAGCACAAAAATGTTTTTTATCACAAGTTAAATACATCAGCTTTTACTTTTCATTTTTTAGAAGTTAATCACACACCTGATTTCGATAATGCTAAAATATTTGATAATTTGAAAAGTATGATTTGAGAATTATAAAAGAATATATTGAAATATTAAAAAGATCAGGTGGTTTAAATAAATCTAATGAAACATAACATATTATTGTACTATGGAGATCACTTATTTATCTCTTTCATCAACTTGAAATCAATTAATTATAAAACCGGAAGGAAATAAAAATTTTGGTAATGCATTTATTCTGAATAATCAACCATCAAATTTATATAAAAATAATTGTTCTTTACATTCAATCTCGTTATTACTTACAATGTAACAAACAATTCTTCATTAATACCTTACTTAATGTTGACTATGATGAATATTTCATCAAAACATTAGGAATAAAAATAATATACAACTTGAACCAAAAATGAATGTGAAAATATTATATATATTTAAATATATAAAAAAATCTGAAAATTCAATATCCCACCAACTGTGTGATTAATATTCATTGTTTGGTGCATTTAAATTCATTGTTCATTTGTCAAATGTATAAAATCACACACAAATAAACTCTGCATCATATATACATCTCAGCTGGCAACTATCATTAGCTAACTTGGAGCATTGGTAAAGCTCCGTCTAGTGAACATAAAATGCAAGCTATAGCAAGTTACGAAATTTATAACTTGTTTTGTTTATCATATATATATATAGTAACAAGTTACCAATTAAAAATATAATTTAAAATTTATATATATATATAAATTAAGCACAGATGTAACAATTATGATGGTGCAATTAGGTAATGAATGTGGAAGAAGTCAATATCACTGATGACAGCAAAATAGCTTGAAATCAGCTGATCTGAAAGTGGGCTAAAATGAAAGAGATAGTTAATTCTGACTCTTTGATCGTTTATGTAAACAAACGCTTGATCGTGTTTTTGGTAAAAACGCCATCTGTTGATCATAAATACAAGCGTCAGCAGGTTTTAACATGATTAAAACTTGTTTTTATTTTTCATAAATCTACCTTTAAAGGTTTCCGCAATGATATAGATTGCAGAGGCTTTGACTATGTGGAGAAGCTGAACTGAGATCAGACCCATGTAGCTATCTAGCTTGTTTGGCTGAATTTAAAGACTTTATCGGTCTGAAAAATTTCATGCTTGCAAACTGATAGAAACTCTGTGCATAAACACTTGGAGTCAGTTTTTATATCTAGTTTCTTGGCTCTGTCTTTCACTGATGACAGCAAAATAGCTTGAAATCAGCTGATCTGAAAGTGGGCTAAAATGAAAGAGATAGTTAATTCTGACTCTTTGATCGTTTATGTAAACAAACGCTTGATCGGGTTTTTGGTAAAAATGCCATCTGTTGATCATAAATACAAGTGTCAGCAGGTTTTAACGTGATTAAAACTTGTTTTTGTTTTTCATATATATATATATATAATGGTCCATTAGCTATTAACACATTTTTTATTTATACACATACACTTTCAGTAAAAAATGTCTTATTAGTTATAGACATGTTATACTTTATTCAACTCTCAGAAGTTTTTCTTGCAAGAATATTGAACAAATATAAATTACTTCCAATCATTCTCTAAAGTCATGTATCTATAATCCATTAAGATGTTTAGGTTAAAATTGTCATTTACTCTATATACCTCATCAATTGTAATTTTCTTTTTTATAACTTTAACAAAAAAATTTTCATTGAAATTTTTTTGCATTAATTCTATTTTTGTAGTATCCTCTTTAAAACCCATAGAGACCTGAACGGCCATTTTTAATTCCCCAAAAAAATTACAGGACCTACAATTTTAAATAAAATGTCTAATTTATTACTATAAATAAATAAATATATATATATATATATATATATATATATATATATATATATATATATATACATTTTTATAAAGTGCAAATATGAAAGAATGTTATAAAGCTGATAAAGTAGTCATTACCACAAAAAATAATTAAGAAAAAATGATATTTTTCACATTTTTAAAATCTTTATTTTTACATTGGTTCACAAACTCTCAATTTTGAAAGGTATAGCCTAAAATGACAATTTCATAGACAGCTTCATCACATTCGTCATAAAATGCAGAAAAAAATAATATATAACATGACCTACCTGAGTTACAGATTGTTGGTGTAATGTGGCAAAAGGTGACCATTTCAATTTTGTTTTTCTGCTTGACACCCTGTATGTTCTATTTTTGCAAGCAGTTGTTTTTCTAGGCCCTCTATGCGGGATATCTATTAGAAATGCAAGGTTTTGTGTGGATTAGAAATGCAAGGTTTTAGTGTGGATCAAAAAAAAAAATAACAGTAATAACTTTAGTAAAGTGTAAGTTATGGGGATAAAAAATAATTACTATATTATTGAAAAATCATGGGCTAAATTATGCATTATTACATAGGAAACCATGATAGCAAAGTATGCTATAAAATGAATAAAAAGTTATCTGCAAAGTATGCTATAAAATGAATAAAAACTTATCTACAATGAAACGAATAAAAATGTAGTAAATTCTAAGTTATGCATGTAAAAAATAATTACTACATTATTGGAATATCATGAGGGTAAGGGTGAGCTAAATTATGCATTATTACATAGGAAACCATAATAGCAAAGTATGCTATCAAATGAATAAAAAGTTATCTATAATGAAACGAATAAAAATGTAGTAAATTCTAAGTTATGCATGTAAAAAATAATTACTACATTATTGGAATATCATGAGGGTAAGGGTGAGCTAAATTATGCATTATTACATAGCAAACCATAATAGCAAAGTATGCTATAAAACGAATAAAAACTTATCTGCAAAGTATGCTATAAAATGAATAAAAAGTTATCTACAATGAAATGAATAAAAACGTAGTAAATTCTAAGTTATGCATGTAAAAAATAATTACTATATTATTGGAATATCATGAGGGTAAGGGTGAGCTAAATTATGCATTATTACATAGCAAACCATAATAGCAAAGTATGCTATAAAATGAATAAAAACTTATCTACAATGAAATGTATAAAAACAGTAAATAAAATAAAATAAATAACCCAAAGGAATTACAAGCAATTATTATATATCAGTGGGAGATGATGAATGTTGAATACTTACGGGTAATGGGGAATACGAAACCTCAAAATCAAACACATCAACAGAAAAGTTCGTTAGAATCATAATTATGTTTAGCGGCGAAAATAATTGTTTTCTCCGTATATTTTTTTTATCTGTTGATAAAATCTAGAAAGATAAAAAAAATTTACAAAATTTTAATAATGTACTTTACAAAAATTGCTATAAAAAATCTAATTTTCATCGCACAGAAAAAAATTTTAGACGTACAAAAAGATAGAAAAATGGCGGAGAGAAAAAAAAAGTGTAACTGTGACGTATACGGTTTGCACGCTATTGCGGTCGAAATTGCAAACTTTTTTTAATGCGGAAAAAAGCGGTTTTCGGTCTCAAGGGGTTAAATATCAAATTTGGTCTCATCATTCATAATTTGTAACTTATAATATACTAAAAACTATAAATATATTCAGTTCATGTAACTTGGGATTTCAAATTCTATCCATGGCTTTAGATATTTTTATGCTAATCATTTTAAATTTTACTTGATTTACACCATCAATATAATTAATAATATTATTTTTAAGACAAACATAACTTATTTACATTGTCTAATGCAGTTTCACTAGTTTCATTTTTTTTTTATTCCAACATCCTTATCTTTATTTTGCTTATGTTTTATGTTAAATGGTTGCTAAGCTTACTAAAAGCTCCATAATTGCAAAACAATGAAAGGACATTTTGATGTAAGAGTTAATTGTGGACAATCAGTAAGTAGCGCTTATTTAAAAATAGCTCCTATTGGCTTAGGAATTGTTTCCAATACAAACAATTATTTTAAAAAAGATATGTTGCAATTTCTGTGATGGAAATGGACAGATGAATCATTATCAAATAAGTAATATTAATGGTAGCAAATTAATAATAGTAACCTTTAAAGCTTCTACTTACTGAATCAAAAATAGTTTAATTATTAAATTATTCATCATATATATATATATATTGTAACGAGCACAGACGTTCGTTACATTGTTTTTTTATTTATTTATTAAACATGAAAGTAAATTAAAAAGTTCGCATTTAAAAATTTTCTTTAAGAATTAAAAATTGAAATTAAATATCATCTTAAACTCTTATATATTAAATCGCACAGATAATGAAAAATTATTAAAATAAAACTTTATTAAAGAAAAAGTATTTTAAAACTAAATTTTAAAAAGATTTGGAGATAAAATTATATCTTTAAATTTATCTTTAAATATATCTTTGATTTGGAAAACAGGTTAATTAATCAGAAATGGAAATGATAAATTTAATTAGTCAAATGTAAACCAGCCTCGGGCATCTAAATGTAAAAACATCGGTCAGATAGGAAAACAATAGAAACAAATAGCCAATGAAAGAAATCCATCGGGAAATCGGACCTCAGCGAAAGAATCATCACATCGATGACATAATGCCAAGTCAATCCTTCGAATACGTATAAAAGGAAAATTTGGAAGTGATTATGATTGATTATTTATGATGTGACAGATATGTGTTAGTGCGGAAGTGAAGGAGAAGGGATTGAAAAAGACTCACATTCAATCCCTTCAGTTGTTATAAAATGGAAAAATGAAACATCGCTTTTCTTATATTCAGAGGACCACAGGATCATCGGGAAATTTAACGCTGGATTTCAAATGGCAAGCAACTGTAAAAGATGAACATTTCTAAAACCGTAAGAACTTTATATAATATAACGAACAATATTAATTTGAAAACACTAAGAACTTTAAATTTTAAACTTTCCTAGTAATTTAATTGTTACAAATAGAATCCTATCTGACCAAACTAAATTCTTTATTAATAGTGTTATTTGATGTATTTTTTTTTCTTATTTATGTAAAATCATTTCCATTTATTTATTTTTTGTTATTTGAGTTTTTATCATGATTTTTTTGTTTTTCGTTAAATTAATTATATAAATGTTAAACTTAAGTCGGGCGTGAATGGCTGTATAGATTTGTAAAGTTATATTAGGGGAGGGTAATCTTAGGTTATTTGTGTCGTTGTTAGATTGGGTCAATGGATTGGATATATTGATGTAGTTAGTAGATGTAGTCAGAGATTCGGTACTGGCAGAATCGCTTCATACGCTGCACTCCCCCGTTTTGCCTAGGGAAGGAATTATAAGACGCAGAGCGCAGTTCCTTTCTATGGAGTTTTTTTTTTATTGTTCTTCTCGTTGGATAGAAGTAATATTCCTATCTAATGAAAGTCAATATCTTCTCTTAATCTTTTTGTTGCTGCCGTATTCCGTATTACATTGAATACATTGATGTATCAGATGAATTGATGTCAGTTTGACTGCGAATTTTAGCCTAAGGTTAAATAGGGATAGAATATTTTATTTTCAAATGCAAATCTATGTGGTCTATTCATCCTTGACCCTAAATAAAAATGCATTAAATTTAAGTTGTTTATAGACGCTTGCATGGATTGGTTATCGGTTAAGTATGTTTTGGGTTTTTATATTTGATCAAAATATACAGACATTCGATAAATAATGATACCTTACGGTGAGTATCTAAAATGTATTTATTCGGATGTCTTTTAAGTTATTGGTGACAATGCAAGTATCTTATGGTGAATACTATTGGGTTACGTATAAATTTTCCTCCGCAATTGTCAGTAATCAATAATTTTTTATTTTGATCGTTTATGTTTACTTTGAAATGTTTTTGACCATGAAATCTATGTAACCGATCTATATTCAACATTATAAACAAGCTTTCATAAATTTATCTGTGCGAACTTAATTAAAAATGTAAAATTAGAATATAATAGTAATTAAATGTAAATTAAAGTCAAAAATCAAAGTTAAAAATAATGTTAAATGTTAAAATGTAAACTAATACTAAAATAATTTTAAATATTATATATATGTGCATAAATAAATGTTTGTATGCTAATTAGTGGCAGTGGTTTATTTTATTTATTTTTTTTAATATTGAAATATAATTAGATATTATATTATTTAATCTCTGCTATTCCACTGAGCTAGTGACATGGGATAACGACCGGAATCAAAATTTAAAAAAAAAGAAAAAAAAAATTTTTTTTTTTGACTTACGTATCTGCCTACTTTATAAATTTTTCTAGGTTCAAATGCCTAGATGGCGCCCTGTAGTGCAGATTACGTTAAGTGCCTTCTCCGGATTATTACAATATATATATACTGTAGTGATTACTATTTATATGTATACATTGGTATTTTACTATCAATATTTTACATTCCTATATCTATACATACAAATAAATAGACTATAAATGAATAACTTACAATAATAAACAAAGGATCAATTATTAAATAAATAAATAAATAAATAAATAAACCTTTAAAATTAAGCAGCAAACATATATTTTATATAAGTATCTATATGTATGCATTTATATATTACTTTATTTTTTAATAAAATTCTTAAAATTTATTTTATAATATCAGCCTTATAGCATAATAATCAATGTGTAAATCTGACATAACTATGATTTAGGTTCAAATTAAAGACCTGTTAAAATTTGGAAATTGTCTCATTGTTTATTGATCAGTGCATTTACTTACCATTTCCATGACATGAAGGTCAAATTTGAGTCTAATAAAACAATAAAAATTTTGCGAGTACAAATATACTTTAGGATTTTTGGGGGGGTTGCTGTCTATAAATAATCTAATATTAGTGAATAAATTAATGTCTAGATATTCCTATACAGAATTAAATAAAAGAGAAAAACTTTAAATCTTCTCTATTTGTTATTTTAAAAAAGTCTGGTAATTTTTTTCTTCAAAGTTTTATGAAAATAATGGAAGTGAGGCGGAGAGGCAGTGAATTATTTAAGATAATTTTTTTAACGTTACATATATATATATATTAATTTTAATATTAAAATTAATATTTTTAGAAAATGTGTACGATTTAAAAACTTTTTGTAAATAATTATAAACAAATAACAATAAATATACTTATTGTAGTAGTAGTTATAAATATAAATCCCCTACAGTTAGAAATTAATTAAAATCAATGAAAATGGATTTATAACTCACACTTCAAATGTAAATTTATAAGATCGTAAACCATCGACCAATTTAAAATTTGTAATCATTTATTATTTTTCATTAGACAATGAACACCTTATATTCATATTCTAATTATAATCAAAATTTATATTTAAGTATAGTAAATGTGATTTGTTTTTAAATTGTGAGTAAATTCATTATCAATCACACGCATGTAAGAAATGTTTAAACGATTTACTGTGCCCTGAAATACACATCATATCGAGCAAAGACAATTTAGATCTCATTTGTAACACCACATGAATATCTACCCATCAGACCACTAAGAATTTTATATGTAATAATTAAATCCTGCTGCTAGAAATTCATTCTGATTGATTAACAATTTCTTTTATCTGCAGGATTTAATTATTACATATAAAATCCTTTGTGGTATGATGTGTTTACTTATGTGAAGTTGAAAATGAAATCTAAATTGCCTTTGCTTTGTTATATATATTTAATCTTTAATGAATAGTATAAGGATATATATATATATATCCGTGTGTGGTTATGTGTGTGTGTTATAGATTGGCAATTTATTTCCATTTTAAAAACAAATAAATCGTATTTACTATACTTAAGTCATTCTGACATAAACACTAAGTGTTCAAAGCTTCTAATTCATCTAGGATAATTGTATCTGAAATGTATTAATTGTAAGAGAGGAATAATCTGGTTTTTAAAATTCGAGTATGATTTTCGAATTTATAAGTAGACATTAATGACGAATGAAGTATAAATATGCTCTGATTATATATATATGCAGTATATTTTTTGTTACTTGCTATTGCTTTATTTTTTAATTACTTGATTATTAAAGTATTTCTGTTATTATATTAATAGATAAATCTGTTATTTTCTACTTATTTTTATAGGCAAAAAATACTAAAAATAAAATTGCGTGTATATTACAAATGTAGACGAGTGTATATATATATTATTAATTCTAATATTTTTACGGACAAATGATGATTTTATATTATTATTATTTTCGGGATATTCCGTGAAGTAAAATAACTAAATAGCTGACGTTTCAATACAATATCAAGTACCTTCTTCAGAGGACGCTCTGAGGAAGGTACTTGATATTGTACTGAAAAGCTATGAGGAAGGTCTTGATATAGGTACTGAAACGTCAGCTATTTAACTATTTTGCTACACAAATCATATATATTAGTATGGACTCAGGCTGTCATTTGATGACGACTTTTTATTTAGGTACTTACAATAACAGATCACTTTCAAGTGAAGGAAGATTGCAAGAGTTAGAAGAAGAACTATCTTATATTAAATGGAACATTATTGGACTTAGTGAAGTTAAAAGAAAAGGTGAAGAAACAATTGATTTAAAAAGTGGACATGTACTCTACTATAAAGGCACAAATATTGGAAATACAAGTGGAGTAGGATTCATTATAAATAAAAAATGGAAGAATAACATTGTGGAGATTGATGGTGTATCGGACAGAGTGGCAAGATTAGTTATACAACTTAATAGCAGATACCAAATGCAGATAATTCAGGTTTATGCCCCAACAAGTTCTCATAGTGATGAAGTAGTAGAAGATTTTTATATGGATGTACAAAAGGCTTTTGATCAGAGTAAACAACATTTTAAAATTGTTATGGGAGACTTTAATGCTAGAATTGGTATAAAAATGAAAGATGAAAGTGCTGTGGGTAATTTTGGTTATGGTAATAGAAATGAGAGAGGACATAGACTTGTGGAGTTTGCAGAAAAAAAAAACAATTATATTATGAATTCTTTTTTTGAGAAAAGGGTTAAAAGAAAATGGACATGGAAGCATCCAAATGTAGGTACAGCAGAATTGGATTATATTTTGACTAACAGAAAATACATATTTCAAGATTGTAATGTTCTTAATAAATTTAACACAGGAAGTGATCATCGATTAGTAAGATGTAAGATATATGTTAATGCAAAACTAGAGAGACAAAAATTATTAAGAAAAACAATATTTACAGTTGATATTCCTAATCTTCAGAAACATTCTAATGAATTTAAATTAGAACTTACAAATCGGTTTCAAGTATTAGTAGATTTTGAACATGATTCAGATTTGAATGAAATTAATAGGAAAATAACTGATACACTTTTAAAAACTGCAACAAAGATAGCTGGTAGAAAAAAGCAGCAATTGACCAATAAAATTTCTACTGAGACTAGAGAATTTATGAAGAAAAGAAGGAATATGAAGATATACAAAAATGATGCATTAAAAAGGATTGAATATCTCGAATTTTGTAAAATGGTGTGGAAAAGAGTTGAAAATGATATAAGAAAGTATAACTGTGAACTAGCAAGGAAAGCTGTAGAAGAGAATAAAAGTCTAAAGAGTGTAAAACAACATTTTGGTATTGGTAGGAAATTTATATCTGCAATAAGAAAAAAAGATGGCATTATTACTAAAAAGAGAGATGACATCATGAAATGTGTAGAAGACTTCTATCAAGAATTATATAGTAATAAAGAACAAGTACCTCCTATACCTATTATATCTTCTGAATTGCCCAGAATTTTGAATGAAGAAGTGAGACATGCAATTAAATTTATGAAGAAAGGAAAGGCTCCAGGTAATGATGGAATTATAATTGATATATTAAAAGAAGCAGGTGAAGAAATAGAATTTTTTTTAGCAAAGTTATATACCAAATGTCTAAATGATAAAGATGTACCAGATGATTGGAAGAATGCAGTATTAATATTAATATTTAAAAAAGGTGATAAAGAAGATATTAGAAATTACAGACCTATCAGTCTTTTATCAGTTTTATACAAAATTTTTACTAAGATAATTACAACTCATCTACAGAGAACACTGGACTTCCACCAACCAAGAGAACAAGCTGGATTTAAAAGTGGTTTTAGTACAGTAGATCATATCCAGGTATTGAGAGAAGTTATAGAAAGGACAAATGAATATGAGTTGCCATTATGCTTTGGATTTGTAGATTATGAAAAGGCATTTGATTCTATAAACATTTCTTCAGTGATTAAAGCATTGGATCATCAAGGTATAGATCCAGGATATTGTCATATTTTAAAGAATATTTATAAAAATGCAACAGCAACAATTAGATTACATAATGATAGTAGGAAAGTCAACATTGAGAAGGGTGTAAGACAGGGTGACTCCATATCTCCAAAACTTTTTACAGCAGTGCTGCAAGAAGTATTTTGTGGATTAAAATGGGAAGCTAAAGGAGTGAAAGTAAATGGAGATTATTTAAGTCATTTAGATTTTGCAGATGATGTAGTTGTTTTTGCAAATAATGCTTTAGAGTTACAGGAAATGTTGCAGGAGTTATCAGATGAAAGTAGAAAAGTAGGACTAAAGATAAATGTTAAAAAGACTAAAGTAATGTTTAATAGATTTTCTCAAAATATGAAAATAAAGATTGATTATGATGAATTAGAAGAAGTTAACAGTTACAAATACCTTGGTCAGATTATTAATACAGATGGAAACATAATGGATGAAATTAATCATAGAATTAAACTTGGTTGGAGTGCTTTTGGTAGAAATAACTTGATACTAAAAGGAAATATGCCTATGTGTTTGAAAAGGAAGGTTTTTAATAAATGTGTTTTGCCAGTTCTTACTTATGGATCTGAGACTTGGACACTTAATAGAAGAGCAATACAGAGACTTCAAACCACTCAAAGAAGTATGGAGAGATGCATGTTGGGAGTAACAAGAAGAGATCGAAAACACAATGTATGGGTAAGAAAACAAACAGGTGTTACTGATCTTGGAAAAAATTAAAAGACTGAAGTGGAGTTGGGCTGGACATATTGCTAGAAGAAATGATAATAGATGGACAATTGAAATTTTAAACTGCATTCCAATAGATCTTAAAAGACCCAGAAGGAGGCCACATGTGAAATGGATGGATGAAATAAGAAAGTGTGCAGGGGTGATGTGGAGAAGAGAAGCTAAAGATCTAAAAAGATGGCTTGAACTTGGAGAGACCTTCATCCTGCAGTGGATTGATAATGGTTGATGATGATGACATAGGTAAAAATACAATATATATAAAATGTGTACCAATGTAGTTGAATATTTATATATGTATAAAAGTAAGTGCATATCTATGTTGCAAAATAGATGTCAAACTAACAAAAGGATATATATATATATATATATATATATATATATATATATATATATATATATAAGTAATTATTTAGTTATAGATAAAAAAATAAATGATATAATAACAAATTTAGTGCAGAAGTCCATTTATAACCAGTCAAAATTTCAGTATAAAAATAAACATTAAAAGATGTCAAAAAAAAGATACGATAGTTTATTAATATATTTACTAAATGTTTATCTATTTAAATATTCTACTTTTCAAAAAAAAAAAAAAAGATAGCTTTCATAACTCAACTTACATAATGATGCAAATTAATATTTTTAATAGGTTCAATATTTTTGATGATTATGACTATGTCCCAAAAGTCCTTAGCTATAGGTATACATAAAATAAATTATATAAATTTTATTTAATTATAAATTTGAGGAGTTTTTTTTTATCTATTTATTTTAATAAAATTAACACTTATTTAGTATAGGGTATTCTGATTAATTAATATATATATATATATATATATATATATATATATATATAACTGCTTTAAAATCACACAATTTCTTGTTCTACAATTATAAGATTGACTTAAATAATATTTTTCATCTTTTATCACCTTCCATAATAACAAAAATTGTACACTTCATTACATTCTGTGTTAGAGTTAAACACACACAAACGAATTAATAATTACTTAGAACACATATGGCCGTTGCAAAATATTTAGTCTAAAGATATTTTAAAACTAATATATAAATAATAAAAAAACTTGCAAAGAAACGGTTATAAAACATTTATTATTGGGTTCATTGATGTGTAATTAACAGTAATATTGCATCAATGTTTTAGCTGGATTACAGCTACCATAAGCTTACCCAAATGATTGAAATCCAATCAAAACATTGGTACAATATTACTATGCATTACATATATATATGAAATCTCTGTCAGAATGGCATTAACAATTCTAAGCATCTATGGCAAAGATCTTTGGATCACTCAATAGACACATGCATTAATATGTATATAAATATTTCCACTGAATATAATATGAAAACATAATCAATTTAATAACCATCAAGATATGTGTTCAAGTGTATCAGTGTTATTAAATGGAGTGGAGTGTGGTAGGTTGTGTGAAAGTGTATGCTCATATACCCTATAAATTACTAAACAATATAATACTATAATCAAACAATAATAATAATTCTTGACTATGTTTGTTGTAAGTTTTCTATTGTTTACCTCTTTTTAAAAACTTATTTTATCATCTCAATTTTGAATTACATTATCAACTTTAATAAACATATAAAATAACTTTCAGGTGAAGGATGAATTCATGAAATGCCATAATGATCTTATTAAATGGGTTATTGTCAAAGCTTTGATAATGAAAAAACAGTTGAGAAGTAGTTGGTTTAAAAAAATGACTTCAACGTGATTAGAAAGGCAAAACTATAATATATATACACCTAGGTCTCTTTTTACATGGACTTATTTAACATGATTTTAAAGTTATGTGATTCATGTTTCACCGAAAGTCAAACTCTGATAATGCGCTATTACTTTAAATAATAAATTTTGCACACTTATGTTATATTGAAAGTAATAGCACATTATTGAAATTCGACTTTCATCTTAGTAATTTCAATATTTTCAGTGCTTTAAAATAGTAAGATTTTATGCAATAATGAAATTAAAATCATGATTTCTACATTTTATGTATACACACATTAAATTTTACAAGATTATAATGTAAATTTGTTCAAACATTGTGCGTGTTAATTTTGCATTTTAAATCACATTCTGTTTTTGCTTTTTAAAAAAGAACGTAATCAATTATTAATCATTTAGTGTCCACAAGTTTATTTTTAAAAGGTAAGTAATAGCAGTGGGCACAATTAAATTTGACAATTAAAAATTAAAATCTGATTTTTAATTGTAATTAACAATTTAAAAATTACTTACGGCGACTTGAAATTAATGTGATAAATGAAAATTAAAAAATTAAAGACAAAAATAAGAATTTAATTTTTAGTTGTTAGTTTCATAAACAATTAATAAAATTATCATCTCAAAGATTAATTACTAATTATGTTGTCACCAGAAAACCATTGACACAACATGAGTGTGAAGTTTGCAAACGAAGGTGTTTTTCGGCAAATAGCGATAATAATTAAAACATGTATAAAAAATGTAAATTACTGTATTGTAAATTATGCATAAAAATATATTATTTTGAATAAAATTAAATATTATAGTTAAAAAAAGTTTGTCTTGTATCAATTTTTTTTCAAATTTGAAATTTTTTATTAATCATATTTTATTTCCTTATTTTTTTTTTTTTTGTGCGAATTTTAAAGTAATTTTACGTTGGTGCTTTGCTTTTATGCGAATTTTGAAAAATCACAGACCGCATCCCCCCTTTTTCAATGTAAGTTACATCTACTTTTGCATGATTTTGTTTGCGCGTGTTTTCTGAGGAACCTATCTATCGCTTAAAATGAGACCCAGGTGTATATATATATATGAAAAATAAAAATTATTATAAATTTAAACAAAAAAGCAATAGCATTGTGAAGATGTATGTCAGATTAATGCAGATATCAAATGCAAATTTTTACTCCAACAACTTTTCATTTTGATAGATAAGTAGATAACATTTATGAAAAAAGAGCAGAGTAGCTTAACATCTAGTAAACAACACATAATTGTCATGAAAATTTTCAATGTGCAAACTGGAGAAGGATTTGATAGATAAAAATGTAATAAGTAAACTTAGATAAAAGGTCAAAACTTGAAAGAATAAATATTTGTGGAAATAATAGGGTAAAAAAGGTCAATTATATATTATATATATTTAAGAAAATATCCAAAAAATGTGTATAAAAGCATTCCTTCCAAGATCAAAATATTTTTAAGATATGATAAAATATTAATAATTTTATTAGTAATTTATTAAATTACAGAAATATTATTCATTTGATGATGAAATGTAAATATTAATACAAAATTCAGGAGTCAAAAGTTATTAAACATGGTGAGCAACAAGAGGTGCTATCTCTAACATTGGAAAACACTCCAATATATTTTAAAAAGCATTGAAGATGGACCACAAATGAAAGATATCAATAAAAAAGTTTATTTAAATGATATATATATATATATATATAGTAAGAAGAAAAAGAAGCAATTCAAAAGTTAATTTTGAAAAAAAAAATTTAAAATATGAAATTATATGAGAAAAGAGTTATGGAAATAAAAATGTCATTAAATGACAAAAAAAATACAAGAAATTACACAAAGTCTTAAAATGATAAAATATACTACCATTTTCCGCAATAAAGTATATTAGTTGCTAAATATAGAAATGATTTCATGTAGTCTATAGAAAAATTCTACAATAAACAATATAGTGATAAAGAAAAGAAATTATGAGCATATCAAGAAAAATGCAATCTGATATGTCACTTATTCTAAATGGAAAAAAAGCATGAAAAATTAAATTTAAAAGAACAAAATTATCAGGAAATCAAAAAATATTTGATATTAAAAAAAATTATAACAGGAAATAGAGAAATTGTTGATTAAATTTTGTATAAAATATCTAAATGGTAAGATATGCTACACAACTAAAAGAATATAATAAGAATATCAAGTAAACAAAACACTAAGAATTAGAGATCTATCATTCTTCTATCAGTTATTAATTAGGCATTTTCTAAAATCATTGCAAGTTATCTATAAAGAATTTTGAAGGCATCAATTAAAAGGACAAATTGAATTTAAAAATTATTTTACTTATATTACATGTGAATGTTTAGGAAAATTATAGAAAAACAAAACAAAATGTAAACTTTCAATTTTGTATAGGATTTGTAGAGTATAAAACCAAAACTTTTGTTGAATTAAGCTTGAAACATCATGTCATAGAACTACAATTTTATCAAATTCTAAAGAATATTTTATCAAAATAAAACAAAGTTTATTAGGCTGTATGATTTTACCATATTTTAATTAATAATAGGAAAAGTTAAAAAATGAATAATTTCAAAAAATTTTTTTGCAAGTCTATAGGAAAAAAGTGTATTAAAATGGAAAGCAAAAGAAATAAAAAGCAAATGGAGATTATTAAAATTATGTGAGTTTTTTAAAAGATATGACAGACCCAAAACTAACATAAAATGTTACAAAATATATCAGATAAAAGTAGAAAAAATAGGATAAAAATAAATAGTAAAAAAGACTAAAATAATTTTAATGATATTTAGAAAAAAATAAAATAAAATGTTAATATTTATACTGGTAATGTTCTATTATTATTGTTCTTAAAATCATAATGGGTAAAAGTAATGCCTTTGATAGAAATAGCTTTTGCTAAAATTAAACCCTTTGTAAATATGTTTAATCTGTCTTTGCATATAAATATAAGACCCTGGCTCTTAATAAAACATTAATAATGAGACTTTTGACTATAAAGCAAAATATTGTGAGGCATATGCAAGAATTAAATGAAGTTCATGGGTAAGAAAACTAATAAGTATTATTAATATTCTTGAAAAAACTAAAAAGTTGAACTAAATCTATGTTAATATATTACTAGAAAGGAGAAAAATAAATGTACAGTGGAAATCTTTAACTGGTATCTAAATACTTCACGATTTAAAATGACCCACCACTCACCACTGTATCTCATATCACTGATACATTTGAACACATATATGTTGAAAAGATAAATAATCACCAATATATGCATTTCATGCTAAACCAGCAAATACATATATTGGTGAATATTTATCTTTTCAACATATATGTGTTCAAGTGTATCAGTGATATGAGATAGAGTGGTGGGTCATGTGAAAGTCTGTGCTCATATACCTTATATATTACATATATTGATACAGGTATATAATAAGCCTGTATTTTGGTTATTCAAGATTTAAAATAGAACAAATATAATATAAACAGTAAAAAACTATAAACCATAAGATGTGCTACAAAAAAAGGCTTTTTAAAATAGATAACCATACAACACACAGTTTTTCTCACTAAATTATGATTTATAAAAAAATTCAAATACTTACAATGAATGCTTAAATGGCAGTCCTTATCAATTTAGTTTGCTTATCTCTTTCTAGTGATAATCTTATTCATACAGCAAGTCTACTCTGCTATCATAGCAGTGATTCACAAGTCAAACTCAGAGAATCATCTCACAAACTTATAAATTATGCCTATTTTCTTATATCAATTCTAATTTATTGGGCGACAAAAAGCTGTTCTAATTAGACAAGTCAGTTCTGCTATCAAAAATGGAACATTTAATGCTGCATTTATATTTTAAGCCTCATTTACATATCATCCATATATATAGGCATACTTCTAAATGCTAAAATTTAAACGGCACAATGATTCTGATAGTAAACCTTGTTCACTGCATTTAAAACTTTTGAATGTTAATTATTACCTTTTCATATTAACTCGATTATAACGAATTTACATTATTAGATGAAAAGAGAACCAAACATTTAGAATTATTTAATAGACATAATTTATATACATACATATTAAAACTACAAGTTATTTTAGATCATTTAATGTTACATAGTATCAATTTGTGCTTATTAATGTACATTATACAATTTTTTAAAAACTTGCTTATGATTATCAACTGTTAATATATCACATATTTACAACTAATTCTTCTTTACTAGATAAAAATTTACATTTCATTTTTTAATATTAAATATAGATATTAAATTGAATAAAGTTCATATACAATAATAATAGCGTTTTTGTATGTGCAGATAAATAATCTTCATTGTTAAGTCTTTGGTGGTCGAGAGGTTAGCGACAGCTCTTTACAATCAGTTGTCCCGGGTTAGCGGGTTTGCTTCCCTGCTGATGCTATGACACATGGGGAAAAAAAAATAATACCAAAAATTTGTGATATTTTAACTAATACAAGACAAATAAATATTTGCATTAAGAACTATTTGTATAAGTTGAGATGACAAAATAATTAAATAATGTCTAGATGAATAAATAAAATAGTGACCCAACATTGATCTATTAATTTTAAAAAAAATCATAGTTATGTAATATTTTATCACCCTAACTGAGCACATTTTGTAATATAAATCATATTTTGAATTGAGTTCTCCACTTATGTTTTGGCAATTATTCTTACATAATGAATAAGTTTGGTTGAACAAATGACTCATAAGAAGTGCTATTATATTAAGTTTTTGTACAAAACACAAACTTATTTATAAAATAGCAAAATTACACATGCATATACATAAAACAGCATGTAATTTGTTTTATGGACATTTATATGTAAATACACATTCAACTTATAAAAAAGTCTAATGATCAGAATACTATTTATTTTACAAAAAGAAAAAAAAATTGAAAGTAAAACATGTTTTATACATATACAAACAACCGATTATATTTTATAAACAAATTATTAGCCAAATCGCTAGTCTTAAAATAGTTGATTAAATGTAATAAAATTTTATATGTGTTTTAATGAAAACGGTTTAGAATCAATCTTACTTAATTCAAACAAATTTTACAGTATACTTGTTCAAAAATGGTAAGACGTTAAAAAAATCAAACGAATTTATAAAAAATAGGTATAAAATTGTAATTGTAAAATATAAAAAAAAAAAAAGAAAGCTAAATATATTATTTACCTTTAAAAAAAAAGACAAAAAAGGGTTCTTTATATAATTGGAGCAATTTTAATGGAATAGTTTGTGTGTGTTTGTAAGTGGAAGAAGTAAATTAAATGATTTTAGAAATATAAACAATACTAAAAAAAATTAATCTTTTATATATTAATTGTCACTCAAACTTATTTTACTTTAAAAACGTATATTCTAACACACATACCGACAACACAATCTCGCACATATATAGATGGGTGGATGAAATAAAGAAGTGAGCGGGAGATGGAATAAGAAAAGATCTTCATCCTGCTAAGAAAAAATAATGGTTGAAAACGATGATGATGATGATATATATATGCTGAATATAAAAAGTCTCTTAGGATGTTAGTTATTGCATCTGCTGGATTAAACTTAAAAATAATTGTCAAGAATTTGAAAGTTTTAAATAATTTAAAACTATTTTAGTTGACATGTCCTAGTTTAATTAAATATTAATCTAATTATCGAAAAACAAAATTGATATTTGGCAAATTTTAGTTAGAGAATACAATAATGACTAAAAACGCTAAACATTTTATCAACCGATAGTTGATTAAAGACTCTGATAAATGTCCTTGTTCTGAAGTTGTCTATTTAAGGTTTATTTTTTCTTTTATTATAATTCATTTAGATATAAAAATATATAGCACTTGCCTCTTTATAATGCTAAACCATCACTAGGTCTCGACTTTTATCAATTCTATAGAGAGCAGTAAATATATTCCCATTGTTAGTTATGAAATTCATAGATGCTTAGTAATTTTTAAATATATAATTTCAACATTTTAATCGATCTACTTCAGGAGTATAAATCCGCATTTTTTTTTATATCCTAAATCAAATGTTTGTTAAAAAATAGGAGTCATTAAATGTATATCTATCTCAGATATTCAATGTGTGCAACAACATACCAATAATTAAATGAATATATATATATATATATTTATGCGATCTGAAATAAGCTTAATAATGCTTAGAATTATCAATTAGCTGATAAATATTTTTAAGTTTAATCAAGATTAAAATCTCATCTTCTAAGCATAGGAACTGATACCTTAAATAATACAGAATAAAAATTTGCGTTGTAAAATTATCTGCTGTAGAACAACCAAACGAGCTATTACAATATATATATATATTGGAGTAAATACTTTTGTTTTTTTTATTAGAGCAGCGGCTCTCAACCTTTCTAATGCCGTGACCCTTTAATACAGTTCCTTATGTTGTGGAGACCCCCACCCTTTAATTTTGCTACTGTTATAAATTAAAAATGTGTTTTCCAATGGTCTTAGGTAACCGCTGTGAAAGGGTTGTTCGACCCTCGAAGTGGTCATGATGCACAGGTTGAGAACCGCTGCATTACAGGATAAAAGAGATATTGGGGATTGGTAAAGATAGTCAGAAAAATATTTTCATAAAAAAATTGATTGATAAAAGACCCTAAAAAAATCTTTATAATTATTTAAATTATGCATGGATAAGAATGTTTTCTAAGTAACATTTCAAAATTCCCACAGTTACTTTGTTCAGGCTAATGGTGACTGCTATAAATTTATAGATTTAAAAACTATTGAATTTCAAATTTGTTAACACTACGTAGTAACCAAAATAAAGTAAATGTTTTCAATCATTTACATTAGAGGATAAAAAGTCAATATTAACATTAAATACTTATTTTATAGAAAGCTTGTAATATTTTATTTTGGATAACAACATCAACAAAAGAATATAATTCATAGCAATTTTTTAAAACATACCTTTATTTCTGTAGCTTGTTTTATTTCACTGAGCTCATATAAATATTACATGATTTAACAATGTTTTGACCATTTTAATTTGGTAATTGGCAAGAAATCTTCAATACATAAATATAAAAATATAAAACCGATGAAAATTCTACACTGTATATCAATCTATCTAAACATAAAAAATATTGATATGTATTTTTTGTGGTATGGATTAAAATATATTGTAAAATTTTAAAAAACTAAATTGGATTTGTAAATATAGAGTATTTGAACTCAGACTTTCAAGTCCCTTTACTATCCACACTATCTTATACTACTGATACATATGACCACACACATGCAGAAAAGATAAATAATCACCA
The DNA here is from genome assembly GCA_028023455.1 of Epiperipatus broadwayi. NCBI lineage: Eukaryota > Metazoa > Onychophora > Udeonychophora > Euonychophora > Peripatidae > Epiperipatus > Epiperipatus broadwayi. Next base: position 2,471,551 of record JAQFVV010000107.1, read on the forward strand.
ATATATGTATTTCATGCTAAACCAGCATTCATCAGTTGGTCCAGATTACCATCTTTCATATATATATATATATATAATCAGTGCTCAGTTTATATTAAGATAGCAAATCCTTACGCTTTAATGGACAGGCTGCAATCCATCACAACATCTAATTCTTCAGCCATTCATACCATTGAAAATCTGATGATAGAATTCCCAAATTCCATGCTGATGCCAATTTTGTTGTCATGCCCATGTTGACCTCAAGTCATTTCTGATTCCTCACATATAGGACAGTATCCATTTAAATACATAGAAGAGGAATAGGCAGAATGCAGTCTTAATATATAATATTTGAAATACCAGGCACTCCTATATTTACAATAAAGCTCCAAGTATAAGAATGTCTGGTATTTCAAGTATTACATATTAAGCCTGCATTCTACCCATCCCTCTTCTATGTATTTAAATGGATACTGTCCTATACATGAGGGGTCAGAGTGACTTGAGGTCAACATGGGCATGACAACAATATTGGCATCAGCATGGGATTTGGAAATTCTATCTTCAGATTTTCAATGGTATGGATGGCAGAAGAGTTGGAGATTGGGATAGGTTGAAGTCTGTCCATTAAAGTGTAAGGATTTGCTATCTTAATATAAATTGAGCACTGATTATATATATGTATGGAGATGGTAATCTGGACCAATTGATGAGTGCTGGTTTAGCATGAAATATGTATGTTGGTGATTATTTATCTTTCTGCATGTGTGTGGTCATGTGTTATAGTAGTATGAGATAGTATGGATAGTGAAGGGGTTTGAAAGTCAAATTGTCTATATTTACAATTAGGCTCCAGGCATAAGAGTGCCCAGTATTTTAAATATTATATATTGGATTTGAAAGAAAAAGGCTAATTGGTTTATAGAATTTTAAATTTTGGTTTTAAAAATTATATTTTAATTTTTGTATTGTTACTATTGAATTTTTTTGAAATATTTGTCATAATAAATTAGTAGTATATTATAAATTTAGTCTATTATAATAAATTCTTATGTAATTGATTGTACCTTTTAAATGACCTTGTTTTTTTAAATAAAAATCATCATCAGTATTGAAATAATCTATAGTTGGTATGCTTTTAAAATGTTTTAAACATTTAAATAAAATTACATAAATATTTATGTATAGGTTGATGTACCAGATGTTATAAAATAACAATCCACATAGTCAAGTGAATTGAATAAAGATTAAATTACAATCAGTATTAAAATGTGTCCAATAATTACTCATGCTTTTGTATGTAATTCCAATAAAAAGAAATGTGTCAATTACTTTTGTTATTGCAGCATAATTTACTTAATAAAATTATATCTGAAGGTTGTCGAGGGATCATGTTTATTGCTCAAATTCAATATCCAACTTTTATAAAACAGAAAAAAAATACTACAGATTGATAACTTTATATAATATCAAGTATTCTTTATAAGAATTATACCAGTATTCTATTGCATTATTTAGTCAAAAAATAATAAAAATGCTGATATTTTAAAAGCATTTTTTAAAACTATATTTGTTAACTGTTTATTACATATATAATAATAATGAATAAAAACATACAATAAAAATATTAATAAAACTCTAAAAATGTAAACAAGTAGATTTAAACAAATATATTTTCTCAAATTAAACTACTATCATGACATACATATAAACACAGACATGTAAATATCCATAATTAAAACCAAATCAGCCAATCATTCCAAATATGAAAAGAAATTCTCATAAAATTGATGGTACCAAATCCAAAATCAATTAATCAAAATTCTTTGATTAATCGTTTTGGATTTGAGATTATCAGTCTTAAGAGATTTTTTAAAATTCTCTGAGTGATTCTTAGTTGTTTTGAATTGTGGGCACTTATATATATGTATTTATATGTATGGTTTGTTAGTAGTTTCACTTGAGAAGTTATATTTATTTAATAAATTAAATCATGGTTATGATGGAAATTTTGTAAGTTTTCAATTTTTACTAGTAATAATAAAAAGTCAGATGTCACATGACTTATTTGTATGGATATACTTTTATTCAATTTTGATAGTGATTAATGAATGAATTAATTAAATTCCATATAAATATGTAATATATTAATATTATTTTGCTTATTTCCACTATAAAAATTTATTAAAATTTACTTTTTTATTCTGAAACATTTGGCAAATGATTCTTTAACCTTTTTTAGGATACATGTTTCTGTCAACAAATCTGATGCCATCAGCTTTTTGGGAAACCAATTGAAAATATATCAAATGTAACAAGTAAATTCTTATTTAAGTATGCTTGCAATATTCAATTTGACATTAAAGTTTGAATGTAAATGTTGGTGGTAAATTATGTAAAGCTTTCTTTGTATTAAGTAGCTGATGACAGCAAGTTTATTGACAGAAATATGTATCCTTAAATTAATTGATTTTTTTAATCAATTTTTTTCATATAAAAGACTACATTTCTATAGAAAGCAAAAGTGAAATGGTGTTAATATATAAATACACACACATATATATCAATAATTGAAATAATATTACTACTTAATTTATACAACTTACTTTTTTAATGAATGATATTAATAGTAATAATAACAAGTCAGATGTCACATGACTTATATATAGCTTGCACTTACAAATATGTAAAATTAAGAGCACACTTTCTTGACATGCCTCTGATTTATTGTTTGGGTCACAGTAAATGCTGGAGATATTTTTAGATTGCTAAAGTATCTAATTATTTTTGGTTAGAGATTAAAATAAAATAAAAACATAAATACTTATCACTTAATTTTTGATTAGACTGATAAATATTAATTCTTCACTATTGTTTACCATAAAGAAAAAAATACAGAATTTTTTTTTCATAGTAACTATTTAGATACTGTTCTACCTCAACTTATATTAATTGTAAAAATTAAAAATAATGTTAGTCAAATTTATTGTTAAAGAAACAAAATGATAAGTTAAAATGATTCTCTGTGATACTTTATCTGCATATAAACAGATCCAATCATCTGGATAACTTGGTACAATGATCAGGAAAGAATTGTTATTTAATGGTAGTGATAACATATCCCTTTTTTTATTACTTCTAATACAGTTTAGTTTTAATCCATTATTTTTAGAATGACTTCATAAAATAATAAACTTTATAGTTATTAAAACCATTGGGGTTCTTTTTACATTAGTAATTTGCATAAAAATATAAAACAAAAAGTTTTTTAATTATTTTTAAAAATAAAATTGACAGGAATTGCCAATAACAATAAAAAATATAAAATATATTACAAAGAAAAGTTCAAAATCTTAAACTGTAAATATTTGTGAAATAAATGATTTTATTAATAAGTAAACAATGATTAAATATTTTCTTACATTAGCTAATAAAATTGATCTAAATCAGAAATACAGCACAAGCCAAATTATTACTATACCGATGACATTATCAAAAATGAAACATTATGAATGTGCAACAGCATTTTGTATCAATAACAGGAACTTATTCTATTTACTTGACTCTAGTAATATCTATTGTAAGCATGAGTAATCAATGAACACTAAAAATTAATGCTATATCAAATAACAAAGTAATTTCTAGCCATTGGCTTTTTCATTGAGAGGAATAACGTTTTTATTTTTTTACTCTATCTAAGGTAATAAGTGAGATTCAAAATCAGACTAAAATTTACACTTAAGTTAATGTCTTCCTATAGGAACAGAAATCTAATAATAAGCACATTTAAATATATTTTAATGCTTTAAATTTTATAATAATTCTAGATATTTTTTACTGTTCGATATATACCAAGCAATCACGTGACTTCGTTTACTTATTTTATTATGTAATAGTTTTAACAAGGCTGTAAACCTTAGCAATGAGCGTCTGAAAAAATCGTCACTAGGGACCTCTGTAGGTCTTTAAAACACATGCTTACGCTATGAAGAAAAGAGAGAATCCCTTCTTTACTTCGACCTACTTTTATATATAAATAGGTGAAGCAGAAGTGTTTTGATCTAAGAGTGTGAAGCTATTAAATACTTCACTAATTAAGTCCACAATTCTTATGGGTGAGAGAACAAACATTTTATTATGTAAAATCTTTGTAGCTTAATTAAATAAAAGATAAGATGTGCTGACCTATTTAATGCATTTATTTAAATATGATTTAGTATCGAATAAATTTGATATATAAATCTTATTGCTTAAAATTATTCTTTATATATATTTGGTGATAAATATATATTTTTTATCTTTCAAGGATTTGGAATTTATTCAACAAAATACTAAAATCAAACTAATAGATTGGATTTAATTTGGCTTAGTAATTAGAAAGCTATTTTTAATTTAATCTTTTTATAGTTCAATATTTTAAAAACTAATATACATGAATGATTTTTAAGTATTTATTTATTAATACTCACACCTATTAACATACAGTAAAAGATATTTTGAACAATTGAAAGTGAATACTCTATTATTCTTTGCTAAAAGAAATTAATAATTTTTTAAACATTATACTAAAACAATACAATAATTTATTAATTTTCTTTTTCTTTTTCCAAAATAAAGTAGATAATTATTTCAATTACAAACATAAATAAAGCCATTTTCATAAATATCTACAATCAATTCCACAATTACTAGAGAAAAATAAGTCACAAATTATAGTAGTTTAAAATTTAAGTATTATATTTAGGTATTATTTTACAAACACATTTAATTATTGGCAAAAAAAAAAAAAAATATTAAAAAATGGATTTTAATACTTAAAAAAATGCAGATATTCTTTTATATCAACTAAATGATATTTGTTTTATATATTAATATGTTTTTATATAGATATTAAACATTTAAATTTAACAAATCTTGAAAAAAATGTAATTTTAAAATATCATCATCATCATCAACCGTTACCAATCCACTGTAGGATGAAGGTCTCTCTAAGTTCAATCTATCTCCGATCTTCAGCTTCTCTTGTCCACATCATCCCTGTACACTTTCTTATTTCATCTATCCATCTCACATGTGGTCTCTTTCTGGGTCTTTTACAATTTCTTGAAATTTAGTTTAAGATTTCAATTGTCCATCTATTATCATCTCTTCTAAAAATATGTCCAGCCCAACTCCACTTCAGCCTTTTAATTTTTTTTAATGAGGTCAGTAATACCTGTTTGTTATATTACCCATATATTGCATTTTCAATCTCTTCTTGTTACTCCCAACATGAATCTCTTTATACATGTTTGAGTTGTCTGAAGCCTCTGTATTACTCTTCTATTAAATGTCCAAGTCTCATCCATAAGTAAGATCTGATAAAACACATTTATTAAAAACCTTTCTTTTCAAATGCATAGACATATTTCCGTTTAGTATCAAGTTATTTCTACCAAAACATTCCAACCAAGTCTAATTCTATGATTAATTTCATCCATTATGTTTCCATTTGTATTTATAATCTGACCAAGTTATTTGTAGCTGTTATCTTCTTCTAATTCATCATAATCAATCTTTATTTTCATATTTTAAGAAAATCCATTGAACATTACTTTAGTCTTTTTAACATTTATCTTTAGTCTTACTTTCCTACTTTCATCTGATAACTCCTGCAATATTTCTTGAAGCTCTAAAGCATTATTTGCACAAAAAAAAAAAACTACATCATCTGCAAAAGCTAAATGACTTAAATAATCTCCATTTACTTTCACTTCTTTAGCTTGCCATTTTAATCCACAAAATACTTTTTACAGCACTACTGTAAAAAGTTTTGGAGATATGGAGTCACTCTGTCTTACATACTTCTCAATGTTGACTTTCATAGTATCATTACATAATCTAATTGTTGCTGTTGCATTTTTATAAATATTCTTTAAAATATCATAATGTTCTGGATTTATACCTTGATATTCCAATACTTTAATCACTAAAAAAATGTTTATAGAACAAATGCTTTTTCATAATCTACAAATCCAAAGCATAATGGCAATTCATATTCATTTGTCCTTTCTATAATTTCTCTCAATATCTGGATACGATCTACTGTATTAAAACCAAATCCAGCATTTTCTCTGGATTGGTAGGAATTCAATGTTCTCTGTAGATGAGTTATAATTATCTTAGTAAAAATTCTGTATAAAACTGACAAAAGGCTGATAGGTCTGTAATTTTTAATATCTTTTATATTACCTGTTTTAAATATTAATATTAATACTGCATTCTTCCAATCATCTTGCATATCTTTATCATTTAGACATTAAGTATATAACTTTGCTAAAAAAAATTATATTTCTTCACCTGCTTCTTTTAATATATCAATTATAATTCCATCATTATATGGAGCCTTTCTTTTCTTCATAAATTTAATTGCATGTCTCACTTCTTCATTTAAAATTCTGGGCAATTCAGAAGATATAATAGATATAGGAAGTATTTGTTCTTTATTACTGTATAATTCTTGATATAAGTCTTCTACCCATTTCATGATATCATCTCTCTTTTTAGTAATAAGTCCATCTTTTTTCCTTATTGCAGATATAAATTTCCTATCAATATGCAAATGGTGTTTTACAATCTTGAGACTTTTATTCTCTTCTACAGCTTCTTTGCTAGTTCACAGTTATACTTTCTTATATCATTTTCAACTCTTTTCCGCACCATTTTACAATATTCAAGATATTCAATTCTTTTTAGTGCATCATTTTTGTATATGTTCATATTTCTTCTTTTCTTCATAAATTCTCTAGTTCCAGTAGAAATTTTATTGGTCAATTGCTGCTTTTTTCTACCAGCTATCTTTGTTGCTGTTTTTAAAAGTGTATCAGTTATTTTCATATTAATTTCATTCAAATCTGAATCATGTTCAAAATCTACTAATACTTGAAACCGATTTGTAAGTTCTAATTTAAATTCATTAGAATGTTTCTGAAAATTAGGAATATCAACTGTAAATATTGTTTTTTTTTAATTTTTGTCTTTCTAGTTTTGCATTAACATGTACCTTACTAATCAATGATCACTTCCTGTGTTAAATTTATTAAAAACATTACAATCTTCGAATATGTATTTTCTGTTAGTCAAAATATAATCCAGTTCTCGTCCTTCATTTGTATGCTTCCATGTCCATTTCCTTTTAACATTTTCCTCAAAAAAAGAATTCATAATATAAAGTTTTTCTTTTTCTGCAAACTCTATAAGTCTATGTCCTCTCTCATTTCTATTACCATAACCAAAATTACCTACAGCACTATTCTAATCTTATACGAATATTTACTTATGTTAAATTCATATTAATGTAATAAACAGCTTAATTCTATTTCACTTACATTCAGCAATGACTATATTGTGCTAAAACACAACTACGTGAAGCTACAATTAATATATATATATATATATATATAAATGCTAAGCACTTTTGGAATGTCTGGTTCCCATATTCATAGCATATGATGGATGTGCTGGATAAATGTATGTATTAGGTATATCCAAATTTATGCAATTTACACTGCCCACTTTTTTGAGATGGAAGGACAAGATTCCTTCCTGTTGATGGCACTGGGATTGTCCACTATTAAGCATGCCTTTTTTAAATTTATGTTTAGTGTAGTAGCATTTAGTACACAATATTTCTGCTGAAGGGGGTTTGAACACATGGCCAGTGAACTTTTGATGTCCAAAAATATCAAGCTACTCTTAGACTTGATGTGTGTTCTATTATATAAATAGCAGTGCTGCAAGACTCATACTTCTATTGCAACTAGAGTCTTGCAGCGCCACTATTTATATAATAGAGCACACACCAAGTCTGAGAGTAGCTCAATATTTTTGGAACATCAGAAGTCTACTGGCCATGTGTTCAAACCCACTTCAGCAGAAATATTGTGCACTGAACACCACAACCCTAAGCATAAGATAAAAGAGGTATGCTTTAAAGCAGACAATCCCAGTGCCATCAACAGGAAGAAATCTTGCTTTTCCATCTCTAAAAAATGAGCAATGTAAATTGCATAAATTTGCATACATCTAAATTGTACATATGTTTAACCAGTGCATCCATCATACACTATGAATACTGTAGCTTCACATAGTTGCATTTTAGCACAATATAAATATTAAGTTAAATGTTAAAGTTACCTGTTACTATGATATTTATGTTACTGATATTTTATAAAAGACAATTATAATTGTTTACACAGTCTACCTAAGTTATTATTTAAGCATAACTTGTATAATCTAACTTATTAATGTTTTTACATTACAATAAATTTTATTCCTGTTTCCCCCCTTTCTTCCTTTTTTTAGAACAAAACTTTAAATAAGGCTTTTAATAATATTTACTAAGGCAGTAACCTTTAGGAATAAGCGTTTTAAAAATTCGAAGTTAGGGACCTCTACAGGTCTTAGTCACAAGCTTTTGCTATGAAGGCTTTTAAATATTACCATGGACAAAGCACAGGATTATATTATATATGCATTGTCTATAGCAATCCTGGATATTTCTTCACCATATGTGAATTTATTATATGTTTTCTTGCCTCTCCATGATATATATATATATATGGTTTTTATTTGAAGAACTGATGAATGATTATATTTTGCATTTGGTAGAGATATTTTACTCTATAAATTATATTTTTTCTTTTTTGCTTTATAATAAGTTTGACAGAAAGGTTTACTTATTGTCATTAAAATTTTTTTAGGAATGTCAAGTCAATACAGTCTTAATTTTGGAATGGCCTGCATGTGTGAATATTTGTATGAAATTAAGGCTGCTTTATTATTGATTGTTTGTTTAATGAAAAAGTAAAATAAATATGTGTGCACATCTTGATAAATCATAAAGTAATTATCAAACTTCAGAAATAATCCAATATTATTAGTAAAATTTTGTGGTATAATTTTTAAAGCTACCAAGTATCAAAAGCATTACATATTAATATAAAAAGAGTTTCTTACCATTCAAATGCATTTGCTTTGAACTCTGATATACATTTGCACCCTAATGTATTTGAACTCTCATATTGCAAATAAACATTATTTTGTTGAGTGTTATATTTGTTTCAGCATCTTATTTAGTATCTGCTCCCAGTTGATATTTATCAAGAATCTCTGCTCTCCATGATCTAGAAGCAATTTTAGATATTTGAATGATGGTACTTCTGTGATAGGCATCACACTTGGTACCCTCACCAATAAACTATAATTTTTTACGATATAGGTCTAGTGATGCCCTCTGATGATGGGTATTAGTGTTCCTGCTATCCATTACAATAAAAAGAAGAAAAAAAAAATTAAATAATTTTTATTATTAAAAATTTATAATTCTGAAGCAATTAGCTTATTTAAAAGTTTTTTTTAATATTAAGGGCGTGTGAGATGTATGTGGAATTGTGGGTAATATTTATATAAATTTTCTGTTATCTTGTAGACCTTTACACTTGAAAAGTCTCCTTGTAGTAATGAAACCATTGGTTGTGTTTTAAAGTTTATTGACTTTGACTAGTCTGGTTGAGTTGTGAATTTGGCATAATTTTGAATATATGTATATAATGTTAAATTAACTAACTTTATTTTAAAAAAAATTATGATCTTTAAAATGGAAAGGTTTGATGAAAAAAATCAATTTATTCTTGCTAGACATATGTTCCTATCACTAGCTTACATCAACTGCAGCCTAGAAATTAAGTAAGATCCCACCAAATATTGCAATACAATTTTTATTTAACTTCAAACACCAATTTTCAGTTTGTGGTTGAGGTTAAATAGAAATTATGTTGGTATGTTTGATGGGCTCTCAAATAGTTTTTAAGTTATTAGATGATGATGGTTATTGACAGCAACTTATGTTCAACAGAGATGGGTTGATTTTCCCATCAAACATTGCTACATAAAAAATATTTAATTTCTATAAATGATTAAATTAAATTAATAATATTTAAAGTTGTTACATTAAATGGGAAATGTAAATTTAGAAAAATAAACAATATTTGGAAAAAACTATTGGAGGATACAATATTTTTTAAAACTTCTCAACCAGTACAATTTCAATATGAGGAGAAAATAATAATAATAATAAAATTCAATTCTCACAAACATTATTAATATTTGAGAAAGAAGAAACTCGGAGGAAAGTATTTGTTATTGTACTGAAACATCAGCTATGTAAAATGAACTAAAAATATTAGTAAGAAATCATCATTTATTTATGAGAATAGAATATATATTTGCATAGTCACTTTCAAATGTAGAAAGACTGAGTGATTAAAATTATTTTATATGAAATGGTATTTTGGTGAACTTTATGAAGTTAGAAAAAAAAATTGGCAAAATTTGTAATACATGGAAAAACAACAATATAGAAAGTGTTGATATAAGAAAGAAAGTATTTAAATTAATAGAAAAAATTAAATGCAAAAGGTTCTGCTTTAAATTCTAACAAATACTTATTCTGATTGGAAAAAGAGCTTCCTATAAATATAATAGTTCAAGAAATAAAATAAGTTTATTAATCTTATACTCCAGAATCTGATATTCAACCACTGCACTAAACCACAGCAGTTACTTTTGGATAGACAAAATTAAATAATTAAATTATCATATAGGGTCATGGATACAGAACTGAATGGTTAAGATAAAGTTGTAAACTTTGACAATAAAAAAAGTGTATTTTAAAGTATTTTTGAAAAAAAAATCTAAAAAAGAATATCAACAATATATTCATAAATTATTTTACAGGAATGTTGTATTACATTTAAACTACTATAAAATATATTCATAAAATAAATAGGACTTAACAGACTCAATGAAGAAAATTATTGTTAGCTAATAAGATCTAAGATATGTGTTAAGACAGATATAGAAAGACTTGGAATATTAACAATTGTGTTAGTAGAAGATAGTCTCAACATTTAGTAATACTGCACTATATAAACTACATCTTTCATTTCATGTGAAACTGCTATAAATTACCAAAAAAAAAAAAAAAATAGGCATCCAACTGAATTCTTTATATGCAGAGAAGACAATGCCCAGAAAAATATGAAAATTTAAAAAAAAATATTTCAGAAAAATTGAATTGTAATATCTTTAAAATAGTATAGAAAAAATTATTAACTCAGAAGTGTCATTATAGAAAATATACAGAACTAAGGATTCAAAGATTTAAATGTAAGGATCACATCATAAAGTAGGATAAATAATTTTACAAAAAAATATTTAGCAAAAATGCACAAAAAAATATTTTAAAAGAAAAAAAAAACATATCTATTTATACAGAAAGTAGGTTGAAGTAAAGAGGGTTTCCCTCTTTTCTTCCAATGTGTAAGCTTGTGGTTAAGACTCGTAGAGGTCCCTACCTTCGCATTTTTAACCGCACAAACTTCGGGTTTATTGCCTTAGTAAATATTACATATCTATTGAAGGAAATGCTTTAGGAAAATATAGAATTATTATAAATTTTATAATAATAAAAAAACTGATGAAGAAATAAAAAACTTCTTGGAAAAGTTATATAATAACTAAATATACATGATTAAAAAAATTCAATTCTGATATTGACATTCAGAAATCAAAAAAAGTGGAAATAAAAACATAACAAAGAACTTGACATCAAGGATAGGGGAAAAATATTAACTGGATTTTTTAAAATAGGCATAGCACTGTAGACTACATTAAAGTATTCAAAGAAATTATGGAAGAAAAAACAATGATTACGATTTGACATTCAGCATAAAGTTTGCTGAAAATAAAAAGAAAGTATTTCATGATATTTAAGTATATTTGCTCCATGTAAAACTTTGAAGCATTGTGATATAAATTGAGAGTATATCAAGTTATATATATATATAACAAAATGCAACAGTAATGATTATTATATATAGTGGCAGTAAGAAGATTAAAAATGATAATAGTGAATGGCAAGGTGATTTCATTTGAAGAAATTTTTGAAAAGCATTGTGTGGATTGAAAAGAAAAGCAAAAAAAAAAAAAAACAACAAAAAAAAAAACAAATATAAATAGAGGTTAGTTATGTCATTTGTAGTTTATTAATGATACTTTTCTTCTACAGATAATGCTAGAATTGAAGAAAATATTGTGAGGGTTAACAAAAAACACCAATGAAACATTATTAAAAAAATAAATGAATGTTTTATGGAATTTCAAAAATGAAAAAATAAATAATAGTGAAAAATAGAAGTTAATAATAATAATACCACTAAACATCACATGATCAGAATTCTTTATGCTTACCCAAGCTGTTTACTCAGAGGAAAAGCTCTCCATACAGTAGCACCACTCAGTGCAAGCTAGGGCTTTTCATGGATGAAAGCTGCAATCTAGAAACTAGCTTGGGGATATTGGATGACTGGGCAGGGATTTATGCAAAAAACTTTTTTTCATTTATTGATTACTTTAGCTTACACTGAGTTGTATTACAGTATGGAGAGTATTGCCTCTGTATTATAATTATAATAATAATAATAATAATAATAATAATAATAATAATAATAATAATAATAATAATAATAATAATAATAATAATAATAATAATAATAATAATAATAATAATAATAATAATAACAACAACAACAACAACAACAACAACACTACATTTTACAGTTCAATTAATAATATAGATAAAAACAAATAAAATTATTCATAGGATTAAATTATTTTGGAATGCTTTGCTTAAAAATACTAAAAAATGTACTTGCTTATCTTATAAAAATTTTTTTAGAATTTAATTTCTATCACTACTTACATATTGAACTAAGACTTTGACACTTAACTAAAGACTCATTCAAAGACTATAGATAGCGAAAAGTAGAGCCTGATGCGCTATTGCTTAGCAAAAATGGATTAAAAGTAGAATATAGAAATGAGAACAAACAAATAAATTCGACATTACTGAGAAAATTAAACAGATGAAATGGATTTGGGCTAGACATGTCCCTAGAAAAATGACAATAGGTGACTTATTAAAATCATAAATGGGATTTTAAGATAATTTAGGAAATCTAGAAAGAAATAACATGTAAAATAGTTAGATGTGATAAGGAAGTTTGTTGGTATATTTGTAGCAAAGAGAGTTTTAAAATAATGAGGTGAGTTTGAAGATATCTCGAACCAGTAATGGATTAATAATATTTAAGAATGATGTATATATATATAAAGTGTAAGTACTACAGTTTATATTATATTCTTTAAAGTAAATTTAGTATTAGGCAATTAATACTTATCAAAGTCAATAAATGATAGTTAATAACCATCTGCTATTCATTGCCATTTTTTAATGCTGTAGCAATATTTGACGTTATAGGTGTTGATATATATGTGGGTATTAATTATATATACATATTGCTTTCAGAATAGCAAGAAAAAAACCTAATATATCATTTGTTTCATTTCTTTAGCAATTATAAAATCGACTTGTCATTACAGGTGGTAATATATTTGTTGTGTTAGAAATCTGTTGATGCTTTCATTTAAAAGCTACAGAAAAATTAGAATTTGTAACTGAACAGTGCTATGTAATTGAGAAATTGACCTTTTGCCAAATCATTTATATTAGTAATGTAATATCCATAATGTCCCGGTCAGCAAAAATCTACCAACTTGTTAAAATTTCTCAATCCCACCTCTATCCATTATTTTCAAACAGCTTGCACCTGATTTTGCGACTACTGACATTTGGATGAATAATAGACTTATTTAAGGCCGCTTATTGCTTAAATCTAACGTGAAGTTAAAAGCAAGGACCTGTACTTCACTACCATTCACTTTAATATACTGATTATTTCTGGTATGGATCTCCGATTTATCTTCAATCTAATTACTAAAGACTTGTTGTAACGCATTCAGATTTGATACCTTTTCGAGCTGCGAAAAGTTTCATTGAAAGTGAAAATTAATAAAAACTGTCGGGTGATAAATAGTAGTAAATAAATGTCAGCTTAAAAGAAATAATTCTGTACCTTTGAGAAACAACGGCAACTCTGAAATCATGTTTCAAAGACCTTTGAAAAACTGTCAAATAATTACGCACTCTGGTGGGATTAACTGCATTTTAATTTAAAATTTAAAGTGAAAAGTGAAATGTGAAATAACAACGGAAAAGAAAATCGTGTGTGCGTATATAATAAATAAATCATTTTAAAATACGATTCATCAAACAAACAGTTTTATTAGATGTATAAACTACGGAATAAATAAAATTTATAATAATTAATTAATAAATTATTACAAAACTTTCGAAGATATTTTATTATATGAAGATGAAAATATTACTGTTTGGAAGTTAATAAGAAATAAGAGCACCGACGTGACGTAGAGGATCGCGATCTGGGTATTTTAAACTCCAGAATCTGCGTCTTTACCATTTCACTAAATTATGCAACGATACTATTTTAATGTAAAATAATAATGAATTTCTCGAATGATGCTCGAACATCACACAACTTATTAAGAGAATAATCATACTTTTCTATATCAAGCTGTTAAAAAAAGCTTTTTAGAATTAAACTTTTTTAAAAATATATACGTATCTGTATATTCGAAGCTAAAAATTAATCATCATCATCATCAACAACAACCATTATCAATTCACTACAGGATGAAGGTCTCTCCAAGTTAAATCCATCTTCTCCGATCTTTAGGTTCTCTTCTAACTCGGAAGAAAGACCATAGTGTTTCTTGATCTTAAACTCAGATGTATATTATGAGCAAAAATAAAATGTTATTAAAAGCTGATAAAAATAATTGCAATTACTAATAAATAATAAGAATATGTGCAATGGACAGTAATTTTTAAAAATAAAAAAACTGTTCCATAGCATATAATAACATTGCTTTAATTCAATTCTAATCTCAAGTGACCATATATTCCAGCGACAATAATCAAATACTAGTGTATGATAGAAGCACTTTGTTATAAAAGCATTTTAATATGATCAATGAAAGAATATTAGAATAACTACATTAATAACAAACATCACATTTATCTTAACAGAAAATTAAGAACTCATTTAAAACTCATGCAAAAATATTTCTGAAGATTTGAACTGATGTGAGAGATATTAAATTTAATTTGATCAACCATATCTCAGGTTTATTGAATTTGATGCAAAAGTTATTTTTAATGTAAGATTTCTTTAATGATTATTATATTTATCTTGTGCTTGCCTCATTCTACATCCATTTGTCTTAACTTTGAGTCATCTATAACCCTGCTAGGTAGTGTTATATTAAAATTTCACCAACTGTTTCTAGTTATTGTTCATCTTTAGTAAGGAACTTAAATACATTCAGGAAAGATAATGTTTAGTGACCAAAGATTACTCAAATTTCAACTGATGACTCTGCAGTGAAGTCAACAGAGAGGGTTGTTTTTGTTTTTACTGTAGTTATTAGTAAGCAACAAAGCTTATGAATTGTTTTGTTTAGACTATTACTTTAATTGATCATGACTTTACAAATAAAATAGTGCTTATTTATTCATGAATATGTAAAAAATTAGCTCTCAATTCTTAGTTAAATATCATATATTACTTCGAAAACATTTTAAGAACACAAGTGGCCATAAAATTTTTGGTTAAAGTAAAAATTTACTTCTACCAAAACAATTCTTTAAAACATTATCATAATTAAAAAATGGCTAATCATTTGATTAAACTATTATTTAATACAGAAATGTTACTTCAAAGATGGAACATATCAACACAGTTATTAAAATTTTGTTGGTGAATTTACTCCTTTAGATGTGAAGAGTAGAGTGGGGGGGGGTCAAAATCTTTGTTATTTTGGAAGTTAATTGTAGATAAACAGAATAATCGTAATTTTAGAATTTAAAAAAAAAGAGAATTTTATAAATAACAATTCAGTAAAAGACAAATTATCAGGTTACCAGATTGAGAAATGATGGTTATTAGCGATCACATGATAATTAGTCATCAGATAATAATTGAATGATAAAGCAAGTATAAAGTATCTAAAATAGTCTTTCATATATAATAGAAAACTACTGTATAGTAAGGAATAATGAAATTGTGGAATATTATAAATTAAATATAAAAATTGAAAAAATAAAAAAAATAATCATGCTTAATATAATATATCTTGGAAACAATTAAAATAAGATTTAAAAATTTTATAATAAGAATTTATACTGTAAAATTCCAAGTGATAAAAGTTACATTTGATTAGATTATAGAATAAACTGAGATTATATTTTAATTTCCTAAACATAATTGAGTCAAAAATAGAAAGAATAATAAATGGAAATGAAATATTTATTTTTAAGAAAAAGTTTTCAAGTATGAAGGATATATAAAAAAAGATTATACTTGGTAATAAACATAAATGCTAATAGTAAAATTATACTCAAATGGAAATTATTAAATGATTATTATGTGCACATTCTGGATTAACATCCATGAATCAAGGCCTAGCTTTGTCATTTCTGAATACCTGAGCAAAAATATTCAAAGAATAATATATTTCTCTGTTGATATTTCCATACATATTTATGATTCCAATAAATATAGTTTTAATCTACTAACTTATTCAGACTTCAAATTCGCTTCAAAATTGTTCAAAACACTTCCTTTTTCATTATATTAATATATTTTAATCTATTAACTTATACAGACCACCTCAAATTTTTTCCTAAGCCAACTCAAGCTATTTTTTCCAATTTATAATTATGCTATATGGTACAATTATTCATTTTCAAGTGTAAAATCTTTGCATCAGCATTGAAAGAATTTTGAAATTATCTGAATAAAATAACAAATCAGAATATATTGCTTATTTAATCATAGATATGTATAAAAAATATAAGTAGAGATATATTCTATCCTGTGGATTTTTTTATTATTATTTAACATCATACTTTTAAAGTTATTAAAAAGCCTCTTTTTCAACATGGACTAAATCTGTGAAGAGCTATAGAAAAATATATCACATTTATCTAATTTGTTAATTAAAACAATGTTATTGACTTCATCAAATAGATTTTTAAATCGATGCAAAAAAAAAAAATCAATCAAATTCAGTTTTCAATTGAATATTTTCAAGTTCTACTTAAAATAAAGCCATGTTGTTGAGATTAATTTAAGGGCCAAAATATTACATGATCCCCATATACTATGGCTATACAAGCTGTTAAAACAATAGCAAACTCTACAGATAGTCTTTCCACCCAGTACAACCCACAGTAATCAATGTATTTTAGAAAGTTTTTGCATAAAATTTCTATCTAATCCCTACTTATCCAATACCACCAGACTAGTTTCTAGCATGTGAATCTGAGAGCACTGCACTTATATCTTAGAACCTAATGCATTTTTCCAGCAGTCCCTTTTTATCTATTTAGTTAACTAAAAAACTAAGGCTTGCACTGGATGGCACAACTGTCTGAAAAGTTTGCCATGAATATTATTTGATTATAAATACATCTTTATAGATTTTTTGTAACTTTGCCCTATAATCTGTAATCCATCTATATTACCTTTCTGTAGAACCATCTACATAAACATAAGTATTTAAAACAATGTGAATACTAATGCTAACTAAATAAGCAGAATAATGTATGCCTATTGGAATATGTTTGAACCTAAAATGATTTTCTTGAATAGAAATATATATTTGACATAAGATCAGTAACAATAAATTTTATTGAAATAAGCCATATGCAAAATGCAGCCAATTTATGAATCTTTTGGTAAAAAGAATGTTATGTATCAATATAAAAATAAAGTTAGCTAGCTATTAGATAAATGTTACAATTTAATACACTTCATAGTTAAGCTCAATAAGTAGAAATTAATCTGAGAATAATGTTCACAATCTAATTAGGAGTAGACTTATTACTTGTATAAATATCATTAAGTAGATTGGTGTGAACAGAATTACTGCCAAATAAGAAGTTAATCATGAAAGAGTGTCCAATGATAATTTTTGCCAATTTAACATAAAACAAATATGAATCTATAATCTACTTAATACTATGTTTGTAGCATTTTTTAAACAAATATATAGAACTTAAGAAATTTTAAATCTGCCAGAAAAATATATTTTTTGATTAAAAAACAAAATATAATTTGGAGGTTAGCATGGAGAAGAATCTTTGTAAATGAAAATAGAAATATTATCATAACTTTAAACTAATTTTTAAGAATTATGTAAATCCTTTTTAAAGTAATATTTTTAGTTTTAATGTTTAGATATAATAATTACTTAAAAAATAAAATTGAATATTTTTTGTAATTGTTTTGATTATGGAAAAATTGATTAAAATTTCTACTTGCTATTTGAAAATTTTATTTTACAAAATATCTTATTTTTTTAAAGAAAAGTTGATTATATTTATAATTTTAAATATTAACCTTATAAAAATATCTATCTATCTATCTATCTATCTATCTATCTATCTATCTATCTATCTATCTATCTATCTATCTATCTATCTATCTATCTATCTATCTATCTATCTATCTATCTATCTAATCTTCAAACTACTCATTCATATTTCCATCGATTGTATCCATCTATCCATCTATTTATCTATTATCTCATTATTAATTTACCCCATTATCTTTCTTTCCTATATTTATCTATCTATATGATTATGTTACTCTATTTATCTATCAATATATTCAGTTAAAACATGTCTATCTATTTACTTATCCATCAATTAATATATCTATTTATCTGTCTAGCTACTTATTCATCCATTCATCCATCTGTTTATCTCACTATCCAATTATCTATTTATAAATGTATTCATCCTTTTATCTATTTACTTTTCTATCTATTTACCTAATTGCTGATCTATCGTAAAAACTTATTTAACTGCCTCCATAAATATAAATATGCACATACCCACACACATGGTTTAACAATATATTTATTAACATAAATGCCATTTTTATTGGTGGCTTTTAATTAATGCATAGTTAACACAAATTAAAGAAATAAATATATTAATCTTACTTTATGAATATGTCATACATCTGAATTTATATAAACAATAAATCCATATTTGTCTTCATAACATCTCATTATTGTTTTATATTTGTAAATAATACTACATTATAAAAGATTATAGAAAATATTATTACTTTATTTTTTATTTTCTGTAAAAAAGTTATTATTTTTAGTTAGCCGTTTACCGAAATAAAGAAACTATTGCAGAATAAAATTTATTTAAATAATAATTAATTCTGAAGCTGGCCAAAGTCAGTTATAATTATATACAAAATATTTTTTTCAATAAAAAGAGAGGGCAATAAGGAAATTATGTTTTCTATAATTTTTATAATATAAGTTTATGTCAGCATATCTATGAGAAAAGGATGAGTATTAAAATAATTGTTTATTAAAAACGTTTTATAAAAAAATAGATAATGTGTTGACAAATTTGTTCAACATTTGAGAAACAGAAAGATCATATTTTTTTAAATAATGAAGTCATTAATTTTTGAAGAAACATTGTTATTACTACTAAATAAATAAATAAAATGTTATATGCAAATGAAGCTAGAATTTTTCAAATAAAAAATAACTATGTACAAAAAAATGGCAGGTAACAACGCTATCTAAATACTTTCCTTATTATTATTTTTTTTTTAACGGAAATACTATAATACAAAAAAAAAGATAGATAGATAGATAGATAGATAGATAGATAGATAGATAGGTAGGTAGGTAGATAGATAGATAGATAGATAGATAGATAGATAGATAGATAGATAGATAGATAGATAGATAGATAGATAGATAGATAGATAGATAGATAGATAGATAGATAGAAAGAGAGAGTGAAAAAAACTCGTCGAATTTTACAAAAACCTTACTAGCCTATTTGGAAAATAGATAGTCAAACTTAAGTATTATGGGTTACTAAAAATATTGTTATGACAATATTTTTATCAAGTCAAGTGAAAAGTTCAATTATCTACAAGATTGTAAGCTATAAATGGCCTCAGTAAAGAAAATTAAGATTATATATTGAATTTAAGATTTAGAAAATATAGTTCTATAGTTTGTCTAAAATTAGAAATAATAATAAATAAATAATATTTTATTACTTCTTTTTAATTCTACCAAACTTGTATTGTTCCAGTTACTATGAAAAGGTAAAATAAAACTAATAATAATAGTCTTAAAAACACTGACCCCGCCTTCAGTAGATTGCTGCCAGAATCATTTCGCCGTTAAAAATATGCAAATATAGTGGCAAAGACTTGTATGTAAATAAAAAAAAACAAATGGTTTTTCCATTTATAATATACATACACTATTTATTAAAAAATATCTTGCAATATGCAGTATTGTTTCTTAAGATGCTCTTGCAGGGATTAGAATGATAGATTCAAAATATAAAGAATTTTGGATTAATTTTCAGTTGAGAAAAGTAATATATATATATATATATATTTGATATAGTTATATTAAAAGAACTACTGGGTTCAAGCATCATAGAATTTCTCAAAAAGCTACATTGTATTGCTGTTTGTATCTGAAATGTAAGAGGATATTATTTTAAGTAAATCCACTTATCCATTTAGCATATTTAAAATTTTTATAAAATATTATTTGAAACATAATTTGTTCAGTAACTTAACCTGTCATGTTTGATGCCCAAACAATATAAAACTGCTAAAACATCACATGATCAGCACCTCCTATGCTAGCACATTACTGTTATTAAAACAGACAAAACTCTCCATACAGCAGTACCACTCAGTGCCTGCCAGAACAATCAATGGATGTCAGAAGGCCCACTCAGTGGGCACTGGATAGGGATTTTATGCAAAAGCCTTCTGGCATCCATTGATTGCTCTGGCTGGCACTGAATGACACAGCTGTATAAAGAGTTTTGCCTGTTTTAATACAAAACTGCATGAATAACTAACCATCTAGTTATGTTTTTACTAAGTTAACACATTTTTGATGAAATCCTTTGATGTAATAAATGACCTACAATTAATAAAGCTTAATTAGTGATCAGGTTACAGAAAGAAGTATGATGTTAATTGAAAGGAGATCCCTAAATTCCATTTTCTTAATAACAATTCCCTATGCTGCTGTCATTGCAACTATTATTATTATCATAGTATATAAATTTGAATGAGATGTTTACCAATATACATTAGCCAGTGCCATGAGTTTATTGGCTATTTACTTATAAGTTTAAAATCAAGAAATACCTTAGCATTTATTTTTATTTGCCTAATAGTTTTTAACTGAAATCATAATTGATTTTTTTTTTTTGAAAGCAGAAATGAATATTTGTGTGAATGATTTTTTAAAAAATAGATATTTACAATCATGACAAACAAAAATTAAATTATTGTCCTTATTATCAGGAGTCTGTAAAGTCACAAACCAAAGACAGAGAGGTATAAGAATTTCCTGGTTGCAGATCCAAGATTCCATTCAATGTTGATGATATTGTTTATTTGGATACTTAAACTGCAAATCATTTTCAAATGAAAGAAGATCTTATAAACTGGAAGAAGTGTCTAATGTCATGTGGGACATTTAAGACTTTGCAAGTTAGAGGAAAAGATGAAGAAACAATTGATTTAAAAAGTGGATAAGTACTTTATTGCAAAGGCACAAATATTAGAAGTACAAGTAGAATATGATTCATTATAAATAAGAAGTCAAAAAATAAACATTATAAAAAGTTTATGAGTCAGAATAGAAAAATTAGATATTCAACTTAGTGGTAGTTACTTAATGCTGATAGTTTAGGTTTATGCCTCACTAAATTCACATTGTGATAAAAAAAAGTAGAATATTTTTATATGAATGTACAAACTGCTTTTTATCAGACCAAACAACATTAAAAAGTTGTCAATGGTGACTTTAACACTAGAATTGGGGAGTAATTGAAAGATGAAAGTGCTGTGGATAAATTTAGTTATAGTAATAGAAATGAGAGAAGTAGATTGTGAAGTTTTCAGGAAAAAAAAACTTATGTATTCTTTTTTTTTTGATGAATATGCTAGAGGAAAGTGAACATGAAAGCATTAAAATGTAGGTATATAAGAATGGGAATGTATTTTGATTAACAGAAATATGTATGTAAAGATTGTAATGTTCTTAATAAATTCAACATAAAAAGTAGTAATCAATTAATGTGATGTAAGATACTGTTAATGCAAAACAAAAGTCAAAAATTAAGAAAAGCAGTATCCACAGTTGATTTTTCCTAACTTTAATTAACATTCTAATGAATTTAAATTATAACTTACAAATTATTTTAAATTATTAATTGAATTTGAAGATAGTTCACATTTGAATAAAATTAATAGGAAGATAACAGATATTACTAAGAACAGCAACAAAGATGACTGGTAAAAAAAAGAAGTAGTAATTGACATTGAAAATTTCTATTGTAACAAAACGATTTATGGAGAAAAGAAGAAATATTAAAATACATAAATATGAGCAATTAATAAGAATTGAATATTTAGAGTTTTGTAAAATAGTGTGAAAAGTGTTAATAATGAGATAAGAAAATATAAATGTGAATTAACAAGTTAAACCATGAAAGAAAATAAAAACAGCAATTTGATATTGATAGAAAACTTATTTAAACATAAAGAAGAAAAAGAGTACTATTACTAAAAAAAGAGATGTCATCATGAAATGTGTTAAAGTCTTTTATAAAAAATTATATAGTAATAAAAAATACAAAATATTGTCGATAATTACTATACATTTTAAATTACACAGAATTTTAAATAGAGACGTGAGACATGCAATTTAATCTAAAAAAAAAAAAGCTCCACAAAATAACATTTCCAAGTACTTTTCTATTTCTTCACCTGCATTTTTTATGATATTGATTATAATTAACAATATAATTACAGTTCAACAAAAAATTTTGAATTTTAATTGACCAAATAGACAAATTTGATTTGAAAATGTTTTAGCAATGTTAAGAGAAGTTATACAAAAACTAATAAATGTGAGTTATCATTATGGTTTGGATTTGTAACTTATGAAAAGGCATTTGATTTTTTAAGTATTTTATAGTCATTAAAGCATTGGATTATCAAGATATAGATATAAGATATTATCATATTCTGAAGAATATATATCAAAATGCAGCAGAAATGATTAGATTACATAGTAATACCAAGACGATTAACATTCGCAATGGTTTATATAAGATGATTTCATATCTCCAAAACTTTTTATAGCAATTTTACAAGAAGTGTTTTGAGGATTGAAATGAGAAACTAAGAAAGTAAAAGCAAATAAAAATCATTCAGATTTTGCATGTGATGTGGTTATTTTTAAAAATAATTCTTCAGGGCTTTGGGAACTGCTCAAAGAATTATTAGATGAAATTAAGAAAATAGGACTAAAAATAAATGCTAAAAAGTATAAAGTACTGTTTAGTAGTTTTGCTCAACAGAAAATTAAGATTAAAAATCATGAATTAGAAAAAGTTAACAAACTATAAACATCTTGATCAGATTATTAATATAGATGGAAGTGAAATGGGTGAAGTTAATCAAAGAATTAAACTTGGAAAAAGTCTTTTTGGTAGAAATAATTTAATATTAAAAGAAACATGCCTATGTGTATAAACATAAAAGAAAATGTTTTACCAGATTTTATTTATGGTTCTGAGATTTGGATATTTAATAATAAAAAAAGTAATACAGAGACATCAGACAACCCAGCAAAGTATGGAGGGATGTATGTTAGGAATACAGAGATCAAAGATCACTAGACGAATTATGTTAGGAAATGCATGAGTGAGACAACACATTATCATCATTAAGAAAATTAGATAGGCTGAAATAGAGTTAGATTGGATATAATGTTAGAAGAGATGATAATAGATGAACAGTTGAAGTGTGAAATTGGATCCTATCTATCTATCTATCTATCTATCTATCTATCTATCTATCTATCTATCTATCTATCTATCTATCTATCTATCTATCTATCTATCTATCTATCTATCTATCTATCTATCTATCTATCTATCTATCTATCTATCTATCTATCTATCTATCTATTTACCTACCTACCTACCTATCTATCTATCTATTTACCTACCTACCTACCTACCTACCTACCTATCTATCTATCTATCTATCTATCTATCTATCTATCTATCTATCTATCTATCTATCTGTCTATCTGTCTATCTGTCTATCTGTCTATCTATCTATCTGTCTATCTATCTATCTATCTATCTATCTATCTATCTATCTATCTATCTATCTATCTATCTATCTATCTATCTATCTATCTATCTATCTATCTATCTATCTATCTATCTATCTATCTATCTATCTATCTATCTATCTAAAACTGATCGATTTAATAAAAGTTCTTCTTACATGAATTTCATCTTTGAAAATAAATCAACCAGGTACTGACTTATCTTTTAGAAATATAATGTGGATTTTTCTATTGCTCTTTCCACCAACAATTAGCTTCAAAATTAAAATTAATTTTACGTTTTTATTAATTTATTACTGAAATGATTATTTGAAAATTGCATAGTTGTGTAAGTTGTAAATAAAAATGCTTTTTTGAATTGTTGTTCTTCACAAAATTTTATCTAACTTTATTGATTTGTAAATTAAGTCTTAATAAAGGTAAAGACTCAGCAATACCTAAAGATAACCAATCTCTGATTATTATCTAACATAAAGTTTTACTCTGGTTTTAATGATTGGTATTAAAAATAAAAAAAATTTGAAAACTAAAAGCTTTGATAAAAGTTAAATTTATGATCAACTGTAATAGCATAAGATTTACAAAGCAATAAAAAGTTGTAACGTCTTTATTTTTTTTATTCCAAATCATATTAAACATTAGAGGAAGGAATAGCAACAACTGATATTAAATTCAAAAATGATGTATTAGATTGATAAAAAAATGTGAACTTAAAAGTTTATTTATTGAAAATATTTAAAATTTGTAGCTATATAGTAATAATTGTAACAAAAATCACTCAATAATAAATTTTAGCCATAAATATATAATCATTCTTTTTATGGACCCGTATGTCAATTGAATCAATTCTTTAAATTCCCAGCATTACAATTTTCAGCTTCTCTCTTATGTTTTTTTTTTACCAATCACCTACTTTGTAAAATTAATACTAAATAGATGATGTAATAATTTACTAAGGCTGTAACCTTAGAGTCTGAAAAATACGAAGGTAGGGACCTCTATTTTCAGACGCTTATTTCTAAGGTTACAGCCTTAGTAAATTATTACTTAATATAATAGTGGGCGTTTAATAAAATTTATAATTATAAATAGATGATGGTAATTTTGACTTTTATGCAGGCTCATAATATAATTATTATTTATGTCTTAATGATTTTGTTTACCAATATTGATCCTTTTTATATTTTAATGCCATAAATTAAGAAAAAAAAGAATGTTAAATTATTATCCTGAAGACAAATTGATGTAATTATGAAATAGGATATAATAATCAAATATCAATTTGTTCTCAAATCACTATAATATCACAAAACTACTATTTCTTGTGCTTATAAATATGTTAATAAAGTAGAAACTTTTTACTCACAATATTGTCACCTAATACAAACCATAGTAATCAATGGATGCTGGAAGGTTAATGCACCAAATGGGATTTGGATGCACTAACCTTCCAGCATCCATTGATTATTATGGCTTGCACTAGAAGACACTATTTTGGATAAAGTTGATACTGTATTAACAAATTTATAAGCACAAGAAATAGTAGTCATGTGATGTGATAGTCACTATGCCATGAGATCTATACACATACATATATTACAAGCTTTGAATCCCAGCTCAATAATATGACAGGCGAATACGCAAATTATTACGCCGTGAAGATTATTAGTTGAAAGTTGTATATACATTAATAAATTTATATTGTTGTTTTATTTTTTATAACTTTAATTTTTATAATTAATATATATATATTAAATATAAATAAAGTATTTTCATTCAAGGTTTTAACCGTAATCAAATTGTTTAGCTCTTCTGGACTAATTAATTAGAAACTTCTGAGTCACTTATTCCTAGACATGCAAATATTTTTGTGTCTATTTGGTTCAATCATGTTATATAAATATCCGTGTATATAAATCAATTTTTAAAAAAAAAAAAAAACTGTAATTTTATATATATCTAAAACGATTTGTTTCTTAATGTTTTTTGATTCCCAGGATGCTGTAAATGTTAATTTAAACTCAAATTTAAGCAAAAATTGTTTCATAGTGGTTTTTAATCAGATGAATTTCCGACATACACGGATTTTTCATTACACGCATATTTTCTCTCTTCTCAATAATGGAGTTGACTGGCTGTGTCACAGGTCTCTGTTTCCCCACACAAAGAAAGAATAAATCACAGTCAAACATTAACAAGAAATCATTGTGAAATGTTCCATATTAGCAACTCTAATAATGATTCTGTTGACGCGGTGAGAAATCACTTCGAATATTATTTTAACCCCCAAACCTCTATATTGCAAATGAAAATCAAAGATCAAATTTATGAAAAAAGAATTTAGCAATTTTATCAAACATATTTCAAATAATTGTCATTAGCAGAAAAATATTACAACTGGTAATATATATTTTAGATAGATATTAAATCTATTTAATGAATAAATTTAGAGTGATTAAAATAAATATTTCTGAAATGAAGTACTTCAATTACGCTATATTATTATTTATTTATCTGTATGTACCGATGAGTATAAGTAATGTCCTGAGTCTTTTAGAGTCAGACTTTAAAGCATAGAGTCCTTGGATCGATTTCAAACCTGGCACATTTGACTCTGGAAATTCTTTTCAACTCATAAACAATGAAGACTTTCGATTATTTTTTTTTCTTTTAGCATATTTTTTTTTTCCATGTGTCATAGCATCGGCCGGGATGCGAACCCACAACCGTCTGCAACCAACTACTTGCTTGCATGGCAGCTGCGATACCTCTCGGCTAACAACGCAAGACCCTGTTAAACGTGTGTTAACTTGTTTAACAAGTGGTCAATATTTGTGCAGATTAATAGACTTTAGTGGATATTGATTCATATTCTATTAGGAAAGATTAACCTTAAATCTATTTATATTTTATATATTGTAGAAATAACAACAATATATCTTTCCAGATGATTTTTGTAGGTTTTTATTTTCAAAAGCAAAAACTTCTGTCAAAAAAATTAATTTTATCTCTGAAGTCTTTTGACACTTCAAAAAATTATTAAATATGAAATAATATTTAGAAAAAAATGGATTTAACATTAACATTTAGAAGACACACACTAGTGCTGGACACTTCTGAGCACCATTCCATGGACTTACTACCAAATGTTTCAGCAACTTACTATTTGAAAAATTAGAAATTAGTAATGTTAAACATGTATATTATATAATGTTCACTATTATTCATGGTTTAAGGTATTCAAAGAAAGCTTTAAAATTAAATGATAGTAGATTTGAGAAACTTAACGTGTGTAAATATATATATATCATTGTCTGCCACTGTATTCTTATAATAGTCAAACGTCCTTAGTTTTATAAGATTATATATATTATTTTTTTAATTTTTACTTCCTGATTTTTTTTTTAAATTTTCACCCTATATGTTTCCTAATTCCTTTTTATATATTTATTTTTAAATTGTCTAATGTATATATTTTTTTCTGATATTTTTTTTATTACAATTTTGTAATATTGTAAACCTAATTCATTATAAACACTTTAGTCCCGATGGTTTGATACAATGGTAAAGTGGCAGACAGCGGAAATTAAGATAAATCTTCTGGTAACTGTAATGTCTTGTGAACTCCCAACTATAATTATTCACTTTATATTTTTTTTTTCAAGTTTAAGTATTAAAAATTAATTAATTGACATTTAAATTGTATTTCTAAGAGTGAGACGTCTCAGTAATTATTGTTATGAGAGGTGCAAACAATATATACTATTATCAATAACAATCAAGTGTGAATCTTTTTTTAAATTGGAGATTATTTTTTAGTAATTACCTTATCCATTTAAATCCAAAAACATACCTCTAAAGTATTCAATGTTTATTCAATCTCTTAGTAAATGCTAAGTTTCTGAAGGATATAGAATAAAGTGCAGAAAAATAATTTTTTATGGTTAGTATATAATTTTTTTGAATACTAAAGTATTTTGGTCATCAGAAGATGCAGTTAAATTAACTTCAGATCCTGGAATTTATATAAATACGATTTCTCTGAATTACTATTTGAGCTTTTATGCTATTCAATGGCACATTTATTATTATAATTGAGTCTTCCCATTTAGTATACTTATCCTCTTTGTCATTCATTATCAATATTTCCATGTTTTATTGGCTTGTATAGTAAACCAGGTTAATATAATATGACTCAACAATCAATCTCAAATTAATTTTTTGTTACTTTAGGCAGAAATTCAGATTAACCTAATCCAATATATAATTGCTTTTGTCTATGCTCTATAAAAAAAAAGTTCAAAAACATATTATTTTTTTGTTTTTCTTCACATCCTTCCATATTCCATTATTAATCTTACCATAAACAGAATAGTAAAAATATTTAAAATTCAGAATATTTTTTTATGGTAACTTACTATAATGTCATTGTAAAATACTTTTAAAGACTATTGGATCTTTTGTTGATGCTGAATTCTCTTTCTAGTGATTTTTAACACAATGAATTGAATCAGTGATTGATTCTATCTTTGTTAAATTTATATTTAACTGTTTTTCACATAGTTCCATTTTATTATTAATTCTCCTAATGCATATCATTAGAATTTTTGTTTAAAGTTGTTGTTTCTTCAATCAAATCAAAATTCACATTTACTTTTATCCAATATGATTTTTGTGATTAACTAATCACCATGTAAAATTCTCTGTTTTTTGTATTTTGAGATATTATAGTGTACATATTTTTTTTAAGTAGAATTCCTTAATTTAGTGTAACAAATTACTTTATATTTTTTAGTGTTCTTAATTTACCAATATATGATAGGTATACAGTTTCTTGATTTTCTATTTTTCTTAAATCAACATATTTATCTGATAGTTTTTTTTAGATTAGGAGTGTGTCTAATGATTTTTGGGATTATGTTACTTGTATGCTGCATTAAAACATATTGTGCATTAATTTTCCTATTCTGTGAAAAATCTTTTATTTTCCATGAAAATATGAATACATTTTAGTTTTCATATTGTTTCTAGATCAATTTTTACAATATTATCAACTTGCTTATTGATTATTTGGCACTCTATCATTTCATACAATGGTAGAAAAGCAGCATCCAATCCTCATCTTCCTAAGACTTCTGGTATTGAAACATTTTATGAACTCACACAAAATAGAACAATTTAAGTTTTTCTTTAATTATTTCTATTGATTACCATAAATTTTTATATAAAATTTTGATGTTAAGTCATTAACTCCAATGGCTTTAATTTTTGGAAATGATTTATTTCATGTCTGAAAATTCAGTTAAAATATTCTAGATTATGGTTTAATATAAGTATTGTTTTAATTATAGTATATTCATTGTATTTTATAAAATAATTTTTTAAGTATGAAACTTCTTATGCTCTCATGACGCTCCTAAAAACAATTATTTCCAAGCCTGATTGCATTTTTAATAAATTTGTAAATGTTATATATATATATATTCCTATATGGATTTTGAAATTTTCTATTCATTTTTTCCATAAAAGAAATCCCGTCCTCTTTAATTTTGAACTTTTTTTCATTGCCTCATCACCATATCAGTTGATTACTTAACTCATATTAATAATGTGTCTAACATGTGGCAAATAGTGGGATTGGAAGAGTTTGACTGAAAATTCTACCTTGTTATTTTGAGTGAAGCATATATTTAATAATAATTTTGAATCTATATTTGGGCAAGTTTCAATGATTGTATATTTGGATAGCTCCATACAATTATTCCCTACATATAATAAAATTATTTTAATTTTATTTGTTTTCTACAATGTAGATATATGGAATGAACTATATCTGCAAAAAATTGAACATTTCAAAATCAAAAATGAGGAATCATTGTAGCAAAGATGTTGTCATTATTTAAGATCTATGTAGATTATCATAAAGTTAAACTCATTTATCAGAGAAAGAATTTAACTGTACTATTAGATGGCTATAATTATCTTTTGAAAAGACAGACCACTGAGTGAAAAAAAAATTACTATTGGATTTCATATGAAGACATATATATTATTTTCTAGTCTTGGAATTCCTAGATGCACCAATAAAGGGTTAATCATATTAAAATTAATTTAAAAATAGTTCTATTATTTTTAATGATTTGTATTATTTTCAAAACTTTATTCAAAGAATTGCCCAATAGTTTGCAATTAAAAAATAGTTTATGAATATTACTTTATTTCTGATGTTTAAAATTAAAACATTAATATAATGATTTGATAACTATAAATCCTACCTTATTGTATTTTAAACTGGAAAATATCTTTATAATTGTTATACTTTTGTGAGGAAACATGGATTTTATTTCAAGATTTAATAAGAAAGGAATTGTATTATAAACATATTAAAGCATGAAGATTAATATTTTAACTGGTGCAAACTTGAAGTTTTAGTCATGTGCATAAACTGTTACATGTATATACCACAATAGATAGCCAACGTCTTTGAATATGGTTAATATCCAATACCTGAGGGTGCCACTAGGCTTATAATCTAGAATGTTTTCTCTAGTAACATTAAAGTTTTATTGATGAGGACCTTAAATTACACACTCTTACATTGTCAGAGCAGAGATTATTTAGAAGCATCAATCAACAAAGATCTAATAAAAAAACAAAATTATTTTATTTAAAGTTCAGTTATAATACAGTTATTTGCATAAACTAAAATTACCCTTTATGTCAGTATATATTTAATTTGACATTGGGTAGCTCTTTGAATATTGACAACACAAACCATTATATTATTAATTCAGTATCACCTCTGGAGATTATTACCTAATAAGGATAGTGCTTATCCATCCTTTTAATTAGTAGATACATGTTAGCCATGTCTAAATGTGTACATTTAAACATTTCACTTTTGACTTTAAAAATAGATACTAATAAAAAAGACTAAATTAATTTAAATATTCACAGAATAAAGTCAATTATAGCATCAGCCTTCTATAATATTCATTAATTCCCATGCCACATAAATGACTTTAAAAAACTTGCAAACACAGGAAGAATATTTTTAGTAACTTTAACTACACCACTACATCATAACATAGGAACTTGCTTCTGTCTGCTTTTAACATCTTGTGGAGGGATGTGCAATCATTTCACTATAATATACATTTACAAGATTTTTTTATCATAGCCTATTCTTATCACAACCATCCATCAGCCCAGATTTCATATCTCACTCTATGGATGTATTAAAAACATTCATAGAACTTTTTCAAACATTTTTAGAGATATCTAAACTTAACTTCATATATATATATATATATATATATATATATATATATATATATATATATATGGATTGTTATTATAATAATGAATAGAAATGAGGATATAATATCCATTAAATAGAGATAAACTTAAACCTTTGATGTTATTAAGAAATTATCAATTCCCGAGGCTAAGCAAGATTTTCTCATAAATCTATAATAACTTTTATGGTGAGAGTTTTTTTTATTTTTATTTTTTTTTAATGTGTCAAAGCATCGCCCAGGGTTTTTTGTAGAAGTAAAAGAAGTCCTCAACAGAAGACCCGCTATAAAAGAGTTATTATATATTTATGGAAAAAAACTTGCTTAGTCTCAGGAATTGTCAATTTATGGTAATTGAATTTTAACTCATTTCTATTCATTATTATAATAACAATCCATAAAATCATTTAATTCAACATATACAACTTTCTGGAGAAGTTGAAAATGTTATTTGCAAAATGTCAAGAAATATTCTATTCTTTCACATTCTCACACCTATAAAAATAGCTCTCTGTGTTTAAATTTATATAAAAACTTGGGTTTGAAGTGAAAGAAGACCCTTTTGATTTCAACAAAAGACCCCCCCCCAAAAAAAAAAAAAACTATTATAGGTTTTTGAAAAAAACTTGCTTAGCCTCAGGAATTGTTAATTAATAATAATTGATATTTTTTTAGTAACATCAAAGGTTTAATCTTATCTCTATTTAATTCATATTATCTTCTCATTTCTATTAATTATAATATATATTAAATATATTTCAATCTTTTATTCCATAACACATCACTAAAACAGATGATCAAATAAATTTGAAAAAAGATAAATGATTCCCAAAATTGGAATCTTGTGCTGAATTAACAATCAACACTTGGCCTGGTCACAATCTTTTATACATATCTTCATCATTTGTTCAATATATATATATATATATATTGAACAAATGATGCACTGGAATTATTATATATATATTACTATAGTTTTATTGACATGTTTCAAATTTCCTGCACTCATAACTCAGACTATTTTATGGAAATATAATAATAATTTTTACTCATCATTTATTAAGTTAGGCATTATCTTTAGCATAATTATATATATTTTAAGTCTGACTTTGTAAATAATATTTCTGCAGTGTTTCATTTTAAGATATCAACATCTGAGATTTCTGGCTCATGTTTACTTGTTTTATAACTTTTACTACACCACTCTAATACAAGGTGAGGATGGGTATTTATCCACTTTTATCAACTTGTGGAGAGATATACTATACTAATGGAGAGGTATATCTCTAAAAATCCAGAGTACAATTTAAAATTATTTGTAA
This sequence comes from Epiperipatus broadwayi, assembly GCA_028023455.1. NCBI lineage: Eukaryota > Metazoa > Onychophora > Udeonychophora > Euonychophora > Peripatidae > Epiperipatus > Epiperipatus broadwayi. The sequence goes on from JAQFVV010000107.1 coordinate 2,504,411, forward strand.
ATGGTTACCTATAAACCACAACTCAAACATTGAATTATGGGTTCATAGAGAGATAAATAAATATAATATAAAATTAATGCAGCAGATAAAATAATTACAAAAGGAGTTGCCTAACATATAGCATTCTATGCTATCTGTCATCTAGATATACTATAACTTACTGGCATAAAAACAATCTGAAAAAGTAGAGATAAGGCTACTATCTCATAGAATAATGATATGCAAAACCTATAAAATAACAATAATGGCAAAATATAGATAGACATATAAATTTGTGGGTAATCAATTTAATAGGAAAATATACATTATTCCATAAAATTCTTGCATTTGTTAATTCACATTCTATACAGGACTGGCATAACACACTCTGATTTTCTTTCATACAGCAATATCTGAGAATTATAGTGATAAATATATTAAAATGATAAACAAATAATATCTAGAAAAAATCATTGACATAATAGATATATCAATAAATCTTAAAACTAAATATTTATATTTTTTACAAATTGATAATTAATAGTCCTTAAATCTTGGTTTTCACGTCATCTGGTTGCACAACAATTCTAATAAAACATCTCTGGACATGCTGAAGATTTAGCAGAATATCCTGATGATTATAAATATTAAATATTGGCAAACAAATAATTTAAAATCAGATGTACTTAGAAATATTAAGTACTGACATTATTGAAAAACTATTCAAAATAATAATAACGTGATGATAAGAAATATATTTTTTCTTAAAGCAATTTAAATATAAGCAATGAAAAGTAGGAAGCATAGTTTTCATTTTAAAATAGTACCTTGGATAAAATATTGTTTTCTTTTTGAAACCCAGGTCATAGCTTCATGTGACAAAACATTTGCAAAAAGCAGAGTATATTAAATAATATTACAAAGTCTAAACCTTTGTTAAATAATGCATAGCAGGAGCATAATAATCTTTCTTATGAATGATACACATTATAAAATGAACAGCAGATTTCAGCAAGCAAATAAAAAGTAATATTTCATATTTTGTTGACAATAATATATTTAAAAGTACATTTACTGAGTATAATATTTTTATCAGCAATATATAAATTGACACAAGCATTATTTTCATTTCATATTATATTTTATCATTTGGAGATAAGTAAAATGTTTATCATCGAATAAAGTACATTTAAGTATACCTATATTTATTTCTAATTCTAAAATAAGGCATAATATTTCCATATTAATATTCTAGAATATATACTTCATTCATAGTTAAATACATGAAAATGACATTTTATCTATTTAAATATTTCATGATATGAAATAATTTATAATAAATATAATACATTAATTTTTGCAATTTGATAAATGGTGAAAGAAACAAACTACCCATTTCAGAGCAGTAGCATTTTCATGAATGACATTTCAACATACATTGACATAACAATAAAATTGTTTCTTTCAGATTAAAAAAAGTATTCATATATTTATAATTATGCTTTAATAAGCATTTTATCATTTACATTGTATTATTAGCCTAGTAAAAGTTTTAATTTGAATTAAAAATATCAAATTAAACAAAAACGTGAACATTCTGTAAATGATAGCAAAGTTTAGCATTTAAAAAATATGTCTATAATTTTTAGAGAATAAAGCATATAAACATTTTTTTAAAATTATTGCAAAGTTATATAAAGTTCTGGCATTCACATTTTAAAATTATCACTTTCAAACAAGTTTTAAGCATGATTAAACAAGCAAATTGAAAATTAATAACAGTTTGAGAAATATTTATATCTTCTGTAACAAAATTTCCTGTTGTCACAAATTGTTAAAACAGCATATTGTTTCCATAATTATTTATGTATTGTCATACTTTCCTAATGGGGATAACTTTGGAGAAGTACTAAAGTGGCAGTTGGGCAAAGCTAGAAAGACCAGAGTAGATGATTATTTTTGCTCTACATGGCTAATAACTGAAAAAATGAAAGGTAATTATAAAAAATTACACTGTAGGATGCTTAGGTTAATGGTGAAGCATGAAGATGAGGTGTGTAAAATACATGTGATCAGAACTTGAATGTAGTAAGTCATGTGATAATTAATTAAGTACATGATTGACAATGGGGTAGCAATTATTAATTAATATATGTGACTTAATTACCATTGGCAAGACAGATATGCTAAAATTAAACTTTTTTAATTACATTGTCTAGACAATTTCTGGCATAACCATGATTACATCATCTTTTACAAATAATTATTATTTAGAATCAAAATTATCATGCAATAAATAATATATTTATTTAAATATATATTTAAAATATTAAATATTTTTCAACAGACAAATATAAGATAAAAGCATTAGGTTATATTTGAATATTAACTCTTTTTAAACAAGGAAGTCAAAACATAATTATCATTTTCTTTTAACTTTGATTTTAAATTGAAATTGGTTATCTTGATGCATTCAAACAAATAAAATATTTAAAAAACAATTGTTGAGAAATAACTATTTTTAGAGATATTGACTAACTATAAGATTTATAAAAGATTTGAATATTATTAAAAATAACATTTAAAATTATATCTTTACAATGAATTGTTTAAATAAACTGTAATTACTCATTTATGTAAATGAATCATAATATAACATCATTTAACTATTTATTTGTTATATGATAATAACTTAGTTTAGTAAACAGGTGATTATGAGTATAATCAAATCATTTCAATTATAATATGTTTAAAAATAGATTATACTTTTTAAATAATTACTTTATGGTTTTATACACCTATATGAGCTTGATTCATAAGCTAAAATTATTTAAATTTATTTATATAATATATCTTGAATTTATTTATATAAATCTATCATAAATAATAATATCCTATAATAGTACTTATAAATCAATAATATAGCTTGCAAAATGACTCACTATCTTAACAGAGCAATAGCATTTACTTAATAGAAATTAAATTATGTAAAAATATTTTTTTACATAAACTCCATGGACAGAACTTATATTCAATTTAAAGAAACAGTAATATATATTATTCATTAGTTCTTGCCAATTTCTGATTGATAAGATTTTTTATAAATAGTTTTTTATCCTATTTATGACCTAATTAAAAAAATACAGATACTCATATGCAGACCAATAATTAACTGTTTGGCTGAGGTGCCTATACACTGGATACCTGATGAAAAACCTAATATCATTTAGTGCCTAAAAAGTATTTCAAAAATTTTATGGACAAAATTCAAATTTCACATTGTAATTACGTTAGGAAAGATGTACTAACAGCCATTTGCTAACAACTATCTACCATTGCACTTTTTGATAAATATGATAAAAGTATATTCATTTCAAAATTAAAAAGGAAACAATTCAAAATGTTTGTTAATTTGCTCATTCCTAAAAGTACTTTGATTCAGCATTTATATTGTTTGAAAGGAATAAAATTAAACCTCTAAACATGCCACTGTAAAGCATATTTACAACTCAGCTATTCGGATTTTTGTTATTGACTAATAAAAAATAGATAACCAATCCTATGAAAAGTCGTCTCTCAGACTAGAGTTAAATTAAAAATCTAGTTAGATTAAGAAATCTTTAATTAATGGAATCTTAAAAAATAAAATAACATATTAAATTATTTTTATGACTTTAGAGTAAAATAACTAAATTAACCATTTCATAAAACCAAACTATGTAGCAAAAGTAGTTTGCAAAGGATCATTTAGAGACTTTAATGCAGAGTATTGTTTTACATTTGATTACATTAAATTCAGAAAAATCCATTATATATATATTTAATGAAACCTAATCAAATACTATGTAATCTGCATTTATATATCTATAACGTTAATAATATATTTTATAAATAATTATATTTTAATATATGAATTTTTTCTATAAGTAGAGACTTTTTCATACCTTCACTCTAATATGTAATATATAGGGGGGGTTGAACTCAGACTTTCACATGATCCTCGACTATCTACGCTATCTAATACTGCTGATATATTTGATCATACACATGTCTAAAAGACAAACAGTCACCAATATACGTATTTCATGTTAAACCAGCACTTGTCAGTTGGTCCAGATTATCATCTCCACACACATATATAATCAATGCTCAGCTTATATTAAGACAGCCAATCTCATATTTTAATGGACAGGCTTCAATACACTCCACCACAAAACTCTTCAGCCACCCATTTCATTGAAAATCTGATGATGGAATGCTTAAAACCCACATTGGTGCCAACCTTCTTGTGCTACCCATGTTGACCAGAAGTCACTCTGACCCCTTATGTATCAGATTTTATTCATAAATGATCAAGAAGTTAATATTATACATGAATCATTAAGTTTTTTCAGTATTGATAATTTTTAATGAAAAACGTGATTGCACTCATATCTCTAGACACCCTATATAATACATATATCATATTCATAAACAAGCATTGCACTTATTGTTTGTTTGATATTTTGTGATGCTGTCTTTTAATTTTCCCAACAGAAAATTTTATTTTCTACAATACAATGCTCTCCAATGTATTATAATGTTTTATTAAAACAGGCAAAACTCACTATATATATTGCCACACACAGCAAGCTAGAATAATCAATGGATGCCAGAAGGCTTGTGCATAAAATCTCCATCTAGTGCCTACTCATCCAATATCCCCAGACTAGTTTCTGGCTTATGGTCTTCGTCAGTGAGGAGCCTTGGATCTGAGAGCAGTGTGTGGCAATATATATTATAATGGGACAGCATATTTAATAGTCCTAGTTGAGGCACCAAATATAATGGAATGACATTTAATCATTTCAGTTGATGCATCAAATATAACATAATAGATTATATTTAATGCTTGGAAATCATTAACTTAATGCTTCACAGTTAGGTTCGCCAAATATAACAGAATGGATTATATTTAAAATCTAAGTTGGTCTTATTAAATATAAGGAGATGATTAAATTCCCTAGAAAGAGGATATGCATTTCACTACAATCAGACTTTGGGTCTTCAGGTAGAAGGCTAGAAATGAATCGATGAAATACTAAGTCCATGATTATATATATATATCTTTATTATGCTAGCTCAATAATCTTTAAATTAAGTTTTAATATAATTTAGACTAGTTCATCCATCTCTCATTCCTCTTTCAATCACGATATTCAAACTCATGGAGAATTTGCAATTAGCTCTTTTCAGGGATAATTTCAAAACAAGTTATTATTTAAAATGCCTTTATATAAGCATTAACTAATAATTGATATTCACATGATATTTATAATACTAACATATATATAATATAATTCAATAATGATTAGACAAAGAGATCAAGTTAATAAATCAATATTTAATAAACAGTAAAAAATATAATATAATAGATAATAAAATATTAATAAATAAATACGAGAATTTTACCATTTTAAAAATATTAATAAATAATATTTTTATTTAATACCCTATGATAAAATTCAATACTATAATAAACTTTCAAAAATTAAAGAAAATAGTTTAAATTAACAGATATATAAAAACAATATCTGGATTCAAAATTAATAATTTATGTAACTTATTAATTTATTTACTGTTCTTATTTATATGTTTCATAATTACTAATATATAAGTACTATTTACAATTGTATAACTTATATATTATATGTATTTTTGATAAATGAAATACATTGAATGTTTACAATATTATGTAGTAAAGCCTGTTTAAAATATCTATTAAATAATAACTATTCTTTATATCCTTCATCTAATTTGATGAATTATGTCAAGCTTTCAATTAATTATATTTAATACTAAATATAATTTTCCTATTAAGATATAATGATGCGATGCCAAATTTGAAATAAAGATAATAATAATAATAATAATAATAATAATAATAATAATAATAATAATAATAATAATAATAATAATAATAATAATAATAATAATAATAATAATAATAATAATAATAATAATAATAATAATAATAATAATAATAATAATAATAATAATAATAATAATAATAATAATAATAATAATAAACATATTAAAATAATATAAGCATTATTATAATATATATAAATAAATAATAAAGAAAACATTTTCCAGAGTTGAGAGTAGATATTGAAGTTTATAGTTCATCATCCTAATGAAGATCTTTTATGAAGTATATTATTAATCCATTGGTATAATGATGATTTTATTTATACTTAATTGATAAACTGTTAATAATATCCAATGATTTGATTGATATGAAATAAAGTAAATATTCTTTGAATGTAGATGTTCTTATTCTCCATTTTTCTATTATTATTAGACATTCTATATATCCAATATTTCAAAATATTTTAAAATAGCATGCAAGGTTGGTTTCAAAACCTTTACAATACAAAGCTGTTCTACTCAAAGCACATTGGAATATTCTTTATATTTATAATTATCTTAAGTATAATGAAGTTTTAATATAACTTAGTTTTCAAAAAACTTAAACAGACATTCTTTTCTTTTATATTGCTATTCCTTTAAGATTTAATAGAAAATTAAAATATTTTCCTTGCAGACTTTTAATCCACAGATTATCTTAATTTGGAAAAGTTAATATTTAAATTCCAATCGTTGAACAGTAGTATTGATAAAAGAAAAAGTTATTTAAAGAGAAATGATTTTCTTTTCTTCTCTTTAATAACAAGAGAACAAATGAATCTGCTCGTGTTTTGTTACAAGTTCATGCTTTATTCAAATATTAATTGTTCAATAGACATTAAGATTTAATAATAAAATATATATAAAATTATTTATTACTCAACTTCAAATCTGGCATTTTCCTCAAAAGCTTAAGGTATGTATTATTTAAAACTCACATGTATATATAAAAAGTATATATATGTATACATAATAAAACAGTCAAATAAAATTTATATTTATAAATAATTTCATAAGAGATAAAAGCATGTTAGACCAATAATAACAACTGGAATAAGTTACTATTATAATATAGTGAGTTTTGCCTGTTTTAACAACAGTTATACATGAGCATAAGAGGAGATGGTCATGTGATGTTTGTTAGTTTATTATAATCTTTGTCATATATTTTTAATTGAAACAATCAACATTGCATCTATTCAGAATATCAATTAATGAGGGCTACTTCTCCAATGACAACCATGTTTAAAAAAATAATAAAATAATTTTTTAAGAAAGTCCTATATGTGATTATATAATAGTGAACTGTATAGTAACACATCCAGGAACTTGAGAAACATATAAATTGTTTTTATGATCTTGCATTATATGTTTTAAATTTATAAAGCAGCTTTAAAAGAAGTTTCTCTAATGCCTTTATGTTGCATTGATAGGAGATCCAAGTCTCACTTTCATAAGAAATCGGATAAAATAACAACTCTTATAGACAGCTATATTAGTTGCAGTAGTTATTTATGTGTAATGAGACAATGATAAAACACTATTGATGAAACCACTCTGTTGTTTAATTTGTTAAAAGCAGCAAATAACACATTGGAGACTATGTTGTATCTCCACATTTATGTCTACCTTTTTACTCACAAAACTAACAAAGTATTTAAACTGATTTACATTTTCAAGTTGATAATTATCCAAGCTAAAATACATTATTTTTATCACTGGCCAATAAAAAAATTTGTGTTTTTTGAATATTAAATATCTTCCATTCAAAACATTAAGAACATTCTGTAAATATATATTAACTGAAAAATACAACTCAATTATTAGTATACTGTAAACCCAAAATTTAAAAGCATAAGGTTTTTGTTATCATTTTTAATTGATTCACAGTGAAACTTCCATATCAAATCCTTAGTGCATCTGGATCTTTTCTTATTTCATTAAGCCACCAATAAACAGTTCTAAAAACTAACTATCATAAAAAATCAAAAACATTGCTGGAGCAAATATATATTTTTGTTAAACACCAATCTTTATTTCAACTGCTAAAGAACTTAAGTAATCCATCTGACATTATAGTCACATTTTTAGGTCCTTCCACTTTCATGGTATATAAAGTACCTCTTTGGTCTGTCTAAACATACAGTCTTTATCAATTGATTTTGGTCGGCAAAAAGTGTTAAGGACTTGCAGATTACTAAACCTTTCCCCTTAATTCTCAAGGTTTTGAACTAAAAATAAAAAATAAAAAAATAAAATCAGAAATACTATACAAGTTGTTAAAGATTGGAAATGTTGTTGCATAAATACACAATACTGTTGTTACAATTAATATAAAAATGATTGATGGCATGATAGTTCCACATTGATCATATCTTTCAATAACTTTAGTGACTGAAGAAAGACATTCAATACTGTTTTTTTTTACAAACAAAATATTTTAATTGGTATTAAACAAGATTCTATGCTACAAAATAGCAGGTTGTACTCTTGGTCTGGCACAGTTTATTTTTTATTCACAGTAAAGGCATTGATAGGCAAAACAATTTCAAAAATAGATAAATGCAATTGTTTTTTTACAATTATATATATATATATATATATATATATTTTTTTACAATTATATATATACGCACGCACGCACACACATACACACACACCAAAACAGAGATTAAATATGTTAAATGAAATTAATTAAACTAAGTATACTTTTGTTACAATTGTATCATAATCATTATATTATAACACACATGCATTTAAAATATGCTCAGTTTAATTTTTTTTTTTTAACATATTTAATCTCTGTTTTGATATTTTTATAGTATTATTAATAATGACAAAATATCACACTGTATATATGTTTAAAAGCAACAATAAGTTCATTTTCTTATATTCTTTATTTATAGTATACTGATGATGATCCTTTTATCAGTTCAAAAATCTAATAAGTTCATTTTCTTGGATCCTTTATTTATAGTATATTAATAATTGTCTTTCATTTTATCAGTTCAAAAGATTATTTACTGAATATACTGAATATTTTGAATGCAACATTTAAAGACTTTGATTTAATAATAAACATTCTAATTCTCAAGCAAGGCCTTTATCAGCTAGGTATGAAAGAAAAATGTTCAGCTATTCTATCTTGAATTTTTATCAACTTGAGAATATAAACTAATTAAAATGTTTTGGTAGGTTTATAATTAGAAAAATAGACTTAGATACTTGGGTGCTACTGAAACTCCAGTGTGCAGTGTAACAGTCAGAATCGTCTATCTCGCTAACACACTGCAGAATTCAAACCCCAGACATGAAACTGATAATTCTAGGAGGGGTTGCCTTCTAGATATACTAAGTTCAAATCTAAAGTCCAAATTTCACAATGCCATATATGTGATAACGCATCTGATGCCACTACTAGTATAATCTTTGACCGGTGCCTGGTGGTCAGGGAGAAACAAAAGACTCTATACTAAAAGAAGCCTGGGTGTCTAATTAACATCTATGGATTTTCAAAAGAAATGCAATATATATATATATATATATATATATATATATATATATATATATATATATATATATATATATATATATATAAAAAGAGAGAGAGAGAGAGAGAGAGAGAGAGAGAGACCGAGACAGTGATAGGAATCAATAAAATAAGATATCAAATTTAGTTTTAAATAATTTCACACAATTTATTTATATAAATTATATATATAATGCCACTGTCTGCTTATATGAGACAGGGATGCCTATTAAATAACTGTTGGCATTATATTCCAATAAATGACAAAAGGGGTTTTAAAGCAAAGTGATATATTTTATTCCTCGGGCTAATAGCATTACGATAATGTGCTTGATGAGATAGGAACATGTGCGAAGTGCTTTGAGTAATTATACAAGTTTAAGAAAGTATTTGAAATTAAGTGTTATAAAATATTTATTGATTTTGAGAATAGCACAGAAAAAAGCTTACTAAGCAACAAAGTGGGAATGTGAGCAAAGCATTTATTTGAAAATAATAATAACAGAGTTGCATTGGGAGGTCAGTATTGCTGATAATGGATTTATTAAAGTTGAAGGATGTGAGACGTTTAAGTCATGGATGCTTTGTAAAATAAATATAAAATAAAACAATATCGAATATCCGGAATGATTACGGAGGGCGTCTTGCCGCTAACCCATAGGAAAGTATTTTGATGAACAGCCAAAACTTAGTGACTGGGTGATGATTGCGTTTAATTCCCAGGTATATCACTTGGGGACACACTCTGCCTGGAAACTGCAAACGAAGAGAATGGACTTGACTGTGTAAAGAATCCTTGGAAAAGTAAAACAAAGGGGTCTCAACAACCAATTCATGTACCAGCAATATAAGACTAGTATATATAAAACATCTAAATGGGTTTTACTTGGATTAAGAGGAATGCCCAATCAAATTCCCAAAAATTCATTTAAAAGAGTCCACACATTCTCAACGTCAATGATGAACTTTGTAATTAAAGTAGAACATGGTAATTAAAATAGGAAAATGCATGCTTGCAGGTTTGAAAAGTAAGTATAGATTTATATACGCAATCATGCATTAGGGGACACATTTAATCATTGACGTCACACATACTCTCATATTAGATTAACATCAATAACATGTAGATTTGAAACTATGTGATTATATTATATATTAAAGAAAAGAATCGCCCTCGAACAAGTGATTTGCAAGATAATAAAATTGGAAAATTATTTAGAAATTTAAAATATGCCTTCATAGCGGCGTCTTATTTTCATCAAAGGGAATAATTCACTCGGTCAAAGATGATTCTGACACATTATCATAATAAAATAACAGAAAGCTTAATCAATAGAAAATATTAACCCAAGGATAGAGAGCAAAATGTTGAGTATATTTAAACACAAAGAAATACATAATGAAGTTATGTGAAATATAAGAAAAACAATTTTAAATAGCTATAGCATGTTAGTTATCACAAGAGCTCTTGGGTTAATTTAGGGTTACCTCTGGAGAAGCATTTTAGGTAGATTGATGGTCAGCAGGTTTTTATATAATTTAATAGCAAAATCTGGAAATGTTCATATTTTTAGCAGCGGCAGGAGTTCCGGAGTTCTTTATGTGATAGCTTCCGATGGTCTGGAGCAGCGGCCGGCTATTCCGAGGGGACATAGCCATCTTGATACCTCTACTCTGTCATGTCAAGGTTAGCAAATTATTAGAATAGAACTCAGAATGATTTCTCTTAGAAACATTAGAATGGAGAACAAAAGAAAACCCTCCTTTTTATAGTAGAAATTAACAATAGAAATGCCCTGGAGCATTACAAAATATATCGGACTTATCAGCTGTAATTAAATCTATCGGAATGTCCAAAGGAATTCAACATTAATTAATTTCTTTTGTTGATTTCCTTGTCGACATTCGAATTACAAACTAGATTTAATCAAAAATTATTTTTATTAATTAAAGAAAACCTTAAGTGGACATCTGCTGTTTTTAGATAAACTTATATAACATTAACTAATTACAACATGAAATAATTAAACTATTGCCCCTCATTTATTTTAACAGAAATATTTGGAATAACTTTTATTAAATTAAAGAAAATGATTTTACTTTTTAATTTGCAATATTTGAATCTATTTACTAAACGAACATGAATTTTATTTTAAATCAAAAATATATTATGACGGTAATATATATATGTAAATAGATTCAAACAAAATAACTTTAATTAACAATTTATAATTTTGATATGTTTTTAAAATGCATATCATAGTGTGTGCACAATTACAACTTATATAACCTACTTTTTAATAAATCAAAATTATGTGAACATATACATAATCTATAATCTTTTATTTATTTGGGAATGAGTTATATCTATAATATGAGCATTTTACTCGTGGTTTAAAATTAGGGGATTTTTGGTATATAAGCATATTGCAGACACACTATGATAGATTGGGGTTCAAACTAAAGTATGAGGGTAGGAAATAGGTGAGAAAAGGTGAAACGACGATGTTCAAAGTAGACCTTACAGTTTCACATTCCCTTAGTGACGGAACAAAAAAAATTGTTAAAAAAAAGATCTTACAACTGATGTCCACCTATAAAACCTGCATAAATAAAAAAAATTTACAAGATAACCCATAATGTACAGGATATAAATATAATGAAGAAATGAAACTGAATTATATACCTGGATCATATTAATAAATCTACCATCTAGTGAACATTTTCTATTATCTTCCCTCCTTCAACAAAATTTTATTTAAAATCTAATAGTTTAACATTGTTTATATTGGATCTCCTTTCTCGTTTATCCTGTGGCGTGTCCATTTTTTTTTGTTTAAAAAAAACTACTATAATCCTGGGTCTGGTGGGTTATATACAAAGGGTTTTAGACTCCTAGCATTATAAGTCCCTCTTATAGTCCCATTATCCTCCAGTAAATATGCATTTGGGCCACTTACCTGTTTTATCACATATGGCTCTTGATACAGTGGGAAAAACTTCTTGTATTTATTCTGGTCCCGGCTACTGGGCTTTGGAGTTCTGACTCATACATGATCCCCAACTTGAAATTGGTAGGACCTTGTTTCCTTTAATTGTTTTTTTCTGCCTGGGCGTTCAGATGATGATGAACTGCTCGCCGGTTCTCTTCTCTGTCAACTTCTTGATCATCCTTGGCCAGGGGTATTTTAATTAATGGTTGCTCTGGCTTACCAAAATGAAGATGCATTTGTGTTAGCCCTGTAGCCTCATTAATGGTCCCATTAATATACTGAAAAATTTATTCCATTCAGTTGACCCAGCTCCGGTGGCAATCGTAGATGTATGTCCGAAACAGCCGGTTAATTTTCCACATGACCCTCTCGCAGGGGTTGGATTGGGGGTTTCTAATGGATGTCATCACATGCCTGAGACCTTGGCTCTTTATCCAGGTTTGCCATTCTCATGAAGTGAAAGCCGAGCCATGATCTGGAAGTATTGCTTCGGGCTTGCCGATGGTCACAAATCGCTTGCACTGTAACACACTAATTCTACTTTTTGAATCTGCTCTTATGGCCGGGTAGGCCCATGCATACTTAGAAAATACATCGTAGGTGACAAAAAGGTACCGACATCTATGATAGGATGGTAGTGGCCCATAGTGGTCTACTGCCATACCTTGTTGGGTCCCAATGGGATAATGGAGGCAGGGGTACCATTGAAGATCTTATTTGGGGGTTTGCTTTTAGTGCATATATTACATTTCTGGAGGGTATGTAATATATCACTATACATCTGTGGCCAATGAAACTGCCACCTCAGAGCTTCTTCGGTTTTTCTGGGACCATAATGTCTCACCAGGCTGTGCATATAAGTGATTAGTGGGCTTCTTAAATCAGGTGGTATGAGAATTTTCCACAATCTATTCTCAGTTTGTTGCAGCAAAAGTCCATTTTGCAATCTGTATCTCCTTTTCCCCCTACCAGTGGTACATTCTTGAGCAGGGTTTCCTTGCCTTTGGACTTCTTGCATTAAATCTCTGTACTGGGGCTGATTTTCCTGCCAATACTGCAAATTCTTAAGTTTCTTTTCAATTTCCTGGTACAACACGTTAGCCATGATTATTAATGGCTGGTCTGATATCATAGGGTTGCAAGGTTTAACTTCCACAGGATGATGACTCAATACATCGGCCACAATATTTTCAGGGCCTGGGCAATAAATTATCTTATAGTGGAATTTCTGCAGTGACTAGCTCCATCGTATAAGGCGATCATTGTTTAGATAACTTTTATTCAGAAATTCCAAGCACCGGTGGTTTGTAATTATAATTACTTCTGATCCCAGCAATATCTGCTTGAATTTGCTGCACGCCCATACAATGGCTAAAGTCTGTTGTTCAGTGACAGTATAATTGTTCTCTGCACCTCTTAATGTATGGCTACTGAATTACAAGACCTGATGTTGGCCTGCTTGATTAACCTGGAACAGTACAACACCTAGACCTTTCTTGCTGCTGTCAGTCTGCAAATAGAATGTGCGAGTGAAATCAGGATAACATAACGTCACAGTCTGGAGGAAATTGTCCTTGATTTTCTGGAAATCATGCTCGTGCTGTTCATTCCATTCCCACCGACAGTGTTGCTTCCATAGTTTCAGCAATGTGGAGGTATCTTTTGCAAAGCCTGGATAGAACTTATGGTAGTAATTGCAAAGGCCTAAAAAGGATCTAATCTGATTTCTACTGATAGGCCTCGGGAAGTTCTGGATTGCTTCTACCTTATCCGGATGGGTCCGAATTCCTTGTCCATTTATGATGTGTCCCAAAAATGCACTTTCTTTTAGAGCAAAGTGACACTTTTCTAGATTCACAGTAATATTCTTTTGGGCACATTTGGAAAAGATCTGCTTCAGATGCTCCAGGTGTTCCAGAGGGTTGTGCAATGCAATGACCACATCATCGATATAGCACACTAATTTTTTTTTTAAATCTTCAGATAGAACGTGGTCCAAGCACCTCATTAGTCCAGCGCCACTGTTTATGAGCCCAAAAGGTACTTTCTTAAATAGATGTGTTTGCCCATTGTGACAGAAGTCCGTGTATTTTCTGTCTTGGGGGAGTAATACCATCTGCCAATAGCTAGCAGTTAAGTCTAGTGTGGAAAAAATATTCCTTGTAGATAATTTGAGGAAAACTTCCTGTACAGGTGGTGGGATATCCCGTTCCAGCATCGTGATATTGTTGAGCATTCTGGCATCTAAACACAGTCTTATAGACCCATTTTTCTTTTTCACAACCACTAATTGGTTATTATAAAGCAAAGATACCTTTTCAATTACCCCCCTCATGTAATCATCTGTTGGATCCGAGTGCTAACTTCATCTTGATATTGGAAAGGAATGGGGTATGTCCAAGTCTTGAAGTGGGTTTCCTCCTTTACCCGAATCCAGTGGACATAACCTTTAATTTCTCCAGGGATTGGAGAGAAGATTTGCTGACTTGCCATTAATAGTTGATGCAATTGGGACTGATTCTCAATGGTTTTTAGTGATGATTCTTTGACCTTCTCTTTGATGGTGTTTTCATCGATGCTGGCCTCCATACACTGAACTTGGACTCCAGGTAAGGCATAGGATTTATTAAATTCTATTTTTTTTTGCTGGACCATGATTGAATTCATGGCATAGTCCAAGGATACACTTATTTTGTGTCAGAAAATCGGATCCAATTATAACATCATGGACCAATCCTTTTATAATTAGGAAAGTGTGCCCAATGGTTATTTTCCTGAAGATTATTTCTAACCATACTTGGTATGCTTCAGTCTTGGTTCTTTTTCCATCAGCCAGTTTCATCTGGATGGGATGGGTTGGTAACTTGGGTATAGATCCACTCTGTTCTTCCATTTGTAGCAACCATCCCTTTGAAATGCAGGAAATCTGACTGCCAGTGTCAATGAGGGCAGGAATTTCAATGGATCCCACTCCGATGTTTATTACTGGACATGGACCAATAGGAACTCCACAGGTGGGGTCCTCTTCTCGGATAACCATTGACATGGGGTTCACATCCCCTAAGAGGCTTCCTTTTGTTGGAGGATGAGAGTAGTGGGGTTGTGCTAACAGGGTTCTTTTGAGTCTCATATTTCCTCCCATCATATTTTGTTCTGATTGATGGTGGGGATTCCATGAGCCAGAGTTGATCATCATCAAAAATTCCACCATGACTTCCACATCTTTGATCCTGCTGCTGACCATAAGCCATTGGATAGGTAATGGCATATTCTGTTGAATTGTACGGATGTTGTAGGAATCTGAAAACTTAAACGCAGTGAGTGATCTAAATCAGTTTACCAGATGGTTGAAAAATTGCATGCAAGTCTTTTTGATTGCTTCATACTTCTCCTGGCAAACCGTATTTAGAATCCCGCTCTGCCGATCCTCACTCCAATAATACTTCAATAATGTGTTACAGTAATTGGCAAAGTCGTTCGGTTTTTTAGTCAACATGCCCCACCAATCTCTTGCATAGCCATATAAGTAATGGCTAGTGATCACAGTCTGTTCGTGACAGTTCATCTTACAAAGAGAAAAAAATCCGATAAGCTATCCAAGTGTGGGTGAGGATTTTCTCCTATTTCTGCTCAAAATATCTGAATGGTGATTATTTTATCAACCTGGGTTTGAATCCTAAGGTCTGAAATTAATGTACTGCAGGTTGCATCTCTTGTACTATTGTTTATTTGAGGAATTGGTCGATTGCTGTCAAAGGTCTGGCAGCCCTGATTTGTAGTTCTGTCCTCTTTCCAGTTTTCTAAGTAGCGTTCTTCAATATTAAGTTCGAAAGCCCTTTGTTCTTTTTTTACTTTGACAATTGTGTTGAGGAGCAGCCTGTTAAATATTTTATACTCTTCCTCTTTTCTTCAGGCTTCCTCTTTCCAGTTTTCTAAGTAGCGTTCTTCAATATTAAGTTCGAAAGCCCTTTGTTCTTTTTTTACTTTGACAATTGTGTTGAGGAGCAGCCTGTTAAATATTTTATACTCTTCCTCTTTTCTTCAGGCTTCCTCTTCATGCTCTCTTGCCCTCTTTTCACTTCTCCTATACAATTCCTCCAGATATTTCCGATTGAAATCTCCCTGGATCGTTTGCTGGACAAGTCTCATACTTATTGGAGGAGATTCAAAAAATCCAGATGGGTCCAGTTCTTGTTCATCATGGTTGTTCTCCATATTATCCATGGCCTTGGATGATTATCATGATCGATGATAATGATGTCTTTTCCTTTTATTTTATTGCTAACTATTTAATATATCCTAAAAAAAAATTCTTAACGAATAGGTGTACTTTTAAAACACAATATATAGCACTGATAAAGAAAACTTTTAAGCTGTTTTATGGTTGAACTTACTAAAACTCATACAGTAAAAAAAATACTATTCTTATATTTTCCTTGTTTGATTCTCTGCAATTATTACGTTTGACTTCAAATTTTATTAATGGCTAATAGGCTATCTCCCTCTCGGTTGGCCTAATTGCTGCTTTTACATTTATCACTAAAACCCCAACTACTGCCCTCTTACTACTGCTAAAATTTCTCACTTAAATCTGCTGCCAACATATATATTTTTAACTGCCCGTATATATAAAAATCTATTAAATTCTACCTGTCAAATTGTTTTGCTAAAATATATTTTTAAACTCAAGCAACTTTATTTATATATATAAACATTCGCTAGATCCGGGTATAATTATTTCATCCCTCTTATTTAAGATTTGCAAACATATATATTTATTTACATAATCATTGATCCGATTCACGTCTCATTATTTGGTCTAAGAAAATTTACAAAAGTTGAAAAAAACAAATTATATATAAAAGAATTTAGCCTGGTGACAAAATTTATTTTAGAAGTAACTCCATTTAATGAAATTACCCTTGGGTGCCATGTCACCAGTTAAAAGGATCCATAGACTGTTAGCTTCCCAAAATTAATTTTAATAACTATTCCATTTAACTATGGGCACTCGTTAAAACATTCACATTTTTATTGATTACAAAATTTTTATTTTTATTTTTACATTTCTGAATTCCATACGATAGCCTATTATATCTAGGTCATTACCATACAAAATTATTATTATGCTATCTTGTGCATTGAGCCGATAAAACTTTATTTTGATAGAAAAATACAATATTTGAAATATTCATAGATTGTCACAATATTCACTTGGGACAACATTTAAGTAATTCATGCCATGCGTATATAGCATGACTTAAGTGAAACAATAAATACAGATGGCTCGTATCACACTATAGCAAGTTTGGACAAGTTCTGATTATACAGTATAAGTAATTGAATGCTCGAGTCAAACAAAATATATGAAATATACACGCAAATAAACAATATAGATAATATAAAATTTGAAAATGTTATATACATCAAAAATATAAAGGATTTGAGTGATTAAATACAAAACAAAATGCTAAAATTAAGCTACAGGGATGTGGGTGTTTATATAATTAAGATCTACAGGGATGTGGGTGTTTAAATAATCGAGGCTCCACGTTTGGGCAAGCCATGGACCCGGGAAAAAAATTACTATGTAACAGTCAGAATCGTCTATCTCACTAACACACTGCAGAATTCAAACCCCAGACACAAAACTGATCAATCTAGGAGGGGTTGCCTTCTAGATATACTAAGTTCGAATCTAAAGTCCAAATTTCACAGCACCATCTACGTGATAATGCATCTGATGCCACTACTAGTATAATCTTTGACCAGTGCCTGGTGGTCAGGGAGAAACAAAAGACTCTATACTAAAAGAAGCTTGGGTGGCTAATTAACGTCTATGGATTTACAAAAGAAATGCAAAAATATATATATATATAGACCGAGACAGTGATAGGAATCAATAAAATAAGATATCAAATTTAGTTTTAAATAATTTTCACACAATTTATTTATATAAATTATATATATAATGCCACTGTCTGCTTATATGAGACTGTCTGCTTATATGAGACAGGGATGCGTATTAAATAATTGTTGGCATTATATTCCAATAAATGACAAAAGGGTTTTAAAGCAAAGTGATATATTCTATTCCTCGGGCTAATAGCATTACGATAATGTGCTTGATGAGATAGGAACATGTGCGAGGTGCTTTGAGTAATTATACAAGTTTAAGAAAATATTTGAAATTAAGTGTTATAAACTATTTATTGATTTCGAGAATAGCATGGACAAAAGCTTACTAAGCAACAAAGTGGGAATGTGATCAAAGCATTTATTTGAGAATAATAATAACAGAGTTGCATTGGGAGGTCAGTATTGCTGATAATGGATTTATTAAAGTTGGAGGGTGTGACACGTTTAAGTCACGGATGCTTTGTAAAATAAATATAAAATAAAACAATATCAGATATCCGGAATGATTACGGAGGGCATCTCGCCGCTAACCCATAGGAAAGTATTTTGATGAACAGCTGAAACTTAGTGACAGGGTGACGATTGCGTTTAATTCCCAGGTGCGTCACTCGGGGACACACTCTGCCTGGAAACCGCAAACGAAGAGAATGGACTTGGCCATGTAAAGAATCCTTGGAAAAGTAAAACCAAAGTGGTCTCAACAACCAATTCATGTACCAGTAATACGAGACTAGTATATAAAAAACATCTAAATGGGTTTTACTTGAATTAAGAGGAATGCCCAATCAAATTCCCAAAAATTCATTTAAAAGGTCCACACATTCTCGACATCAATGATGAACTTTGTAATTAAAGTAGAACATGGTAATTAAGATAGGAAAATGCATGCTTGCAGGTTTGAAAAGTAAATATAGATTTATATATTCAATCATGCATTAGGGGACACATTTAATCATTGACCTCACACATACTCTCATATTAGATTAAAATCAATAACATGTAGATTTGAAACTATGTGATTATATTATATATTAAAGAAAAGAATCGCCCTCAAACGAGTGATTTGCAAGATAATAAAATTGGAAAATTATTTAGAAATTTAAAATATGCCTTCATAGCGGCGTCTTATTTTCATCAAAGGGAATAATTTACTCAGTCAAAGATGATTCTGACACATTATCATAATAAAATAACAGAAAGCTTAATCAATAGAAAATATTAACCCAAGGATAGAGAGCAAAATGTTGAGTATATTTAAACACGTTAAAGAAATACATAATGAAGTTATGTGAAATATAAGAAAAACAATTTTAAATAGCTATAGCATGTTAGTTATCACAAGAGCTCTTGGGTTAATTTAGGGTTACCTCTGGAGAAGCATTTTAGGTAGATTGATGGTCAGCAGGTTTTTATATAATTTAACAGCAAAATCTGGAAATGTTCATATTTTTGGCAGCGGCAGCAGTTCCCGGGTTCCTTATGTGATAGCTTCAGATGGTCTGGAGCAGCGGCCAGCTATTCCGAGGGGACATAGCCATCTTGACGCCTCTATTCTGTCATTTCAAAGTTAGCAAATTATTAGAATAGAACTCAGAATGATTTCTCTTAGAAACATTAGAATGGAGAACAAAAGAAAACCCTCCTTTTTATAGTAGAAATTAACAATAGAACTGCCCTGGAGCATTACAAAAATATATCGGACTTATCAGCTGTAATTAAATCTATCCGAATGTCCAAAGGAATTCAACATTAATTAATTTCTTTTGTTAATTTCCCTGTCGACATTCGAATTACAAACTAGATTTAATTAAAAATTATTTTTATTAATTAAAGAAAACCTTAAGTGGACATCTGCTGTTTTTAGATAAACTTATATAACATTAACTAATTACAACATGAAATAATTAATCTATTGTCCCTCATTTATTTTAACAGAAATATTTGGAAAAACTTTTATTAAATTAAAGAAAATGATTTTACTTTTTAAATTGCAATATTTGAATCTATTTACTAAACGAACATGAATTTTATTTTAAATCAAAAATATATTATGATGGTAATATATATATATATGTAAATAGATTCAAACAAAATAACTTTAATTAACAATTTATAATTTTGATATGTTTTTAAAATGCATATCTTAGTGTGTGCACAATTACAACTTATATAACCTACTTTTTAATAAATCAAAATTATGTGAACATATACATAATCTATAATCTTTTATTTATTTGGGAATGAGTTATATCTATAATACAAGCATTGTACTCATGGTTTAAAATTAGGCGGGATTTTTGGTATATAAGCGTATTGCAGACACACTACGATAGATTGGGGTTCAAACTAAGGTATGAGGGTATGAAATAGGTGAGAAAAGGTGAAACGAAGATCTGCAAAGCAGACCTTACTGTTTCAGTGGATGCCACTTTTCACAAGCTAAAAAATAGAGAAGGTAATTGATACAATTTAATGAGCTGCAAAATATGTGCTATTTTACCTAATTTATTGTAAGGAAGTAAAACTTGGACATCCTGTCAATGCAATATAAAGCATTAGAAAATTTTCATTTAAGAATGCTCCATAAAAATTTAAAACTACAGTGGCAAAATCATAAAACCAATCAATTTGTTTTTCAACACCCTTAATGTGATAGTATAGACTCCACTTTGTAAAATACACTATTATAAAATTACACCAGCATTGCCTAAAATATTTTTTATGGTGAACATGATTATGATTTTTATGGGAGAATTAGACACCATTTATGTTATAAGTATTTTCTCAAAGACATTCTAAAAAGGTGCAATATTGATTGTTTCAATATAGAAGTAAATAGAATACAATCAAGAGCTACAATTAGATATAGTGTTGAAGTACTTGAGAAACAAAAGTGTCATGCTGAAGATATTAAAAACTTTTGTAAGTATATATATATATATATATATAGCGATTCAGAGGCAAATTAAATTATACTGAAGATATTAAAAACTTTTGTAAGTATATATATATATATATATATAGCGATTCAGAGGCAAATTAAATTATAGACGTACTTAATAATCTCCCTTCTAACTATTCTCTCTTGAAATTCGTGAAAAAAAAAACATCATAAAAGATGATTGAAAGCCCAAGATGCATTTTGTGCTGAATCAAAACACACTCTTTACTAAATATCTTTATCACAATTCTTCTTATATTTTTTTTTATCACAAGCATATTAAATTGCTAAATTTTGATTTGCAAGTGTCAAACTTATTCAAACTACAACTTTGACATGATCTATTTTAAATAAATTACATTAATGATTAGCCTACATGTAAACATTAAATCTCAATTAAAGATTATATATTTGTTTTTTAATTAAACACACACACACGGGATAATTAAACTTTATTTCTCTTTTCCCCTGAGTAATATCTGTTATAGATTTATTTAATAATCTCCATTCCACCGTATACTTTTAAATACAAGAATAAAGACACCATAAAAGACAAATAACTCCCCAAGATGCATTTTGTGAAGGATAGCGATCTGAGCCAATTGATGAGTGCTGATTCAACATAAAATATATTTTGGGATTGTCTTTTTTTAGTGTTTTTATTCACGTGTTTCAATAGTGTATGGTGGGATCAAGGTTATTATGTATACCTATAACATATGTTGCACTTGGAAAAAGAGAAATGAAGTGGAATCACTCCTTAAGTGTGTGTTTCATTAAAAACTTGAATGAATCTTTAACTGAGGTTTAAAGTTTATATCTGGACTAGAGATAATTTTTAGTTTAATAATTAAATATGGATAATAATTAATATATTTACCTTGAGTAGAGTTTGTCAGTGTTGTGGAGAGAAGTTTGATATTTGTAAACCAGATTGAAACAAATTAAGCTGCATATATATATAAATATTCAAAAATAATTTATTTTTAAAATAATCTTTTGAAATAAATAAATATCAAATTACGTTAAAAGTCTAAAACGATTACACGTATAGGTTATTTGTACATGTGAATTTTGTAAAAAATAAATAAATTACATTTTATTTTTCAAAAATAAACTTTATTTACAATCAAGGCACAATGCATAGGTAAACAATCAATTATAAAATTTGGTTGGGAACATGCATATCATATCCCAACGGTTACAGGGAATGCCTGATTAAGTATATAAGAATAGACAGATTAGAAAGATACAAAGTCTAAAAGAACATAATTAATGTAATGTGAGATTTCAATGTAATAATTCATTACAACCATCCAGAGGTCAACACAATAAAACAAATAAATGCATAGATAATATCATTGAGCAACAGAACATGGAAAAGAAATTAGTTCATAATATTTTTCAATATAGCTTAAATACAGGAAGGCTTCAATATATATAAGAAATACAGCAATCAACATTAAATAAGGTAACATAACATAAAAGGCCATCAACAGGCCAAACTCACATACAGAGACATTAAAAGAAATAATAGTACAAATTCCAAAGGAATCAGACAAGCAGCAACAAGGATGAGAGTCACACTTGGACAATGAGAAGCAAGTTAGTATAGGAACAAATCCGAATCCCAACAGTCAAAACTATCAAGGATTTTCCCACACACATTTCCATGTTCAAAACAAAGCAAAACTCTCCATATAGTAGTGATCATGTGATGTTTAGTGGTTTTACTTCCATGTTCCCCAAACAACGCAGTCCAACTGTCTTCAGTGGCAGGCTGCATTGAAATGCACAATGTTGAGGCTTCTCTTTATGATGCAGTAGACAAAACAATCTTCTCTCATGCTGAGGAGCTCCCTCAATAAGTGCCTTATCCCCAATCAAGATTCTTAAATAGTCATGCTGAGACTCACATTCAAAATTGTCCACTGCTAATCTGGAGCAATGACAACCATACTTCAGACTTGTTCTGTCTCCATCTACCTTTGTATTCATCATCCAACATTAGATATTGAGCTCAGTTAAAATATATTCTGTACCTTGATTTATCCACCTCCTCAAGCCCTGAGGATTCCCGATCAGCCTCCACTAATTTAGAATTGACACTTTCACTTTCCATGTCCTTCACCAATTCCATATTGTCACTTTTGCTCTTCTTATGTTTTAAAAGTCCATCATGAAGGTGCCCATTTTTTGTGCATCACTCACTCCAGGAACGTTGACAAGGATTAGTGTCTGGTTCATGACTTTCTTGTCCATTAACTCAAATGCTTGATTGGACTTCTCAATATTGTCAGAAACAGGCAAGTGCATAGACATAGATGCTCCTTCTTTATTATCATTGGCCTTATGCTTTTTTCTTTTTATATTCCTGTCCAATGAATCAAGATCCAATGAACTCTTACTTGAACTTCCAGCCTCCTGACTTCCCAAGCTGTGAAGGAAGCTTCTGGCATCCATTCTATGTTCACCAGCTTTCCTTCCATATTTTGCAGTAGGCATAACTTTACACTCTGTCAAAATCATGTCAGAATAAGACTCTGTGCCAGAACCAATAGACAACCAAGGAATTTTTCAAATGGCAGTAGAATGGAATGACTCATTTGTTTTAAAGGCTGTGATAACCCAGGATTAATTGGTAATGACAGTATACTTCCCTGTTGATTTGATATAACAGATTGCCCTTTTTGTCCAGACACGGTTATACAATTATGTATACTAGTCTTCCTAAGTTTACAATTTGAGTATATTCTTGAGGGATAATCCCTGTCAAAGTGAGACCTCAACCTGCAGCTAAAACACTGTGGTGGAATGCCCCAAAAAGATATTATTAGGGGCCCTTATTCCGTACAGTGAACAGTGGGAATGTCTGTACATTTTAGTTTTAAATTATTTCTATTTTGCCTCATTAACAAAGTTCTATGCTTTTTATTAACTTAATTCTCACACATATATGATGTTAAATGGTAATAACTTTCTAGAAATTGGGTTTTATATTTGCAATCTTACAACAAAATTTTATATTATGTAGTAAAAAAAATCATTTATTAGTTCATTATGATATTAAACATTAAATGTGCCTAATAAACAAAATATAAGTTGGAAATATATATATACAAAGTTATTAATGAACATGATAGTATAAAGCTGCTTTCGACATTCTGGAAGAAAATACAACACTGACAAACTACTTTTGTTTTCTTTTAAAAAATACTATGTTCATTCAGCGATTTTTATCACATGTATATTCTTACAGACAATATAAATATATAGTATATGAATAAAACTTTCCATCGTAGATTTAATTTTTAAACACATTGGAAGATGTTGTAATTATGTGTTAAACTATTTCCATTATCAAATATGAAATGTTAAATGTTTTTAGAAAAATTCATATTTCATTTAAAATTATCAATAAGTGCACAAAAGTTAATATATAACAGAATGTTTCAAGTGATGTTATTCTTTCTTTTTTCTTCAGATATTGCTGGTCTGACTATTACCAGTACTAAAAGGAAATAGAACCTGTGATCTTTATATTTGTGAATATTGAATTTAAGGAAAGCTGTAACCAATGATGATATTTTGTCAAAGTTAGCAGTCAATAAAAATTTTATATACTTAACCTTGAGTGTCCTCCTGAGGCAATAATAATGAGTTGTTTCCAAACAATATAAAATTATCGCAGTTAACTTATGGACTTTATTGCCATTGTCATGTGAGAAATGTCTTTAAATTTGTATCTTTGCACTTTTTGCCTCTATCCTAATATTATTGTCTTCTCCCAATTAAACATATGTTTATCGGCACATGCTTGGTTTGTTTTCTCCCCTAATCATCAGTTATGTTCTTTTAAATATTTTTCCATGGATGACTACATTCCAGTTTACAAAGTATTTTATAGATGTAACATTTTGCTTTTCAGAATTTTAAGTTTAGGTTTTGTAGAGATTGAGATTTCTTGAAGTGTTTTATGCCTTTGAAAAGCTGTTCTAGTATATTGATTACATATTTTCTTTAGTTTGTCTTTTAATCCTATAGTTTAGTACTTATGATTGTTTTTTTTCTTTTTGTTTATTTTGGATTTTTTTTTATTGACAGCTGTTGCATAACCACTCTTTATGAAAGTTTGTTGTTTATAGAATTTTTCATTTTCCAATTTACTGATTTCTGAACAAACATTTTAATCTATTTTGTAGTGGTAGTATGACTCCATAATTGTTTCTATGGATGGAATCTACATGCTATGTATTTTCCTGTGTAGGTGGATTTTCTGTAAACTATATTTTTGATTTGGTGATGATAAAGTCTTATCATTAGAACAACTAAGAATGTCATTTTTTATTCTGGTTCTAATTCTACTGTAAATTTAAATGAAGGGGATATCTAATTGATATGTGTCCAAAATGTTTGTAATAGTGTTTCACCATGTGACCATTCAACAAATGTATCAACCTAGTAAAGTCAAATTTTTGTGATTATGGAGTAGGAATTATAGCTGTGGTTTCAACTTCCTCCATGTAAATGTTTGTAATCGGTGATGACAGTGATGAACCCATAGCCATCCCTTGAATTCATAGAAAAAAAATTGCATTTTATAAGAAGGTTGTTATTTTGCATGTAATAGTTTTATTATATTATCAATAGCAAAAGATGTTCTGGCTTGTAAGTTTTTATTATTTTTTAATATTTTCTTTCAATTATACAATGGCCATCACAGAACTAAATTTGTAAAATAATTGTCCATGTCAAAGTTTACCAATTTTCAATTTCTTTAATTTTCATATTGATTATCAATTCCACATTTTTTTGTAGAATCCCTGATAAAGAACCCATATCTTGTATGCCAAAAAATTAAAAATCTTGACATGTTTGGCAAAGTGAATTTCTAAAACTAATAATGGATATTAATAAAATGTGACTTATGAATTTTAGATAGACCATAATAACAGTGAATTTTTGTTGAAATAAAATATTTATTTTCTTTTTTCTGAATTAATAATGTACCTGCAATCATTTTTGAACAATATTTGTAATTTTGTTTTTGTGTGAGGATATCTCTCATTTTTGAACAATATTTGGAATTTTGTTTTTGTGTGAGGATATCTCTCATTTTGTTATTGTAATAAATAGATATCATTAATTTTGCTAACAGAAATAATACTTATGAATTTATCTGGTTTGAGAGACCATAAAATATGCTTGATTTAAGTATTTAGTGTCTATCAAGCTTTTTTAAAAAATTATCTTGATTAATTCTATTGTTTCTGGTAGAGATAATTGATGAATTTCTTTTCAGTTGCTGCCATTATATTTAAGAGAAAGATATTAAATGTTGTGGTGGCAAAGTTTAATTCTTTTTCTAGAACAAAATTTTTAGTATTTTTTAGATGTTTAGAGTTAAGATATTTAATGATGAAACTGTTGAATTGATGGTACAGTATGATATTTAATATTCTTATATAATTTTATTTCTTTTAATGTTTTCTTTTATTCTGCATGCATATTAAAGCTTAGACTATGATTTTCCTACTACTTGAACAATGCTTATGAGATCTTCATCAGTAATTTTATGTTTTAGTCTATGTTAGCAGTGAAATTCAAGTTTTATACTAAAAAAAACCTTTAATCATTTACTCTTTTTCTTAACAAAGTCTCACTTGCTAACTGAGTAACCTTCTCAGCTGTCTGGATATAAAGTGAGAGTTTAGTGACAACCCTTTAGGAATAAACCCCTTCAGATTTACATTTACACAGGAAAGTTAATTGAATTTCTACTTTGATTATTGTCACACATAATTTTTTAAGTTTGATATAAGATTAGCTCCATTCATATAAGTTTGTTATGATGGTATTTTAGTTATAATTATGTGCTGAACTATTTCCATCATCTAATGTTAATTGTTAAATGTTTTCAGAAAAAAAAACATTCACAATGACTTGTTAATAATAACCCACTGGTTACTATATAGCATAATATTTTGAATTTTATTATTCTTCTCTTTTCTTTGGACACTTCTGATCAGACCCGTAATAGTATTAGCATGAGAATTGAATCTGAAATCATTAAATACATAAATATTGAATTGCTAGGCTATTCTGTAAAAGACAATAATTAATAGAAATTTCATATATTTTTTGTGAGGGTCTCATTAATTTCTTTCACTGCTAATGAGTTATTCTTGAATATTATAAATTACCACAGTAAATTAACGTATGGGGCTGTTTGCATTTGTAATGTGATTTTATTATATTTTTTTTTGTACATCTCTGTCCAATATTTTTGTTTTTTCTGAATTAAAGATTCCTCACAGTGTCATCTTGTCAAAACTTATCAAAAATTTTTCCCCATGGTTCTTAATTCTTTGATATACAAAATGTAATCTTTTGTCATAAACTTTTATTATTTGTAGAATTCTTCAAAAATGAAATTTGAAGCAACTGACACATTGGTAAATTTTAATGTAGAAAGCTTGTTCGAAAATAAAGCTTTATCTATTTTAAAGAAAAAAATTAAATAGCAATAATAGCTTACAAACCAAATCAACTCTTTCTATTGATAATATAATGGAATTCTTAACATTCTTCTTAATTAACAATATACTTTCAATATAAACAGAATTCTTAAAAAAAATCAAATGTTGCTATGGGTTAGCCACTGACACTCCTTATTAGCAATCATTTATATCTAGATTTTAAAACCACAATTTTAATACTACTCTATATATACTTAACAACTGGCTTTACTATATTTATGATGCATTTATTGTATGGCTACACACTGAGGCACTATTAAAAAATTCTGACACACAACAACATATGTCATTAAATTAAATTCAGAATACAATTAGAACAAGAACAATGTTCTTGTGAAAAGACCCCTCCATGGCAGAATCAAAACTGCAGTTTACAGAATTCAACCCTATCAGAGGAAAATTTTCAGCATTATATA
The DNA here is from genome assembly GCA_028023455.1 of Epiperipatus broadwayi. Lineage (NCBI taxonomy): Eukaryota > Metazoa > Onychophora > Udeonychophora > Euonychophora > Peripatidae > Epiperipatus > Epiperipatus broadwayi. The sequence goes on from JAQFVV010000107.1 coordinate 2,532,676, forward strand.
TTCAGTAATGACAGAAACACAAAACAAGAAGTTATATTCTCACTCTGGAAAGAGCAAAATAATTTTATTCAGAAACCCATCATTTTTGAAAAATAAGAGCTCTTTTTATAGAATAAACTCTCCAGCTATCATTTTTAAAAAAAAACTTAAATAGAAAAATAAAATAAAAAAACTGTTATAGGTACTATGTTATATTCATAAATAGCAGTGATCAGGGATAATATAACATCAGAATAGGATTTTAAAGTCAAAGAACATTATGAGAAACCTATTTTCTACAAAATCTAAACTTGAAATGTTGAAAAGCAAAATCTGCATCTATGAAATACCATGTGAATGTTTATATATTGGTAAAAAGAGTCATTCACTTAACACCAATTACAACAGCACAAATGATGATTTAAAATTACAGTCCATATTTGTACAATAAACATGTATTTGATTGGAAAAAGATAAGCATATTGAACAGAGAAGAATAGTTACAATATTTGGAAACACTTATTGACCTTGCTCTTAAGAAAAAAGTCTAGAAATCAGATAGATACTCATGGATAAGTATAAAAACTTATGGTAACTGTTGTCTGTGACAGAATGGTCTAAATGGTTAAACCTTCACTTCGAATTTTAATTTTATGAAACTAGACGTGTCACTGGTCAGGCCAGCAAACCTGCCAAAGAAAAAAGAAATAAAATCACTCAAAATATTATGCTGTAGATTAATGTTATGGTTTTTCTACAATTAATATACCATCATCACATATATTTCACACATATGATAGAAGATGAGAAATATATTCAAACATATCCTGAACTCAGAGATATTATATCATCAATATATTACACAAAGTATAAACTGTTTAAAGAGTGTAATACCCAATAGTAAAATTGAATGATTTATTAAATTGGCTTTCAAAATTTTCCCTAATATTTTTTTGTATATAAAATAAAGTTATTTTCGTTAGAAGTAACATTTGTTTAAAATGGTTTTGTTCTTAAATTATCATAGAAATAGGAAAAGAGTTTAAAAAGAAATATTATCAATATTTAAGAAGTTTTTTTTTTTTGTTTAGTAAATACATTTCAAATAGTATTAAATAAGTTGCAGTAACATTACATAATCAAATCTCATAATTGAACATGTAGATATTCAAAATGTAAATATTCTTTTAATAACAGTTTTAAAAATATTTAAAAAGTATTTTAATCGGTGGTAAGTAAATTATGATAATTAAATAACAATATTTTTTTTAAAAATTACTCATGTAAGACTTTGAGGAGTAGTAATAAGATTAAAAAATAAATTTTTGATTATCTAGTAGTACCTTACATTGTTTTCTATTAACATGTAACATATTTTATAAGTAGTATATCTGATAAAATATATAAGCGCACACTTAAATTTTTGAAATTAAAGCAACTAATCAAACTGAGATAAATGTCGAAATAAATGATGAGTTATATTCTAGTAAAAAAAGGTAACAACTACAGTTATACTATATGTATATTGGACATTCATTCAGATATTCTTTAAGATATAATATCAGCTTCATTTATTACATATATACTGAAATATTTTTAATTTATATATTGGACAGCAAATATTGCACATTGCTTTATTTATATATAAATAGGACATCTAAGCAAGAGTGATTCTGAATCCAGGTGACTATCTATTTATATAATTGTTTTAAAAATACATACACACAACATGTTTATGCACCCATAAGATGATCTTAATATCATGGGCAGGGTTATACTTAAATTTCACTATAAAACAACTAGTAGATAAACTATATAATGTTTATCAAATGTATTTTACAATTTAGATTTCAACATGAGAATCAATGTCATAATAAACTGCCCAAGCACGATTATTTTTTCTTTAGTTATCACTATTAGGGATCTGTTATGGCCCAACTTACTTTCAAACAATGGACTTGTCCAGATTCAGCATTCATCACAACTAAATAATAAATAAATTGACTGATGAATTAGCTAATGATAAATACAGATCAATAGATTAAATGTTCAGCAAACCATCTGCACTCATTAAGGAAAGAATCTTAACTGTAAAATGGTTGATGTTTTGGAGGTCAACAGATAACAACAATAGAAGAAATAGCTAAATGATAGTATATCTATTGGCTCAATATTGTTAAAATAGTGAGGCAAGTTAATGTTAATCTGGAAACTGCTAAAATATAAACTTAACACAAGGCCAGCTGGAAGTATTAGGTATTGACATTAAGCAAGCTGCCATAATGTCACTAGAAGTGTTAGGCATATATTGTGTATTGAAGTTGAATAAAATATTAAATTGTATTTGCAGAAATCTGTGTTTATTCTGAATTTATATGAACACAACAGATTTAACACATTCAACAGGATTCCTCTTATAAGCTCAAAAGATTTGACACAGTCATAAAACATTTTTTTCTGCAGCAAGAACAAAATAAAGAGAATAAAATAGCTAAAATTGGCTCATTACAAGAGTTTTATCCAGGCTATCAAGAAAATAGGCCAACCTACATGAATTAGATGCTTTTCAATTTGCAAGCCAATGAAAGTAAAAAGCCTGAAATAAGTAACATTTGTGATTATTTGCAGATTAAAAACAGATGACATCTTATGTTCATTAGCAACTTTCCATATGAGATTGATTAAGATAAAGTTCTATCTATATAGTCAGTCATTTTTTGTCAAAAACCTCTAACAATAATGCTGAGATATCATATTAATCTCTGTACTCACAAGAAGGGGATAAAAGAAAGAGATTTTAATGTGAATTTCATGAAATTCAGGGATTTGATAAATGAAACACTATGAGATTATTACATTTGTAGAATGCTTAATCATAGGCTCACAATTATATTATCAATAGATTCATTTACTACCTTGGAGATTAAAATCTCACAAGCTACTCTGGCTAAATCTATAATGATTTATACCACTCCATTAATTAAAAGTAGTTTCAGCATTAAAAATGTGGATTATAAAACTGAACGATGCAAAAACTTTTCCAGTCAGAACAAATATAAGATATCTACTATAAAAATATTATGAGAGTTAATTATATATAATAAACTGAAACATTTACATACTATATGTGCATTCAGAAAAACAGATTGCAATTTTTGTCAAATATAAAAAAGCAGATTGTTTTATTAAAAAAATAATAAGATGGCAAAAAAGGAATGAGAAAATTATTTTTAAAAATCTAATTTTGTTTAGTATCAATTTTAATAATATTTAAGGCATAAATGGCATGTATTCAGCCATTAAGACCAGAATTAGTATTAATAATGTGCTGACTTCAGGGTAGCTGGAATCTGAATCTTCAATTACCATAGTGTCAAAAGATATGTGGGCCATTATTAATAAAAAAAATAAACATTAGCAATAATTACTGATTAAAAAGACAATCAAACCCTAAGCCAAGGTAAAAGTTATTATGCCAAATAAAACTACCTATCTGCCTATGGATGAGACTTGTTCAATTACTTAGGATTTGCAGTGCTCAAAGTGAACCAGTTCACAATTATAGGCAAATTGAAAAATGACAATCCAAATAAAATAAACTCAAAAAAAGGCATCAATTAATGTGACAGACTTGGAATTTAATGTACCAGTTAATATAAAATTGATACAATGGATAATTGATGATCCTGGATTCTAAAGGCTGTTGAAATGAATACAACAGGGTTGGTTAAACAAAAAGCCTAATGAGTTGTATTAGCCTACTGGATTCAAATACAGGAGTTCTCAGTTAAAAATATCTGCATTATCTGTAGATTAAAAGATATAATTCCATCTGATTTATCCAAATTGCTTAAGATATTGCATAATGAATACCCAGAGATCATCATAAAAAATGTATTCTTTGACCAACTTTGAACTTTGGAATTGAGTCTAAGACCTGTCACTATTGAAATTGTATAATGAATCAAAATATGCCAGCAAAGAACAAACTGATCAGTGGCAAGTATCTGAAGATCCCTGGACCAGAATTTATGTTGACTATGCTGGCCCTTATTACATCATATCTCCTATGTTGACAATGTAACTGTCATCCTACCATCAGTCAAAAGCCTCCCATTACTATACCAAGTGCCAGACAAATTCACTGAGAAGTTCAATCTTAAAGTGAATCCAGAGAAGGCATCTATCTGGAGAATCTATGGGATCAAGAAGCTAAGGACAAGATTCTCTGGACAGCCTCAGAGTTTTGGGGGTTTCCCATCTTGCTCTCCAAATTTCAAATGAATCACCAGATTTTGAGCATGCTTTACAGAAAACTGAGAGGATTATTTCTAACATGTTCTCTGTCTATCTGTCCCTATCTGGTAATGTGACACTGTTGAATATGTTGGTCTTCCCATGGATTGCATACTACTATCAATAATTAGGCCAACCAGGATCTTTCAGTCCTCAATTAATTCCAATATGCAGAAGACTGCTGTGGAAAAAATTGCTGAAAAGCACCATCTGCATCAGTCTTTCTAGATTTCAAAAACCCAATGAACTGAATGGTCTTGGTCTACATGCTACACATGTGCCACACTTGTAAAGAACACTCTCAATCAAAAGTGCAATGAATGAACTGAAAACTGAAGAGATTATTAGCTTGGTTGAACCTGAAGACACTCCACCCCTAAGATACAACAAATAGCTCCTTGAAATGAAACATTACATTGAAAAGTTTGTGAAAAGCATAGACCAGCTCCCCTTAACAAAAAACACACAGAGACTCCTATAAGTTAATTTTTCTAAATCAGGAGAGTAACCCAGCATTACCAGAGCTAAATATGAGAAGGTTAATAGTAAATACCAGATGTTAGGACTTAGAGCCAAAATTGATGAAATTTCTAATATTTAACTTGGGAGGGTTACCAACCAGCCAGATTCTTATGGTCTAGAGGGGTCATAAGAATGTTGATCCTATATGTGCACTATGCCTTCAGGAGGTGGAAACTGCTGCTCACATATTTCTTGACTGTCCTTGTTTGGTGGAAGTTAGAGATCAGATATAGATATCCATAAGGCCTGGTTATGCCTCTTTCCTCAATCTGCATCAGGCCATCAGGGGTAGAGTTTTTGCAAGAATAAAGCCGACAATTATTTTTCTGTTTGTGTTCTGGATTACTAGATGTGCAATATTTAAGCTTGAAATTTGGTTCTTTGAATCATGTTTATGTATACTTGATATTTTGCAATAGCTTTTGGATATCAACTTGTAGCCAGATACCATAGATATAGGGTAATTATTGCATTGTTTAAATGTTTTTGAGAAAATAGTTTTTTATATTGCATACACACCAACACACATACATATATACAATTAAGCAAAATAAATATATTAAACAAAAAACTCTAGAAAAAAACTCTTCAGTATTAGCATAGCAATGTATAAAATAAATAATAATTATAGCCATGTCTGTAAGATATGTCTGTCTTACTGAGTAGCATTTTACAATTAAATTTAAAAAAAAAAATATTAAAATCACACAATATTAATGTTCCAGCATGAATGTCTAATTTTATATAATTTATATATATTAGCATAATTATTATGTTTACTTAATAAATTACCTATCATATTTATAAAATATGCCTCTTTAATTTTTCTTTTCTTAGAATCATTTTGTGTATTAAAATAATGTTGTCAAAACAAAAACTTCCATTACTAATAACTGAATGTTTTTAAAATCCAGATTTAAATGAACCTACAGAATATCATATAGTTTATGATTTTTTTTTTCAATGTGGATTTATACTCCCCAACATAATTGGTCCAACATTGGCACACCACTTTATATGTAGATAACAAAGGTTATATCATGATTACATCATTGGTTTCTTCTTATTTTAATGTTGCATTTAATATTAGACTTAAGTACTGGTAGATTACTTATTAATGAAAAAGATGTTATTGATAAAAATCAACAAATGTAATAATATCTATAAAGTAATGCATTTATATGAATCCAGTTGCAATGGTGTGTTGAAATGTACATTGAAAATTAGTAGACATGAACTTTTGTATAATAAATTACAACATTTAATGGATAGATTTAAATCTGTATTTGCAGAACGATCAGTTCATTCATGCAAGTTTAGCATTGAGAGTGTTTTTACTTTACATGCAGAAAATCATTTGAAGAAGAGCAAAGTGAAAGAGGCATATTTTATAAATATGACAAATAATTTATTAATTAAATAATGCAATTGTGTTAATATACATACATTAAAGAAATTTGGCCATTCACATGACAAGTTAATGATTTGTGACTTTAATGAGATTTTTTTAAAAAAATAGTAAATTGTAAGTGTAAGATGCTACTCAGAAGTTGGCTATAGGTATTATTTACTTTTTTATATTAGTATTTTGAATATTGTATAATTTATTCCAGAGCTTTCGTTATATATGTATTAAAAGTTTTTAGAGCTTTAAATAAAATAATTAATTGAATAGTTGATGGATCTCAAATAATGTTCAAACCTGAAATTGCCCAGATGGGAATAATAGTTGTAATCACTTGACCAAACGGATTTTTTAGGAATCAATCCAGAAGCTTATTTATTTATTAATTCATTATTCTTAGAACTGTGTTTTATCTTTTCATCAATATTTTTTGTTTTAATTTACTAACGATGCACAACATATACGTATATCCATCTACCTGTGTGAGAGAAATGTGTTTCAAGATTAAAATTTCAAAAATTAAGGCAAGTTTTTTTCTTTGAGGTACATCCTAATTATATTTTTATTCTGTATCAATAGTTCAACAAATTCGATAAGTTATATGATTTTAAAAATTAATCTTGTCTTAAGCAATTTCGAATGAAAACTATAAAAAGAAAATAAATAAAACTGTCATTATTAATTTTATTGGGAAAAATATTGTATATATTTTCTAGATGTACAGTAATTAAATATTAATAGCAAATGTAATTATATTTTTGTTCATATGTCAATAAATATATAAAAAGTTTTAAACTAAAATAATTTAATAAAAAATGTATACAAATTTGAAAATATATATTGCTATAAAATGTATACATTTCTGAAAATAGTCTAATAGTAGACGGAATAACCACTTGGTGGCACCCAACATGTCTTATTTGGAAAGATTGCACACACACAAAAAGCATTTATTGGTTAAATTTTCTACTTAAAACAACTGCTTGTCAAGCAGCTGTCCCGGGTTAGCGGTTCGCTTCCCGGCCGATGCTATGACACATGAAAAAAAAAAAAAAACTGACTCAACATCCGAATTCTCTAAGAACTAAGAGAAAATGTAAACTATTAATACTACTGCTATAAAAAGAGAGGTAAAAGAACTACCGCACTAAATGATATGATCATAAAGATATCTAACTAAAATTAAAAACAAATTAAAGGAATTAGATCATTTTGGATATATAGGTCAGATAAATATTGAAAATATAAAGTGAAAAGGCAATTTTATAAAAGAATAGCTATATAAAGTGGGATTTATATGACAATTAGTCATTTTTAACTTTGAAGGTATTGAGTTGTCTTGAACGGAGCAGTTTTGATTGTTTTAATTAATCGTGTTAAAAAATTAAAAGCTTTTTGAGATGTGAGGATGGAGAGAGAAGTGAAAAAAATAAAATTAAAAAAAAAGGTCTAATGATAATATTAACTATTAGGAAAGTAAACGGTTTATTATTTTTCAAATTAAAATCAAAATATTGAATTGAATAGACCATATGAAAGACATTTCAATTTACTCACAGAGAGAGTAGATGTAAAATATTATAGTAAAAAGCCAAGAGAAAATACATTATTTTTAAAAATAGAATATATAGAGATACCGCTACTGGAGACTATAATGAATGAAACAAAATAATCTGAAGTAAATCATAGATTATAAGGAATTTTCTTTAGAAGTTAATGAGATTAACTTATTTCAGAGTATAAATCCCACCGTTTAAAGGTTCAATCTATTTAAAGAACATTAGCATCAATAATAAAAAGTGACTTATTTATGAATAAAATGTTTTTTTTTTATAATGGTAAATTTTGAACTTGACTCAGAAATGAACTACAGTTCTTTGGGAAATCATAAGGAATTTCAAAATATATACCTGTATGTATGCATACATGTGACCAAGCACGTAAATAAAATGTTTTTTAATTGAATAAAAATAAACATAAAGTCAAATTTAATGAATAAAAATTTAAATCAATTTTATTTACAGTTATATAAAAATAAAACGTTTTTATTATTCGTTTATTTACATAATTAAATAAATTGAATAAAATAAAGTTCTCTCCAGTTTTTATTTCCTAAAAAGTAAATTGATATAAATAAAATATATTTCTTGAATCAGGCTATATAAGTTTATTTTATAAGTTGAACAAATAATATTGTCTAAATAAAAACTGATTTGCATAATTTTAATTATGAAAAAGATAATATAGAGCAGTATGAAGCATCAATATTTGGCTATTTAGAGGCTTCTATTTTATGAGTGAATACTAATAGACATTAAATTTGATGCTTCGTGTTAACATAATATAATCCAATAGCAAGAAACTAATCTGAGATTTAAATATGAAATAATAATTTAGTGTTTATTAATCACTCAAATTTATAATATAATTGCTCTGGAATTCAATATATAGAGTAAATTACTGCTTCTTAGGCAGATGTTAAGTCTAAGCAAAAAAAAATTATGTGATGCTTTATTTATTATATATCTGTATTAAAATGCTTCTATGATAAATTGCTTTCTACGTAGCATTACCAAGTACATATTCAGCATCTACTTTTATTTTTATTACTCTTTCAAATTTATGTATTATTTCAATATATTAAGATTTTGAACCAGTAGTAAATCTGTTTGTATAGCTGTAAAATATATTTCTATAACTATTTTTTAATATTTCTGTATTTCAGAAGAAGCCAATTTTATGAATATTTGCAATTCAGTACTCTACACTTATGAAGGCTAATAACCAGAAACTAATCTTAGATCTATTCAGCTATTGTTTGTCCAGTGATTTTTTGTACTTATATAGAATGCTTTACAATAAAATATTATAGATAGATTATTGGTGCCAATGCAACAATTTAAATGCAAACTATAGAGGAACCATAATAATAAAATAATATACTAAACACAACAGTTTTATACATTTTACTAAAATGAAATTTTGGTTTTACTTTTCTTAATTGAGAATTACTAGGAACTTTATATTTGATTATGGAATACTCATTATTAAATTAATTTTTCTTTTCAGTTTAGGAAAACAACTGAGTGTTCAAATACTGCCAAGCTTATATTAAAAAGAAATATGGCATTGTAGTTATATGTTCAACTATTTTTATCATTTAACATTAGATATTAATGGATTTAAAAAAAATATTTAAACTCTATTTAATTTTTTCAATTATATTTAACAGTTTGTAAAAGTGCACAAGTTACTAAAAGTTGAATGCAATTGGAAAATTTAAAAATGTTTAAATATTTTTCTAAAGACATTCCATATTTAATCTTAAATGATGAAAATAGTACAACATATAATTGTAACTAAAATATCATCATCAAAACTCTTTAGACTAATTTTGGATTTTTTCTCCTTCCTCTTCCCCCAAATAAACGACAGTCAAAAATAATTTAACTTTCTTAAATTAGTTTATAGGTTAATAATAGCAACATTATTAGCAATTATTAAGTAGCTGAAAATACAGGTTAAGTCTTTAACCCCCCCCCCCAATAAAATTGGGTCCATTTTTAAAAAAAGTAAAGATGTACCAGAAGTGTTTCCTACACAGTGTATTGATTGGAGTGACATAACTATAGTTATAACAGAAATTGCAGATTTATGATTTTATTTAAAGAAAAAAAAATCCCATTATTATTAAGTCATATAATATTAAGAGTTGTATAATGATGTTTAGTTATTTTAGCAGAATTACATTTAATTAATGACACAAATTCCATTTTGCTAAAAGATCAAAATTTTTTCATATGTATTTATATACAAAAGGCTTTTGATCAGAGTAAACAATATTTTAAAATTTTTATGAGAGACTTTAATGCTAGAATGGGTAAACAAATGAAAGTTGAAAGTGCTATAGGTAATTTTGGTTATGGTAATAGAAATGAGAGAGGACATAGACTTGTGGAGTTTGCAGAAAAAGAAAAACTTTATATTATGAATTCTTTTTTTGAGAAAAATGTTAAAAGGAAATGGACATGGAAGCATCCAAATGAAGGTACAGCAGAATTGGATTATATTTTGACTAACAGGAAATACATATTTCAAGATTGTAATGTTCTTAATAAATTTACACAGGAAGTGATCATCGATTGTAAGATGTAAGATATATGTTAATGCAAAACTAGAGAGACAAAAATTATTAAGAAAAACAATATTTACAGTTGATATTCCTAATCTTCAGAAAGATTCCAATGAATTTAAATTAGAACTTGCAAATCAGTTTCAAGTATTAGTAGATTTTGAACATGATTCAGATTTGAATGAAATTAATATGAAAATAACTGATACAGTTTTAAAAACTGCAACAAAGATAGCTGGTAGAAAGAAACAGAAGCAACAATTGACCAATAAAATTTCTACTGAGACTAGAGAATTTTTGAAGAAAAGAAGGAATATGGAGATATACAAAAATGATGCATTAAAAAGGATTGAATATCTCAAATTTTGTAAAATGGTGTGGAAAATAGTTGAATATGATATAAGAAAGTACAATTGTGAACTAGCAAGGAAAGCTGTAGAAAAGAATAAAAGTCTCAAGAGTGTAAAACAACATTTTGGTATTGGTAGGAAATTTATATCTGCAATAAGAAAAAAAGATGAAATTATTACCAAAAAGAGAGATGACATCATGAAATACGTAGAAGACATTTATCAAGAATTATATAGTAATAAAAAACAAGTACCTTCTATGTCTATTACATCTTATGAATTGCCCAGAATTGTAAATAATGAAGTGAGACATGCAATTAAATGTATGAAGAAAGGAAATGCTCCAGGTAATGATGTAATTATAATTGATGTATTAAAAGAAGCAGGTGAAGAAATAAAAAAAATGTTAGCAAAGTTATATACCAAATGTCTAAATGATAAAGATATACCAGATTATTGGAAGAATGCAGTATTAATATTAATATTTAAAAAAGGTGATAAAATAGATATTAAAAATTACAGATCTATTTATAACTTTTCTCAACACCTGAATATGATCTACTGTACTAAAACCACCTTTAAATCCAGCTTGTCTATTTGGTCGGTAGAAATCCAGTGTTCTCTGTAGAGTGGTAGTAATTATCTTGGGTAAAAATTTTGTATAAAACTGATATATATGAGTTGCCATTATGCTTTGGATTTGTAGATTATGAAAAGGCATTTGATTCTATAAACATTTCTTCAGTGATTAAAGAATTGGATCATCAAGGTACATATCCAGGATATTGTCATAATTTAAAGAATATTTATAAAAATGCAACAGCAACAATTATATTACATAATGATACTAGAAAAGTCAACATTGAGAAGGGTGTAAGACAAGGGTGACTCCATATCTCCAAAACGTTTTACAGCAGTGCTGCAAGAAGTATTTTGTGGATTAAAATGGGAAGTTAAAGGAGTGAAAGTAAATGGAGATTATTTAAGTCATTTAGATTTTGCAGATGATGCAGTTGTTTTTGAAAATAATGCTTCAGAGCTGCAGGAAATGTTGCAGAAGTTATCAGATAAAAGTAGGAAAGTAGGACTAAAGATAAATGTTAAAAAGACTAAAGTAATGTTTAATGGATTTTCTCAAAATATGAAAATAAAGATTGATTATGAGAAGTTAGAAGAAGTTAATAGTTACAAATACCATGGTCAGATTATTAATACAGATGGAAACATAATGGATGAAATTAATCATAGAATTAAACTTTGTTGGAGTGCTTTTGGTAGAAATAATTTTATACTAAAAGGAAATATGCCTATGTGTTTGAAAAGGAAGGTTTTTAATAAATGTGTTTTACTAGTTTTTACTTATGGATCTGAGACTTGGATACTTAATAAAAGAGCAATACAGAGGCTTCAGACCACTCAAAGAAGTATGGAGAGATGCATGTTGGGAGTAACGAGAAGAGGTTGAAAACCCAATATATGGGTAAGAGAACAAACAGGTGTTACTGACCTTATTGAAAAAATTAAAAGACTGAAGTGGAGTTAGGCCAGATACATTACTAGAAAAGATGATAATAGAGGGACAATTGAAATCTTAAATGGGATTCCAAGAGATTGTAAAAGACCTAGAAAGAGACCGCATGTGAGATGGATGGATAAAATAAGAAAGTGTGCAGGGGTGATGTGAAGAAGAGAAGCTAAAGATCAGAGAAGATGGATTGAACTTGGAGAGACCTTCATCCTGCAGATGATTGATAATGGTTGATGATGATCATTTACATACATAAAAACAAAATTAACAAAAAAATAAAACTTCTTATAACATAAATCTCTTTTATTAATTAATACTTTAAAAGCAAAAATATGCCATTTGTCTGTCACACCAGTATTATATATTTTAAAATTTTGATGTTCACTGCAGAAAAATCTTAAGAAGATATGTCAAACAGGTTTAAATACCATATTTGTTTCTCAGAATTAGCATTTAAAAAAACATTCCATTACTCTTTAAATAACAAGACACTTTATACTAATTTTTAACAGTTTGCAAGACAAATTTTGGAATGAACAAATTTCTAAATTTAAAAAATTTGCATCTGATAATAATCTCATATCTATAAAAGAGTTAAAAGATTTAAGAAATGTGTCTATTACTAAAATTTAATTATGAAGATAAAGTTATTACTCAATTGAATAATCTTAATTTTATAAAAGTTAATAAGGTAAATATTGAAACTTTACGCATTCAATTTATTAATAACATTTTTAAAAAAAGCTAAAAATAACGTGATTCGTCATTGTACTTATTATAGGATTTATCCCTCTGATGCAATATGTCCTAAGATCTTTTCAAATATAAAATTACATAAAGAGAAAGAACCATTACGATTAATAATTGATTTTGGGGTTGCGTTTTATTATGAAACATGTCGATTAATTGAGAAAATACTACAGGAAATTCTTGGTTTGGTAAATATACAATACGTTCATCATTTGATTTTGTTGATAAAATTAATGATGTTGATATTGATGTTTGTGATGTAATGTGTACCTCTGACGTTACTGAAATGTACGGATCAATTGATAGAATGTCTTCTATTTAAATAATTACTAATACATTACAGTCAAAAAATGTTAATGTTAAAATAATAAAATTTTTGTTGAGACATTAAGCTTTATTGATGAAAATATTTATGCAGTTTTTAAGCATGATTTTTATAAAATGAGTAATGGCTGGCCAATGAGTCTTCCTACAGTTGCCCAAATATGTAATTTTGTAATCTCTACATATGAAGAAAATATTTTGAAAAAAGAATGTTATCAAAAAAATATTACTTTATACCATTGACATGTTGAGTACGTTTTTGTATGGGGAAAGTCAAATACTATTAAAGATTTGTTGATGAATTAAATAATATAAAAGACTTAAAATGGATTAAAACAGATGAAAATTTAATGTGTGTTCAATTTCTAGATCTTAAGATAACTAGAAATAGAGATAAACTGGATTACTATATGATTATTAAACCAATAGCAAAAAGAGGATACATTCCATATAAATCAAGAGTATCAATGTCACATAAAATGGCAGGTTTGAAGTTTTTCTTGTTTAAAAATGATACTCTTTGTAAATATTCATTGAATAAAGGCAAAAATATTGAAATGTATTCTAATGAATTATTAAATGTTGGATTTAATTATTATCATATTTATTATAATATTAAAAATTTTAATTTAAAATATAAATACAAAAATAAAAATAAGATTAATAATGATGTTAATTTTTCTGATAATAAAATTTGGATATCAATACCATACATTTCAAATTAACAGGCAATTTTGATAAGTAAAATTTATAAAGGTATGTGTGACATTGCATTTTGTGCACCACCTACATTAAATAAATTAATAAATAACTGTAAATATAAAACCTTATTTACAAATACAAATTGTGTCATTTATAAATATATGTGTAGGTGTGGTAGTGGATATATAGGTGAGTCAAGACACACTTTGGAGAAAAGAACAAAAGGCCACTTGTTATTAAAAAGGGTTCAAAATATAAAACAAAATTCTAAAGATAATGATAATTTATCAGCTTCTGTTTTTTATGACCATAATAAACCATGTATATATGGTTCTGATTTATATTGCAAACTGAAAGAAATAATAATAAATGAAAAATCAGGGAAGGTATAGTAATATATAAATACAATCAAGACTTTAATCAATAGGCAGGCAGCAAATGTTAAGATCATGGAATTATGGGGAAGTTGATCTTTCAAAGTATTAGTTGGCAAAGACTACAATGATAGTTGTAACTACTCCTAAATTACATTTATATTTTTTGTTTTTTTTAACAAATTTTAATTATTGTATTTTGTAATATTTATGTATAAGTTTACATATATTATTTTGAAGAAATACAGACATTGGTTTGTATTATTAATATATATATATATATATCCACAGATGGCGTTCTACCAAAAACACCGATCAAGCATATGTTTTGTTTACATAAACGTCAGAGTAGCATTCACTATCTCTAACTATAATTCCACTTTCAGATCATGATTTCAAGCTATTTGCTATAGCTTGAAATCATGATCTGAAAGTGGAATTATAGTTAGAGATAGTGAATGCTACTCTGACGTTTATGTAAACAAAACATACGCTTGATCGGTGTTTTTGGTAGAACGCCATCTGTGGACATAAATGCAAGCGTTAGCAAGTTTTTTAACTTGCATTTTTGTTTATCATATATATATATATATAATATTTTAATGGATATTTGAAAGGAAATCTTGAATGTGTAGAATTATCCACTTAAATCAACTTAATTAGAAAGTAATTAACATAGAACAAATACCCCAAGCCAAGAGTCAAAGTAAACTAGACTGATGCATCTAAAGGGAATATTTCTTTGGATGCATCAGTCTGTCAGTTTACTTTGACTCTTGGCTTGGGCAGTTGTTCCATATTAAGCACTTTCTAATTAAGTCGATTTAAATGGATAACTCCACATATTCAAGATTTTCATATATATATATATATATATATATATATATATATATAAGTTCCAACCAGTAACCTGTTTTAATGGTTATATGATGTAAACAAAATACTTTTTGGGTTAAACCATGTATTATTTTGAATTACTTCCCAATGTTTTGATAAAATAGCATCCACAATTGCAAGATCAATTTTTTTTAAAAAAAAAACTTAGCTCTTAAATAGTATTACATTGAGTGTGACATAAAGAATGGAACTAAACATGAAGTCGTTGAGTATTCAAAATATGTGAATTAACGAAATCTTTATTTTTTTCAGTTTCACCATTAATTTATTTTAAGTTTATATTGAAAAAGAGAAAAAATAAATCGTCTCAACAAGGGTGAAACATATTGTGCTTTGTCAGGTTTATTTAAACCAGTTGGTCTTTTTAATATTTCAATAGATCCTTTAATGGTTCTCAAATCATAATTTTCCAAATTGGCAATTATTTTAGCATTATCAAAATCAGGTTTATGACCAATTTTTAAAAAATGTGAAGTAAAATCTTATGTATTTCATTTCTGATCGAAGACATTTTTATGTTCCTTAATTATGACATTAATTCATCCATTGGATTGGCTTACATAGCTTTATGATGTAAACATGGAATTTCATAGACATTCTGGTATTGTAAAAATTATTGGTCTTTAGGATTGTGCAGAGATAATGAAGTAATTACAAAATGCTCCACATTAAAGCTTCATTCCAACTTTTATAAAATATAAAATATTGTACAAGTGGTAAGAAAATTTTGATTTCTTTTATTTATGATATCAGGAAGAAATTAAAATATATTGATTATTTATTTTAAACGAATTTATAATGTTGAACAGTACAATTTTTTGGTATATTTTCAATAATATTGTTTATTTTCAATCTACATCACGTGATCACCATTTCCTATGCTTACTTATAACTGTTATTAAAACAGGCAAAACTCTCTCTCTCTATATATATATATATATATATATATATTGCCACTCAATGCAAGACAGATGGGGATTTTATGCACAAGCCTTCTGGAATCCATTGATTACTCCGGCTTGCATTGAGTGGCAATATGTATAGATAGTTTTGCCTGTTTTATTTTCAATCTACCAAAGATTCAGAATTTAAAACTTTCCTTTATTTACTAAATATTTCAATTGATTTCTATGTTGTAAAAAAATTATCTAATCACCAACTTTTTTCAAATAACGTTTTCATATTGGATAAAGGTTTTAATTAATTGCTGCCTCCTAAATGTATTCCACTTGAAAATATTATATGCAACATAGAGCCTTCTTTAAAAAATACACTTTGAGATTTGTGATGTCTTCAAAAATATGAAAACATCAAAAATAATTTATCAAAGGAATAATTTGTTGTACTTCATAATTTAAAAATAGATGAGTCTATTGTAATTATTTCAGTAGATAAAGGTAATTCAAATATTGTACTTAATCATTTAGATCATAACAATTTTAAATGTATTAATGATGGCAGAACTTACAAAAAATGTTAGAGATACTTTGATGTATTTAGACAAAAGAGATGAAATGTCTTAAAATGTTCTAGTATAGATGAAGATATGAAACTTAAAATTTCTCCAAGAGAAGGCTTATCATTATTAAATTTTATGGTTTGCCTAAAATTCATAAATCTGAGATACCATTGTGAATTACTGTGTGTGCTATAGGTTCTCTCACACATGCTTTAGCTTGATATTTAACCTAATGCTTACAACCATTGACAGATAATATTCCATTCAAATCATTTTATTTCTTGTCCATTTCTTCTTTCTCCCTCTATATTTTGCTTCTTTTTTTTATTGCACTATAAATTCATCAATACTCCTTCAACACTTTAATATATAAATAAAGTTATTTGCTTAAAGTGTTGAAGGAGTATTGATGAATTTATAGTGCAAATCATTTTATTTCCATTATTAAAAATTTAAAACTAACTAAAACTGATTTATTATTTAGTTTTCATATTTCTTCTATATTTACTAGTATTTCTGTTGAAGAATCTTTATCCATAATAATTCAATACAATAATTTATCTGATTTTATTAGTCCATTAGTAAAACATCGCCTAGAACATGTATTTTTTCCAAAATTAAAAACTAATTATCCAAGTATTAATCTTGCATTGGTGGTCGAGAGGTCAGCACAACAGCCTTACACTTGCAGGCAGTTGCCCAGGTTGCAGGTTCATGTCCCAGCTGATGCTATGACACTTAAAAAAAATATTCAAGTATTAAATACAGCTACTAAAAACATTCTATTTGGCTTAGATATGTGGATGATACATTTATTATATGGCCTCATGGTATTGATGATTTGAGTTCTTTTTTTTAATTTTTCTTATATTAAATCCACTATCGAAGTTAAAAGTAACAAACCACTTTATTTTCTAGATGTTTTGACTGCAAAAAATTATGATGACACCATATCAATATCAGTTTGCAAAAAATACGCCCATACAAACAGTTATTTTAATTCTCATTATGAAATTTTCTGAGAGCTTGTAGTTTACCTGACAGAGGTCATTTTCCTCATGAAATCAAATTAACAACAATTATTCTACTTTCTAATGGTTACCATAAAAACATCATATAGAAAGTTTTATATACAAATGCAAAAATTGTATTAAAAGCAAAGCTTTATTAACAATAAAAGTACTTTGGTGCTTAGATTACTTTTGCCAATTACTTGTTGAAAGCATGCTAAGCACTACAGTATTTGTATATACATTATGTTCATGGTAATAAAACACTCATAAATTTTACTCATTAAATCATTACATAGAATTGATACTAAAAAAAGGAAAAGGATAAAAATAAATAACTGAACTAGTTATAGAAATGTTTTACCTTATATTAAAAGATTCACTGATAAGATTAGTAAAAGATTGTCTAATTTTAACATAAATATTACTTTTCCATTGGCAAAAAAAAGTGATGTTTCCCATAACTCTAAAACAGACAACTTTTGGTATACCAGGGTGTTTATAAAATTCAATGTTTACTATGACCAAAAACTATGTAGACCAATACTATAGATGAATTAATGCCAGAATTGAAAACTATAAAAATGCTTTTAATCAGCAGCTAAATATACCAGATTCCACTTTATATTTTTTAAAATAAGTCACAAACATGATTTGATGATGGTAAAACATGTGCTGAGTTGGAAAATTATGATTTGAAAACCATAAGGGAATCTATTGAATATTAAAAAGATCAATTGATTTAAATAAAGCTGATAAAGCACAATGTGTGTCACACTTGTGGAGATGGCTTATTTCCCCTCTTTTTTAAATATAAACTTAAAATAAATTAATGGTAAAACTGAAGAAAATAAAGATTTTATTAATCCACATATTCTGAATACCCAAATACTTCACACTTAATCTCATTCTTTAGCTCACACTCAGTCTTATTACTACTTGAGATCCAATGATTTTTTTTTAAAAACATGACCTTGAAAATGGTGGATCTTATTTTGTCAAAAATTTGGAAATAATACTAAGTAATGCTTGATTTAATCCTCAAAATATTTTATATACATATATGTACATGAATAAAGAGATATAAAGTATAGAGTTATAATGTAAGAAATGATAACATTGTTACCGTTTTACCACAAAAATATGAGAACACTTCAAAAATAAGTACCAAAGAATTAGCCTCTCTTAGAATGCATATTTTTGGTACAAAAGTAGAACATTTTTAAAATAAAAATAATAAAGTTACATGAGTAATAAAATAAACTTTATAAGCTCTTTACATTGCTTTAGAACCATATTTGTCATCCAGAAATCAACCTCATAAACTATAATTCTTTAAATTAATATTTCTAAATTTCTGAAAAAATAATTTAATCTGATGGTGTGAGATAAAATAATCAGTAAGAACAAAATTGTCTGATGTTGTGGCACTTAATACTATTTTAACTATAAAAAATGTTTGAGCTGCTATGAAACCTTACACATTATGCCATGGTTAACATTAATACCTTCATTTTATAAATATATGTTTTCTAGTGATTATTCAAAAAATAATTTGCATTTCATAAAAACTGTAATAAAAAATAAATAAAAACAGTATGTACAAAATATAAAGCTTTGAACATAGATCCAGGTGTAATAAAGAGGTGTATTCTAGGAGAAAAAAATAAACCATACTATTTTTCTTAATGATTATTTAAATATCCAAAGAATTATTATATTGATGCTATCTAGCATATCAATTAATTAATGTCAAATAACACAAATAGCAGAAAATAAAACTTCATTTGATCATTAATTTACAAATTGAAAGATGGAATAAAAAATTTCAATGGTGTTACTACATAAAATATTGTATCCTAATTTATCGTATCAAAAAGATTATAAGAGGTTTGAAAATAAATTCGGACCTTTATGATAGACTATAATAATTTATTAAAAAATTAACTAAAAAAAAAACGTCAATGAAAAATGATTTTCTGAAATAATAAGGTGATTTCTGAGTGAAACCGGAACTTATTTAAAGTAAAAAAAATATTGGGAATATTGAATTGGTCAACTTTATTAAATATGATTTTAATATATAGAGAAAACTAAAAGTGACTAGTTGAGTTCAAGTTGTAAAACGTATGAGAGCTTAAACTATTTTTTGTTATAACTGAATGATTGCTAATGAAATTAAAAAAGAAATTTAGAAACTACTAAAGCATTAATAAAAAAATTTAAAATTAAATAAACTAAAAACATAAAATATAATAATTTCAAAATGGTTCAAAATAATAATAATAACCACATTATTACTACTTTCACCACGACCACTACTACTATTACTGCTACTATTATTACTACTACTACATGGGCTCGCTTGTGATGGAGATCACCTTACAAAATATGCTTTAAAATGCTACACAGATTACCAACTCTTTCTCCAAAGCTTATTCCTCTTTATGCTAAAATTGACTATTTAATATACTCATAATGACTAAGATTATATATTATTTGCTTATTGGTAAATTTTTAAAATCTTTTAATTCTATCATATCTCTCTGCAACAAGCTACTATGGTACTGGAAGATGGTTTCAATCTCAGTTAATTGACTTAGTTTCCCACACATTAATAATGGTCTGGACCTACACTGTATCCAATTGTTCTATATCCAAAATGCCATAAATTTTAATTCTTCAAAAGTTTACTGCACTCCAATTTTGATTACAAGTAATTCCTATTAATAGACTCCCCCAAATGTCTTACTATATCAGGAAGCTAGCAAAAATTTTCATTCTCCCATGCATGGTATCAATAACTATAAACTACTCTGTCCTTCAAAAGATGATCCCCGGAGCCTACATTTTTTGTTTTTCTAGTTTGACTTAACCTACATGCATGACCAGCATCTATTTTGTCTGGTATTGCAGTCTATGTGTAAATCCATTGTGCATCTTATATGACAGAGGAAACACAACAATCCTTTCCAGCAGTGCCAAACCCCTCAACCAAATCAGAGCTATCATGCTAAATACATACAAACAACCAGTTGCATTTATAAAACAGTTAATTCAATCATATCAGAAGTTACACTACCCCCCCCCCAAATATTACATGCATAAGTTTAAACCTGTATGCCTTTTGATGCACTTACTGTATTTTCATCATTGGCAACAACAACAGAAGCCACCCAGCTATATTCATCTATTAGCTCCAACAGATTAAGACCTGGGACAGCAATACTGACCTCCCAGACATTTTAGGTGCCATCTAGTCACTAATGAAACAACCATCCAATCTATAAAAGATCATAATACATTTAATAGCATTTAATAGTATTATCAATTACTCTCAACATAGCTCACCTTCAACAACATTTACCACCAGACTGCAGAATTTACTCTCAATTTATTGCAATCCACCAACTGTTCACCATATGTAATTCTACTCTGAATTGACTTTATTCATTATATAGCACCCATAATTTGATTTCCTACCATATAAATTATAAGTTATCTATTGTACTCCAAGATTAATAAGAAAAGAACAATAATCAAGATTAATTTAGTGGCCGTAAATAACTTTCAATATGATGCCAGATTTTACAATCTTAGGTCATATCTATCTATCTATGAAGTTAAGTTTTATATTGAACTGTTTTTTAAGACTTTAATGATTAAACTTGACATCCATCTCTGTATCCAAAACTAGTAACAGCTTTGTAAAAAATATACATTGAAACCTGATTAATGCAACCCTTAAAATTAATCCATATAAAAATCTATACAAATGGTTGCACCTGCAATCCTTACCATCAAAGTTATGTAATGCTATGTAACTCAAAGAATTTATAAAGATTATTGTTGAAATAACAACAACAACAACAACAATAATAATAATAATAACAACAATAATAATAATAATAATAATAATAATAATAGTAGTAGTAATAGTAGCAGTAATAATAATAATAATAATAATAATAATAATAATAATAATAGTAGGAGGAGGAGTAATAATAATAATAATAGCAACAACAACAATAACAACAACAACAATAATAATAACAACAACAATAATAATAATGATGATGATGTTGATGATGATGATGATAATAATAATAATAGGTAGAAAGCAGTGCATCTGAATAGAACATGGTTTCTAGTGCTCTATGTTTTATAATCTCAAAGCACTTTAAATACCAAATTAATATGATAAATTTTTCACCTATATACAGTTCTTATAATTTCCAATCACCCAATGACTTTTTTTAAATTTTTGCTGATTTTTTTTAGTATTAAATTTCATTAAAAAAATTATTGTATTTAATATTTAATCAAGTTTAAATAAGGTGAGCTATCACATGATCAAATATTGCAGAACTCTCAAAATCAAAGGTCAGATTTTAATCAAACATATCACAACTTTATTAGCAATAATGTGATAATTCTCCATAGCAACAAGAACATAATTTTTAATAATATCAATAGTTTCAAAATAAAAAATTCAAATCCTCAGAAAACATACAGAATGTCATCAGCAGTGATTCACAAATTTTCTATGGTAACCAAAGTATAAATTCAAATAATATTACTTTGTCCAAAGATCAAACTACAAAATTTAAAAATCCTGTAGCAACAAGGATACAAGCTCAATATCAACATCTTAAAAATCCAAATTATAAATCCTAACCAAATATCTGGAACTGTCAGCAGTGATGCACAAATTTTTCAACTTACCCAGGATATAGATTTAAGTAGAAGTTTAAAAAATACATATGCAAATGTCATCAGCAATAATGTACAAATATTCCATAGTAACAATAATGTATTTCCAAACACTCCAAAATGTAATCCACATTTTTGCAAACCTACTATCAATGACATAACAGATTTGGACTTAAATATAAAACAGCTCCATCTACTCCCACCATTAACTGGACATCATAAACACTACAAATATTAATGACAGATTTTTCAGCACTGTTTCCCAGGATTTTTATGCAATATTTAAAAAATTATCTTCACCTCTATCTCTGGTGCTATCTGTCACTGATATGAACCTATCTCTCTAAAAGTTCCCTCACCAACTTCTCTATTTATAATGCGTGAAATTTGGGATTCAATCAGTTAGATAGCTGATGATACAAATCCTAAGTATCAAGCAACTGATTTTTTCCCAGATTGCCCAAATGGGGTGCTTTCAAAGTCAAACCAAAACACATGGAAAATCTGTACTTACAACAAGTTTGATAATCAAAACAACTACATCACTGGGATATTAAAGAATACACAAGTCTCCTTTTTTCAATTCAATTTTTCTGAAAGATACCCCTACATTTGCTCCAGGCAATAGTTACAAATTTAAAATTCAACTGCATCTAGAGATTGATCCAAATATGATTTCTACTCAAATTCTTGGCCAAGAGACAACTTTATGTTTATACATTCATGGTCTAAAATCTCAATGCTATGCCTGTGAATAGTGGGGTTATTTTGTAACTCAGTGCTTCAACATAGTAGTCTCACCTTCATTAATAATATTTTTAAAACAAATTTGCAAATAATCAGCCACCAATTAGAGTCTGGCCACTCCTCAGCTCGAACTTGCAACAACAGTCAGTCTGATGTGTTAAAAAAACCTCCTGGATATCCCCACATGCTATGCCAGATGTACAATTCATGTAAATGAATTCAACCCTCACACCAGTATAAATGCCTGTCAATCCCCATTGAGTATGAACAGTCAACTTTGCATCCAGAATCTAGTCAGCCTGCTACTCCCTTGCCACACTATAGCATGAATGCCCAGCCTCCTCATGAGCAGGACCACATCAATGTTGCATTACATAGTTGAACTTAACATTAACCACACTCAATTTTCAGTCCACACACTTAACCTTAATGAACTCCCAACAACATCCATTCTCTCAAACATTGTAAGATTTTATAAGAAACTTATTGTATATATATGTGCAAAAAATTTGAATAATATTTAAATATCCTTATTCAAAAAAAATCTTCTTTAACAGTCTCTTAAGAAGAAGCATTGAAAAAGATTCCAGTTTGATGAGTGTTGAAGGTGAAAATTTAAACAGTTTTCCATTTTTTCCTTATCTTCTAACTTAGCTAAAAATAATTAATACCTTATTTTTTTCAATCAATAGTGAATGGTTAGTTAAATTGACAATAAGAAACTACTAGGAAAAAATCCTGTTTGATTAAAATCTGAAAATAAATATTTGGTCCACATTTGAACTCATCACATAAACATGGCAGCTAATAGATAAATTGGATTTTTTTTAAGATTTCATATATATATATTATTTAACACAGTTATGATATACCTCTGCCTATAAATTTGAAAATGAATATATATAATATAAGAGAAAAATAGATATAAATTGGAAGACTTGCTCATAGAAGTTATGAAAAAAAAAATGGTACAGTGCAAGACAAGACTATTGCATGATGAAATATGGCTACCAGATTTTTGTAAGAAATATATTTAAACATTGACATTTTTTTATCAGGGACTTTTTTTAAAATAATAAATTATGAAAACTTGCCTACTTCATGAGACTTATATTGTTGTGAAGAATAAGTTAAAACAGCCTCTTAATTCTCTTCTGTCATGTCATAACTTGCATTTTTCCATTATTTAGGAATTTTTTTTAGACTGACTAAATGATTTTATTAATTAGTTTACTAAATACTTAATAAATGATAATTTTACTCATAAACTAATTTGGAATGTTACCAAAATGATGTTCTACTTTGCAATACAAATTAAGACATATTATACCATTGACCTCTTTAAAAGCAAACTTTTACTTTTAGGATTTGAGGAAAGCCATATTTCAAATCATTTATTTAAAAATACAACTCTTAAAAAATATGATCTTTATTTAACACTTTAGTATACTTCAACAAAATCTTATGAAATATATATTATAATGTCACCCGTTATAAGATAATTTAAATTCATTGAAATTTTTTTTTCACCATTGACTACCTTAATGATTTCTTTTATTAGCTGTTCTTTTATTGTAATACTCAGTTATTACAATTGACTCCACAATAAAAATATTATTGTTATATTTTTATTTTCCATTGTCAAACTCACTCCACTCATAACTTTGACACCATCTACCTCAGATAAATACAATAATGATTATTACTAATCATGTTCTAAAGTAGAGATTATCTCTAGAACAGATATAAACTTCAAGACTCAATTAAAGATTAATATATCTGATTTTTCAAATTTTAAACATACACACACATGAAGTTATTCACCTTTTTTTTTCCACGTTTAATATCTTTATAATATATTAAACAGCCTCCATACTCCCCTATTCTTTTTAAATTCATATAAATAAATATACAATAAAAGACAAATGACCCCCAAGATGCATTTTGTGCTGAACTAGCACTCATCAGTTGGATCAGGTCACTATCTTCCATATATATCTCTATTATATAAAGAATATACTATAATAAATTGTTACATTTTTATTTACCATTGTCAAACTAACTTCACTCACAACTTTGACATCATCCACCTCAGATAAATATCATAATGATTATTACTAATCATTTTTTAAACTAGAGATTATCTCTAGCACAGATATAAACTTTAAACCTCAGTTAAAGATTAATACATCTGATTTTTTTAATTTTTAAACATATACATGCATGAAGTTATTCACCTTTCTCTTTCCCATGTGTAATATCTTTATAGATGTATTAAACAACCTCTATACTTCCCATTCTTTTTAAATTCATATAAATTAAAATACAACAAAAGATAATTGATCTCCAATGAATGCAAAATAAATCTAATTTGTTTAACTAAGAACCATGTATCAATTTTATATGCTTGAGAATTGAAAAATATGACAGATATTACATATTCATCATATTTTTATACAAAATTATTAAAATTTTATATATGGATTAGAAATTATTTATAGTGAGTATTTATGTTTCAAAGAAAGGAATTTTATTGATGACCATAGTGTTACATTTGCTATAAGACACTCCATATACATATGTTTACATTGCTAGTGAGTATACCAAGTTTAAGTTTGTATCTGTGATGAACAAAAAAAATTAAATTAGGAGGGAAAGATATTTAAACATTGTTAGGGGGGGTGCAAATACATATGTATACATTATATTTGTGAGTGCTGCTTTCTGTAATCAGAGTTCTCAAAAGTCTTGGGTCATCATTGTTTAATTTGCAAACTTCAACTTGTATATCTATTGCAGTGCTGGGTTTAGTTTGCTTTTCAGTGTTTGAGTTCTGATTTTGTTGTTACTGTCCTCTATATTAATAGTATGCAATCAAAGACAACATTCTCTGTATTTTTATTTGTAGATACATGCCACATCTTTTTTAAAAAAAAATTGGTTGATGGCATAGATTGTTGGTTATTGGGAGCCATTTTAAAGGTTTGATTGTTGTGTTATCAGTGACCAGGTTGCTGCATAGATGTCTGGATGTGTAATTTTATTGTCCCTGGCTCATAGTTTTGTCAGTTTGATATTGAAATGATGGATGTCACCTTGTGTTGTTACCTAAGGTGAATGTGCATATAGTGAGTATTTATATGTGTATGTGTATCTGTGTGCACTAACTTTTTTTAAAAATCCATACTGAATCCAATTTTAATAAGAATAATGTCACATTTAGTGTAGTTAATTTGAATATACACTATGGAAATGCTTTATTAATATTACATTTCCAAAAATAAAAACAGGTAAATTGTTGATTTTTATGAATACTATATTTTCTCATGCTAAATATTAAATTTATATTTTAATCCAGCAGAAACTAACTTTACACCATGTAAATGATTATTAAATATTTAAATAAAGATTTTTGTAATACACTAATTGTGATGCAAAAAATTAGTCTGCTAGCATATTTATGTAAATCACAATTTATCACTAATAAGCTATATACTGTTATTAGATTCTGAGTACACTTTAATTAGATGATTAATGCAGGTTTCTGAAGAAATTAATGCTATAAAGTTATTATTATAAAATTTATCTATTTTCCCTTTGGACATGATATTTACGTATATACGCTCAAAGTCGTAAAAAGTTAAAATTAAGTTCATAAATATTATAACATTTGTTACTGGTAGATTTTTTCAATTTCTGTTATAGATCTTTATCATTTACTTCCGAAATCAATTATAAAATGTTACAGTAATATATTTAATGAAAAGTTTAAATTATATCAATTGCTAATCAATATAGATATATTGAGACATCCAGATCTTATTGCTTGTAATGCTCTATATATATATTAAGTAATAAAAAATTATTAAATAATTTATTGCTTACAAATCCATAACAAGTTCAAGCATAGCAGAATTCGCCATGATTCATAGGCTAAGCTGCAGAATCTTGTTAATATATATAAATATATACGTGTGTGCACGCATGTGTATAATACACAGCATAATGGATAAAACTGAAATTTTCATTAGATTATACATATTTAATATACACCTGGGTCTCATTTTAGGCAGATTTTTTTAATGTGATTTTGAAGTTATGTGATTCATGTTTCTTTTTAAAATATTTTTATGAGGGTTTTCTTTTATGCGATAAAGAAGCTCATATTTCACTATATTTATTAGATATCAAGAAATTTAGATTGTTAAGTTATTTTGACTTGAAATACTTTCTTTTCCAAAAATATAACATTATATTAGTAGCTAACATGAATATGTCCTGAAGCTATTTAAGAATCTTAGCTTCTACATAACTATGTAAATAACCTACTTATACTTATGAGTAAATAATAATAACATATTTATACTTGTGAGTATAAAAATATCACAATAAATATTTAAAAATTTTAAATTTTTAAAACATATTTTGCTAGATATAACAGAAATAAATATTCTTTTAGATTTTTAAAAATAATCAGAAATAATGGAGATTTTGTAAACTGAAAATAATCTGTCTAATGATAATGCCTAAACTTTTTGTTTTGATTGTGATCTCATTTTTTTAATATAGAAATAAAATGTGAACATTTAAAATTTATTTCAGTAGTAAACAAAAATATCTTTCAAACGAAGACAAATTTATTATTTTCTGATAAGTAATAATCATTTAATCATAAGTTTTTTTATTGATGTGTGAGACAAAAAACCATCAGAAAATGCTAAAATCTGAGAGAGTTTGCTGCAATGAACAACCTCTTAAATTCCAACAAGAGTTAAATATTCACATGTCTTGATATAATGAGCTTTATAAACAAATAATAAAATCATCATCTCAAAGTTTAATCATGATTACATTAACCATTAACACAGCACAAGATTGAAGTTGGTACTAGTTGTACTTCCTCTTGTGATGATTCTGATTTCTTACCAGTTCACAAACAAACTGCATATTGTCAAATCGTAATAATGATTAAAATATGTATGAAAAAATGTAAAATTAAATTATGTAGTTAATAAAAAAAGTAAATAAAGTTTGTCTTGTATCAATTTTTTTCAAGTATTTGAAATTTTTTATTAATCATACTTTATTTCCTTATTTTTTTATGAAAATTTTAAAGTAATTTTTCCTTGTTGCTTTACTTTTATGTGATTTCTAAAAATTACAGACCATATCCCCCATTTTTCAAGGTAAGTTAAGTCTATTTTTGTGCAAATTTTTTAGTTTGAGTTTTTTATGGAACCAATCTACCACATAAAATGAGACCCAGATGTATTTTGATTTAATATTTTTCAAAAAGGAAAATAAATTATTTTCAACTTTAATTTTGTTTACAATATGTTAAAGAAGTTTAAAATAAAATTAATACATTTTATAATGTCAGTTTAAAAATATATTTAGTTTGGTTAAGATCCATTTTTTAAAATTCTATTTTTTTTATTCATTTCAAAGAAAAAATTAATTATTAAAGTTGATCAAAAAATGTTTAAGCTTTTTTGAAATAGGAAAAATCTATTTTCTTAATGTCAAATTAATTTATTTATTTATCAAATCTTCCATATTAATTAATTAAATAAATCAATTTGTATATTTGATAGCAAATCCGTTATCTTTTTTTTTGTTTCAGAAAATAGCTTTCTCACCTCTGAAAACATGGTTATGAAAGAGTGCTGTAAGTTTGAAAGTTAACTATCTTGTATTAGTTGGTCAACAAAAGTATTGAGAATGTAATTTTAAAAAACTATGTCTCAAAAAGGAACATATGATTGAGCAATTCTAGTCATCACTTTTATATGGTTTTTGCAATATCAATCATTAAAAAAGCTTGATGGATTATCTTATACCTAGCTCTTACAAGTGACCAAGAATATCATGTATTGAATTCCATCTCAAAAGTTTATAAGCTGCATAGATAGTTAATTCAATAACAAATTTTTCTAGCCAGAATAAAAACTTAATGAGAATTATTTTTTATCATAAAGGAAGCTGCTTACATTAAATTTGTGAGATTATCATATAGAGTTAATGCCAGTATAAACAACATGAAAATTATTTTCATTTAAAATAAAAATAAAAATATTAAAGTAAATCACCAGAATTTTATCAATATACTATAATGAATCATTAAAAAATTACCATTAAAGTAAACCTTTTTTTAAACTGCAAAAAATAACAGTACATACAAACAAATTGATGAAAATGCTTGGGATAAGATAAAAACAGCTACACTATTATATTTATAATATATGTGCTTACTTTAGTTTATAATTTAAGAATATGTATTTGTAGATTTAATTCATTTAATATCCTTAATGTGAATCTTTATATTTTAAAATATGTTTAAATTAAGAGATTTTTTCGACTGCATACTGAAATAGAATTAACTTAGTAATTTAAATAATATAAAAAAAATTATTTTTAATTTAGAAATTTTATAACAATCAAAATTTATTTGAAATAATAATTGATAATAGTATATATTCAAAAATACATTTTGATTACGTTTTATACATAAAGCTATTTAAATTCAATCAAACATATATTATTATTATTATTATTATTATTATTATTATTATTATTATTATTATTATTATTATTATTATTATTATTATTATTATTATTATTATTATTATTATTATTATTATTATCATCATCATCATTATCATCAATTTTCTGTTGATTAAATGTTTTATTAAAGTGCAGTCACAGCCCTTTATTCTCATTTTGCTATTGCTTCAATTTCAATATATAAAATTAATGACACTGTGATTGAATATTATGATTTTTTATTTATAAGCTAAAGATTACTGTGTTCCTACAGATTAAGTGATGTAACTAGTGTTATAATAAATATCAATGTATATAAAAATTTATTCATTAGTTGACTTGAGAAATGAGTAGTGCCCTTCCATGTAAAGTGTATACAATTAAAAGTAGTATTTATCTACTCAAGATCACAAATATATATATTCGACATATATCTGCCATTGAAGAAAATAAACATTTTGTTAATCCACATATTCTGAATGCTCAACTACTTGATGCTCAATTATATTCTCCACTTCACATCAATCCACTTGTTACTTGAGATCTAATGTTTTTTTGTTTTGTTTTTTAAAAAAAAAAAAAAAAACTTAACCTTGACAGTGATAAATGGTATTTAAGCAAAACATTGGGAAGTAATTCAAAATAATATGTGGTTAAATTCAAAAACTATTTTATTTACATCACATAACTATGAAAATATTAAATATAAATATATACTTGTTAGCAGTGATGACGATCAATCCAGACATCATAGGCTGTTATATATATATGCTATAAATGTGACTGATTTATACATTGTAATTAAGTTGATGTTTATATGTAATTAATTCCTATTGCATTTCAAATCCATCACTATAAAGTTCTGATGGATTTGGAATGCAATAGAAATTGATCACATGTACACATCAACTTAATTGCAATGGATAAAACAGTTACATTTTATAACATATATAAAAGCATAAATATGTTAAATATAAGTGGAGTAGGATTCATTATAAATAAAAATTGGAAGAACAATATTGTGGAGATTGATGGTGTATCGGACAGAGTGGCAAGATTAGTTATACAACTTAATAGCAGATACCAAATGCCGATAATTTAGATTTATGCCCCAACAAGTTCTCAAAGTGATGAAGTAGTAGAAGATTTTTATATGGGATGTACAAAAGACTTTTGATCAGAGTAAACAACATTCTAAAATTGTTATGAAAGACTTTAATGCTAGAATTGGTAAACAAATGAAAGATGAAAGTGCTGTAGGTAATTTTTCTTATGGTAATAGAAATGAGAGAGGTCATAGACTTGTGGATTTGCAAAAAAAGAAAAACTTTATATTATAAATTGTTTTTTTGAAAAAAAATGTTATTAGGGAATGGACATGGATGCATCCAAATGAAGGTACAGCAGAATTGTATTATATTTTGACTAACAGAAAATACATATTTCAAGATTGTAATGTTCTTAATAAATTTAACACAGGAAGTGATCATTGATTGTAAGATGTAAGATACATGTTAATGCAAAACTAGAGAGACAAAAATTATTGAGAAAAACAATATTTACAGTTGATATTTCTAATCTTCAGAAACACTCTAATAAATTTAAATTAGAACTTATAAATTGGTTTCAAGAATGAATAGATTTTGAACATAATTCAGATTTGAATGAAATTAATAAGAAAATAACTGATATACTTTTAAAAATTGCAACAAAGATAGCTGGTAGAAAAAAGCAGCAATTGACCAATAAAATTTCTACTGAGACTAAAGAATTCATGAAGAAAAAAAAGAATATGAAGATATACAAAAATGATGCATTAAAAAGGAATGAATACCTCAAATTCTGTAAAATGGTGTAGAAAAGAATTGAAAATGACATAAGAAAGTATAACTGTAAACTAGCAAAGGAAAGTTGTGGAAGAGAATAAAAGTCTCAAGAGTTTAAACAACATTTTGGTATTGATAGAAGATTTATATCTGCAATAAGGAAAAAAAGATGGAAATATTACTAAAAAGAGAGGTGACATCATGAAGTGGATAGAAGTCTTCTATCAAGAATTATATAGTAATAAAACACAAGTATCTCCTATATCTATTATATCTTCCAAATTTCCCAGAATTTTAAATGAAGAAATGAGACATGCAATTAAATTTATGAAGAAAGGAAAGGTTTTCTGTAGTGACGGAATTATAATTGATATATTAAAAGAAGCAGGTGAAGAAATAGAAATTTTTTAGACAAGTTATATAGCAAATGTCTATATGATAAAGACGTACCAGATGATTGGAAGAATGCGGTATTAATATTAATATTTTAAAAAGGTGATAAAGAAGATATTAGAAATTGTAGACTTATCAGCCTTTGATCAGTTTTATACAAATTTTTACCAAGATAATTACAACTCTTCTACTGAGAGCATTGGATTTCTACCAACCAAGAGAACAAGCTGGATTTAAAAGTAATTGTAGTACAGTAGATCATATTCAGGTATTGAGAAGAGTTATGGAAAGGACAAATGAATATGAGTTGCCATTATGCTTTAGATTTGTAAATTATGAAAAGGCATTGATTCTATAAACATTTCTTCAGTGATTAAAGCATTGGATTATCAAGGTATAGATCCAGGATATTGTCATGTTTTAAAGAATATTTATAAAAATGCAATAGCAGCAATTAGATTACATAATGATATTAGGAAAGTCAACATTGAGAAGGGTGTAAGACAGGGTGACTCCATATCTCCAAAACTTTTTACAGCAGTGCTGCAAAAAGTATTTTGTGGATTAAAATGAAAATCTAAAGGAGTTAAAGTAAATAAACATTATTTAAGTCATTTAGATTTTGCAGTTGATGTAGTTGTTTTTGCAAATAATGCTTTAAAGCTGCAGGAAATGTTAAAAGCTAAAGTAATGTTCAACACATTTTCTCAAAATATGAAAGTAAAGATTGATTATGATGAGTTAGAAGTTAACAGTTACAAAAATCTTGGTGAGATTATTAATATAGATGGAAACATAATGAATGAAATTAATCATAGAATTAAGCTTAGTTGGAAAGCTTTTGATAGAAATAAGTTGATACTAAAAGGAAATATGTCTATGTGTTTGAAAAGAAAGGTTTTATAATAAATGTGTTTTACCAGTTCTTACTTATGGATCTGAGAGTTGAACCCTTAATAGAATAGCAATACAGAGACTTCAGACCACTCAAATAAGTATGGAGAGATAAATGTTAGGAGTAGCAAGAAGAGAAATACATGGGTAAGAGAACAAACAGGTGTTATTGACCTCATTGAAAAAATTAAAAGACTGAAGTGGAGTTGGGCTGGATATATTGCTAGAAGAAATGATAATAGATGGACAATTGAAATCTTAATACTCGATTCCTGGAAATTGTAAAAGGCTCAAAAAGAGAGCTCATGTGAGGTGGATAAATAAAATAAGAAAGTGTGCAGGAGTGATGCAGAGAAAAGAAGCTAAAGAACAGAGAAGGTGGTTTGAATTTTGAGAGACCTTCATCTTACAGTGAATTGATAATGGTTGTTGATGATGATATAACAGTCTGTGAAGTCTGGATTGATCATTAGCACTGTAGACAAGTATATTTAATATTTTCACAGTTATATGATGTAAAATAAAGTAGTTTTTGGGTTACTTCCCAATGTTTTGACTAAATACCATTTATCATTGTCAAGGTTAAGTTTTTAAAGAAAAACCATTAGATCTCAAGTAGTAACTATATTAAAGGTAAAATAAAGAATATGACTCAGTGTGAAGTAGTTGAACATTCAGAAAATGTGGATTAAGAAAATGTTTATTTTTTTGTGTGGCGGTGCTATTTAATTGAAATGTTGGGAAATAATATGAAATAATACACAGTTAAAACCAAAACTACTTTATTTATTTCCATATATATATATATTGGAGATCATTTATCTTTTTCATATTGTGTGGTCATGGGTGTCGGTTATATAAGATACCATGGACAGCTAAAAGGAGTTTGAAAGTCTGTGTTTAAATCTCCTATATTATATAAATGAAAGTTATTTTGTCTCAGTGATTTATGAATCTGCCTGAAATAAACAAGTTCATGAGATCATATCCAAACTACATAAAAAAAAATGAAATATTTTAATCAGCTTTCATAGATTAGATTTTTTTTTCAGTTTGACTGAGCTAGAAAATAAAACAAGAACAAAAAAGTGCTAAATATTTAAAACCACAATTGGAAAACTTGGTGAATAAATTCTTCTTTATTGTTTTTATGGTGAATGATAGAAAAATATTGCTGGAGAAATCTTCCTTCAGAAGTTGGTTATTTACAGGTAACTCCCGCTCTTCCCCTTCAATATTTATAGATAATTGCTCTGTTCATATGCCTTCTAACTTCATGTGGTATAAGGCTTAAGCTATAATAAACACAATTTGTTCTTGTAATACGTTTTTGAAAACACATACTTTCAAATATCTGTTTGGCAGATTTAGATTAAAAGTGTAAATTATATTTTTAATCTTGGAAAGATTCTACTGAAGCAGTTGTTATATTCTTTGGTAATTCATATTAAATATATACATTAGTACTTTAATTGTTCTATTAAATATATATATATTTGTAATTTTTGAACTTCTTTAAATAGATGCAAAATCAAATTTAATGTATAGATAAAAGGGACAATAGTCTTAAAATAGCTCACTGCAGATCAAATTATTCTCCACTAGCAACCCCCTTACTCCTTTCATAAAAAATAATAAAGAAAAGACAATAATCAATCAGATTTGACAATTTTAGATTGTAAGAATTTAAAAAACCATTCAAAGTTTTATTACAGACAATATTTAATAAAACTTAGGTCGTAGTCAAGCATTGGTGGTCGAGAGGTCAGCACAACCGCCTTACAAGCAGTTGTCCCAGGTTAGCGGGTTCGCTTCCCGACCGATGCTATGACACATAAAAAAAAATTAGGTCATAGTCATAGCATGGAAGGCAGGTGTCATTCTACTGCATTATGAAGCTTTTCTTTTTGGAATTCATTCAAATAAATTTTCATTTAAAAGATATTTAATTATTGCTAACTGTTTTTGTTTTATTTTTTCCATCTTCTCTATCTATTTAAATTTCTATTTTTATTATTTTACCAATTTAATATTTTTATTAACAATCTTATTTTCATAACCATCTTTTATTCTAATCTAAATATATATATATTTAAATATTGCATTTTCTCTTTCAAATCTTTCTTATTACATATCTATATAACTTAATTAAATGTATATACATACACAAACATTATACTTAAAATATATTAAAATTACTAATGTTATACTTAAGATGCAGCGTTTTGCTATTTAATGATAAATTTTAACAATAAGCTGTCGCTTTAACATTTTTTTTTTTGCTTTAGTGTTAATGAAATTCTGAATTTGATTAAATGAACGTCAGGATTTTTACTAAGAGAGAGTACAACATCTCAACTCATGTGTGAAGATTAAGTTCATCTAATGGCCGCCATATGCTAAGGATACTTTCGACCTGATATTATTTTAATTTTGTAAGTTCACCAAGGATAATGAATATAAAATTTAATCTCATTTCTAAGTAGCTATCTCATTGAGTGGTGGATGAATAGTCGCGTTCAAATTAATAGAACTCTTCCAATGGGGTGGTGATGACGGAACAGATGTTAAATTCATTCCTAAAATAAGTAGAAAATAATGTCATTTTATTTATGAATACACGGAATAAAAGGCATAGTGCTAAATGATG
Source organism: Epiperipatus broadwayi (assembly GCA_028023455.1). Lineage (NCBI taxonomy): Eukaryota > Metazoa > Onychophora > Udeonychophora > Euonychophora > Peripatidae > Epiperipatus > Epiperipatus broadwayi. The sequence continues at coordinate 2,568,170 of JAQFVV010000107.1, forward strand.
ATAGTTTAACATGAATAATATTAAAAATAAATAAATAAGTTTAGACTTTAAGAATGAGAAAATAATTGAATTTGAGATCGCAGTTTTTTTTATCTTTAAAAGTGTTTAATTTTGATAATGCCTAATCGTATATATATATACAGATTGAGATAATAGAATAAATTATATTAAAGAGATGGCAGGTAGTGAGCAACGATCAACTTCAATAATCAAATGTTATTATTTGATCTTAGTATTCTAGTGTTTATTCGCGTCAATCTGTCTTTCAATAGATAACTTAATTACATGATTCTCATTGTGAGATAATATCCTCAGCAATAATTGTAGATTATCTAAGTGCACTTCTGCTAAAGTTTTTGATTCAAAATAGATAGTATTTTCTCTTCATTGGAATTTTAACTGAATAAAAAGACTGAGTTCTTCAGTTTTATTTTAAACTTTTATTTTTATTTTGAAAAATATCTCCTCCCACATAAAAAAATAAAAATAATAAAGATACAAAATGCAGAAATCGGGATTTTATAAAAATCAAAGAGTTTTATTGTCTAATAAAAAAAGAAGAAATTAATAATTAAATTATTAAGATTGGATACATAAGTAAACACATTATAAACAACTATATATAAGCCAATAAAATATCGCATAATCTATCATATGATGGCAGCTTACATATTGCTGTTTTAGTACCATAATTTTTCATCTTTTCTTTGTCAATTATTGTAAGCTTTACTAAGTGATACCAGATGATTGTGCTTAATAAATTTTTATTTAGTGCTATCCTATCCTAAATCTTCGGATTAGTTTCAAACTTATAAGGCTTTCATTCTGTGAGGAGTTTTACTAAAAGTTACAATAAGTGGCATAGAGAAGATGAAAAAGTCTGCTGCTAATACAATTGTATACATTGTATATGTAGATAAAATGCCTTATATCTAAAATTCATAGTTCCAGGACTTTTTAGATTTGTGAATTTATTGGATTTTAAGAATAGGTCTTCAACTTATTTATTGTAAACTCAAACTTGATAAGATAAAAAAAGCAGGCAGTTCACTACAATTAAAGCCTTTTAATTTACAAATATTTACTAAACATTTTTAAAAAATATATAATTTGTAAATGTATCTACTAACTAATTATGCGTTATAAAATGTGAAGATAATTTCTGAAATTTTGTTTAGGTAATAAAACGATTTAAAAGAATAGAAATTTATATAAAAGATATTCTATCTGCTTTAAAATTTCTACCTGATAACAAAGCTAAGATTCCTATATAATTATATTAGTACCATTTAATGCTAATATCTAATTATATTGAAGAATAATTTAAAATTGCTTGACATATTTATAAGTTTATGTATTTTATATGTACACTAATATATAAAACTAAGAGTATATGATAAATATTAACTAGTTACATCACTAATTTATATATATATATTTTAATTATTTTGAAAATAAAAAAATAAATAATATATATCAATCAATCAGTAGTAGTCTATCCTATGGACAGGATCAGAGAGCAGTCACATCATAAATCCATCCCTTTCTCCATCTAGTTCTCTTCATTGCTCAGCTCTTCAAATCCATATATCTATTTCCACTTTTTATATCATCCAGCAACACCAATATTTTCTTTTTCATTCTTTCTTCTTGTTTCCTATCACTATCTCTTCCAAAATAACTTTCATTAAACTATTCTTTCTTCTTAACATGTATCCATTCCAGTTTTTCTATATATATCTAATTTCCTCAATCAATATTTTTTTATTTACTCTTTCCAAATTTTTTTCATTTGTAATTTTATTTACCCAACTAATTTTTTCCAACCTACTCTATACCTCTAATATCATGTGAATGACATTTCCCATAAGAGAGTATAAGTATAACCTCATTAATATTAATGTGCAAATACAGCTTTTTTTTTGTTAATAAAAGGTGAACTTTATTTGTAGATATTACATATTTTATATATCAACTAATTCAGAAAATAAAAATTTGCAAAGATAAAATTCATTCTATTGTAGATAAAATCAATGATTACATCAAATTAGTTTTATGTTTTTAAAAGATTAAAAAGCATTATCCACTCATATTTAATAATTTCAAAAATGAGTAAATCAATAATACAATTATAAATTATATTTAAATGTTTCGCCTTTAATAGCTGTAATAAATATATTATCCCTGTAAATCTCTAAGTGTTAATGCCCAAATTAGAATTTTTGTCCAATGCAATTTTATACTAAAGCTTTAATATAATTTATATTAAAAATAATCTGTTACAAAAACAAATGTAATTTACAAGAAATATTAATCCCAAAAATAAAGAGATAAATAGTAGTATAATCTAAATGCATTTTCAGTACTGAGCACCTTTGTCAAAGGCAAAAGATATATAATTTAAAAATGGTTTATAGTAAATGCAATGATAGAAAATATAAAACTGAAGAATCTTGATTTATTTCTAATGGGAACATTGTGATGAATAGGAAGTCTAATACTGTTCAGTTGAGTACTGTTATGAATATGCTTAATTAGAGTTATGATTTTATAACTTCTGTATTGTAGTTTGATGTGGTAAAGTTTTTAAATTTTATATCTAGTGTCTTTGACAAGAATGACCAACACCAAAAAATGCATTTATGTTATACTTCTGTTTATCTCCATATTTTTGGGAATAATATTATTTGTAATTACATATAGTTTATATTGTACTTTTGATTTAATATTTCTCCGGATTGTTAAAAATGAGTGTGCAATATCTCTGCCTAAAAGAAATGTGGAAAAGCTCCATTAATTTAATCATTGTATATATTTACAATGGAATTAATTTCACTCTTGCAACTTATTATTGTCTGAACTGGTTGATATATAAAAATTTTAATAGTAATAAAAGAGTTTATTTTTTAGCAATTCAGATCTAATATTATTCTTACATTCATATAAAAAGTGTCTATCATAATTTCTATTTCTTTTATTATGAAATGTTTTTAGTTTGTTTTCAGGTTTGATTATTATAAAGTGGAGTGACTTATTTTGATTAAAAGTTAATTAATAAGACTCAACAAAAAATAATTTTAAATTTGCTATATAAAATCATGTGTATTGTATTTATTGTCATCATTTTTTCTGATGTTTTTTATTTATTTATTTTTATTAGTTAAATTTTATTAAATAATTGTTTAAAAACAATAGTTTTTGAATTTTTTTTGTCTTGCTGACTTTATTCTTTTAATTATTTATCCTATGGAGTGGCAGTGCACATGACTGATTTCATTATAGAGTTATGCTTTAAGGGATTTGTAGGTTATCCCAGTAAAATTATTTAATGAAAAGTAGATTCAGTTATATATATATATATATATATATATATATATATATATATATATATATATATATATATATATATATATTCTCTTGATCACTATCTCTTGAGTCCTTGTGATCCTGAGCTAGATTTGAGCAAAATGTTTATAATACATTGTAACCAGACCCCCCATACAACCCCTTTATTGCCTCGGTTGTAATGATTTCCTGGTGAGCATGTTGTAGGAAGGAACTATCGATTGGAATTCTCCAATGCAGATGTTATCCCCCAACAATATTTCCTGCTCATCAGAGGATGTAGCACCATAGAGACTGGAAGCATCTAGAAATGTCTGTGTTTGGTTTTCCAAACGGTACCACTAGAGTTCCATCTCACTACAACCTGACTTACCTATGTCTAATTATGCCAGACCTAACTCAGGAGGCATGAGTTTCTTGTGAACAAGTGCAATGAATGATAAGTGATGCAAAATGAGCAACTGGATAACTAAAATTAATTTTAAGTAACAACAATTTATTTGCAAGTCCTTCTAATAAAGTTCATTCATATCCATGTGAAGATTCATTTTAATTTATCTTGGGTGAAAAATTCAAAGGGTCTTTTATCAAGTAGATGTCATCCATTACTGCATGAATATTTTTAACTATTTGTTCCATATCTGTATATCCCTTTTACATAAATAAATAGGTAATGTAAGCAATTCCAGGTTTGTGGACTATTCATAATTCAGTCAAGTATAAATGTGCCTTTACACACATAAGTTTAATTATTTTATTCGTTTACAGTCCATTGTGTCTCTTGGTATGCATCCAATAATAGTACAATATGAATTAAAGAATGCAAGTTCTTTAACAATTTACATCTTTATTTATTTAGTTAATTAACAGAGAGGAGTGCAATATATGAAGACAACAGAGATAATAATGAAGATAACTGATAGCATTCTATTTAATTCAGAGTTTCACTTAATTCTGATCAGTAGTCTTTTAAGTAGTTGTCACATGTAATGTGGCTTAAATTGACTCACATATGAAGATATTTTTTACAGACAAGAGCATTTCTATTATTCCAGTTAATTTTAGGTGAGTCAAAGCATAATAAATATATTTCTATTCATTGTTATCCAAATCCAGGTTTGAATCCATAATATAATCACATTTATCCTAGGTTCATTGGTTATCCATTTTAGGGTTTGAATTGGTCAATATAAGCACATTTACATCCATTGGTTATTCAGATATAATATAAGAGTATGCATTTCCATCTGTCCAGATATCAATTTATCTTGCAAATGCATTTATTTGGTATTCACATATTCTTATCCAGATTTGTCATTAATTATCATTTATATCCATTGGTTATTTGGGTAAAATATAAGTGTATGTATTTCCATTGGTTATTCAGGTAAAATATAAGTGTATGTACTTCCATCTGTCCAGATATCAATTCATCTTGCAAATGCATTTATTTGGTATTTCCGATTTCATAAGACATATATATAACCTATACGCATCAATAACTCTAGGTATATCATTGTACATTTAACCATGACACATTGTTTAGGTATTTTTACTTCTCAACTCATATATATAACATGTTTTAATTTCGTGTTTATATTCCTTTTCTCAGAGTTTTCAAATAATAAATTAAATTTAAAAAAAAAAGGATTTTCTTAATCTTTCAACTTATTTAAGTATGTGGTTCATTATATGCATATAACCATTAACTTTTATTGACATACTAATTCATATTTAAATGTTTGAATTTTATTCATAATATAGTATAAATTTACTAAATACATTCATTTTGTATAAACACATTCATTTTGTATATTTTCTAATTTTATCTGGGTTATAAACACGTTATTATAATTTAGTTAGTATAGTTATATTTAATAGCTCAGCATTTCTAATTCTTCCAGGTATACTTATTCATATATCAGTAATATAAATAGTTATAAGTATTCATTTTTATTTTATTTTAATTCAGATGTATCTGCATATAAGAAGTTAATCATTTATGATTTACCTTATTAAAAATGCCTTTTGATTATAGATATTTAAGACATTTACATATTTATAATTTATCACTATTAAAACATATTTTCACATAGCTATAATTATTCATAATTTAATTTAAGAAAGACATTTTGTTTTGTTTTTATAAACACATATAAATATTGAATATTTCATGAAATTGTTATTTTATCCAGTTTGTTACTTCACTTCAGATTACAGCTGCATTCAAAAAAAGGTCGTTTTATTTAAGGTGAATGACATTATTTACTTTCCATGATGTTCACTCAGATGAGTCTTGGAGGTTCATGGCTGTGGACAAAGAGAGGAAGATATTATGATTAGCATTCCATTCTTATGATTTCCTTATTAATACTTTCTTTTTTCATCATTAGCAGTGTGGCTGTAAATATTATTTTCCAAGGTGACTAAAATCACTTGTCAACTAAACAGTTAAGCAACACTTAGATAAAAAAATTTAACTTTTTAACTCACTTTTCTTACTTTTTAACTTCTTTTAAAATCTTTTTAAAAATCTGCTCTGAACTTCAAACTCAACTATTTATACACTGATCACTGGATTGATTCTGCAGTACTCCCACTATATCTGATTTGTTATACAGCTTTCATTTAAGCCTGAGTGCTTTTCTCTTCTTAAGGATTGGATACTACTTTTAGCAGGACAGATAAGGAATCATGAGGATTAAGCCATGTTTTTCAATTTGATAACTTTGCCTCAAGCAAATATTATATTTTGTACAACATTGTTTCAAAAATTAAAATGTACTATTTTTAATAAATGCCAGCTTTAAGTAAATACTTAGAGACATATTTATATCATAATTTAAAATTATAAAATGAATAATGAAGGTTTATTTTTTTTCTCTCAGTTATAGAAAATAATGATTTTCTTGTAAATTTATAAACTTTTTGCTTTATTTTTAAAAAAAAAAATAAGATCAACTTCTTTCACATACATCTGCCTTTTTTTAGGTAGGATGATAAAATAGCTCTTAGAATACATACACACGTGAAACAGAGTTTCTGTTTCAATATAGATATGGGTATAAAAATGTGTGTGGACATCCAAATAATTTTCTAGATGGTGCAAAGGTAAAGATCACCTTTAAAGTCCATATATTTCATTTATTTTGTTTATTAAATAACCAATATTTTGATGACCAGTACTCTCAGGCACCAAGATGATCAGCTTTTCTAGAATGACCTCAGAACTTTAGATGTAGAATTAATTTTATAATTATGGATTACTTTATAATATGACCTAAGTTTGGCATTGACTAGCTTCTTTTAAAATGTATTTAAATCTTTTAAAGCATGTTACCAAGGATGATAGTAGATTTGTTTAATGCTGATGATGCTTTATTTATAACTTATATAAAAGTTCATTACTCATTTTTTCAGTGCTGAGTTATGCTCATGTTTATTGACAATGTTAATTGTGATGTTTCAGATTATACAGATTACTTCTCAAGATACCACATATTTCATATTAGTGTAAATGGTGATAATTAATTAAGTTCTAATAATGAGTTTTGAAAAATGACTACATAACCTGTATCTTGAATATAAACTGAGAAACTAAAAAGTATATAAAGTCTTTTCATACAAAATAAGTATAAAAGAAATAATTATTATGAAATGGCAACAGTATGCATACATATATATGTACCTTCTTATACACTTAACAATACTAATTTTTGCATCAAAACTTTACTCTTACAGTTTCAACTGCAGGGTAGTCAAAACTGTAAGAGTAAAGTTTTGGTATAAAAATAGCATTGTTAAGTGTATAAGAAGGTTAGAAATATTATGATATGTAAATATAGAAATCAATGCATAAGGAAGAGAAAAAAGAAAATTGTATATTTTTATAAAATGGATGATGAAGTGAATCATATTAACAGGGTAGAATGAAGATTAAAGTAAAAGGGAAAAAATAGATAAGGCAAATAAAGATAAGAGTATAGATATTTAGCTTAAAAGAAAAGGAGATTAAGAGTATCAGATAACAATGAAAGTTTGGATTAAAAAGAGATCACCAAAGGCTTATTGTATAAAATATTATCTTAAAAGATTACATTTGGTTTTTGTAAGGTTAAAAATATTTGAATACAAATTTATATGCAGACAAGGTACAATGAAAAAATAAATAAAGAGAGATTATGATGAAGAAGAAAGTCAGCACTCAATTGAAGATGCCTACAGAGCAGAAGAGAAGAACCCATCAGTACAAATGTGGCATGAGTTGTCAGATAAAATTTAAAAAATGAGAACAGTCTTATTAAAAGAGAGCAGAAGAAAGAGAATAAATTTTGCTAAAAAATAGAAAGAAGCAATCAACAAAGAAATAATAATCAAAAACAACAACAAAAAATGCTCAGTGAATATGAAAAAAAAAATCAGCAAAAAAGCAGAAAAAGAAAAGAAATGCTATAAAAATATAGAGAAGAGGCAGAATAAATGCTGCTAAGATAAATAGGAAAAAAACATTAAGATAAAAGAAATAGACAATAAAATATAAATCAGAGCATTTGGAAAGCTATCTAGAACATTACCTAAATAATGGAAAAAGATAAAAAATGATATGACAAAAAGTTATAAGGCAATCAAAACATGTTGATTAAAATGGACAAACCAGTAAAAATAAAGAAAAATCATCAAAAATGATAAGAGTAGAGTAAGAAAAAGCAGGTCAAAAAATAAAAAGTAATCAAATGTTAATTAAAATAGAAAAAATTGATCAGAAAAGAGAATAAACTAATCAAAAATGATAATGAAGTTGGAGGAAGATAAGAAAAAAATAAGAAACTAGAATGTTATTTAATGTGTACTGGGTATAATATGAGAGGAAGCAGAAGAAATAAATCAAATATTGGAGAGGATGGACCATTGGAATTTATAACAGAAAAAAGATGTAATAGGTCAAATACAAAATTAAGAATCAAGGATCAAGCAGAAAACCTGAAGCATGGAGACTTGAGAAATATAGAGTCACAGAGAGCATGGAGGCAACTGAAGAAGAATCAAATGAAAATTTAAGACAGATGTGTAGATATGTTACTATTTGTAAAAATGTAAAAAGGATCAGAAGCAAATAAGTGCACTTATAAGGAGAAACAAAGTTTTCAAGGATTTTAATTATATCAAGAAGATATAAATCAATTCCTTAAAATAAAGCCATTTAAGATGAAGCAGGGGAACCATCATAGGACATCTTGATAATGTAGAAAACTATTTTTTTATTAAATAAAATGTAGAAGTACCTCAAGATGGCACTGGCTTGTGCTCTCTTCTAGTCTTTGGAAAATTACTGATGGAAATTAATGGCACAAAGTCCAGAAAAATTCCAAGATACAAAGGTGCTGCGTTGCTTGAACACTGTCTGAAGAGCATCAGAATGGAGTACAATGCCAAGTATCACAAAAGAGTTGCAAAGTAGATCAGTGGAAACCTATACTAAGTTTTTTGATACCAGATCTCATGGTTGACAGCCTTGACTGGTTGCATTATTCCAGATGGTCAAATAATAAGATGCACTAGACATAACCTGTCATATAAGGCAGAATAAATAATAATATGTACAGACAGACAGAACTATTGAGAAAATAAGTGAACTGCAGAATCTTTGAAATATAAGTTAGCAAATGCAAGGAGTAAAAAAGTGGTTGTGGCTACAACTTTAAAAATAAATACTCCCAAAAACCTGACATAAAACCAACATAAGTAGTATCACTATTAAAAGAAGTAATAGATGTACTCTGCAAAAGAAAAGTTAAAAAGAAGAAGGTATAATAATGGTTCAGAGAGTGTGACTAATTCACAGGATTAACAACTGGAACAGCCTGAATAAGTGTTCACTCTCAGCCCAATCTTCCCTATCCAAGTGAAGAAGTTCCTGCAGGATGAAAACCAATATCTGGTTAGTCATACACAGAAATGTTAATATAAAAGAGTATACAGTATTAAATAGCACCAAGGAGATAATGCCTCCTCATAATAAAAACAATGTGAAGGATATATATGGTTCTGGCTCTCCAGATTTTATCAAAAGGAAAATATTAATAATAATTTTATACTTTATTCTTAAGATGAAAATTAAAAAAATGAATAAATATGTAGTCAAGATGAGAAGCTCTTATCACAGTGGATTAATTATTTTATTTACATTTGCATGGAAAATAGGAGGGAAGAAAGTGAATTGTTCCTTGTGATATTCAATTCAAGACAGCCAACTTTTTAATTAGAAGTTTAGCTAGGGTCCCAGTTAAGATGTAACAAATTGAAGACATTAAAAATAATAATAATATGAGTATTTAATGTTTACTACATATAACTGTAAGAGAAAAATAAAAAGCTCTTTCAGTAATTTTATTTTATTTAATTATTTTATGTTTTGTTTTTAAAAAAAAAAAAAAGAGAGAATTAAGTAGAACATGTAAATGGATGTTTATCAATTTTCCACAAAAAAACCAAAAAACAAAAGGTACTAAATTTTTTTTTAAAAAAAAATAATATCAATTAATTAAAAAAGATTTCCACTTTCTCTCTTTCTGTCTTTCCCTCTCATCAATCTATTTAAAACAATAAAGAGTTATCTGTTTCAAGTAATTAAGAAAGTAAAAACAATAACAAGATATTTTTCATGTAAAAATAAGATCAAGGCTTAATTAATGCTGTCATTTTTAAGAAAGTTCATGTGACTGCATAGATTTCAAGGATGTTTATTAAAAAATAAAAAGTGTGGGCAGAAGAAGGTAGTTTATTTCAACATCTGGGTAGTAGAAGCTCAGTTATAGTGAGAACAACAGTAAAGTTTGGAGTTTGAAGTTAAGTTGACTTCATTACTAATTTTAAAAATAATTTTTGAAATGGAATTTATAAGACCCATGAGCTAAACATTAGATAAAAGCTGAGCAATACCAACCAAACTATGTAACCAATTCCATCAAAGGAAATGTATATACTTCCTAACACTTGACTAGTAAAAATAAAAAAAAAATGATATAACATTAAATATTAGCTTAAAACAGGTTTATAGTAAAAAAAATTATAATTATTGTTTCATTTGTTAATGGATAGACTGTCAACAGGGTAAATAAACTAGATATAAAACTCATATATTGTTTTTCTGAAGTTTTGTGATGGTGGTGTTCTAGCTGTATTTTTATATTGGACTATTTCCATCATCTAATATGTGTGTTGAATGTCTTTAGAAAAGTTTAATTTTTAGTTAAATATTCCAAATGCATTCAACTGTTAGTAATATCACAGCAAACAGGTTAGTATATGCACCAACTGTTAGTAATATCACAGCAAACAAATGTTAGTAATATCACAGCAAACAGGTTAGTATATGTCCAACATTTTGAGTGGTATTTTTCTCCCTTCTTCTTCAGGTGTTGCTGGCCTGACCAGTGATAGTACTAGCATGGGATTTGAACCTGGATCCTTATATTCTTAGAGCCATACCACACTATGAGGAATTCTAACATCTACAAAGTCTAAACTTTAAATTCTGCAAAGAAAAAACTGCATCTATGAAATACCATGTGAATGTGGAAGAACATATATTGGTGAGACCAGCCATCCCATTCAAAAGTGGTTGCAAGAACATAAACTGATGATTAGAAACGAGAAAACAGAATGTGTCTAAGGTAGCAGACCATGTATGGACCAATGAACATACGTTTGATTGGGAAAATACAAAAATATTGGAAAAAGAAGAAAAGGTACGAAGAAATAAATTTAAAGAAGCTGCTCACATGACAATGGCAAAAAATCTCATAAGCCAACCTAGCATGACTATACATAATGCATGGAAACCACTAATCAACTTTGCTCTGAGGAAAAAGTGGAGAAATCAGGAGGAATCTCATTGATAAGTATATGAAATTACTACATACTGTTGCCTTTGGCAGGATGGCTCAGTTGGTTAAAGCGTTACCTTAAAACTTCAATAATCCAGAATCTAAGGACCCAGGTTCAAATCCCATGCTAGTACTGTCACTGGTCAGGCCAGCAACACCTGAAGAAGAGGGGGGAAATACCTGATATTACTAACAGTTAGTGCATATACTAACCTGTTTGCTGTGATATTACTAACATTTGTTTGCTGTGATATTATTAACAGTTGGTGCATATACTAACCTGTTTGCTGTGATATTACTAACAGTTGAATGCATTTGGAATATTTAACTAAAAATTAAACTTTTCTAAAGACATTCAACACACATATTAGATGATGGAAATAAAACTCATATATGTATTGAAATGAACCTATGGTGAGCCTATGGTTTTACTCTCCTTTTCAAATTTACACAGTTCTTTATAAGAATATATGAGCATTTAAATCCTTGAGTTAATAGTGATAAGAATAAAAAAAGATTACCTTTAAATTTAATATTATAACTAATGACAGTTACACTGAATATCAAAGTCATATTTCCTGACCATTTCCATTAAATATGTTTAGGTACAGATAGGGTCTATCCCGGCCACATTTGCCATACTATAGATTAGAGCACCATCTCTAAAATAAAATACATCTATACATCAGGTTCAAATGCCTCCCTATATCAGCCCATCCATTTACCCACTACTAGTGCAAAAGAAAAATATGGCAACACATCACAGAGTGTGCATGTGTGTAATAATGAGGCTTAGTCAGGTTTGGAATGAGAGAGAAAAATGAACACATAAAATAATATAAATATAATACAACAAAATTTATTTACATATTTATACATCTTATATGATACTTAGGAATAAGTTCAACACATAAAAAATAAAAATACATATATATTTTAGTCAAGTGCAATCATATAATTATTATTACTTAAATATAATAATGAAAATAAAGATTAGCAAAATATCAGTCAATCAAAAACAGGTACATCAAAGTTATAATTAATATTATCTATTATTAATTGAACAATAAATCTATTCTAAATTATATTTGCTTTAGTGTTTGTAAAAAAAAAAGACTTTAAAAAGAGATTTAAAAAATATTAATACATATACAAAGAGAAAATAAAATGCAATAATTATTCACAAAATATTAAGTTTAACTTTAATATTTGATATAAATGTTGTTACTATTATTTCTTTTATAAAGGCCTTTTAATTTAAATGAAAATTATTTTTATTATAATAGCACAATTCTGATTTTTCAAATTACTAAAATATAGATTCAAACTATTCTTTAAAAAAATATTCCTAAGACAGTTTTAAGGTTTAAAATTATTAGAAGTATTTTTTTAAAAATTATTCTCTGGATAAAATGATAGTATGACAGAATTATGCATTCATGGATAGGCAAATAGAAGTCATTTGCAAGATGACAGGTAATATCAATGCAATAACTTCAATGGTTAGTGCAGGTAAATGAAGTACTTTTAAAATTAGTATTTACAGGTAGTAACATAATTTCAAGCTTTTTAACTAATGCACTAATGAAATTTCATCCCATTATAATGAGATTGTCAGCTATTGCATAATTTCCATCTTAGTTGTATTGATAATTCATAAGTTAATTCTGTCATTTTAATCATCTTAATTTTCTGAGATGTTAAACAGTTGTTAAACAGAGTTTTTGCTTCTTCAATAAATCAATTATGATTAAATTATAACTTTTTTAAAGTAAGAAAGCTTTCTGCCAATGCTTTCTTTATAAACATCAAAATTTAAATAAAAATTAAGACTGGCATCTCTCACAACTTTTTTGTTTTATCAATGCTAAAATTACATATATTAGATCCAGAACTTTTTTAAAAAAGAATTAATTAATTAATTAATTAAAATTAATTTAAAGAAAAAAATTACATTTTTTTCTCTCTTTTGTTTAAAAAGTATTTATATGTCATTCTGGTGTAAATAAAAATAAAAGAAAAAATAACACCTGACTGTTAGAAAAAAATCCCAGATCTGAGCACTCTTACTTATTTTTTATTTATTTATCAATTTTGTGTATTGGCAAAAAGATTACAAAGTCAGTCTACTTTCATTTCTGGTACAATATATATATACTGATTTTTCTTCTTTACTAGTATTTATAATACAAATTTGCAAAGGTTTGTTTGCCTGCATGATGAAATGGTTCCCTTCTTCTTTATAACCTAATGTAAAGTGCACTTTCAGAAAAATTCACCATAACTTAATGCTAGATGATCTTCACTGAAAGTTCATTTAGCATTAGGTTATAAAGAAGAAAAAATCCTATTTTATTATGCAAACATATATTTGCAAATTTTAATATCTATCTATCTATCTATCTATCTATCTATCTATCTATCTATCTATCTATCTATCTATCTATCTATCTATCTATCTATCTATCTATCTGTCTGTCTGTCTGTCTGTCTGTCTGTCTGTCTGTCTATCTATCTATCTATCTATCTACCTACCTACCTACCTACCTACCTACCTACCTACCTACCTACCTACCTACCTACCTACCTACCTACCTACCTACCTACCTACCTACCTACCTACCTACCTACCTACCTACCTACCTACCTACCTACCTACCTACCTACCTACCTATCTATCTATCTATCTATCTATCTATCTATCTATCTATCTATCTATCTATCTATCTATCTATCTATCTATCTATCTATCTATCTATCTATCTATCTATCTAACTAACTAACTAACTAAACAGAACAACCTTCCCATAAGGAAAAACATGGTCATAAAAATTTTAATATAAATTTGGTTTTTTAAGCTCATATTTAATGTTATATTATTTTCCATTATACACATATTGTAATGGTACATAGTGTACATGTAGAAGTATGCCTTATTTAATGAAGTCTTTCTTATATTCCATAGATTTAGGAACATTAATATAATGGTACACATCACATGTACATGATAGAAAAGTGCCTTGTTATATCCCCATATACCTAGTAATCAACATGTAACAAGCTGACCTTATAATCTTCCTCAATGTCATAAATAGCTGACCCTCAGGGTTTAGTGTTACAAGAACTCATGAGACATAAATACCTACGGAGATATAAATCAGCAGCAAAGTGAATATTTTATTGAATCTAATTTATATCTTTCAATAGCTGGCTATGAATAATACATGTAATATTTCAAATTTTTTAATAGGTAACAATGTAATCATTGATTAATGTTTAGGCAAGCAATGATAGCATATGAATAATCTCAGGTTAATTGATAAAATTTCACAATATCAAATACACTATAATGACCTGATGTTGATAACTGATATAAGAAATTAAATAAACAAATAACTCACAAAACATTTAAATAAAATAAGAGATTTGTTTTTCTTTTAAATGGCAATAATAATAATAGTATCACAAAAAAAAAAAAAACATTTCTTTTTAATTCCTCTTAATTGGCATTATTGTCATTTAACATCACAGTCTTTATTAATAATAACTGCCATATTACAACTATATTCAAATGAAAATCATCTATATGTTGAGATAGGAAAAATACCATGGGGACTAACAATAACAATAATGATTTATTCCAGTCAAATGGTGGAAAATCATATATATGTTTTGAAGATAAAACTGTATCAGCTTCATAATCAAAAAATCATAAGTATCAATATTCTCTTTGTGTAAATGTAAACCACAGTTTTCCTTAAATAGGAATGGAAATTTTCTAAAATATATTCCTCTTTAAATATGAACAGAAATATCTTGGATTATGCTTTTCTTCAAAGAGATAACAACAGATTGCTATGTGCTTGTTGTTATCTATATTTAATGACTTAATATGTTTTAGTCTGTTATTAATGTTTGTGAATTATTATTATATCTCTTATTTAGATAACAGCCAGGGATGATCCCACAGGCATACTTGTAAATGTATAATGCCCAAAATATGCTTTCTCCTCCCTTGTTTCATCATAAAGGAATATATACAGATTTAAAACCTGCCCAAAACTACTGTTGAAAGGCTTTTATTTTTTAAATATTGATGAAATTTAGTATTATATATTTTTTATATTTTTGAAAAGTAGGTTAATTAGTTTTTTGTTTGTTTGTTGATATTCCATGAAATAGTGTTGAAAGCCAGAGAAATTTTTAAAAAAAATATGTAGTGTAATTCATTTTTCCCACCATATTTTTAATTATCGTTTTGTTTTACTTTGATAGACTTTGGAAAATAGCATTCATGATTGTTTTTTAAAATGTAGTGCCATTCATGTAAATACTTTTTTTGATTTATTTCATAGTTTTTTGAAAAAAGCATTAAATAGTGTTTCGCATATGTTAATTTTTTTGAGATTTGATATTATAGTTTTTGATTTATTTCATAGGCTCTAGAAAATAGCATTAAATAGCATTTTTTTTCAATTTCTTGTTTTTGTAATTTGTATTTTAGAGTGATTTCAGAGATTGCTTCATGTTGCCTTAGGCATTTTAACTTTACAGTGATTTCAGTGATTTTGGATAGAAATTTATCACTTGCATGTTTCTTGAGGTTCTTTATGGGTACTACAGCATCACCTAGTGGCATAGTATAGCCAACCAACTAGTACTGATGTAAATATATGCTGAGATAAACCAGAAGCAAAGAGAATATTTTATTGAATCTAATTTATATTATTCTAATAACTTGTTATAGATAATACATGTAATATTTCAAAATTGTTAATGGATAATAATGTAATAAGCATTTGAATACTCTCAGGGTAAATGGAGCAAATTTACAATGTCAAGCATAGCATAAAAACATCATGTTGATAAGGGATATAACAAAATTAAATAAATAACTTGCAAAGTGTTTAACTAAAAAAAATAATAGTATCACAAAATACAAAACGTATCTCTTTGTAATTCCTCTCACTTGGTTTATTGTCATTTAATTTCACAGTCTTTATTAACAGTTTCTGCCATAGTAAGACAATATTCATATAAAAATCATCTATATTTTGTGATAGGTAAAATACCATGGAAACTAACAATAACAATAATGTTTTATTCCGATCAAATGGTGAAGAATCATAGATACATTTTGAAGGTAAAACAATATCAACTTCATAATCAAAAAATCATAAGTATCAGTGTTTTCTTTGTATCAATGTAAACTACATTTCTCTTTAAATATGAATATAAATCTTTTAGAATATACTCCTCTTTAAATATGGACATAAATCTCCTGGATTATGCTTCTCTTCAAAGAATCAAAGGTGAACCTTAAATTGGTTATTTACAAGACCCTACATTACAATATAAGACCATATATATATATATATATATATATATATAGAGGAAACATATATATATATATATATATATATATATACATACACTCAGCTGTATCATGTTTCCTCTTGAAATTCTGCTAAAAAGTCATCAATGTGCTACAATAACTTTAATTACTATTCCTTAGAGCTAATTCTCATAACTGATAAACATATATATCTATAACTATCTGTATAAGCTAGTTTAAGAAATTACTTTGTCAAGCGTATCTTATGATTGAGTTATTGACAAAAAAATTTAGTTAAATTTCAATATCCCTAATGATGCATTATATATATATATATATATATATATATATATATATATATATATATATATATATATATGCATGTAGATGATCTTCATATCAATACACATAATAAATTAATGTCAAATATTTAATAAGTAATAAGTATATCTCATGTGTATTAGATGTATATAATGAACACACAAAAAAATTGATAAATCCCAATAAGTATATTATTGTTTTACCAAGAAAAAAAGAGTTTTAAAAATAAAAAACATAAGCAAAAAATTATTAATAAGCAAATAAATTACCATTTAGCTTTTTTTTTTAATAATAAATTTTCATTTGAAGATCGATAGCCAATTGCAGCAACAATGACTATCTATAATCACATGGCAGATGAATTGTGATGGTGAACATGTAAACCTTGCAAACATATTAAAATTTATTTTCTGAAAGCTTCTAGCTTTTGGCTAAGTCAAGATATCTTAGTGGCAAGATCGGAAAGTTACTTCAGATTCTTTTATACATTTCTCAAATTAATTTTAAGTCAAGAATAGCTATTCTCTTTGGACTATTTTTTCATTTCTTTCTTCTCTAATTCTTGCCATATGATGATATTCTCTTGCTTTCCAATGGTGATTAGGAGATCCCAAGTTCCTTTCAGATAGTAATTTGTTCTATATTCAGCCATTCTTTGGTAATACCAGCTTCAGATAATGTTTTGTAATTCCTTCATAAAAAAAGAGAAAAATTTTAAAAGAATAAATTTATTATTCCTTTTCTCCTCAATTGTCAACAAAAAGTAGTCCTTCTAGCAAGTAGTACAATCTTTTTCCTTATTACCTGTGGTTGCTATAGTATCTAGTTTACATTTCCACAAGATATAAGTAACACTTCAAATTATTGTTTGCATAGCTATCAATTTTCCAAAAGGAATCTTAATATGTTACCAATTGAAAAAAACATATACATACACATATAAATGTTCCACATATAAATATGACAGTTTATGATATATTAACAAAGAAAAGTGATTTATTGGTAATTTAAAAATTCTTTTTTTTAATAAACAAACTGTAATTTTCCACCTTTTGACACATTACGATGATTAATATTTTTAAAGGATTCATATAATCTCTTTACCCAGTTCATGTACCATTACCACTATTGCCATCTTTCATAATCAAGAAAAACAAATGCAGAAGTTAGGATATAAAGAAATATAACAAGTAACAGAATTTTAATAATAAACCAAATGATTATTACACATTAATGTATAAATAAAAGTACAATTGGTTAACATTTTACAAAAATATGCATAACAAAGTCACACGAAGATAACAAATAAAGAAAATGAAAAACACAACAATTTCTAATTGTAAGTTTGTAAGAAATATCACAATGTTTTCTGGAATTTCTTTTATAAAACAAAATATGTATACCAAATAACAAAAAAAAAAACATCTGCTTTCCTTTCTTCATAAATACTTCAAATGTAGTGCCCCATTTTTTTGAAGAATCATATGTGATATTATAACTATTGTAAAGATTGATCACCCATCCCAACTTTTCAAATTTTTCCATCTATCACACACAAAAATCTCATATATCATCTTCAACACCAATGGGAAATGACACAACTCCTAAACAAAACATCAATATACTTTTCTCCAATACTGTCAAGGATAACCTTTAAATATAACAAAATTTATTTAAATGAAAACCATAACACCCCAAAAGAAAATCAGTATAATACTGTTGCCATGTAAATGAATTAATCTCTAAGGGTTACTCAGAATTCATATAAATTTTCTTTCAAAACATTACAAGATGTCAAGTCACATACTCAGTACAAACATTGGTGATCTTCTTGAGAGAAAAAAAACAATTTTGTTAATTATCATGGGACAATGTGTTACAATCCCTATAAGTTGCATGAGGATCTTTCAAGTCTTTCAAGAACATTGCAACAGAAAGATGGAGGAAGACAGATTTAGGTTAACGCAATGCTGTATCTTTAATAATACATTTGCCTGAGGCTCTTGACATTATAACTTTCCTTTATCCCATCTGATGTACCAATCATATAAGCATTCAATCCAACAGTTTTTTTCAATCCTGTAAATTCCTCTTAGATATTAATAAACTTTTTAAATTGATTGTTCCTGTAAGTGACTAACATGGAGAGGGGGTATAAACCACTAACTTCAACTTCAAACTGTCTGTGATGTTGTGACCCTATAAACTTCATCAGTCACTCATTCTTTATGAACCACTAACCTCAACTTCAAATTGTCTGTGATGTTGTGACCCTGTAAACTTCATCAGTCACTCGTTGTTGCCATAATCTTTTAGCATTTCTCAAATTATTACTGTGACTTAACTCCCTTTGGAATAGTAGGCAATGGGGTTTTAATTAGTCATCATGACTAAAGTGGAGATGCACTGGGATGAAACTGGTGAACTCATTCTGCATTGTATTAATATGTATCAAAAACTTGTTTCAGCTGATTCACCCAACTATAATGGTTTCCCTTGAGGTAAATCCTAAATTGCAGCCCAATTATCTTATCACACTCTCAATGGGCTTGGGTTGTGGGTTATATATTGAGATTATAATATGTCTAACACCCTGGATTTCAACCAACTCTTTCACTCTGGTGAGCTGTAAGAATGGATTCAGAATTTCCAATGAGAGTTTCTCAATTCCTCGATAATGTTATTATAAGCTGCTTTCCTCACTTGGTATATGAACACAAACATTAAAAAGAAGTCATAGTGACCAGCAGAAATTTATTCTACAATAGCCCATAAAATTTATTGCTAAAATCTCATTGGGTTTGTTTTAGTAAGATGTCATTTTTCTGCATAGAATCTATTCAAGAATTTAATCCTCAAGCATATCTCAGATGATTAGTCTTTCTAATACAGATATGCATATACCCTAGACCAGTAGATTAGTCTATGCACTATATGCTCCATTTTTCTAGGATCATAATGCCCATATAGACAGTGTATATAGAATATTAATCTTTTCTTTGGACAAGAAGGGATAATGACTCTCCATGATTAATTATTATTAAGATCAACCTTACACATCAGCACACTATCCAATAACCTATAACACAGTTACTTTTAATCAATTTCTAGTTCAGTAAGCCTCTACTGACATTGTTTTAGCAGTCAAACAAAAAATTGTCTCTTAATTTAGGATCCTGTGATTGTAGATTGACCAAATCCTTCAAATCCTTTTCTACAGAATCATCCTCTGCCAATGTAATTTGTGATCAAAAAGAGATACCCTCATGTCTATACATATGATTTTGATGTTTAATTGAATTTTAGCTAACAATTTCAGGGATAATATTGTTCTTTCTCTGACAATATTGCATGATATAATCAAACTACTGTAAAAAAGAGGCTCCATCTAACTAAATGATTGTTATTAAGATACCAAAAAATTGAGAAAATTCTACACTTTTATGTTTTGTTATCATTACAACTCATGACAGTAGCAAAAATTTCTTAGTTTAGAAAAAGCCTATACAACTTCCAAGGCAGTCTTTTCCATAGTCAAGTAATGCAACTCATCACCCTTCAGTAAACAACTAAAAAAATATAAGACATGTCTTTTTGCCTTCAGTCAGCTGAAATAATACAACCCCAAATCCATAGCCACTAATGTCAGTTTGCTCATAGAATGGGTTGTTCAAAGTCAAGATAATGTATAATCACCTTATCTAAAAATTTAGGTTTCACCAGATTTAACTTATTTTGATTTGCATGTAACCATTTCTAATTAACCTCCTTTCTAAGTAGCTGATACATACAGATGGTATCTAAAAAAAAGTTCTTATAAAATGGCTGTAGAAATTACACAGTCTGAGAAATGAATGTAGTTGTTTTTTATTTTCTGATTCCAGAAAGTTTTGTATGACAGAAGCTTTATATAGATAAAGTTGGATCTCTTCCACTGTCATAAGATGTCCCAAGAAACTATTTCATCAATAGAAAATGTGCTTTTCTTCAAATTTATCTTGATGTTTTGTCATAACATTCCTGGAGGAATAACTGAAGCTGTTGCATGTGGTCTGACAAATCTCTAGAGACAACGTTAATATCATGTACATACATAACAAGCAAATATTTCATCTCATCACTCAGGATTTGTTTGAAGCAATGGATTAAGTTTGTCCCACAATTAACCAATCCAAAGAGCATTCTTTGAAAGACATATGATTGTCCTCTGTATTTAAAAATGGTGAAATTTCTCATCTTGGAAATGCAAATAACTTGAGCAATAACTATCAGTCAGATTTGCAGTGGTAAATATCCTATTCCCTTTAAATTTGGACAACGGATCATGCATGACAGATGGTACATCACATTACACAATAGTCCTGCAATTCAAAAATCATGCATCCAAACAGATATGATCAACTCATCCTTATTCTCAATGATAACCAACAGATTATTAAACACTGGTGTAGAACTTTTGTATGATACTCCACTTCACCATCTGGTTGACTTGTTTATCTACTTCACCTTTATACTGGTAGATATATAGGATTTGCATTGAAATAGATGAGTTGTTCAGCCATATACTATGGATATATTAATAATCCCTGGCTGCTTCAAAAACACACCATTATACTGACTCAACCATTGATAAAGGGCATTCTTCTTTTCAGTGATCCAATTAATAGATTCATCTAATTTCAGCTTGATATTTGGTTTAGTTGTAATTGTTTCGATGCAACTGAAGTCTAAAGAATGGTGAAAAACATAACAACCAAATTTAATTTTTTCTCATTGTACCATTTTCTTCTCAACATAGTCTGCAACACAACTATGTCTATCCATAAAATAAGACCCCAAAAATCATTTTATGTATTATATCTACCATGATAGGAAATATGGGTGCCACAGTTACAGAATTCAATTGTATTTCAAGCTATATCAGATGGGAAATTAATTTGGTCTTATGACCATTGGCCAGTGTGATCTGAAAGGATTGCTTCACTGGCAAAGAAGGAATAGATGGATCCTATTTTTGAAACCTATGGGACAATTTATCTGAGACAATGGATGCTTGGCTTCCTATGTTATTAAAGCCACAATTTTGATTTCTCCTAGCAAAATAGTAACTTCCAGAGAATTGCTAATGCTTGGGTGGTTGTTCAAATCTTCAGATTCAAAATTATCCAAAGCAAATCCTAATGAATTTGATGTGGAAGTCAGATTGTTCCACCACAAATTAGTTATGTCTGCAAAGTGAGAAACATTGTCATAAGGTTCTTCTTAGTTTAATGGATGAGCCTTAGCTCTGGCTGCAGTTTTGACTCCTTTACTGGACCTAATATAAGGATAATTTTCAAGTCAATGATCAACACTCTGACCATACCTCAGATCACTACAATCCCTATATGGCATCTGTCTTTTCAACTGGTGATTATTCTGGGAGGTTCATTGAGTACAACCTAGCTATTAATTCCTAGACCTATTATAGTTAATACTGGAGAGTATTTGGATGCACAGTCATATGTGTTCTACCCAGCTTCCAGAATTTCCAAAATATCCACTATTTTCGACAGTTTGTTAATAAATGGTTACCAACATCTGTTTCATATAGTGAGGTAATTATCTTAATTGTGTGTAATAATAAGTAGTATACAGTTGGGGGTCTACTTTATTCAATGTTTTTATATAGCATAGATTTTGGAAGCATTATAGTAATGGTATACATGATATCCTTATACTAAGGAAGGGTATTCTTATCCCTCCATATATCTAGTAGTTAACACGTAATGAGCTTGATTTTATAATCTCCCTTAATATCAGCCAACTCACAGGGTTTAGTATTACAAGAACTCATGACATATAAATACCTGCTGAGATAATCCAGAAGTGAATGACATGTTTTACAATCTAATTTATATCTTATAATAGCTAGATATAGACAATGAATGTAATATTTTAAAATTGCTAATAGGTAATGATGTAATCATCAATTAATGTTTAAGCAGTCAATGGTAGCATTTTAATATTCTCAAGATAAATTGATTAAATTCACAATGTCAAGTATAGTGTAATGACCCAATGTTGATAAGTGATTTATCAATATTAAATAAATAAATCACAAAATGTTTAAATGAATAAGTGATGTATACCACAACTTGGAAATTTATTTTCTTTTTTAAATGGCAATCTTATCTTTTTGTAATTCCTCTCACTTGGCTTTATTGTTCTTTAACTTCACAGTCATTATTAACAATAACGGCCACACTATGGCTATATTAATATGGAAATCATCTATATTTTAAAACTGCAAAATTACCATGAGGACTAACAATAACAATAATGTTTTGTTCCAATAAAATGGTCAAGAATCATGGATACATTTTGAAGGTAAAACAGTATCAGCTTCATAATCAAAAAACTAAGTTTTGGTGTTCTTTTTGCATCAATGTAAACTACAGTTCTCATTAAATATGAATATAAAACTTCTAGAATATATTCCTCTTGTAATAGGAACATAAATCTTCTGGATTATGCTTTTCTTAAAAGAATCAAAGGTGAACCTTAAATTGGTCATTTACAAAACACTACATTTCAATACAAGATTATGTATAAAAATATACTCAGATATATCATGTTTAGTTTTGAATTCTACTAAAAAGTCATCACCATGTTACATTAACTTTAATTAGTATTTTCTTAAAACTAATTATCATGGTTGATAATGGGAATACTGAATCATATATCTATAACTATGTGCACAAAATATATATAATGCTAGCATAACAAATTACTCTATCAAACATATTTTATGATTCAGTTATAAACAAAAAATTCAGTTGAATTTCAATATCACTAATAACATTATATATATTAAACCAATAAGCATCACATGATCACATTTCCTATACTAGCACATTAATTGTTGATAAACAGAGCAAAACTCTCCATACAGTATTGCCACCTGTGCTAAACAGAGTAATCAATGGATGCCAGAAGGCTTGTGCATAAAATCCCTATCTAATACCTACTCATCCAATATCCCCAGACTAGTTTCTGGCTTGTGGCCTTCATCAGTGATGCTTAATGGTTTAATACCAATCCTGCCTAATAGGATAGTGGTGGCTATGGTTGTAAAAGAGCCAAAGACATCAAAATGTATGGGTGCTGAACTGAGTTCAGACCCATATGACTATATAAGCTATTGAGCTTAGATTGAAAATATTTTTTGTGTTTTCAATTTCATTCTCATAGTTTGTAGTTAAGTAGAGATAAAAGGTGGTTGCTAGAGGGTTGCATTAGATCCTAAGATCTAGATGCAGTGCTCTCATATTCAAAGCTCCTCACTGACGAAGGCCACAAGCCAGAAACTAGTCTGGGGATATTGGATGAGTAGGCATTAGATAGGGATTTTATGCACAAGCCTTCTGGCATCCATTGATTACTCTGTTTAGCACAGGTAGCAATACTGTATGGAGAGTTTTGCTCTGTTTATCAACATTATATATATATATATTAATCTTTCTAAAAATACACATAATAAATTAATGTCAAATATTCAATAAGTAATAAATACACCTCGCGTGTATTAGGCGTATGTACCGAACACGAAAAAAATTGATAAATAACAATTAGCATATTATCGTTTTATCAAAAAAAAATTTTTAAAATGAAAACATATGAAAAAAAATTATTAAAAAGCAAATAAATTACCATTTACCATTTTTTAAAGTATTATACTTCTTTTTGGAGATCAATAGTAAGTTGCGGCTTCAATGTTTATCTCTAATCACTTCTGGTCAACATGACAGATAAATCATGATGGTGAATGTATAGACCTTGCAACCATTTCAAATTTTTTCAAAACAACCTCTTTTTGGTTAAGCCAAGGTAACTTAATGAAAAGATGGCAAAGTTACTATAGAAGCTTTTACACAATTCTCAAATTAATTTCATGACTAGAACAGCTAGCTATTCTCTTCAGATTATTTTTTTCATTTCTTTTTTTTCTAATGTATGCCCTATAACAATATTCTTTTGCTTTCCAATGGTCACCTATTGGAAATGGACAAAGTGAGTGGTCCCAAGATCCTCAGATAGTAATTTTCTCCCCACTCAGTTATTATTTGGTAATAAATACCAGGTTCAGGTAAGGTTTTGTAATTTCTTTAGAAAAAAAGGAAAGAAATTTTAGAGAAGAAATTTGTTATTCCTTTTCTCCTTGATTGTCAACAATAATCCTTTTAGAAATTAGCACAATCACTTCCTTTGTTATCCATGGTTGTTTTAGTATCTAACTTATGTTTCCACAAGATGTACAACTTTGGATTAGATTGTTTACATCACTATCGATTTCCAAAAAGGAATCTCAATCCTTTACAATTGAAAAAATATATATACATGCATATATAAATTAACCATATATGACAGTTTTTGATATATAAAAAACAAAAACGTGATTTATTGGTAATTTACAAACTCTTTTTTCTTTTAATAAACAAACTGTAATTTTGCATCTTTTTTTGACATATTATGATCATTAATATTTTTGAAGTGATATATATAATTCATTTCCTCATTCCATGTACCATCATCACTATTGCCATCTTTCATAACTGAGAATAACAAATACAGAAGATAGGGTATAACGATATGTAACAAGTAAAGACATTTTAATAATAAACAAATGATTTTCACATATTAATGTGTAAATAAAAAGTATAAATTGATTAAAATGTTACAGAAATATACATATTTAAGACACATGAAGTTAACAAATAAAGGAAACGAAAACCGCAACAATATTCCTTTGTAACTTTAAAATAATATCTCTGTGTTTTCTAGAACTGCTAGTTTTATAAAACAAAATATGTATACTAAAATAACAAAAACATCCACTATCCTACCTTCATAAATACTCCAAACATAGCACAAATGAAAAAGAAAAAATAATTTATTTTTTTTGAATAATCATATATGATATAAATATTGCGAAGACGGATCCTCTCAATCTTTACAATGTACACACACACACACATATATATATATTACTTGTGTTGTCTTTCTTATATACATTCTTGCTGAACTGAATTATACACACATAATTAACTTGATAGACAATGATATATTATGATTATATTTTTATTTTCATTGAATCGACTTTCATGCAAAATTGAACCATATTAAGATGTTAAATTAATTCTCTGTGTTACCTCATCATACCACTTCCCCTATTGCCCAACCTCCACCCACTAACTTCTTTCAGTCCTGCTTGTGATTTTTTTTTAATTTTACACTTTAATAAAACCTCTTCATGCAGCCCTTTCACATACTTTTCTTGCTCATTTTTACCTATTTTATTAACTCTTCTTGAATTGTTTTCACATTCAATGCAAGATATTTCTTAAGTAATTCCTTGCATTCCTGTTTAATATTTGATACTTGATCCTGCACTTATTTGATTACTTTTTCTTTATTCTTCTGATTATCCTATCATTTTCTTCTAGATATTCTTGTAAATTTCTGTCATCAATTTTCTCCACTGCACACAATAGACAATATCTTCTATTTTATTTTTTTACTAATTCATATCTTCATTATTTGTGTTACATTGTGGAAAGCTTTCTGAACACTAATTTATTTTTTGATTGAATTTTTTTTGATCATTTTACTTTATCTTCATCAATATCTTGTGATTGTATTCTATTTTTTTTAGAAATATTTCTTCTCATTCCTGATCAGTTATTTCTATTTTTCTCAGCAACATTGCTTCTTGTTGCTGATTACTTTTTATTTATCTCAGCAGCATCTAACTTTTTCTGTTCTCTTTTGATTATATTCTTTTTTTTTATTGAATGCTTTCTTCTATTTTTTAACAGCATTAGACATTCTTTTGTTCTCTTTTGATTGTCTTCATTTCTTTATTGATTATTTCCTTTTATTTTTTAACATCATTTCTTCTACTTCTTTGATAGTGTTCTCATTATTTATTGCTTTATTTTCCCCAACAGCATTTCTTACCTTTGCTGATTGATTTCTTTTATTTTTCTTAGCAGTATTTATTCAGATCTCTTTTTTATTGTCTTCCCTTTATTGATTATTTTCTTCTATTTTATTTAGCATCTTTTCCACAAGTGAACTAACATGATCATTCCATTTATTATTTGGATTTATTCACTTGAGTGCTGATCTTTACCTTCATCACACTCTTTCCTCATTGCTAATTACTTTTAACCTTACACAAAATAATGTAAACTTTTTAAAATAATATTTCATAAAGTATTTCACATCACACTCCCTTCCATGCAAACTTTCATTGTTACCTAATCCCCTTGACCAGCCTTTCTTCAAATTTGACTGTCTAAAACTCTGTCTTTATAATCTAGTCTAATTTGTTTCTTCTATTTCATTCCCCATACATATCTTTTCATGCACATGTGACTAATTCCTCATTATTTTTTTATAAAAATACATATATGCTTAAAATAAAAATTCATATAACAATTCATATATTCAATCCTTTCTCCCGAGATGTAACTGGCATTTAACAATTAAAAGAATAAGTAGTGACTTGAAATCCTGGGTTAGAATAAAGAATTCAACAACTGGATAATATGTACATAAGACAGATCAAACATACAAGGTAGGCTACTTCTCTTTAAAAACATTAAACTACCTAAACCCTAAATATAAAAGATAACA
Organism: Epiperipatus broadwayi; assembly: GCA_028023455.1. Classification (NCBI taxonomy): domain Eukaryota; kingdom Metazoa; phylum Onychophora; class Udeonychophora; order Euonychophora; family Peripatidae; genus Epiperipatus; species Epiperipatus broadwayi. The sequence goes on from JAQFVV010000107.1 coordinate 2,595,737, forward strand.
AAGTTTTTGCAATCTGAAGCCTAGATGATGGGCAAATATAGGCTGATTCTAATAATTATATGATCATTGATGATGACTGGTTAGTTAAGCATTGCTTCTTGAGGCTGATGAATGTAAAACTTTAAAGTGAATTGGTGCAGTGCCTGAGATAGAATGTCTCCTTGAAGTTGATGCTTAAAATCAAAACAAAGAGAAATATAATACCCAATATTATAAAAGTTTAAAAGATAGTGGACTTATCTAAAATGGTACAGAATTGTTTTAAAATAAAATAATTATCTAATAGTGGTTTTACATATTTATAAATAATAAGATTTTATTAAGATATTTGTTTAAAGAAATAAATCAAACCTGAGAATGACTTATTGATTTACATTAATATTTACATATACTATTTTTTCAATGCCTTTTAACTTTAAACAGATATACATCTTTAATTGTCAGTTTTGCAAGACCAGATATTATTAAGAGGCATGATCATATAGCTCTGTGTTTGTAGATTATGAAAAAATATCTGGTCATATCTTCAAATACACTGTTACAAAAATTATTTTGTTTATAAAATATTCATAAAAAATGTAAAATAAAAAAAGCTTATCCTATAATTAATTCTACTTCATAAATATAGGAGTCAATAGCATTCTTTCAAAGAAAAACTGTCATTTAATGTAATGGCATAGACATCTGTTAGGTGAAGTTACCATCACATGTAAATATGCAAATGATTATTGTAATCAGTGATTAGACTGGCTTATGTCTACACACATATACATATCGTAATCTATATTCTAATGTTCATTGTAGTTTTTTTTTTTTTTGGCAAAGATACTGTGCATCAAAAACCTGGCTCAAAAATAGCAAAAATTGTTAAGATTAATTATCATAAATTTTTGACAATTGTCTCGATACTCTTGTAAAATATATTCGTATATTTTTTTTATACAGTATATAGATAATAATGGATATTACAGAACATTCTCATTCCAAATATGATATGCAGAATTATATAGATATTACATCGTTTATATATATATATATTAAAATTGGAAACTACCTTTTTTAATTGATGCCCAATAAATTTTTGCATAATTATTAATCCTTCATAACCCAAGATATGAATAATACAGTTTATATGTTAGATGGCATTTAAATGATATTAGATTATAATAATGTAAGTGAATTCTCAATTGAAAGCTTTGCATTATACCTAAAACTTTTGGTAAATTTATTAATAAAAAAAAAAAAAAACTCTTAACACCTATCTTGTCTAATAAAAAGAAAAGGACTTATGAAAATTACATAACTTCACGTGTGAATATATTATGTAATATGTGTGTGTCTAACTTTCATGTAATTTAAAAGTATTTCATTGTTCGGTGAAGCCTTATATTAGCCACCTTTAAATGAGAATTACCATTTTAACTGTAAAAAAAAAAAGAATATTATAACCCAACTATATTAAGAGGAATTTGCAAACTAATCCATAAATCACAAATACACACACACTCACTAAACCGCTAATTTGTTTAATTAATAATTAGTTAGGATACTTTTTTTATAATTAATCCTGCAGTGAATTTTACTTTTAAAATATTTCAGTATCCTACGTTAATTATATTCCTCAAATGTACTGCAGCATCTGTGTTCTAATTAAACAATTTAATAATGAACTTAGAATGGGTGTTTTAAGTTATTTTATATAATATCAATAACAACTTCCACAAGGAACAAAATAAAGATGTGGCATTATATCTCATCCATCTAATTGTTCATAGAATTATTCTTAACCATTATCGATTCGCAATAAAAGCCACTCAAGTTTAAAACATTTTCTCTGATTCATAACTCCATATTTTTACAACAATCTTTTTTATTACATCTATTTATTGCACAAGTGACTTTTTTCTAAATCAAAGATAAAAATTAAATTCAAAATCCCATTATTGACCAACATCTTTTTTTAAAAAATCATTATCTTTTCTCATTCTTTTTATATCCATCCATAAGATGTATATAAATATATGCAAATATTTATATAATTGGAATATAATCTTTTTATATTGCAGTATAAATTATCTTTTTGTATTTATACCTTTAAACAATACCAGAATTTAGAAACAGCTAGAGTACAAATTCCGAATAAATTTTATATTTTATTAGAGCTTTTCTCACCAGGCGGCGTGAATTGTTGGAAAACTTTTTAATAAATTTGAAATGTAATATAAACGTCTTTTACTTCATCACAACTCTATTCATCATTTTGATTGTGATAAATAACAAGTCTAACGACAACAATTTTGATTATTTTTGACTAGATGCTATAAATTAAATTTCGAGAAACAGGCCTAATTTTTATTAAAAATACCAGTATTTAAACTGCTATTATTAATGAAATTTTGAATTAGTTTTATATAAAAAAAGTATTTCAAAATCTTTCTTTTTTTAATGCTAATTGATATTTTTAATTTACAAAATATTTTTTTTAATTACATGCATTTTGCTTTTTTTTTAAAAAATAAAAAATTAAGAATGAGTAAAAAAACTAATATACTGTATATAAATAAACAAATATAATGTCACTAATAAACAAGACGAAAAAGAGAGTGAATAAGTTAATAAAAAATAATAAGCGACGTCCTAAGATTAATAACATATTAATAAGTATATAATTAACATTTTCAGTCAAATGAAGATTGAAAATTCTTTTCAAATTTTTTCTCGGTAATATTCAATGCAATTTTGGAATTGAGATAGATAAAACAGTGGAGATAGCCAATTAAAGCTATGCTATCTCAATTGTGCGCAGGGCAAATAGTAATGAAAAATATGCTACTAGTATATACTCACTAACTTTACACCCACACTAGTAGACATTACTGGGTAACTCATGAACAGCTTCACTGATTACCAAATAAATTATTTTATTACAAATTTTGATATATCAAAAATGTTTAATTTTTTAAATATATACTTTTATTAATTGTTTTCAAATATTATTAATGTTATCACGTTAATGTAGTTTGTGAGTAAATCTTTCCCTTTTCTGCCACTGATTTTTGAAGATAATGAAGGAGTAAATAAACAATTTAATTCTTAATGATTTTTATTTTTAATTAGAATTAATATCTTAATATTTAAAAAATAATGTAAATTACAGTATGAATTAATGGTTTAATTTTTAATGTTGCCACAAAATAAATTCAAGTGATATTTAAATAATTGGTAGCTAAACATATATTATTGATATAGTATCTAACAAAGGAAAGGTTTTACTGTTTATTAAATTATAATTCACCTACTTTAATCGTTAGACTTTTTTTTTCATTAATAAAATAAACAATTAACTAAGAAAGTATATAGTTATTTAAAAAATATCTCAACATCTCGGTTCTATATTTAAGTAACAAAATTTATTAACGATTTGATTTAAAATTTCTTAATTAAAAAATAATTAGTGAATCAGATAAAAGAGAAGTCCAGAAATTTCTCTATCAAACTAATAAGATTTCAACCTCTTAGTAACCAATATGTTAAGTTATATTTATATTTTTATATGATCTTTTATATTTTATCACAGTAGTAGAGTAGTCAATTAATTCTCAGCTGTTGATCTAAGTAATGTAAATAAAAAAAATAAATGCTAGTTCAGCCAAGTGATAGGAACTGTTGTGCTTAATCTGTTACTACAGAAAAACAAACACCATATGATTTGAAAAAGTAAACATATTATTATTATTTTTATTATTAGTAATAGTAATAGTCATAGTGTTTCTATATGCACATGCATTAAAATAAAAACAATCAAAATATTGATATTAAATAAATTTTAAAAGTTATATAAACTCAACATTAGTTAACTTTGACTTGAGATCAGCATGAATTAAGAATTTTATTTATACATTGCTTACAACATATATTCATGATGTAAACTAATATTAAATTTTTAAAAAAAGTTGCACAACTTATTTATAATTGAGATTTTAGTAAAAAATGATTATGAAGGTTAATTATGAAAAACTTATAAACCTTTGTGTGAATTAAAGTTAAACAGAATTCAAAACTGCATTGTGCTCTCTAGTACCTCAGTAGAATGCTGGAACTATAAAAAGATTCAGGATAAATTCTTAGCTTAATAAAATTTAAAAATCTACTTTGTTGGTGGAATAAGACTGCTTTGTTCAAACTTTTACTTGGATGTTTGACTATCTCATATGTTAGGAAACTAACTATACAATTATTTTAATAAATATAGAAGTTATTTATAATAAATAAATCAAATGGCTAGTAAATCAAAAAGTTATGTCACATAAAATTTCAAGATGAAAGATTATTTTATTTAAGCTTGGCTTAAATTCAATTTAATTCCATTTGTTATTAATTTATATTTCATTTTAATAGTAAACTATTCTGACAAATTCTATTATCTCAGAATGGCATTTCTGGTTAAATTTACTAACCATGATTTAAATTGAAGGACGATGGTTTGTATGTTGATATCAAAATTATAATCTTGAGGTAAATACTTGCAAGTGATCACTAAGATTTACATATTTTAGTTTTTATTTTATTAATAAATGGCAGGAGCTGTAAGAAAAATAAAAAAGCTTTTTGGTTTGAACACTTAATTGCAGAACTCACTTTGGATAAAATGGCTGGACTTGTTCACATTTTATTTATCAATCAGAAATAATTATAAAGATAAGTTTTTGTTACAAAATTCTTTCAATAATTTAGAAGATATTTTTATTTAATAAATGTAAAATGTATTTATTTTTATAATTATATTATGTTTTGAAAAGAATGCTAACTTATGTTAATGGTTAATTTAACATTAAAAAATCATTTTGCTTTTTTTATTTCTTTAATCAAATTTAAAAATTTTATACATTTTTCTTTTTTTACTTATATTAAAAATTAACTTAAAAAACAAATTTGTTTAAAAAAATGTTTTATTTTGATAAACACATTCAAACTGAAAATCATATATACTAAAACTAAATTATATAAAATTAGTCTCAAATTAATTATATTTAGCCAGTAACAAGTTAAATTAAATAAATATAAACTGATTTGATCATTTATATTTTGATATATAATAGTCTTGTTGAGATAAGTATTATATACAATATTTATAGCATGCAGAATTAATTTAAAATGCTTATTATAATATAATTTTTGCTTATTGTTTCATGTTCAGTTAAGGAATGTGTTTCAAAAATATTGCAGTAATATAAAGTAAGGACTAAAAGAATTATTGACATATATTAATTAATTTAAATTGAGTTACTGCTTGAATAATTTATTCTTTTTATGTGCATAATTTTTTTTGTATTAAAAGCTTTTATGCTTGTTTTTATTTATGAATAACTTTATTGAAAAAACATATGTAAGAATGATACAATAGTAAATCAAAAATAATAGTTATCCATGTTGCTCAGGCAACAAGATGGTCTGATGTGATCACTGGCGTTGTTTAATCCAGCTTGATCAGGCTCCATGTGTTGTCAAATAAAAATCTCGACAAGTTGATTATGTCCTTATGGTAAAATTCCTTCAGCTTGGAAATAAATGTGTCTTCAGGCTTGGGATGAGGAATGGTAAATTTATTGTGACATCTGGCTATCCAGGTGTCATAAGTGATGAAGGTCAAGAGTCTTGAGGTGACATAATTCCTGGACAGGAAGCAGTTCTTGATATTTAACATTTTTTTCAGGGAAATGTGGCAGTTATGAGTAATGAAGGTTCTGATTTTGTCATATGCTGGGCAATCATTAATCATGTGAGCAAAGTTTTCTGAGGTTCTGTGGCAGTTGTGACACATAGGATCTATGTCCTTGAAGAATCTCCTGTTGTGCAGGAACCAGTTCGTCTGGAGTGAATTCAGGTTGATATTCACTAGAAACTCCAGGGACCTTGGCTCCAGCTTGAAATGCTTGAAAAACCTGGTGACCACTTGATTGTTAATAATGAGGTAAGGAATGGTAGAGTTTTGAGTGAAAAATATCAGGTCATGATCATCCCAAATAGAGATTTTCTGTCTGAATACTAGGTTTGAGTGGCCATTGTGAGCGAGAAGGTAGGCAAGTATCTGATTTAGCCAGCTTATCTTCAAAGGTGGAGGTCTGTCCAACTGAATGACTAGTTGTTCCATTACAATCTGGGGAAATTTCTTTAGAAGAATGTGGATCATAGAGTGGCACTTTTTGGTAATATATTGAAAAAATTGCATGCAATGACATACCATTATTTTTCCTATGTCGCTGCATGCATGATGTTTGTTTTTATGATTGAAATAATATTTTTTTTTTATTTTGAAATTAATTTTGTAAACTATTGAATTATTTCCATCATCTAATATTAAGTGTTAAATGTCTTTAGAAAAAAATAACCTTATTTAAATTGTTCCAATTACATTCAACTGTTAGTAATAGCACACACATTACTATATGCACAACATTTTGAGAGGTGTTATTCTCCTTTATTCTTCAGGTGTTGCTGGCATGACCAGTGATAAGACTAGCATGGGAATCTAATGTTTGTTCATTATTACAAGATTAATCCCCAAAAGGATGACTAAGAGACCAACCAAATCATAATATTTGATTTCTAAACATTTAGTTTTGGATATTTCTTTATAATACTTTATTTGTATGATATTTTATTTTTATCATTATCTATTGTAATACTTGTATATTTGAATAATATTTAGTATTATTAAATTACATTTAATTTGTGTGTATAATGTGTTGATAGTTTTTATTTAGTCTGGTTAAACTCTAATAAATTTTTTCTAATCTTTAAAGATTTTGTGTTTCTCTGAGTTTGAATTCGATGTAAAGATATATGAAAATATATATGAGTAGTTGCATATCCTTTATCATCAATCAAGTGGTATATCTAGTGATAATGTTTCAGAAGTGTACACTGTTTTTACAGTTAATATCTTTATCATCTATTTTAAGTACTTCATAATGAATAAACAGAAATAATATATAGGTATATGAATTATTTACATGCAAATTCTGCTATTCTAGATTAATCTATAGAGTATTTCGAGATGAAATATTTAATTTTGGATCTAGAAGAATCTTTGATCCTACTTCCTTTTTAGATTAATAATACAAATAATTAACCACTAGTGAGCTATGTATTCCAATTATATATTTCCAATTACTAACTTAGAAAAAACAAGTAATGGTAATATATTTAAACATTTAAATTTTGATAGATAATATTCATTATCATCATCATCATTTACACTCACTATCAATATATTGCAAGATGAAGGTCTTTTCAAATTTAATCCAGTTTCTCTGAACTATAGATTTTCTTCTCCACATTACATTTACAAAATTGCTTATTTCATCCATTAATATTATATGTGGGATCATTGTAGATCTTTTACAATCTCTTGGAATCCAATTTAAAACTTTAGCTATCCATCTATTATCATTCATTCTAGAATTATGCACCTCCCTGCCCAATTTCAGTTTTTAATTCCTTCAGTGAAAACAATAATACCTTTTTATTATCCCATCTGAGTACTTTCAATGCCTTACTTTGTTGAGTGATTCAATATGGCTTTTCACTTAAGTGTCTAAGTCTCAAACTAATAAGTAAAAATTGATAAATCCATATCTATTGGAAACATTTTTTTTGTCAAATACATAAGAATATTTTCATTTAATCTTTTAACCGCTAATTATATTATTGGTTGTATGAGGTAAAAATCAAATCTTTTAATTGGCCAACTCACAAACTGAAGACAAAGCCTATTGTTAAAACATATTCGCCTATAATATTAAATTCAACTCAGATACGTTTATAAAAAGTATATTACTAATTTTTCAGGTTATGAAGAGAACGAAAGTTCTTTCAAAAATAAATTTCTATTTATTTATTCTAAAATATTCAATTTCAGCAACATAAAAGCTATAATATAAACAAAAAGGTCGACTTTTACGTTATAGAAAAGTAAATATTTCTTTTAAATATTTCTTTAATATTTTTACTAAAATCTTCAATATTTTTCGAAAATAATTTTGTTTTTTTATTATTCTCTCTGAAAATAATTTGTAATTTCCATTAATATAATTTTATAATAATTTATATCATGTTCGAAATGAAAATCTCAGCGTTTTTCTTTATTTTCTTTGATCAGGCGGTTTCTTTGTTCTTTCCAGCCAATCAGAATGTCTTTTTCGGCTGAGAGCATACTAAGAACCAATCACAAGTAATGTTCTTTCTTTGTTTAGGTTTAAATGCGTTTTTTTTTTATTTTTTGCTTGTAAAATAAATCGGAAGATGGCACCATCTTACAGAACTTTTAAAAACCTATTCAAAATCTATCAAACGAATTTTTTAGCATAAGAACTGGCAGAGTTAGAGTGACATCAGATGTCTACGAGGAGCCTCGTAAGAGATGGTTGAAGAATTAAAATTAAGTTATTTCTTTCAAATTACTTTATCCAAGCTTAAATAACACGATTAATTTATTTATTAAGTTTATATTTGTATGAATAATCTAACCCAAGTACTTGTAGTTGTTAAATTCCTGTAATTCATTTTCTTCTTCTAAAAAAAAAAATCCATTGAATATTACTTTTCATCTGACAATTCTTACAACTTTTCCTATAGATCTGAAGCATTATTTGCAAAAATAATTACACCCACTGCTAAATATAAATGATTTAAATAATCTCCTTGTATTTTTTTCTTTAGTTTCCTATTTTAATCCAAAAAATATTTCTGGTAAAGAAAGCTTCTGTAAAAATGTTTTAGAGATATGTAATCACATTGATGTACAATCTTGTCAAACTACTTTTCCTAGTATCACCATTAATCACCACAAATGCATTTTGATAAATATTCTTTAGAATATGACATTCTGGGTATGCAATTTTTTAAATTAAGGCTTTAATAATTGTGGAAACATTTATAGAAGCAAATGAATTTTCATAATTTCATAAATCTAAAGCATACTGTCAAATAATATTTACTGTCATTTTCTATAACTTTTTTAATACATTGAAGTGATTCATTGTGTTAAAAGCACTTTTAAATACATCTTATTCTCTTAATTGTTTTGAATGCAGAGTGTGCTATGAATGAATTGTAATTATCATGGTAAAGATTTTACATAGAATTGTTAAAAGATTGATAAATCTGTAATTTCAAGATTCATTAATAAGTTTCTTAATACTTTGACATATAACACACCAACTTTTATTCAGAATTCTAAGCATTTTTTAAAATTAATTAAAAATGTAAAGAAATGACATCCTGCTGAGCTTTGATGAATAAAATGTATTCACAAATAAATCCTGTAATGAAATTGTGTTTATTGTAAGGAAAATATTAAATGAGAATAACAACTCACAAACAAAAAGAACTCTTCCTGCTTATAGTATAATGAAACTCTTAAAATTCTGTGTAACAATATATTTTCAATACACACAGAATTTTTCAAACAAAATTCCAACAAAATCAATCTGTTTTGTGACATTTACATGAAACCAACGCCCTAGATCCTACTTCATCTCTATCAAAAGTCCAGTTTGGTGATGCCAATGATTTCTGTTGTCAATGAATTTTATATATATATTGTTTGGCCACATGGTAAAAACTATTACACAAAACATTCTTAACATTTGTTCAGACTAGAATTAGAACCAGAACAAAAATTGACATTCTAGGATGTTTTTTTGACAATTCTTTCTCATGGCAAAATACAAAAATCTCCCATATAGAAAAATATTGTTTAAATTAGTCATCACAAAAAGTGAAATTGTGCTATCACTATGGAACAGAACTGAAAATTTTCCAGAAGCCAATGATTCAAAAAAGTCAAACAGAGAATAAACTATTGTGAAATATGAAAATAATATTTTGAAAAGCTGTTCATGTAACAATTGTGCATAATCCTGTAAGACCATCTATTGTGAAAAATTGGAGGAATGAAAAGGATTCTTATAGACAACTGTATAGAATTTACATTGACTACTGACTTTGGCAAAATTCAGTATTCAAGATCACAACTTATCTGGCCAGGCCAACAACATGTGAGTAAGAGAGAAAAATAAACCACATGAAAAATTGGTATATACCAATTTGTTATTACTAACAATTTGAATGTATTTGGAAACCTGTAAATAAAGTGTGGGTTTTTCTTTAAAAAAAACATATAACAATTAATCTAATTAATGGACATTATCCAATATATAAATATTTCTTTATTTTTTTCATTTATATATTTAACTTTCAATCTTTCTTTATTAATTTCATCTCTTTCTATCTACTTCATTATATGGTTAGAAGTATCCTATTAAATGTCAGATACTTTACATTCATCACTAGAGTTTATGTTAAAACAAAGGTTTACATGAATTAAAGATATTAATAGAGGTTGTCTGTTTTCCACATTTAATCTATGTGACATTTCTAAACATTCATTATTACAATCAACTGGCAAAATATAAAAAATTGGGAATTCAGAAGTGAAAAGAATAATCAAAGTGAATGTGAAAAATCTAAAACTTTTATTCACAAATTTTGCCTGTAGAGATTTTTGTATTAACACAAATATACACATGTATATGTATATAAACCAAATTATTATGAATTCTACAAAACTTAAATGTAAATATACAGTATCAAAATCCTTATATGCGAATGTATAGCCTTTATTTATTTTTTGAGAAAAGTTTTTATTTCATTTTATTATTTAATTATTAAATATCATGATTTACATTTTACACACACACACACACACCTGTATATTTTTTCTCTTTATCCTCTTTGTTTTTTCTTTATTGATTCTTTTTTTTAAAAATAATTACAGTTTCTATTTTATCGTTAACATATTTCAAATCTTGATTAAAATTTTATATGCCACATTGTCAATAAAATTTTGTTTGGAACAAATTTCAAATAGTTTTAGGAAAGCTTGTCATAGATTTCATTTATGTCTTAAATCCAATTATATTATCTCTTGGTAAGAGCCATATTATATATTTTTATCTATGAACTTTTTTATTCAAGAATCACAACTGGACTATGGAGTTCAGAAAATAAGGTTTCTTAAGTTTATTATGACTTTATAGTCTTCAAAACAATGTAGAATTGTCTTTATATATTTATATATTTAAGGTCAACATGCATATGACTATAATATTGGCATCATCAAGGGCTTTGAGTATTCCATTATCAGATTTTCAGTGATATGAATGGCTGAAAAGTTGGAGAGTGAATAGGATTGAAGCCTGTCCATTAAAGTTTGTAGATTTGCTATCTTAATATAAAACTATCACTGATTATTTATGTGTGTGGAAAATGATGATATGGACCAACTGATAAGTGCTAGTTCAGCATGAAATACATCATCATTTTTGCATCACATGTATGTGATCATGTATATCAGTTATAATGAATAAACTGGATGTCTGTAGGAAGATTGAAATTCTGGGTTCGAATCCCTTTTAATTACATCTAGGTTAAGCATATACATTATAATTGTATTTATATATATATATAAAGTAAATTGAATCTACACTCATAATTAGTTGTTTATTTAAATATAAATTGATGGGTATATTTTGGTGCCGAAAGTTAAAATAACATTTTAGTATGTTTATGGTAGTATATTTTGGAAAATATTTTAAATAATCTAACTTTTCAAATTGTTTATCATTGGTCATGCATCATTGCTTAGTTTTTTAAAATTGTTTTATAATTTATACTATTTCAATTTGGGAGATTTAGTCATCTTGTTGATCTTTATATGTTACTATTAGGACACCAAAAAAGCTTTTTGTTTTGTCATCATCATCATCATCATCATTATCATTATTATTATTATTATTATTATTATTATTATTATTATTATTATTATTATTATTATTATTATTATTATTATTGTTATTGTTGTTGTTGTTATTATTATTATTATTTTTATTACTTCTATTTGTGGAATATATGAATAAAACTCTTGAGATTTTATTATACAGATGTAGTTTTCATTTTAATGTATATATGTATTTAATATTATGATTAATTATTCTTAATGTATTGGTAATTGCAACTTAGTTAATGACAATAAATCTGAATAGTTTTTTCAGATGTAATTTTTAACCATTAACTTTATTTTGATTGAAGTTATATTCTACATAGATGTGACCAATCCATATTCTACAATAAATTGAAATTTTTATTGTCATATCATTAAAAATGTAGATCTTAGAAAATTGGTGTAACTTATAAAAGTGAAACGTTTTTATTTATAATTTTGTCTACTGTAATTTTATTTAAATATCTATAATTCTTGTTTTCATTAGATACAGTGAAATGCCTATACAATTGTTTGGAGTAGTCTGAATTTTTGGTGATATTCTTTTGTTTGATGTCAAGATGCTAATTGTGGTAGTTGATTATGGAAGCCTGTTTTCAGCTGGAAATTTTCTAATATATTTTTATTATGATATACTTATTTTATGGAGAATTTTACCTACGATTTTGAGCAATGTTTATTACAATAGCCTTTCAAGGTTAAAATATGTTTTAGTTTGTTTTCATAATTTAGTTATGGATATTAACATTTTTTGATAAAAAATAAAACTATTTTTAAAATGATTACTTTGAATATGTGATATTAAAGCATCATCTCTTTCATTTAAAGAATGAAAATGTGAACTTAAATTGGGATATATATATATAAGTAATCCTTATGAGTGCTCAAATGTGAATTGAATGAATTAAGTTTTAAGATAGATATGATATTTGAATGCCCATTGTTAAATTGAAGTATGTATCATTTTATGAGTCACTGGCGGTGATATTGATTATATATTCTCATTTTGAAGTGTATTTAGTTTTAGAATTGCTGGTATAATAAAAATTGAATACAACTAAATTTAATTTATAATTTTTTTTAATGTAATTCATTGGTAATTATTCTTAACATTTATAATTAAATTAATCATTATATTTTTCTCCACTTTTTTTAATCTTTCTGTTTATAGTCAGATAGACTAATAGACTTCATCTTGGCCATGAAGGCTCTTATGCCATCAAGCATATATTATTATTAAATGTGATAATAGAATTGTGGGTTTGCAATTATATTATCATTTTTCAATTAAAATTTTCAGCAATTCCAACTTGCTTTTTTTTACCTACCTGTTTTCTAACTTTTTATTTACCTTTCTAGTTTTTTCTAATGTTTGAATGGCCATATTCAGTGATAACAAATGCCGATAACATTTTGACATCTCTGAAATATAATATTCATACAGATATTTTTTGAAACAAAGTGAAAAGCAGAAAATGTACATTTTTAAAGTTATTTTATAAATTTAAATAAGTACAACATTTATACTATATGCATTAGAAACAATAAAACAAAGAGATAAAAAAATCATCCCATCAGACCTTTGCACAACACTTTGATCACTTGGGCATCAATGCTCTAACCTTTAGTGAGATATATTTCCTGTTTCCTATTTCATTGTAAATGTTTTTATTAATAGTTCTACATGTAGCTGATCTAAGAGGGCACTTCCCAAAAGTACATATCACCACAAATAATTAATATTTAGATAATTTAAAGAGTGATACTTAATAGTGATTTAACTAATTATATATATATGATAATTTAACTTTATAAGGCCTAAAGGCATACATAAATAATAATTTAGATCAGTATGACCTGTAAGAGTCATAGCTGTCTGAACTTACTACAAGTTATTAAGATACATGGGTTGTTTTTATATTCCTTTTAACATGCTGTTGTGAATTATGTGTCAACTCACTAAGTGCATTCTCAAAAAATGTAGTTGTTTAAAAATCACGATCATTATTTTTATTTTTCATGTCTACACTAATATCTGGCCACCAGATATGACTAAGAGCTAGAGCTTTTGCTCTGCTGATATCTCACTGAGTATTATGCAGCCACTTTACTATGTGCTGCCTACCTTTGACTGGAATCAGTTTACACTCGCCTTTCATAATGCAGCTTTTGCATACCAACAGTTGTTTCTTGACATTCCATAGTTCTTTGTGAAGGAAACTGGGATGTTGATTTAGCCAGACATTAATAATCTGCTTCATAATCCATTGGTAGCCATTGTCTTCGGCTGTCCAATGAGCTACAATTTTATGTTTTACTCTTGATTTCAATATGTCTTTGTATTTCATTTCTTTATGTTTCTGGTCATCATGGACCTTCTTTGACTTAATTTTGTTCATTTATGGCTGCTGAAAAGGTTTTTTCTCTCTGAGTATATATTATTTTATCCAAATTCAACTTAATCCCCTCTAAAAGTTTTTTTTCTGTCAGGGTTATTAATTTTTTTTATTAATTGTTATTTTTACTCCCATTTCACTGAACCAATCTTGGCCTAATATGGGGTTGATATGGTCATATACTACATAGAGTGGTAATACAATAATTTTGCCTGACTTTCACATTTTGGCACTTCAACTATGCCCTTTATTCTAATGGTGTTACCATTCATATCTAATGCCTTTAAGTCAGTTTTTTGAATAATGGATCTTTTCCTAAACTTGGAAGTACCAGTATACCAATTGTAGACTGATATCAACAACACACCACTACCACTGTCCCCTTCCATAGATATGGGCTGATCACACAGCTTTAGTTTTTTACATAATTTTGTCATCATCAGTGGACGTTTTTTTAATTTCGGTACGCTGAGTTGCCTGACCCTGATATGAACATTTATAACTTACTTTCCTTATTGGGATCATTACAATTTTCCTTACACATTTTTTCCATATGCTCTTATTTTTAACAATTATTGCAGCATTCTTATTTATGATAACAATTGCTGACTTTGTGGCTCTTTCTCCTACAGCAAAAACATATAAATGCGGCTTTGGTGTTAACACTATTTTCCTTACTTTTTGGTAATTCTTTCTTTATGGTTTTACTAACATCTTTTGTGATTTGTTATTAATCTTGAACTCAGTAAATTTTTGAGATTGCTCAAGCATGAGTTTATAAGCTATCTCATATTTTATAGCCTTTATATAATTTAAATTGCTAATTGTTGCCATAAATTATCATTACACATACTAATAAAAAATTGTTCCAGATGAGCTTCATCTAGGAAAGATCCATAGATGCATTTTTTTGCTAGATTATAAAAAGCACTATCATAATATTTTACACTTCCACCCCAAACTTGGTTCCTAGTTTGGAATTGTAGTGACATGCCTAGATGGTTGGGGGTTAAAGTGGTTTGACAACCACTTTTTAACCTGACCATATGTACAATCTTTAGGAGTTAGAGGTTCAGTGAGCCTATTGGCTATCTCAATAATTTCTTCCCTAGCAAAGCATAATAATGAAGCAATCTTATACTTATCATCTTTAACTTTATTAATGAATAAGTATTTTTCTACATGTTGAATGTACAGGTGCCATTTACTTGCTTCACTGACGTCTTTAACCAAAATTTAACCATTATTTTAATTAAGGGTTCGAATCAAGCTGTGACTGTCCCAATTGCTATGTCTATCTGATCTACGAGGGCACTTCACAAAAGTACAAATCACCATTAAACAGTTAATATTTAGATAATTTAATGAACAGTCCTTAATAGCATTTTAACTACATACATATATATGATAATTTAATGTAAGAAGGCCCAAAGACATACATAAATAATAATTTAGATCAGTATGACCTGTAAAAGTCCTAGCTGACTGTTCCCATGTTCAGAGAACAGCTCTCCACACTTGAAGTCACTGTGCTCCAATATATATGTCCATGTGCACAGATAAAGTTCCAAGAATTAGGTGTAGTCTTATTCATCAAATTAGTACTGAGGCAATAATTGTTTTAATCTCTGCAGTTGATTGGCTTCTGTTCCTGTCCATCTGTTCAGGTGATTTTTCATTTTAATCTTCATACAAGAATTTACATCGTTATCTTTCCGACTTTAATTAATGAGTTAATTTCAGTTTATCTTATAAAGAAAATCTACACTCTAATTCCTTTAATTGTTTTATTTCAATAATGATGTATTATATTCTCATTAATTAGACTTATTACTTTTAGAAAATATTTTTTTTTAATCTTAAAATTTATAAATTTTTTACTTACTATTTCAAAAGAATCAGTCTTTTAAAATTCATTAATTTATTAAACTTAATAGATTTTCTTATTAAGTTTTTATCTATATATATATATGTATGTGCAGAGACACGCATACATATCCAAATTATAAATAAATGCATAAACTTCTTACTTCATTCCAAAAACTTTATTTTCATATATTAACTAATGAACATATTATACAAACGTTTCAACTGTGTTTTATATCATTATAGTTATTTTCAAGGATCTACAACAAAAAAATACATATCTTTACATAATACTTTAAATACAAAATCTCTTTCTTATATTAACATTAACAAATCAAAATCATTATAATAAAACATTAATTTACACAATTATATTTTTACTTACTTTATTGTTATGGTATAAAAAACAGTTGAAACGTTTGTATATGTGAATTTATATATATGTTCATTAGTTACTATATGGAAATAAAGTTTTTGGAAAGAAATAAGAAAAAATAATGTTGCAGAATATATATATTTTAAAAGAAAAAAATGATTGTTTAATTTGTCATTGTATAATGATAATATTATGGTGTAATATATATTGCGCATACATATCAAATAATATAATTCATTGAATGTTATTGAAAATACTTATTGTAGTATTCTTTGATTAGTTTTGTATTATTATTTTTTTCTCTTAAACTGAAATGTCTGTAGATATATTTTTCCTTAATCAAAGTTCTTTCTATAACAAAAAGCTAATGTTAAGAATATTTCAATTAAATAATCATAAGATATTTAAGTACTTATTATATAATATGAATAATATTGCAAAAATAACAACAACAACAACAACAATAATAATAATTATTTTTTTTTTTTTTTTTTTTTTTTTTTTTTTTTTTTTTTTTTTTTTTTTTTTTTTTTTTTTTTTTTTTTTTTTTTTTTTTTTTTTTTTTTTTTTTTTTTTTTTTATTATTATTATTATTATTATTATTATATTTTATTATTATTATTATTATTATTATTATTATTATTATTACAGGAATAAGCTATAAAAACTTTTTTGAGCCAAGAAAGTAAGTATTTTTCCGATTTATTTAATAAATTAATAACCATTGTAAGGTTAAAATGGTGTCAGAAAAATCAACCGTAAATGACTTTATGTTGAAAAAAAAAAACTGTAAATATGTCTAGCGTTAAAGTTGATAAAACCAACTCAACCCAAAATAAACAAAAACAAACATATGCCAATATAACTAAAGTAATTTCAAAAACACAGAAAGGGGTAGGAAAAATAATTACAGAACAAAATTGTAGATTCAGAGAAATAACCGTAACAGAAATTAATGATCTACAATTGCAACAGGACACTAACCTTGAACCCCCCCCATTGATAAATGGAATTAACAAGAACTGCAAGACATAAACATCTGTTTCAATAATACAATTTCTAAAAAGTTGTTTGCAACTTTTAAAAAAAATTTTACAATAAGATTTTTAAGCGATAACAGATAGAAACCTCTCCTTATATAAATTTCCAAGAGAGTTGTTATATGAGAGCATAACGAAAAATTAGCCTTGGGATACAATAACAACTATTGGAGAACATCCTAATACAAGATATTTAGCACTCAAATTCTTTAATGAGCACCAAAGAGAAAGATTTAAAGATCAAATTAAAACGCTTGGAAATTATGCTTTGATTACAGTTGATAAAAATTTACAAAACTGCTACACCCGCATAATAAAAAATACATAATTTAGCTATAACATTCAAGATTTTAAAAAGCTAATGCAGCCATTTGGGGAAGGAATACATATTAAACCAATTTACTTAAATGATACTCCCATACCTATTGCAGCTAATAGCTTTAATTTTAAAATAAAATTTAAAAAAAATTAACCCATAAAATATACCAACACAAATGGTTGATGAAGATGCTCTGTTAACTATATATATATCAGAGGGTTGAGACCAAAATGCTTTAGATGTGAACAACGTGGACACATTGCAACTGACTGTGGAAAAAAATAACAATGAATCACAAACACAAACAAAGAAAGTTGACAGAGAAGAACAGTTGAGAAATGAAGCTCAAATAAAAAATAGCAATACAGAAACAATGCAAGAAATACAAGACAATATTTTACCAAATACATATACCAAAAACACTGAAAGCCACTCAGACTTAACACAAGTTCAAGAAAGCAAGAAGTAACACAAAATATATAATAACTAAAGATGGAGGAGAGCAATACATTGCTGAAGAAAATAGTAACAATAATAAACTACAAACTAAAAAATTATTAAATACATCAACAAAAATCTCAATTCCAGCTCAACACAACTATGAAAACAAAAAAAACAAGTTAAGACAAACAAATGAGCACAAAAAAAGACACAAAAATAGTTTTAGATGATAAGAAGAGAGAAAGAGAAGATAGTGAATTATCTCAACCAAATACAATTAGAAACAATACCAATGAACTTATCATGGAATCAATTACACCAAATTTATTGCAAATTAGCCAAACAAGTATAAGTGAAAAAAGAGGGCCAGGAAGACCCCCAAAAAACAAAAAAATTAAAAAGATCAGAATTAAAGAGCAAAACATCAAAGATCCAGAGCAAAAAAGAGAAAGTGTTTGATACAACTGATGAAGAAATTGATCTGGCATATGAAGATGCACAAGAATTTCTAACATTATGGTATTAAAACATGTGGTGAAGAAAAGAAGCAAGGGTATAGGATACAGAATTATAATGAAAGTTAGAATAGCTGCTATTAATGTCAGAGGTCTGAACTCAATTAACAAAATATATAAAATCATGAAATTGGATCAGAGACACTCAACCGCATATAATTGGACTCCTAGAGACAAAAATTTACGCAGGATCACAGGTAAATCCAGCAGTGTTTTTGACTTGAGAAGGATTCTGTGCATTCTCCAGAGACTCTTCTTCACCACCAGAAGGCACTGGGATTTTTATTTCTCATAAATGCCCATTTACAATGTTTAAAATATTTTACATTGATTCTAATCTACTGATGGCAACATTCCAACACAAGAATATAATAACTAATGTGGTGTTTGTATATATGCTGATTCAAACTAAAAAAATTGAAACAATAATTGCAAATATTAATTCCATACTAAGTGCTACATCAAATCTAACCATCATCATGGGGGATTTTAATCTAACATCAGGAATTTACACACAGATGGATTCATAAAATTTCAGTTCCTCTGGTGAGTGGGCAGGGATTTTTACCTGACACCTGACACAGCAATTTCTTTTCACAATAAACATTTTTCTTCATTAATAGACTTAACATTTTATTCACCAATATTCCACCACCTAATGATGATTAAACTCACTCCAACTACATTCTCTGACCACTCAGGACAAATCATCAGCATTAATCTTGACCAGATTCAAATAGCACCATTCCCACTAACTAAAACAATTAGAGCATTAATTCCAACAGCTACCACTGAATTCCTATTTTCAGAATCTTATATCTTGTTAAAAAAATTCATGAAATGAATCTGGGACCCATACAACAATATGAAGCATACATAAACATCCTTTCATTTAATATTAATCACATTGCAATGAAGCAACCACCCCCATCAAGACTAATAGCCTTGGCAGATCAATTACACAAACAAATAAGGATGATTAACCCATCACATCACACACAACAATATATTTTCAAACTTACACATACGTATAATAATATATGTGAAAATTTAAAAAATTACCTAAAAATTAAAAAAGTAAAATTTGTCTCACCCAGCCACACACATGGACAAGGGAATACATTAAATGGGTCCTAGGAAACTCACTAAAAATCAAAGTACCAATAGCAATACAGTCAAAAGATGGAACATATGCAAGTCATAATATGATCCAGTCAATCTATCAATACTTCAAAAGTAGGCTGCAATCAGATGAAAACATTTCAATAGCAACTCACATATTCAGGATTCCTGAAACTGAGATACCATTTACCATAAATAACTTTGCTAAAAAACTAGCTAATATGCCAGAAGCTTGCCACCCAGGTAGCCCTGGAATCCCATTGTTTGTTTTGAAACACTTAAGCCAATTCACAACAAAATATGTCTATAACTTAGCCAATCAACTAATGCAAAAAATTCAGAACATAGAAGGGATTTACCCTATTACAATTGTACCATACAATAAAAAACAAAAAAATATTCCCTCCATTGCAGACTTAAGACCAATATCAATGGTACCATTGCCCATAAAAATAATAAAAAAGATGATCAAGGAAAAAATTGAACAATATATATTACCACTAATTTCCAAAGCACAACATGCAAAAAAAAGGATCATCAACAGTACAGGCAGCAGTACTTTTCAAGGCAGTACTCACATCAATTAGTCATAAGAAAAATATGCAACTATTGTAGTTCAACTGGATATTGAGGCTGCATTTGATTCAGTTAACATTAAAGTTTTTCTGGAAATGCTCAAAAGCACCAACATTCCTAGAACACCTCTATATATCATTGCGAATCTACTTATCAATAGAGAAATACATATATCTATCAATGGATGAAACTCACCATCTTTCACACCAAACCAGACTTTATCACAAGGGTCATCACTTAGTGCACTGCTTTTTATATACTACATCAATACTCTCATTAAGAAGATACAAAAAACATTTGATGGGATTCAGATACCTGGAACAACACAGCGCATAGCTTGCCTGGCATTCATGCATGACATTACAGTTTTTCTCTCATCCAAAAAACAAATTCCACAACTGCTGCAGCTACTGGAAGAATACACTGCACATTATAAGCTTAAATTCAACCAAGCAAAAACTTTAGCATGGTCTCTATTTACAGGAAAACCATGTGTGACAATCTATCAGTCAAAACCAACATCTTTCCTGGGTTTCCCATTTCATTTGGGAATCATGGGGATGAGATGTAAAATCCAAGATAGGATTAAGGAAGAAATAAAAAGAATTGCCGACTTCCTTTCAAAGACTTATATGTCTGTCTTTTCCAAAGTGCAGTTATGTTAACCAACTAATTATTACAAAAATCAGCTATTATTCGCCAATTATCAAATTCTCAAAGGCTTTCATAAAAAAAATCAAAGCAATATGCAATCAGTTACTCTGGTCCAACAAGACAGTTGCCATATCGAATAGGAAAATGTCTCAACCACTGATAAAAAATGGACTGGGTTTACACACAGTTGAAATCTTCCACATACAAAAGTTGAGGAATGCAATTATTACAACTATGAAGGAATTCCTGAAACTAAAACACCTAATTGAAGTTACTACAACTGACAGACCACCACCACTGGGATCATACATTTCATCCATAATTTATCAAAGTAAAACCAATAACAACATACCCAAACAATATGAGAACAAATATTCATATTGGGAAATATACAACCTGATAAATAAAAAAACTAATGTAAATGAACCTTCACCAATGTTGGGAATCGATAACAAAAAACTGGGTAAACAATTCAAGTGATGGGCATTGGAACCTAAATTCTTCAATTTTATAATAAAAATGAACCTAACTGCTATGCCCACAATCTTTTTTCTCCACTATAAAAGGATGTATAGGGACATAGGTCCATTTTATGGACTATGCTATAGACCCAAAGAAACAATTGAACATCTAATTTACAACTGTGAAGGTTTGGCAAAAATAAGACAAATGGCATGCAACATATATAGAAGGAGAAACACCACGATGGAACAAATTATTAATGCATATCAGAGTCGAATGATACCAAACATTAGGGCAGCTACATTTGTCCTATATTCTTTTTGGTGCACGAGATGCAGCTTTATAATGAGAAAAAATACTCGACGTCATCCAGTCACATTCATTAATAAATTAATACAAATCAAAGATAAAACTATTGTTAGACCAGATTTATATGCTGCAACTTGGTCACTGTTAAATAAAAAATCAAGACTATGAGACATTCAAAACAAAGACAGATGAAAATGCTGAGGTTGAAGCAGTATTTATAGACTATAGAACAAGGAACAAGTTAGCCACAAGAAAAAAACTTATGTTTAAAGAAAAGTAAACCAAAACTGTAAATTTTACTGAATCAAATTGTAAATACAATGTAATGAAAACTATGTAAACCAAAGAAAGTAATAAAGTACCTTTTGAAACATAATAATAATAATAATAATAATAATAATAATAACAATAATAACAACAACAACAATAATAATAACAATAATAATAATAACAACAACAACAACAATAATAATAACAATAATAATAATAATAATAATAATAATAATAATAATAATAATAATAATAATAATAATAATAATAATAATAATAATAATAATAATAATAATAATAATAATAATAATAATAATAATAATAATAATAATAATAACAACAACAACAATAATAAGTCAAAACAAGGAATGCTATAATTGCTATACTCACTCAATTTCCTAAATTAAGACACTTAGAGCAGATAACACCTACAGATAGGCCTCCTCCAAAGGATTGTTTTTGGCAGTCACCATCTACCAATGCAGGAGAGAAAGAATGATCCCAGATCAATTTGAACAAAAGTATAAATATTGGGAAATATATAAGTTTACACATCAAAATAATCTCAATGAGGAGATCCCATCAATACTGGAAATAGGAAACAAATATCTGATCAAGCAATACAAAAGATGGCAACTAGAACCTAAGTACCTAGATTTTATAATCAAAATGAATTTGAATGCTTTACCTACTAAATAATTTTTACATCACAGAAGAATATACAGGTCAGTTGATCCTTTTTGTGGCCTTTGCCATATGGCTGAGGAGACTTTACAGCATATAATTTTCAATTGCAAGGCCATGGATCAGACTAGGTGCATTATGCAGGGAAAATATAGAAAACAAAACACTACAATGATACAAATTATGTCAACTTACAAAGGTAGGTCTGTACCAGCCATAAGGGCTTCAACGTTTGTCTTATATGCACTTTGGTGCACTAGGTGTGCATTTGTATTGGGTAATAACCCCAGAAGGCTACCAGCCACATTTGAGAATAAGCTAATTAAAATTCAAGTTAGAGACAAAGAGATCACCAGCCCAGATATTTATGCAGCTACTTGGTTGCTGCTCAGACAAACAGCAAAGTTATAAATAATGGACAATCTATGTAGATCTTGTTCAATAAAACAATTTTTAAATATGTAAAACTACAACTACAGACTATCCATGTAATCAAAGCAATCTAAGCTATGTAAAAACCCTTCTAACTAATCCACAGCATAAATAAACTAACCTACACCTATGGATTGCTGATGAAACCATGGCAATCCAAGCCAAGTAAAAACCCTTGTAACTAATCCACAGCTTGACATTTTTTTGGTAATCTCATGTAAATCAATAAATCAACTTTTATATATGTAAACCTATATCTATGGATTCCCCATGTAACCACAACAATGCAAGTTATGTAAAACTATGTAACTAATTCACAGCATGTAAAAATTCCTGTAATCCTGTGTAAAACAATAAAATTACTTTTTAATATGTAAACCTACAATTACGGATTGCCTATGTAAACACAGCAATCCAAGCTATGTAAATTCTTGTAACCCTTTAAGACAAATAAAGCTTATCGTTGAAACATCATCATCATCATCATAGTACTACTGCTACTACTACTACTACTACTAATAATAATAATAATAGTAATAAGCTATTGTTTCGAGAAAAAAAAGCTATAGTCAAGGAATTTTATAAGTTTGTAGATAATTCAGAATTGTACTTATATGTGCACAATTTAAAATAGATTTCTAATATAATTTATAGATAAAAAAATTCTTCCAGTTTATGAAACTAGTCCATTTCCCCCCACCCTGACAAAATTGCTTTCTATTTTAAATGCAAAATAATAGGATAATTTTGAAATAATTATTTGTGACAGTTTGTTATTGATTAGTTTAGGGAGAAAAAAAAATCTTATAAAAAGAATTGGCCACGTCTGCCAGACCGAATCTTCTTTTTTTAAAAATAAACAAAACCCGTCATGGATTTTTAAGTATATTAATAATTGAAAATTGTTTAGACGGCAAAGTATAGTTTTAGTCAGCAAAATTCAACTTGGATAATGAAACGAAAATTGATTTTGTAAAGACTACTTTTGTATAAAACTATGCAGCCATTAGTCGTAAGATTTAATGAAATAATTAGAAGAAGAAAAAAGTCAATTTCTTAAAAAAACAAAACAAAAACAGAAATCAATAAATAAAACCTTTTATAAATAGAAATCAGATAATTAGAATTTCTTTCTTTTATATATATTGACTTTAGATTAAGTCCTTATTATTCTAATATACATATACATTATTTGTATGCATGCGTGTGCGTGGTATATTTGTAAATGTAATCCATAATGTTTTCACTTTTTTAAAAATTTTATTTACGCGCGGGTTCCTATGTTAACTTAAATATAAAGGATTTAAACTCAGACTTTCAAGCATCCTCCAACCATCCATACTATTTCATACAACAGGTCCACACAAATGCAGAAAAGATAAATAATCACCAATATTTGTATTTCGTGCTAAACCAGCACTCATCAATTGGTCCAGATTATCATCTTCCACACACACATATATAATCCATGCTCAGTTTATATTAAGATGGCAAATCTTCACACTTTAATGGACAGGCTTCAATCTTCTTCAACCTCCAAATTATCAGCTATCCATATCATTAAAAATCTGATGACGGAAAGCCCAAATCCTATGCTAATGTCAATATTATTGCCATGTCATGTTGACCTCAAGTCACTCTGACCCCTAATGTATAGGACCTTATCCATTTACATACATAGAAAAGGGATGGTATTTGGGCTTTCTATCAGATTTTCAATGATATGGATGGCTGAAAAGTTGGAGGTTGGAGTAGATTGAAGCCTGTCCATTAAAGGGTGAAGATTTGCTATCTTAATATAAACTGAGCACTGACTATATGTAAGTATGGAGATAATAATCTGGACCAACTGCTGGTTTAGCACAAAGTACATATATTGGTGATTATTTATTTTTCTACATGTGTGTTCATGTGTATCAGTTGTATGAGATAGTGTGGATGGTTGACGGGGGCTTGAAAGTCTGAAGTCAAATCCCCTATACTTACAATTAAGCTCCAGTTTTGTGAAGATTGCCTGGTTTTCAAATATTTACACATGAAGCTTGTATCCTGCCCATCCCACTTCTATGTATTTAAATGGATAGATTTTTTACTTGAGGGGTCAGAATGACTTGAGGTCAACATGGGCATGACAATAATATTGGTATTAGCATGGGATTTGGGCTTTCCATCATCAGATTTTCAATAATATGGATGGCTGAAAAGTTGAAAGTTATAGTAGATTAAAGCCTGTCCATTAAAGTGTGAAGATTTGCTATCTTAATATAAACTGAGCATTGATTATATATATTTGTGGGAGATGACAATCTGGATCAACTGATGAGTGCTGGTTTAGCATGAAATATATATATTGGTGATGTATCATTTGTATGAGATAGTGTGGATGGTTAAATGGTGCTTGAAAGTCTGAGTTTAAATCCCCTATATTTACAATTAAGCTCCAGGTTTGTGAAGAGTGCCATATGTTAACTTAAATAGATCCTTAATAGTAAGAGGATTCTATTCTTGATCATTTGTTAAACATTTAGACTGATTTTAATTCATAACCTGGGAGAGGGTGATTAACTCCCATTGTTTACATATTTATTAATTAAGCTATGTTTAATTTAATTTTTTTTTAACTTTATTTGATTTTATTTAAAGTTTTTATTTATGAAGTTAATTAAGCTTTCATTTTTACAGATTTTTTACTTCTAATTTCGTACTTCTTTATTATAAAGTTTGTATATTATTTTAATGGTTTCTACATTTTAATTTCAGTAATAATAGAGTGTTCTTTTAATGTTATGCATAATGCAACTAAAAAAGTAAGAATAGTTTTGGGCTCAGCACCTTCTCTAAATATTAGTTGAAATTGTTCCAACATTTAGTTTTATTTCTAAAGTTAAAATATTCATTCAATCAAAGACATTAATTTTGAATGTTTACCCTCCAACTAAAACAGAATAACTAGAAACTCATTTACTAACCACTTATTGATAGATTGATAAATGGGTGGATTGAGTGTGTGTGTGTATATATATATATATATAAAACTCAAACTTGTGATGTGAAAAAATTCAAAGACTATCAAGCTTGAAATATGAATTTACACTCGTGGTATGGCAGATAAAAACACAAACTACTGCATAATGATACTCTTTCGATTGCCAATTTTATTGCTTCTAGTTTCCATTGAACATTAAAGCAGCCTACACATGGATACTTCAGATATAAAAGTCTCAGGTCATTCACCAGGATTTATATCTAAAATGTCTGTTATAATAGCAAATTATATTATACCATTTTCTTTCATACTATAGCTATCATATTAAATGCTTGCATGTTTATACTTTAAAATAAATATATCAAAATAGTATGCTGAGCATAGTGATAATAATGCTTTTGATGAATATTTATTTTAAAGTATTAAACAAGCTTTTCTTAGGATATGTGTTGTATGTACTATTTATATTGAATTATATTTTTTTTTGAGAAAAGTGTACATTTTTTAAAATTAAATGCTTTTATATTAATTTACCCCATTTGTGTTTCTGTTGGTATGTCTACATTTTTGAATTAACAATGAAATAAATCCTTCCCTAGAACTTGAACTCACATCATTATGCTTCCCAAGAGAAATCCTTATCAATTAAGTCAATGGAAATATTACATTTGTAGAATACAATTTTGTTAATATTGATTAAACTTATACTTAATTAACTAAATTAATAAATATTCTGCTATTTATATAGTGCATTCCAAATATGTAATATTATAACAAAGGTGTAATATTATAACAAAGAAACAATCCCTTTGGTCAAGCACTTTAAGAATCTCCTTGAACTCACCCATGGGTATCAACTTTAAAAGCACAAGTGTAGCTTATGATTAGAGTTTATTTATATATAAAGCAGTCTTTGCTTACCATGCTGAAATCAAGGCATGAATCTATTATGTGCCTGAGTTATATATTATTAATTTAATTGGATAAATCTATTTGATCTATAGCAGGATACAAACCTATTTTAACCACCTGCGATGAAATATATAGTAATTTTGAATTTACTTTTAATAAATATTCTGTTATTTATATAGCACATTCTATATATGTTATATTATAATGAAGAAGTTCTTAAAGTACATGACTGGAGAGATTATTCCTTCATTATAATATTTCACATGTAGGATGCATTATATACAGAAATATTTACTAAAAGTAAATATAAAATTACTATATATTTTATTGCAAGTGGTTAAAAATGGGATTGTATTTCTCTCCTGCTAGAGGTCAAATAGATGTATCTAATTAAATTAATAATGTATAACTCATGCACATAATAGATTCAAGCCCAGATTTCAGTATGGTGAGCAGAGACTGGTTTATATAAAAATAAACTCTAAATATAAGCTACTCTTATGTTTTTTAAGTCGATGCTCATGGATGAAAGCAAGGAGATTCTTAAAGTACATGACGAGAGGAATTGTTTCTTCATTATAATATTAAATAAAGGGATTAAAATAAAAAAAATATATATCTAACAAAAACATTACATTTCTAAAATAAAATGTTGTTAATATTGATTTACTTAATTAATTAAAAAGCCAATACTTAAATGTATTTATGTAGTAGATGATCACATTATATTTAAATTTAAAATTAATTTGTTATTTCTGCTTGAACTCTCAGGAGATCATATATCTGGTGGAAAATAGAATAAACATTTTTCTTAAATATTGTTATATATTTATCCATTGTTTGCTTTTAAACTCATGACTAGCTGGGCATTTGTATATGACTAATATTCATCCATAATGTTTAAGCTGTCACACTGGCTATAGTACATGTTTTGTAATTTAACAATAAATTGGATCTGAGAAATATCTATGACCTCCAAAGTCAGTGTCAGTCTAGTTGTGAAAAAAAAAAAGATTGTAACTGAAAATAAATAAATAAAATTATGAATTTTATTAAATAATAAATACAGATGCAGTATTTTTATTTCTATTTTATTTTTTTTTTATTTCAGTATCTACTATTGTACCAGTCAGAATTGTCTGTTCATCTAACAAGATTCAGAATCTAGGCAAAAGTACTTTAAATCCATTCATGTCTGAGATACACAGATCAGGTGCAATCATGGATTTTGCCCTGTTTACTTTTCTCTAAAACTATAGTATTATGAACAACATTTCTGATGATAACATGAAATTTATTTATCCTAGTCCTGGAGACACAGTGGAGAAACAAGAGATCTACAGGGAAAAGATAGTACTACATGACTTCAAATCCTAACATGATGTGCTAGCTTATAATTATATTACTATTTCATTAAGACTTATTTAATAAATGTAATAGGCTAGCTTAAGATCAATGGAATCTAAGTCATATATAACGCAATCTAATTAACAATGTGCATGCACAAAACATGAGACAAAAAATAACTAAAGAATAACTGGTTATGAAATGTTAATAATTTATTAATAATAATTCATTAGAAATTGAGTAAACAAATAATGATTATATAACTTAAAAGATACATTGGTGAATCTATTTACAAGTCATAATTAATAGAATATGGGTTTCACACAATTATTAGTGGTGATTTGCATATTCAAATAGATTACATAATAATAGAACATAGATTAATGATAAAAGAATACACAAACACGAATTGAATAAAGTTGGATAAAAATTAATAGATAATCAAGATGATGCAGATTTATATGCTAATGAAGAGAGATATCAAATTTATATTGATTTTATAATTTGAACCTATGATTAATTCAATGAAAAATAAATGACTTTAATGAATACAGCTAAATGGAATTTCATTTACATAATTCTATTTATTATGGTTTATCTTAACCATACATTAAAACATATTTATAGACTATAAGGTTTACTCAATCATTAATTATACTTCAATCATTTAAAAAGAAAAAGGTTATTTGTGTATTTTATCAAATCATTCGGATTTGACAGAATTTATTGAATATTATTTACTAGTCCACCTAAAGATCATTTAATGAGAGGGAATATAGCTTAAATAAGCTTCTAAATGACCTTTCTAACCTATAAAAGGAAAGAATAGGATGGTTTACAAAATCACAGCATTACAACTTATAGATTAATAATAGGGCAATATAAAATATTAATTAAGAAATTGTGATGCTGGCCTAAATGATAATGTTAGAAAGATTAGGTCCATTTTAGGATGAAAAGCTTCATCAAATTTTATGAATGCAAGAAATTCACCTGCACTTGTGACAGGGTGGTATCTAAAGAAATGGTTGATAGGGATTCCATAGTTTGGATTTCCCAGTGTTATCTCATGAAGAGCCTAATTACGATCTGAGAGTATCCTGGAATCGGTGCTTCCAAACTCCATTTTATAATATGCCATAAAAAATGATCTG
Organism: Epiperipatus broadwayi; assembly: GCA_028023455.1. Classification (NCBI taxonomy): domain Eukaryota; kingdom Metazoa; phylum Onychophora; class Udeonychophora; order Euonychophora; family Peripatidae; genus Epiperipatus; species Epiperipatus broadwayi. Next base: position 2,625,443 of record JAQFVV010000107.1, read on the forward strand.
AGACATCTGGGTATTAGTTTGACAAAGCCAAATATGCAAAGTTTATAATGTTACCAAGGGTAAGCAATGTGAATAGGAATCAGGTCCTTAATGATGCTGATGTATTAACTAAGGCTCTTGTAAATTATTGGAAATCTAGCATAATGACATGACAAAATTTAACCCATCCTTAAAGCTATGCAAATGACCTTAAATACTAGTTGGAAAGTCAAACTATAAAAGAGGGAATATGTAGTTTCCTTCATTAAACAAATATTAGTACACTTAATAAGTAGATAATGACATAATAAAATTATCATGCTGGATGGCATGGTATGCAAATGACTGATTATAAGAAAAGGAAAGGTAAGATTACAAGCTTTACTTTATATAATATTAAAAACTAACTAAATCAATAGCATTAATATGGTAATAAATTGATATCTTAAAGATGACAGTGCATAATCTGCCATCAAGCAAATAAAACAATTTAGTAAATGTATTCAATTGAACAAACTTTGAGTTTGGTAAGAAAACTTACATTTAAATATTTACGATCCCATAATGGCAAGATGGAGAATTAATATAAGGTCAGTTAACTAGATTGAATTATTAGCATATTAAATCAAATATAATCAAAGATAAAAAATAAAGTTAAAAGTTTGCTGCATTTACAATAATAAGATAGAAATAGTATGAAACCCAGAAAATACTTTTAGAGAATAAATTTATAGATTTGTGCATTATATTTTACAGAGAGAAAGTCATTAATTTATTAGAATTGTGATAATCAGCACTACATTGCCAGTTATTAAATAGACAAAGAGTTACATTTATTTTTAAATAAATTTAAATTACATAGATGGAGGATTTAAAGAGTTCATACTAGTAGCACAGATGGGATTACCTTCTATCACTTGATGATTTGATAACTTGATGGCTGTACAGTTTGATATGCATATGAAAACATAAACATGGAAAACATGGGTCAGCAATGCAGAGTTTGGAAAAATAATGGTTGGCATCTTTGTAGAATTAAATTAGCATTTAATTACGGCAGTCTTGAAGTGGCGATGGCATAGCAGCATAGCGCTATGGAGACGATCATGAAAATAAATGTCTTCCCTCTACTCAGAAGTCATATTTAAAATTTTGAGTGGGATAGATTCATTCTGCAACACCTTCTGAAATAAAACAAAAAGTGCCTAGCATAGAATTTAGGTTGTATTTATATGCCAACAAAACCTTCTAGATAAGTTCTGGAGAATATTGTTTTAATCTATTTCGAGTTTGGAAATAGATTCAAGAGAGAGATTTTCCATTAACTTTAGGATTTCTAAAATATAACTACTTTAATAATGACATTTTAAAATTGAACAAGGTACTTGTTTATAAATCTAAGTTACGTTAATTACTCTCCAGAACCTTCTCTCGTATTGCGTCAGCTTAGTAAAATACACAAATTATAAATAATAAAATATATAATACTTAATAAAATGCAATATAATTTACAAAATTTTTAGCTGTAATCACATACACATACATGACTATTTAAGGTGCTGGAAATTTAAATATTTTCGAATTAAAACTAATATTTTTTAATCAAAATAATGTTTAACTTACAAAAGAAGGGGGATACTCGTGTATATGTGTACTCACACTCCCTGGTGATTAACAAGTTATAAATGGGTTTGAATCTCTGGTTGAAGGTTTCTAAGATCACCAGACAGTGAAGCAAAATATGTATACCAGATTTTACTGCTTCACTATTAAAGAATGTATCTCTTCACTACAAACAACTTCTACTACAATCTTTTTTTTTTTTGACTGTGACCTTTGTAATTTTATATTTCTTTGTTTAATAATTTCTAAATTGTAACTGAAAAATAATAAAAATTCAAGTATTTTATTATATAATTATAATAAAAACAAATTTGGAGTTTTTATTTTTTTCATATTTCAGTAGATAATATTAAGGATTGTATCTTTTAGATACTTATGTCTTCCAGCACATTTTTTTTTGACTCTGATTTTCACAATATTAAAATCACAAGAATCACTTTTATATTATTTGTATAAAAAGGTAATTTTATTTATATAGAGATAATCTAATCTCTAAGCAATTGACAAGAAAGCCTGATCATTTTTTGCATATAACTAATGATATTAGACCAGTGATTACTTATTAATGTTTTACCAGTGTAAAAGATGAAATATGACATTTTTCACATAATTTAATTTTTTTTGTAAGTTTTCAATATTAATTTCTGTAATGACTTAGATTATATCAAAATTTTTAGTATTTTCTGCATGTTATGAATTTCATTCTGTGCTTAATTTTTTTGCCCACTTTTTGGTAATTTTTACTGATTGCATGCTTTAGTTTATATGAGTTTTTATTATAAGAAAGAATGGACATAAAATGAATTTATCAATAATCTAGATATATAAATAGAATTGAATAGATCTTACTAAGTATTAGGTTATTTGTTTTTTTTTTAAAAAAAAAACAATCTATAAATAATTTAATTTTAGTAATGAAATATCAAAATCAAAAGTAGAAATGTAGATATTACAGAAGAGAGAAAATTGTTTCTGTCAGTTATTTTATTAAAAGAAAGATATATATTGTCATACATTCAATTTAAGTATTTTGCTCACTTTTGTTTATAATAAGTTATAATGGATATGATAAAAGATTAAAATATATTTTTGACTTTAGCTATTATATAATTTTATATTTTGAAAATTAAAAGAGATAATTATATAAGTTACTCTCATTTTTATAATTTGAATTTTATTTTAGATTATCTCTTAATCAACATAATAACTATCATTTTTGGTATATTTTAAAGATTAAATGTCATAATTAAATTTTTATTTATGTCTTGAATAAAACTTTTAAATAGAACCGAGTAAATCTTTCATTAAACATACTCCGGGTTGGACATTTTATTTTTTACATATAAACCTTTTCTTATATATTATATATATTAATTCTTATTGCATAGTTTATAAGTGTAAGTTTTCAAGTGATTCTAACCTATAAAAATGAGCATGCTACCATTGGATGTAATTTAACTATTAAAAAAGAACAAAATATTAGATATTTGAATTTTATGTTATTAAAAAATAATATATTTAGGATTAGTTAGTATGAAAAAAGAAAAAAATTTCTAAATAGTAATATAAATTATATATTGTTGTTAAAATTTAAAAAGCAAGATAAACACTATTTCATTTTGCCAAATAGAATCTATTTCTGGTTATGGTAACAAACTTTCTAAGAGGTGTCTTCAAAAATAAAGTGTTTTCAAAAACAACTCCCATTAATGATGTAGTTTTTGGTTTAACAATAAATCTTTTACAAACAGATTGTATCATAATCATTCATTTGTAAACTAATTAATTTTTTGTTTACAAATCTACAGTATTAAGCAATTTGGCATCAATCTAAAACTCTTTAAATTGCTCAACTAATCAAAAATTAGCCATCTCATTCATAGCTTTATTATAACAATAGAATACTATTGATGACACAAAAATGTTCATATAATGCTGAAATCTTCAGGTTTTTTAAAAATTATTATGTTAAAATTGTAGCAGTGGTAAAAATAGAAGTGGCAAATCACCCCAAAACATAACGTTAAATAATATAAAAAAGATACTAATTGCAGTAGCAACATGAAAATAAAGTGCAGACCATTCTAACTTTATTTGTTAAAGTGTTTGGTGCATTCCAATTATTTTGGAATAAAAATTTCTCTGAAATGTGATTAAAAACTAAGCATATATTTATCCCAGGCAGTCAAAATATCTCATGAATCAAGAATCTCATTAAAAAATAAATAAAAATTTAATGTATTACTTCAGATTCAAAATATAAAGTGAATATATATTGTCAATAAAAAATACTAAACTTAATAAAAATATAATATATAATAAATACATTTCAATTACAATGTTTTTTTTAAAAATATTTTTATGATTTTTCATTTTAAATTTATTATATTAGATAAGAATAATATTGCACATAATCAGAATTTGTTGTATTAAAATGAAGCTTACACAACACAGCATATATTTAAATTTTTTTTTGATTCACTTTTTGCACTTTTATAAATCCTTTTTGTTTTTATAATTATCTAACCAATAAAACTTTGAATTCATTTTAAAGTATTGTTAAAATATATATTTACAAACCAATAAACCTTCATTAATTTACTTTATTGTAAAAATGCAGAATTAATTAAATAAAAATTAAATCAAGATTGCTGTAGATTTACTAATAGGATTAATTTTTTTCTTGTTGCCAATTTGGTGCTTATGATGACAAAATTTTTAACTAAAAAATAAAGTTTGTATAGGTATAAAAGCATTAAATAAAAATTAGGTAAATATAAATTATTTTTATATAATGGACACAGTTTTTATATATTTTAGTATACTTTAATTTTTTTAATTACATGTTGAATAAAATTTGCATTTTTTCGTGAGATTGTTTGTTCATGCTAAAAATCTTTTTCTTTGTGCTTCAGAAATTTTATTATAGACTATGATAGCAAAATATGCAAGTTTTATTTTCTACTTATTATTATTAAAATTTATTATATATTATTTAACTATACAATAAATAAATGTTGTACAGTATCTTTTTTTTCTTGATCTTAAGAAGATGTTAGTACTCTATGACATCAATGAACAATATAAAAAATAATGGAAAATTTTTAAAGATCATTATTTTGAAAATTATGTTGTTAATTAAAGTAGAGAGTATAAAATGATAATTGCTATGGCAAATCCTCAAGGAAAAGACCCATTATATATAGAGGTTTTGGAGTACTGTTTTTGCAATATTATCTTTGCTAAATTGAGCTATTTTTAATTTTATGGAATATACATTGCTATTTAACGTCCTTTTCATTAATTTTATTTTTTTTAAAGTTTTTGCACTGAATGATTGTCTTTATGTCATTTTTAAATATTTACTGGAGAAAACAGTTTTTGTAGTCAATTTATAAAAATTGACATCTGACTTTATTTTTATCAAATTAAACCTGTTCATCCTCCATTAATACTTTAAGAAAACAATTTTTTTCATACTTTTTTTAAGATTAAATAAAAAATTTAAAGTAGTTATGTGTAGAACAAAATTCATACAATAATAATAATATAAACACCATTGAATGTAAAAATATAAAAAGTAAATGTGCTTTAATTATTGTCTTTCAGTATGAATGATTAAACTCCTAATTGATATTCATGTTTATAAATTTATTATAAAAAATTTATAATTGTAAATGGAATCTAAAAATTTTCATGCTGCTATTATGCTATACTTTACCAAAGAAAGGAGAATAATAATTTCAGTTAAGACAAATAAATTATGTAGTCCAATAATTCCATTTCATTAACCTTACGTAGGCATTTTATATCATGTTTTGTGCCTAAATAAGAAATTGATGTATTATCTATACACTCATTGCAGCAGAGGAAAGATATTGTTATATATTGAAGCATTTACATTGCATTTATTTGGATGATATTAGTAATGAGTAGAAATAGTTCAAATATAATCATAAATAATATAATCTTATATTATTTGCAATAAAACACATTGCATACCTAATTTTCTACATTATACTCAATCTCAGCCAGTTTTTCCATATCGATTATGTTGTTATTTCTCTTCACTTCTGAATACTATTTCAAACTGTCCTTATATTTTGTTATTTATAGATTATAAGTTAGTAAAATTACCAATCTCTGTTCCATCATTAATAATGGAAAAGTTTACATAAGAAATAAAATTCTATAAGGTCTCTATATTTCAATGGCTGATTACACCTGAATTAAATCGATTCAATACTTCCCTATAATAGCTTATTATATTGTCCATACTGTGCTTGATATCCATCTTAGTTTATTCAAAGATACCATGCAAAAATATGATAAAAGACATTAAATATTCTTTTTGCTATTTCATCAGTTTCATCTAGTAGCAAAAATCAAAATGCACTCAATAACAATAAGACTTTATCATTTAATAAATTTTGAATTTAAAATCAATTATGCAAATAGATATTCAATGTGTTTTGTGAAATATATATATTATGAAATGGACTGGAACACTTTTTTAAAAAAAATAAATAAATAAATAGAATCTATTATTTGCGATTATGATAGGAAAAAAAGTCATTATTAAACCAATTCTTCACATACTGAAAGTAAATTGATTACCAAGAATAATATGTCAACCTTATCAGACTAAAAACAATGATTACATCAACTTTTCTGAACTTAACTTTATATTTATACAAATATTTAAAACTTTCTAGTCAATTACTTAATTAAATCTATAAAAATATGTAGAGCATTATAAAATAAATAAAAATAATTAAAAAAACATATTTACTGGTAATAAAAATAAAGGTAAAATTATTTTCGATCATTCATGATATTTGGACATCATTTATTGGGCTACACATGCTTTGATATTTGCAAGCATTTTATAGAGTAAGTTTTAACGTCATTTGAATATTGAGCACTTATTTATACATTTTGCTTACTGGAAATGTATATTCACCATGCTATAATATCATCTCAATAAACAATTACTCATGTAGAAGAGAAAGATTCAAATGATGTCATTGCAAAACGAGTGGATTTTAAAGCATTTTTTGATTATATAAATATTCAGACAATTGCTAAACAAAATAACATTTTTCCTGAAGATTTTACACATAGATGTGACGTAATCAATTATTATAAAAATATAGCTTTTCTGCTGAAAACACTTTTTAAAGTTACATTTTAGCATAATGTTCCAAAATACTATTGAGGTTATGTGAAGAATATTAATTACTCCAGTAAATAATTATGAAGAACCTCATTTGGAGATCTTTCAAAATGACATTTATGTATCTTAAATTTTTCTTCTCTTTCTTTTTTTTTTAGTAGTTAGAAACTATATTGATTTATGAGCTGAAAAAAATTGGATGAAGGCAAAAGTTGATAGAAGATTACAGCCAAATTAAATTTCAAAGAATACAAGCCACAATTGCAAGAGTGCAAATTTGTAGAGAGGAGTTGCAAAGCTAAGACTCCTCTCTGGTATCAATTTTTGCAATCATTGAACATTTGATTTTATTGTTAAGCCACTGTTTTGCATTAAAATTTGATAAATTGGACTTGATCTGTTAGAAATATAAGATTAAAAATGAAAAACAATTTATCAAATTATATTTGAACTTTGTAAATATAATAAAAAAATAATAAACATAATACATTTTTTCTAATTGGATGGTGTAAAGGAAGTCAACTCAGCCAGTAAAAAAGAACATTAATGAAATCTTTGTTGATTGAACTTGTTTTAAAATGGAAATGAAAAAATGTAAAACCATTATTAATCTGTCATATTCTATTTTAAAAATTCAAATAACATTTACAATTTTTAAAATCTTATAAAATTTTCAATCTGTTAAAAATTGTTGAAAGAAAACATTTACAATCTTATCACCACAGTTTTTTTTTGTTTATGATTACACTTAAATTTGTTAACTTATATTTTTTAAAATAAAATATATTCAAATAAAATCAAATTGTAATAATATATACTTTTGTTTTTAAATAATTATTATACATTGTGTATAAATAATCATAAATATTTAAATACACTATAAAATCAAGATAATTTATTTATTTATTTTGGTGATTTCTAATAACAAAAGTATTGAATGTAAATTAGTACCAGTCTCTAGCAAATAAGGATTTACATCAGCTAATATTGTTGATTTCCTGATTGTAAGAAGATAAATAAAAATATGTTAATAAAAGTACTCTATTTAAAATTAGCTTGTTCAGCTTGGCAAATTCAAATATGGAAATTTCTTTGTTTATTCAGGTATTATTTTCTTGTTTTTTCGCAATAAAATTTTATACTATAAATACCAACAGAACTTCTAACGACAAGATATAAAAAGTTTGTTTCATTATAATGTAATTTAATTCTATCTGGTGTAGCCTATGGTTAAAAATATAAAATAATGGACTCAGTATTTATGCTGATACTGAATTATGGTATTACTTGACCATACTGCCCCTTATTTAACATATTTCAAGAAAAAAATAATAAATACATTGCTGTTTATTTTTGCTAATAATAGTGTAAATTATTTATATGTAAATTATTAAATATCCTTATAAAAGCACACTGATTTGGTGTAGTGACCTAAAGCCTTTTTATTAATTCACCTACAAAATTATATTATTAAGAATTTCCAAAAATTTTATCTTTATATTTATTTTATCTGATGATGAAAATGCTGACTTGTGAAATAAGAAAAGATGTTTTTTTGTTAAAGTTGATATTTAGTTACTTAGTTTCAAAATATCAAATTGGGATAATTGCTGCAAACAAAATCATTTGCTATGCACTTAGCATTTAATCATTATTAAATATATAATGTTGTTTTGAATCCAAACCATCATTAAATCTTTTGAAGAAATATGAGTTGACAATGGACTATTTACTACAGTGACTAAATTTATTGATTGTAAAACTTCCAACAGTCATTTGATATTATGCATAAATTCTATGACATTGCTAAAAAGACATTTATACATTTCAGATTCATACAATTTATGTTAATAATATTAAAATAATTATTTTTTACTACACCAAACTCATCCATATCTTTAAACTTTTTGTTGTAATAAAAAAAACCAATAAAAACAATTTTAATCCTTGTAAAACTAAATAAGGTGGAAATAGTATTTCCCAAAATTAATACATTTTTATTGGTAAATTCTGAGATTACTGATGCAAATTCTATCAATTTGATTATCATTTTCCATCACTTCATCAGAAAAAAATTCTTTTGAAATAAAAAAGTGACATATGTGTCCCTATTAATTAATAGTCAACCACTTGTGAAAGAAAACATAAATAAAAATAAATTGTTTTCCTGAAGGTTTGTGATGATGGTGTTCTAGTAATATTTTTATATTGAATTATTTCCAACATCTAATATCAGTATTGAATGTCTTTAGAAACATTTAACTTTATTTAAATATTCCAAATACATTCAACTGTTAGTAATAGCACATCAAACAGGTTAGTATATGCATAATGTTCCAAGAGATAATATTCTTTCTTCTTCAGGTATTGCTGGCCTGACCAGTGACAGTAGTAACATGGGATTCGATCCTTGACCTTAGTTTCTTGAATATTGAATTTTAAGGTAATACTCTAACCAACTGAGCCATCCTATATTTGTTTATGAGGTTTCTCCTGATTTCTCCACTTAGTCCCAAAAGCAACATTGATTAGTGGTTTCTATACATTATGTATAATCACACTAACTTGGCTTATGGCATTTTTTGCAATTATCATGTGAGCAACTTTTTTAAATTTTCTTCTTTGTATCTTTTCTTCTCTATCCAATATTTTTGTATTTTCCCAATTGAACATATATTCATTGGCACATACATTGCCTGCTACCTTAGACACATTTGCTTTTTCTCTTCTAATCATCAGTTTGTATTCTCATAAGCACCTTTCAATGGAATGACTTGTCTCACCAATATATATTCTTCCACATTCACATGGTATTTCATAGATGCAGTTTTTCTTTTCAGTATTTCAAGTTTAGGCTTTGTAGATGTTAGAATTCCTTGTAGTGTGGTATAGCTCTGAAAAGTTGTTCTGATATTATATTTATTGCAGATTTTCCTTAATTTGACTGCTATTTTTGGAATTTATGGACACCCTATGCCTATAGATAAATGTAAGATGGGTAAGGCTATGCTAAATGTAAATATTTTCCCTGCATATCTGAGCATTTAACACTGTTGATCAACATCACATAAAAATGTTAATTAATTACAAATTATTATTGAGTAAGTAATCAGACAGGCAACAAAGACACTTTTTAAAAATAAATTTAAATATAGAAAAATACATTCTATTTCACCAATAATTTGTAAATAATAAGAAAACAAAATAAATGTAACATTTGCAGTTGATGCAAACTTCATAATTTATTTTTCTTATGTTAATTATTAGATGAAAATTTCTATCATAAAAACATTACTTCACTTTTGCTATCTTTTTAATATATGCTTTTAGAAGCATTTACTCTTTATTCTACATCAGAGCTATTTATTGTAATCTTGAAAAATCAATGAATATCACAGTTAATGCTATTATATTTACATTGTTGTACTAATCTCTGAAAAATTATCAACATTAAAGAAATAAAGCATCTAATGCATCTGCCATTAGAAGCCATTTATTGTTTTTTTACTATCAAATCTAGTGCCAAATCTATATAATTATTCAAAAAACTTGATTTTATTTAAAAACGTTAAATTGCTTTAGAATTTCAGATTATTAGCATGGTATTAAATCAAAAGAAGTAACAGATGAGTGCATAATGCAAAGTGTTCTATTTAAAAAGGTATATGTAGACACTAAATTGGTATCCATTGATTATATAAGTTTATAATAGATTTTGTAAAAGAGAGATAAAGTAACTGCTTTTAAAATCATACAAAAAGTTTAAGTCAGTAGTACTCAATCCCTGGGTCATGATCCTTCAAAGAGATGCAAAAAATTGTGGGTATCATAAAAATTTTGAGAAGTTCTCATGTTGGATAATAAAATTTTAATTGCAAAATCAAAAATCTAAAAACTATTAAAAATACATGAAAACAGCTCAATTCATTATTGTGTGTCTGACTACTTTTGTCCATAAACCCTTTTTTTATATTCCAATACACTTTGCATAAACAGCACATCATAATGACATTTATATTGTTCTCATTTTTTAATACATAGAGTTTAGTTCTTCATACTATTATTCTCCTAATGTTGATATTGGTGCTATGTTATTAAATATACACATTTTGTAAAATAAGCTAAAAAGTTGTAATTGCTACAAATCAACAGATCTTTTAAGAACCAAAAATTATTATAGAGCTTTTGTTAGTATGCAATTTTTTCAAAGATATATCAAATAATATGTACTAAAATATAATATAAATCATATAATTATATATGGAATAATGCCTTTTATTATTATTATCCATATATGCTTATTACAATAGGATGGTAACAACATATGAGTTGCACAAAATTTCAGTCTGAGTATAGGGGTTACAGTGTAAAAGTATTGTGTACCATTGGTTTAAGTTATATATAAATTAATACTTTTTTTACTAAAATAAAATAAAAAAATATAAAATTAACAAATTGTGCCCATGCCATTTGCCACAGTCATTTTAAGAAGAATTTAAAAATAGCTAGTTTAAAAAAAAAATTATATCAGTCCATACCATTTTATATTAATTTTGTAAATAAAATAAGTTTAAAATAAGTTAAATAAAAAGTTTATAATAATGTTTAAAGCATTTCAAAGTTGTTTTAATATAATTTTAATGATAAAAATAATATATATTATTTGAAAGATAAAATTAGTTAATGTTTACTATTATTTAATAAATATAATATTAAAACAATAGCTTTGTTACAATATTAAATATATAATATTTCTAATATATTTTAAATAATTTTTTATTTAAGTTATTATTTTAGATAAATGGAATTTAAATTATTCTAGGATGTTCTGAAAAGTATCATGTGTATTTAAAGTGTATTTGTTCTTCAGTTTATATGTGTTAGGCAAAATATTAATTTTTAATTCCTTGTTAATAAAAATTAGACACTTTAAATGTTGTAAATAATATTGTAAATTTTATTTGAAAATTAGCAATTAATTTTATAGTGTGGTCTAATTAATATTTTCTATTTTAAATTTATTATTCAGATTATTAAAAAATATTTTAATTGTTTAAATAAAGGTATTCAATATTATAAAAATATTAAATAAATTTTAGATAATATAAAAATAATTAGTCATATTATTTTAGAAAATTATTTTCTAGACAAAAATTTAGTTTCTATGTAAATTAGTGTTTAAAAAGAACTTGGATCAGCCAATAAAATCACTAGATAAGAAAGGTATAAAAATAGTTGTTCAATCAGTCTAGACAGTCTTGTCTGATCTTATCTACTCTCGTCTTGTCTGATCTTGTCTACTCTCGTCTTGTCTTTAAATCATTTTAAAAGTTTTAATTTTTTATAAAATATATTTTTAGTAAAGTTAATAGTATAATTTTAAATAATTATTTAAATGTATTTCATGTTTGGGTAAACAAATTGATTTCCTGTCAGTAAAATTTTCACACTGAAACTTAACAAACCATGGTGATTTTATGGAAAGCAATAGTTGCCATTGAATCACCAGACTAATGCCTAGCAGAAACCATAAGAATTTTAACCATGTAACCAAGGAAAACTTAAGGATTCATAACAACTTTATATTTAATGTTATTAGTATATGTGAAGTGAAAGAATATTTATATTTAACAATTATGATAAATCCTTATAAATATAAACTGTTGAGGAATTATATCTTATTATTATGGTGATAATAATTCTCAAAAGTTATTTAATAATTATTCAGTCTTTAAAAGGAAGAAAGGAAGAACAAAAGTGAAATAATGCAAGTAAATGAAATGTGTATGATGAAATTTTATAAATGTAAATATATTTTATATTATCTGTGAATGTATATGTAAAAAAAGTATTACTACTAGTTTGTTTAAATGAGAATGGTCTGAATGAACATTATATATTTCTAAAATTGTACATGCCAAGATGAAGGAAAAAATATTTTATTGAATTTTAAATTTTAAAAAAATTTTCCTGTTTAAAGAGAGAACAAATTTTAATATTATCTTAAAATGATCTTTATGTATTTTGCAAAACATTACATGAGTGGAAAAACTATATAATATTGCAAAAAAATATTTAATCAATAGATGCATGTTGAAAAAAAAATCTTATTTTTTTTTAAGAAACAACTTGTGATAAATTATTGCTATTTAAATATGAGTGTATTAGGAAAAATAAGAATGAAAGTTGTTTTCTAAAAAAATTCATTAACTGATAAATGACTTTATTCTTTAAATGTTTATAAAGTGTTTTCTGATGAAGAAATATTAATTTTGTTATATTTTGCCATAAGTCTGAACCCGCATATAAAAAATTTATGTATGAAAAATAATATTACTTCATATAAAATTATATTATGAATGTTTTCTTTTGAAATATCTATTCTCCTTAAATTGCTAAGAAAATGGATTTAGATAAACTATTTATCAAGTATGGATGAACAGTATTTCAAAAAGATTTTAAATGATTTACTTTTATATATTAAAGAGTTTGTTTAATGTGGCAGGGAAGAGAGGAGTTTTGTTCAAACTTTTATGTAGTCAATGGCAATGGACAGCATTTGGAGGAATAAAAGCAAACAAGAACTTTACATAGCTTTGAATTTTATTATTTTTCTATTTTTTAATGTTGATATTTTTTAGAAACGATATTAATATGTTTTAGAAATAAGTTTATTATTTTAAGATTTAAATAATTTATTTACAAGTAAAGAAAAATAATAGATATCAGAAATTTTAATTTTTCTGAAAGATATATACAAAGAATATACCTATAATTTGTTATGTGTTTGGATGACCATGAAGAGAATGGATTGTCTTATTTAATTCCAATAATTGTTGGGATTAATAATATTTTAATGTATATTTTGTTTGTTTATCATATTGCTTGAATATATTGAAAGCAGATGGAATCATATTTATATAATTAAGAATATATTAATAGTTTTACAAATGTAATCTAAAGGTAGAAAATATCTTGTGTGATATCTAGAGGTATTATGAATAATTTTATGAATGCATAAGTATGCACATCTTTAAATATAATTATGAATTACCAAGATATTATTCTATACAGTATCTGTTTAGATACCAGAAAATTAACACTGATATCTGAATTATTTAGTATTATGATAAGTGAATGAATGTGCAATAACGATGGATATTTAATGAAATCATTTATGTATACAATGTTTTTGAAGCTTCTTGACTTTTATTTGATATTTATTTTGGAAATGTAGTTTGGAGATTTTATGTAACATAGTTAAAAAATTTTTGTGATGTCAAGAGAAGTATTCAGAATGTAGATGATAAAGGATAGTGGTATGGAAAATTAGTTGTAAAATGAAATCTTGGATGCTAGGGATATTGATGAGGAATATTATCAGTTTGATAGCTAAGTTTGAGTTAACTCAAGATGCTGCTTTTAACTACTTCACTGTGGATTAATTTTATTGGCCGACTGAGGTAAAATTTTAAACTTCTAATTGGTCAACTCACAAACTAAAGCATCACAATATATTCATATTTTAATATTATAATCACTTTAGTTTCATTTGTAAAAAGTATATTAATAATTTGTCAAGTTAAGAAAGTCAACGAAAGTTTTTTCAAAAATAAATTGTTATTTATAATTATAAAAATATTCAATAATGCAAATCTTAAAACGAATGTTATTCACCAATTAAAAAAGTGTTGCTGTCATTTTGTGACATCAGTGATTTTTATGGTGCTTAAAAATAAATAATTTTTGCTAAACTCTTAATTAATTTTCTAAAATAATTTTATTTTTAGCATATTTTATCAAAATAATTTATAATTTATCAAAAAATACTTTTAAAATGGTCTAAAACATTCATTTATCATTTTTGAAATGAAACAAAAAGAAATCATAACTTTTCAGTTATTGACAATCATTTTCTTTGTTGTCAAAATGTAACAGCCAATAAGATTCAAGAAGGGACCACCTACTTCTTTTGTTAGACCTTTAATGACAGTTTTATTGATTTTTTACTTGTAAAATAATTCAAGAGAGGGCAGCATCTTATGGAACATTTTTAACTTTAAAAAAAGTGCAAAAATGTAATTTTACCATAAAAATTACAGGAAATAGACTATTAACAGTGGAATCTCAAATTAACTCAAACTTTGCAGTCATACTGTTAATAGTATATTTTCCTTATTTTTAACATTAAAATGATGATTTTGCACTTTTTTTAAAGGTTAAAAAAAGTTCCGTAAGATGCTGCTTTCTCTTGAATTATTTTACAAGTAAAAAATCAATAAAACTGTCATTAAAGGTCTAACAAAAGAAGTAGGTGGTCCCTTCTTGAATCTTATTGGCTGTTACATTTTGACAACAAAGAAAATGGTTGTCAATAACTGAAGAGTTACGATTTCTTTTTGTTCCATTTCAAAAATGATAAATGAATGTTTTAAACCATTTTAAAAGTATTTTTTGACAAATTATAAATTATTTTGATAAAATATGCTAAAAATAAAATTGTTTTAAAAAAATAGTTAAGAGTTTAGCAAAAATTATTTATTTTTCAGCACCATAAAATTGACAAAAAAATCACTGACATCACAAGTCAGCAACACTTTTTGGTTGGTGAAAAGTTCATTTTAAGATTTGCCATTATTGAATATTTTTATAATTATAAATAAAAATTTATTTTTGAAAAAACTTTCATTCACTTTCCTAACTTGACAAACTATTAATATACTTTTTACAAACAAAACTAAAGTGAATATAATATTAAAAGATGAATATATTTTGATGTTTGAATTTGTGAGTTGACCAATTACAAGTTTAGAGTTTTACCTCACACAGCCAATAAAATTAATCACCAATGAATAGGTTATATGTGAATTATATTGTTGTGAATTAAACTCTTTTTTGCTGATTATTTTATTAGCTGAGTGAGGTAAAAGTCTAAACTTTTAATTGGTCAAGTCACAAAGTCAAGCATCAAA
The DNA here is from genome assembly GCA_028023455.1 of Epiperipatus broadwayi. Lineage (NCBI taxonomy): Eukaryota > Metazoa > Onychophora > Udeonychophora > Euonychophora > Peripatidae > Epiperipatus > Epiperipatus broadwayi. The sequence continues at coordinate 2,641,193 of JAQFVV010000107.1, forward strand.
ATATATTCATCTTTTAATATTATATTCACTTTCGTTTCGTTTGTAAAAAGTATATTAATATTTTGTCAGGTTATGAAAGTGAATGAAAGTTTTTTTCAAAATTAAATTTTTATTTATAATTACAAAAATATTCGATAGTGGCAAATCTAAAATGAATGTTACTCACCAACCACAAAGTTTTGCTGACATTAGTGATTTCTTTCCCAATTTTACATTGCGAAAATTAAATAATTTTTGCTAAAGTCTTAACTATTTTTCTAAAATAATTTTATTTTTAGCATATTTTATCAAAATAATTTATAATTTGTCAAAAAATATTTTTAAAATGGTCTAAAACATTCGTTTATCATTTTTGAAATGAAAGAAAAGAAATCGTAATGCTTTAGTTATTGACAATCCATTTTCTTTGTTGTCAAAAGCTATTAGCCAATCAGCATCCAGAACGGATGGCCCTCTTTCTTTGTTAGACCTTTAATGTCAGTTTTTTGATTTTTTTACTTGTAAAATAATTTAAGAGAGGGCATCATCTTACGGAACTTTTTTTAACCTTTAAAAATAATGCAAAATCTTAATGGTAGCATTAAAAATGACAGAATTGGAGCGACTTGAAGCTGACATGAAACCGTCATGTTTTTAGTTGTAACTAGCAAAAAATAAGTTAATGAAAAAAATATAGGTAACAAAGTTCTGTATATTTAGTATAAGGTCAGTTGCATTCTTTCTCAGTATGAGTTCAAGTAAAAGCCATGACCAGAATTAAGGGTACACAATAAATATATGACATTAAGCACTGTAACCATGATATTTAGATTGGTTTGAGTTATTATTGTATTCATATTCCCCACTATAATCACTATTAATCACCACTGGATATTACATCATAAATGGCAGTTTAAGGTTGATTAGAATACTAACTGGACTATTGAAAGTTGTCAGTATTTGTGAATACAAAAGGAGATAAAAATTATTTATTGATTGATTTTATGAAGAAAGTGAAAAGAAATGATTTGATATTCCTAAAAATATATGAATAATAGAAATTACTGAGCTCAATGATTAAATACATATTTATGATGAAGAGAGAAAATGATGGATTGAAACATCTACGTGTTGTTATGGGATAAGTTTGAAAATGAATAAACATAGCACATACAAGCAATATATAATTCTTAAATATAATTTAAATATTTTATAAGTTATAGGATTACTTTAAATAGTTTATGGTAAATATGCAAAATTATGAATAAACTTATTTCAGTAATTATATTTTTCTTACATTGAAATGTTAAAGTATACTTGAAAGGTAAAAATAAATACTTTACTGGTATATAAACAATATGCTTAGTCTTTTCAAGATAATGTTATATGTTAAATTTTGAATAAGCGCTAAATTTAATTTAAATTTTATAGTTAATAGGTATTACTATAATCATAATTTTTTTCTGAAAATGTGAAGCATATTATTATTAGTTAAATAAATTGTATTTATTTCTTATTATTTTATTGTGATAATAATAATGGAATATAAAAAAATAGTGTTAATACTGTAATGTATCATATCTTATATTTTATACAGCAAATAATCAGTGTGAAGGCTATTTAATGTTTATTTATTTTCATTCTTTTTTATTATGTAAATATTTTAATCTAATTAATTTTCCTTTGTTATATTTTTTGTAAATATTTTTAAATTTTATAAATTTATATTGTTGTTAAATAATAATAAAATTGTTAAGTTTTAAATTGCACTTTTCACAAAAAGTGAAGCTTAGTATTATTAAAAAAGAATTATAAGGCTTAGCACTTTCAGAGAACTTGGGTCTCTATATTCATAACTTATCTTGGGAGTGTAGGCTTATGTTGAGAATTTTAAGTGAAGCTTAGCAGTAATTTATGCAAAATTTATTCAAAATTTTCTTTCATATAGACCATTTTCTGAAGATTGCAAAGCATGATTCTTTTCAGTTTTTTGCATAGTTGTCATTTGCAATAAAGCATGCCTCCTTTATTTTTCATTTCATATCATTATGCTCAGTGCACAAAGCCCTTGCTATAGTTGGTTCAAACATGTGGCCTGTTGTTTTTTGATGCTTAAAGAATATGGATTTATTTTCAAGTATTGTTTAGAGCTCTCTTGTATAAATGGTGATGTTGAGATGTTCTGGTGGTGATGTGAAGTAAAAACAAGGATTTTATTTTAATAAAATTCTTAATGTTTTTGGAATTCATATTGTCCTGAGAGTTTCTTTGTTTGATGTGTCCAAGTGTTTTTGAATCTTCATATTAACATCACATGATCACGATTTCTTATGCTTGCTTTTAACTGTTATAAAAACAGGGAAAACTCACTATATGTATTGCCACACACAGCAAGCTAGAGTAATCAATGGATGCCAGAAGGTTTGTGCATAAAATCTCCATCTAGTGCCTACTCATCCAATATCCCCAGACTAGTTATAAAAATTATTTGAATCATTATATTATTGGACATGATTAACAAAAATATATTATTATAATTATTATTATTATTACAGAAGGTCTTATATTGATGATTATGAAAATTATATAACACCAATTTTAAAATTATTTAATATTGCAATTATATTAAGAGTATGATGTTTTTGTAAATGCCACATAAAAACAAAAGATTTGTATAGCATACGAGATGAAATGTTTTTTTAGAATTTTAAGAATTTATAATCTTATTTATGATTATTGAGGAATAGTAATTAAGTAAATGTATTATTTTAAAAATCTTGAAAATATTCTAATTGTTTGATGTTGTTTCGTGAGAGTAGTTGAATATATATAAAATCCCTTATTAGATTTGGCTACATTGTATTAATTTGTTTAGCATTATTATTAGATGAGCCTGAGATGTTAAATAATTATAAGAGTTAGATGAAGTGATCATCGATAGGAAATTAAGTTAATATTAAATTTAAATATTGTTTTTATGAAAGGATATTAATAATTTTATTGCTTTTATAATAAATTTTATAAATTATTTAGTTAGGATTTATTTTAGCTGTGTTGTGAACCATGAGAATATTACAAGATAGTTTTTTTTTTTTTATGAATTAAGTAGGGGCAATATTCTTATGCCATTGAGAATATATCTTTCGGAATACATCCTCAATGTTAAACTCGGTAAGGATACAAGATATATATAAAAACAGCCTTTAAATAACTGAGTAGAGGACAAGGCCTCATAAACCTCTTTCCAATAAAAGCTGGGGGGGGGGGATATATTAATCACATTGTTTTCTAATTGCTATATAGAGAATGTTTTAGCGGTTTTCTAATATTGTTTTACTTTCAGCTAAGAATAACTAGTACTCATTTAATAATCAATAAGTAAATGTCTGGAGAAAAAAGAAAATATGGCCAACTACATTTTAGAAAACTCTATGTCCATTTCCAAATCTTAAAAAATCCGTTTATTCTGCTTAGTTTCGAACTCAAGCTCAAGCTAATTATTAAATCATGGAATCTACATTAGATATATATTAATTTTACACATACTTTTTGTTTTTATTTATTTAAGAAAATAAAAGAAAAAAAACACTAATAAAAACTTCTGCAATTAACTTCATTCAGATTTTTCAATTTGTAAAAATTCTGCTTATTTAAATATATAAATTGTTAAATCTGGCGCCTAGCCACTTAGCCGTTACTTATTGTAGAATTCTAGACTAAAGTAAATTAAATTTATTCAAGTGAAAAAACCCAATAAAGCTTTCACAATGTTCACATGAAAATTACATTAGAAAGATTATGCCAGTTTTTTCATACAAATCAAGATTGTTTAGATTTTTAAAATATAAATACTTGCACGCACACACACAGATGTATATACATATAAAACATGTTTATTCTTTATTTATAGAAATGAAACTAAGATTTTCACGGACAAAAGATGTAATCACAGTTCTCAGGTTTATCTCTGTGTGTAGAGCTTTGTTGTTGTTGTTGTTATTATTATTATTATTATTATTATTATTATTATTATTATTATTATTATTATTATTATCATCATTATCATCCCTGCATTTGGTTGCAAGCTCTTCAGCAATTGAAGGAGACAATGGTGTGAAATATCTCAACAGCATTAGTGAGTTAACCTCCTGTTTACAGATTATCTATACTATTGCTCAGATAGTTGAGCTATAGTACTAACAAACAATAAATACTCACATTAATCCAAACTGTCACATCTATACACAATCACACAGACACACACACACACATATATATATATATATATATATATATATATATATATATATATATATATATATATATATATATATATATATAAAGATCACTTCATAGTAGTGAATACGCCAATGACAGGGTTAGATTTGTGGATAGAGAGACAGAATTAGCCAAAGCCATTGAAAAATAAATGAAAAAGAGCTGAAAATTAAATATATAGTAATATTTAAATAATTATACAATAAATGGGATACTAAACATATACAGATACTATATTAAATTATATATAAATTTATATGCATGAATGTGACAATTATACAATTTTCAACACGTATTAAGTAATTTTTGCTTTATTTTAAGCACATTTAATTTCAGTAAAACTTAAAAAAAAATATTTAACATTCTTATTTAAACAATTTAATATTTTTAAATAACTTAAGTTAACATTATGTTTATGCTTTACATGTTCAAAGTAATCATGTGTTAAAAATTAATTTTTATAATAGTTTATTAATTGATAACATTAAGCAAATAAATCAACTTTATTAAATCCTTTTATTTTTTAAAGTGTCATAGCATTGGCCGGGACGTAAACCCACAACCCGGGCAACTGCCTGAATGTGCAAGGCAGTCACGCTGATTTCTCGACCACCAATGCAAGACTAAATCCTTTTATTTAACTTAGAAACTTGTTTGTTTGGTTACATTTTGGAAAAAAATTTTAAAAGACTTCTGTTAAAACGATTTTCTTCCAATTTTGTATGTACATTTAGAAATCAATGACAATGTGATTTGATAATAGAATATTTCAGGGTGACCCTTTACTTTGTTAACTGTAGCAATGTTGGTAGATCAAATTCTAAATATATTGATATCAATTCAGTAAGTAACCAGTAATGTATGCAAGAGATCAATATATATATATATATAAAGGTTACACTAAAAAGTGATAATCAATTAAAATAGAAATATATTATAACATAGCAATAAAATAAAATAAAATAGAAATAAAAAACAATCTTGATTTTTTTTTTATTGTAAAAGTTCTCTTTTTTTTTTTTTTACAAATGTGTATGAATTTTTTAAAAAAATTTTTTTGTAAAAGTTGATTTTTGAAAACTTCATAAACAAAACAATATTATAAGAAATCTTTAATGTGCATTAATTTCTTTTCAAATACTATGCACATTTAACATAACTTATAATATCCATTTTAAAATTTCAATTTAATTACAAAAAATATCTGAATACTAAAAAAAATTAAAATAATTATTTTAAACATATTTTATAATAAATGCTTTAAATCATCAAACTTCACATGATCACCATTCTTTACACTTACACAAATTGTTATTCACAGAGGCAAAACTCTCCATACAGCAGTGCCACTCAGTGCAAGCCAGAGTAATCAATGGAAGTGAGAAGGCTTGTGCATAAAATCCCTATCTAGTTCCTATTTATTTAATATTCCCAGACTAGTTTTTAGCTTGTGGCTTTCATCAGTGAGAAGCCTTGGATTTTCTCTAGCAGCCACCATTTACTTTTTTAGCTAACTATAAAGCTTTGAGTCCAAAATGAAAACACAATAATGTTTTCAAGCTAAGCTCATTAGCTTGTATAGTTGTATAGATCTGAATTCAGTTTAGGTCCATACTTTTTGATATCTTTGGTTCTTTAATAACCACACTCACCACCAAACATTAAATGATTACCATTCTTTATGCTTACACAAGCTGTTATTCATAGAGGCAAAACTCTCCATACAGTAGTGGCACTCAGTGCAAGCTAGATTACTCTGGTTTGCACTGAGTGACACTACTCTATGGAGAGGTTTGCCTTTATGAATAAATGATTTTATTTACTGTGCTTTAAAAAGCAAAAAGTAATTATTTCTTCAATCTTAATTGGTGTTCAGAAATTAGTAATTGAATTATTTAATTTATGGACACCTCATGCTTTTATTTCAAGTTGAATATAAAAACTTCAATTTTGGCTAAAGAAAACAATTATTGTTTAATTTTTAGTGCACAGTAAGTAAAAACATTTATTATAAAATATTTGTAATATATTATTTTGTCTGCTAAACATCTCAAAGTACAGAAAGGTTAATTTGAATTGAAACTAAAAGATGTTTTCTATTCAGAGGTTTTGTATGGTTAAGATTTCATTTAGCATATTTTTATTTTCTGTGTTTTTATGTTATAACTATTCTAGAGATAACAAATATTATTTTTTTTCTCTTTTCACGGTAATTGTAATATTCACATAAATGTGGACATTTATACAAAAAAAATAGTCTATATAATTTTAATTTAGTTTTTATTAATGATTAGCTTTCATTCAATACAGAACATATCATAAGCTTGGAACAAGAAAGAGAAGTGAAATTGGTATGATTATGATCTGTTATATATCAAAAACATGCTAAGCATTAATAAAATCTAAATTTAAATTATATAGACTACCTTTTTTGCATGAATTTTTAGAACTTTTAACTGAATATTCTAAAAATATTTAAATTATATCTTTCTAACTAAATTATGATTGGATAATATTAATGAAATTAAAAGCAGGCTGATATTAGAGACAAAAAAGTGAGAAGAGATAAAATTGAAAAGCAAACAAAATTAAAATTTCACTCATCTGTATCATGTCAAAAGTTTAGTCTAAAAGATATTTAAAAATGTATATTTGTCTGGTCAAAAACAAACATGTTAAAAAATCTATGATAATATGATGGAATGTCTGATGAATGAATAGATAATTAAAAATCTTCCATTATTACATTTTTATTTGATAGTTACCCAGTTTTCCTGCTGGAAGCTTGCTATCTGTTTTTATTTTAATTATCTATTTTCAGAACTAAGGAGTTTACAACACATGATATAAACAATATGGCTGCCTCTAAGTTATTGTATTCAATAATTTTTTTTATTTATTTTTTAAAAATGATAAAGAAATACAAAAGTCCAAATGATTGTAATTCAAAATTTTTTAAATGTAAATATAGTAAATAAAATTTAAAAAAGAAACAGCATTTAATAGTCTATAACAAATGGGCAGACAGACATCACTTTTCAGATGTGCACTATCCCATAATTTTGTAAATATTCCACTGAAACACACAAAAATCAAAACAGTTTGTAATTAACATTTTTAAAAATATAAATTCACTACACCAACTGTAAACTAATATCAGTGCAGTCATAAATGAAGTTTTGGAACCTTATAACCACATCCCTTTCCAAACAGCTAGGCATTTAGAACATGTGGAATATTGCATCTCTGTTAGCACATAAAGTGTAATTACATGCTCATTATTACATACTTTTTAAGTGGGCAAGATCCTGTAATTTTGGAGATATTCTGCATCTTGTTCTGTCAAAGAAATATTCCAAATTTTAATCATATTTTCAAAGATAATACAGTAAAGAAGGAATGTAAAAAAACTAATGTATAAAACAATGTTAAAAAAATTGCGATAATTTTAGTCAACTAGGTAAATATTCTACTGCATATTGTTCTGTCAGTGGCAGATTCCAAATTTTGATTTTAAAAGAACTTATTGAGCAAAAAAAAACAATTAAAAAAAATTACTAACCTTACTTAACATGAGGCTAAAAGATAACACATGACTAAAATTATTATAATTTTTTTTAACATTGTTTTACATGTGGTGATTTTTTTAACATTTGTTCTTTATTATATTATTTTCAGTTATTTTTTTTGTCACTGCTGCATCTCATGATGCGTGTAAGAAGGGATTGATCTATTATAGATTCCCTGTAAGCAAGTACTCTAATAACTTTATATTTAAAATAATAGTAAGTGTATAATTGTGCTGCACGTATATACATGTACAGGAATTTATCTATAGCAAAAGGGAAATAGATACAGTACCTCATGTTGCGTACTATATAGTATCCGAACTGACTTGTTGAAAATATGAAATTAGTGAAATATTTTATAGTACAAAAATATGTATGCATAGTTTGTTTTTTTTTTTACTATATTTGCTATCATTAAAAAGGTTTTGAAGTCATCAGTAAAAGTGTATGCCTGTATGACCGAAAATCTCATATCTGTATATCAAATCACACAAAGTCAAATTTATTTCTACTAGGTAAAAAGAGCTCAGACCACTTCCATTACTTATAAACCTTATAAATAGCTTTAGGGATTTATTATTTTTCTTATTTAAAATTGTATTTTATCTATTTCAATGCTTCGAATATATATATGGGTTTGTGATCATTAATTATTTAATATTTTTTTTTATTATATCACCATTAGTATAAAACGGTGGTGGGTATTTGGGATTAAATAAATATTTAATCATAATATTAAACTTGTTTCGTTTTCGTCTTATTATTTATATTGATAAAAATGTATTCTTTCCTTATTAACCACGTACCTGTAACAATCATTTAACTTACCCATTTGAAGACCCTAGATGTAGAGTGACTGAGCTAGCCACAAGGGATATCACTCTACCAGTGTGTTAAATCTTATTCTTATGCTCCACTAAACATATGGTATTGCACATCCTTCTAGGAGGGTGAAAATTCATTTTTTTGATTCTTTTCTAGAAGTGGCGCGCAAAGGTCTATTTTGTAAATAGATTGTTCTAAATATTCGGACATTCAAATAAGATATCAACTAAAGGGTGTTTTTAACTGGAAGAGTCCTGTCAATCCACTCTTTCTATCAATTTATCTGGAAGTACCAACAATATACATGAGTACAGACAATCGGCTAAATTTATATCCATTTCTTTACCTGTTGAATCTTGGTCACTTCATGCTCAGTGCAAGATTAGGAAAAGAATTCCACAGGGAGTATGGACCAGTACAATATACATATCACTTAAATTTTAAAATAATTCCAAGCCTCATTAACATAAACTTGAAAATGCTATTTATTGTTTAACAATTGTTAGAGTAAATAATAATTGCTTCTATATATATATATATATATATATAATATATATATATATATATATATATATATATATATTACTGATGCATTTGTTTTACAATCTCTTGTAATTCAATTACCATGTTAACTATCTATAATCTGTTATTAAACAGGCAAAACTCTCTGTACAATAGTGCCATTCAGTGCCAGTCAAAGTAATTTATTGGATGCCAGTAGGCTTAGCATAAAATCCCTATTTATTACCTACACATCTAACCTCTCCAGACTAGTTCTTGGAGTGGCACTACTGTATGGAGAGTTTTGCCTGTTTAATAACAGTTATAAGCAAGCATAAGAAATGATAATCATGTGATATCTATAATCTGCATAACCCTATGAAACTGTAAGTGTACATATAATATTTCACTTTTTTTAATCATGTGTCTTAGCTATAACATAACTTATAATATTATTTTCTTTGAGAATAAATTTATTCTAAAGTTTTATAGCAATGATATGTCTAAATATATTGTTTATGATAATCATTATATGTCTATGCCAAATTCATTAAGAATAAATGGTTGTTTTCAATAATTTTGGGCTATAATTTACCATTTCTACTAATGCTTTCATGCCTCTAAAAAACTTTCAGATTACTATTGGTACTGATGCAATAACTTTATCCAACAGGAATTCTTTCTTTTTGAACATTTTTTGCTCTTTACTGACACAATAAGAAGTATTTACAATTGAAAAGATAAAATTTGACCTCATATGATGACTTGTCTTTTCCATAATCTTATAATTACCTAACCTAAATGATTAAATCTTTCTTTTCTGCAAATAAGAGAAACTGTGACAACTTTAGATATCAGCAATTCATTAACATCAAAATCTTCTCTATATTATGGCCTTAAAAAGATGATACTAAGAAAAGCTAACACAATTCATGCATAAAAATTATCATCATTATCCTTTATATTATCACAGATTTTATACTGATACCACAGTTAATTCAGCTATTGAAAATGAGAGTCACTCTAACTAAAATAGTCATGAAATAAGATTTTCCAAGTCGTGCAATTTTTAAAATACTTTCTGTAGGTCCTACAATATTTATAAAATGTATAAACAAGCCAAAATGTAATATTTTGCTAAATAAAGCCCATGTTTCAATTCCTTGTACATAATTACAATCAAGGATGTTTATTCCTCATTACTGCTTGGTTAATGCCATTTGCATGCTTTATCAAGTTACTTCAACGGGGGAAAAAATAGCATCATAAATTTTTTTTTACAAGTGCACAATCTCGCCAGATAAATGATAAAGATGATTAATGATGTAAATTTAAAAAAAGATGAATGAATAAAAAAACGAGTACATAGATAAGACAGAAACTAGTGCTTATATTTGAAAAACTACCACTCCTGTAATGAAGCAATATTATTCCTCAAAGCAGCAAACATTTTGTTTGAACTGGAAAACATGACTTTACGTGACTGCAAGAAATATTGTTGTTTGGGCACTGATTATTTTTTTCTCTTTATATCAAATATATATGATACATTTTCCAAGTCTATTTTTGTATGATTTTTATTATAAATATGTACCGACGTTTTAGCTTGAACCAACATTTCAGCTTGATCACACAAGTTGATGGCTTGTATGACCAAGCCAAAATGTCAATATATTTATAATAAAAAACATACATAGATAAACCCAGAAAATATATCATTTATATCTGTAACTCCTGAAAATCTTTATATCAACACATATTTAGAACCGGTTGCAATCGCTAGCTGAAATTCAAATATAAAACATGAATACCCTCAAAGGATAAATTATTTCAATGCTATCTGCAAGATAAATATTAAGTCTCAATAAGGCAGCATAGATAGAAGATCAATCTTTTATCCATAAGCAACAAAGGTGTTAAAGATATTGAAATTCTGACCTAAATCAGTAAGAAGCATGAAACTAACTCAACAAAGATCTTAATAGCTAATAAATAAAGTAGCATAATTTTATATCATGTATCTAAGCAAGATTAAGTCAATAGCCATTTTTGAACTTTCAAAAATTCATAAACACAACTATATAATAAAAATAAAATCAGTTGCAACCACCAATTGAACTTCAAATTTAAGATATCCATATCACCAAATCCTAAATTATTTCAGCAGTACTATCTATGAAACAAGTATAAAGTCTAAATCAAGCAACACAAATAAAAGGTCAACGTTTTACCCATAAGTTGCAATGTTATTAAGGAAACTTTAAACTAAATTTAGCTCAATGTATATGTACATAAAGGAGGTTAATCATTCTTCCCAGTCTATAACCACTCTAAATATTAAACAAAGGATCAAGAATATAATGAATCCAAATAAATTCATTCTATCTTTGATTCTTTGTTCAACATTCAGAGTGCTTTTAAATCATAGAATGTTGTTAAATATTTAATATATTTAGTTTTTCAACATTTAAAAATGATGATTATATTAATCTGTCTTTGATTCTGATATAAAATAATGTTAGTTTATTAGCTATTAAGATCTTTGTTGATTTAGTTTTATCCTTCTTGTTTACATAGGTCCGGATTTCAATACACTTAACAACATTGTGGCTTTGGATAAGAATTATTCTTTTATATATGCTGCTTTATTCAGATTTTATGCCTGTCTCACAGATAGAGCTTCTTAAATAATATATATATATATATATATATATATATATATATATATATATATATATATATATATATATATATATATTTAAGAAGCTCTATCTTTTTGGACAAGCTTCAGCTATTTTCTATATATATATATATATTGAAATGGCCAGAATTAGCATAGTTCATGTATTTTACATTTTCACTATTTGATGCAATGCAATGCACTATGGTTTCTCCTTTATTGAAGTCAGGAATCTCTCAGCCACTATGTCCAAAGAAACCTTTTAGTCATCTTATCTTTCATTTCCATTCTCCATCTTAAAATTTTCCCATAATCTTCTCTATTCTTCTCCATTCCATTTCGACAACATTATCTTTGTCTACTCTATAGGCTTTATATCTAGATTCCCCCTTATCTTTTTTTAAACCTGGCATGAAAATGATGAATTCACTTTCATTATAATCACTTAGTTTATATTTATTCTCTCACAACTTCATTATTTGTACTCTTTCTGCTTGTAAGCATTTACATTCAGTTAATAGATGTCATATTTTCCATGAATTCCTTACCTAACTTGCAGACTACATTACCCACATTTTGCCATTTATGTGTATGTTTCTTTGTAGCTAACGATCCTGATCGAGCATTAAATAGTGAACTGCTTTCTTTGTTATTATTATAAATTAACTCACACCAATATTCTGTTTACTTCTATAGATATTTAAACTCCTTTAACTCTCAATGCTAGTTTTCCATATCTCCAATTCCCTATTTTTAGTAATGCATCTATTCTTCTATTTCATTTTTGTCACTATAACATTCAACAATTCTCCTAACACAATCTTCTTTATTCAAGTCTTCCACATATCTACTATCTTTCTCTCCATTTTGTTGCCTTTCCTTTACTCACAACCCAATAAAATATTATTTTGGCTATTCTCTTGTTATCCATAAATTGCAGCCTACATAACATTTTCATTTTGCTTTTTGCATCTCCCTTGTAAAAACTTGACCACCCCATTTCTCTTTGAAGTGTCTCCTTTGCCATCCACAAATATGCATCTAATGCATGTCTTCTTACATCTCTTTGTACTTTTTCTAAATAATCTAACACTCCTTTACTAATACACAATATATCATTACCATAAGTTAACTCTACTACTGCCATTCCTACAAAATTCCTGCTACATCATATTCATTAAATGAATACCCTGTTAATTTTTCTTTGCTTCATTTATCAATTTTTTTTTCCATTCATCAAAGCAATTTCCCTGAATACTTATGTTGATTTCCAAATAGTTATATCTATTCACCACATTTAACTTTACATCCCCCAATCAAAAATGTTTCTCTTCTCTTTACCCAGCATTTATTATCATTACTTTTGATTTTTTCACTAAATTTAATCCCCCATCTCTGTACCCACTCTTGTGCACATCTTCAGCATAACTTCCATATCTTCCTTACTTTCTGTGAACAAGAAAATATCATCAGAAAATAAAAGATCTGATAATATATACACAACTTGCCATCTATTAATGGTACCTCTATCCATTTTTCTAGTATCTGTATTGCTCTTTCCATTTCTCTCAAATGTAACAAAAACAAAATAGGTGACATAGGGCATCCTTGCCTTACCCCCACCACACTTTTAATTCTAATTGATTCTATATTTTCTAAATGATACATAATTATTTTTAATACAATCTCTTATTAAGATTTACTAATTCATTTGTTTCCAAATTTACTAAATTTACCCATAATTTATTTCTATTTACTCTATCATCTACCTTCTCTATATCTATAAATCCCATATATAACTATCTACCTGTATTTCTACTCATATCTATAAGTTGTGTGACTAAAAATAAGCTATCTGCTATATATGTAATCTAAAACTTTTTTGCATTTTCCCCACTATATTATTTTCTTCCATCCTCTTTGTCACCTTTCCAGCTACCATATATGCAAAAACTTTATATAACCCTGACATTCCCATTATTTGCCTATAATTCTTTAACTTTCCATGATTCTTACCACTTTCTTTAAATAATAGTCTTACTATTATATTATTTCAGTTATCTGGAATTTTTCCTTTCTGTGTCATCTTATTTAAACATGATAATAGATTTAATTTTTTCCTATTTCCCAAATTCATCACCATTTCTGCTCCCATCCATATTGCAATCTAAGCTTATAGCTTTCTATTTATCAATTTTTTCCCTGCATCATTCAATTTGTTTTCTGTAAAACTAATATTTCCAGTACTATGTTCTGTTATGGTTGATTTCTCTCTGTCTTTCACATCTAACATCTTTTCTACATCCATCACAAATTTATTTAAGATTAATTCTAATTCCTCTCTTGAGCTACATTATTTTCCTCAACATTTAGTAATACTATTTCTTTCCCCCCTACATTCCATCTTTTAATATATTTCCAAAAATTTTTACTCCCATACCTTCCACTTTTATTAATATCCTCCAATAATTTAGTATTTAATTTCATTCTCTCTATATAAGTATCTATTTTAGCCAACATTTTTTTTAAAAAAGAGTTTTCCCATTTAATATTAACATCTTTTTCATTTTTTTTGTTTTTAATAGAACATTTATATTGTCTGCATGCTTTTTTAACTTCTTTTACATTTTTACTAATTCTCGTTTTCTATTGCTTTTACTTCTGAATATTCTTCCCTAAAATCCTATTTGCCACTTTTTTTTTACTTCACCACACTAGTCCTTGTATTCATCACCAACAAACTCTTTAATGATTTCTTCTACTTCTATTTTATATTTGTCTAAATTATTTTTGTCATTCATTTTCCATCCACATCTTTCACTATCCTTTCTACTTTTATTATTATTCTTTTCACATTACTAACCATTTCTATTATAAAAGAAATTGTGATAACTATTACATACTCTTTCTTCATTAGCAAACACTTTAATTTTTCATACTATATTCATTCCCTCTTTCTCTACTAATACATAAACTACTGTGTAAAATGTATTATTTCTACCCCATGTGTATTGCCCCTCATAAATATTTGATAAATTTTCAATGCTAAAATTCACTCTCTGACAAGTTGTTTTCAAAAACTGTTCATTCTTGTTATCCACATCATCAATTTCTTCAATATACCCATTCATATACCATATAACCATTATTTTTCCCCTTTTTTTGAAACTCTGTATATCCTTAATTCATATATGCTACTGTTTTACTCCCTTATAGTTTGACTATCTCCAGTGGCTATATATACTATAGCCACCATTCATTCTTGTCTTCCTAACCTTATCTCAAATCATAAATGTTTTTGACACTTTACAGTATTTAAATGTTTTTTGACATAACTTCTATACAACCATCCCTTTTTCTTTTCTATTTATACCCTGCCATACCAAGTATTTCAGTATAGATTCTTCTTTTCTTAGATATTTTTCCACTACTGCTAATATTTTAAACTCTTCATTTTTAACTGCTTTGTTTAATTCCAATCACTTTTCTGGTCTTCTACCACCTTGCATATTCAAATACCCAATTTGAACAATTTTTTTATTTCCTATTACCCTTTTATAAATTCTTTTGATTCTTTCTTCTCTATTACATTTGTAATTAGCTTGTTTATTATTAGTTTTACAGACCCATTCACTCTCCACATCTACATTTTTATCTAAATCAGCCATCCTTTGTTTACATCTTACATCCTATCCATTGTTAACCTTCTTTTTGATAATACTGTAATTTGTAACCCTACCTCCCTTTCTATGTTTCCTGAACTATAATATTTTTCATAAATCAATCTTCCTAATGCTTTAATTTTTTGTTTTTGCTAATCGCAATCGATCTTTACTATATAACTCCCTCTTACTAGTAAAAAATCCCACACATCCACAAATGTAACATTATTTTTCTCACATAATTTTTTAAATTTCTCTTTTATAGAACATACCCTATATATCTATTGGAAAATTTTGGTAGTAATCCAACTACTCCTACTCTTTTTTTAACTTTATTCGAATTACTAATTAATTCTTTATACTATTACTCTCTTCAATGGCTCTGACAAATTATTTATCCATACCATAATGTAAACATCTTTACTCTCTTGTTTTTTTTATCTTATCAGTAACATTCATAATTCTAGCTCCAGGAAATGAACTTTTACATACCTATTTTTATTTCTCTTTGCAATTACATTTCTACATCCACTAATTAGAAAGTCCTCTATCAAGACTGTCTCATAGTTTACTTTCCCTACTTTTTACATAACATTCTATTCCACCTTCTGGACTTCTTATCTATTTCTTTCTTATTATTTCTATTTATTAAATCATTGACTCTGCTCACACTTCATCTCTAACACTTTTAATTTTATTTCTACATCCTTTATCCCTTCCTCTATCTTACTTATTCTTTGCCTAATGATCTCCATTACAGTTTGTCATCCATATCTCCTTTTACTTTACTGAATATATATTTTATTCTATCTTTCTTAACTACATTTTTCTCCATTTCTCTTGACTTTTTTTTCAAACTATCTATACTTAAAAACCACTTTTTTACCTTGTTTATCACATTTATACATGATCTACACAACATATACCTTTTACATCATTCCTAGTCTTATTTAAGCATTTCAAATGGAAAATCTTAAAACATATGCTACACTCTATCAAAGCATACCTAATTTCTTTCTGACCATTATATATACATTGTGGAATACAAATACAATCCATATTTTCTTATTTTTTAATTTCCCTACTTTATATTTAAATTTATGATTTTTCTACTACTCTTTAAATTTTTTTATACAAAAGGTAAAACAAATTGTTTTTTTTTTTAAATGTCAATCAATAAATACATGCATCACTAACTTTACAACTCATACATTACCCCTTTTTTTTCCCAAATAAATCACTCTCTTCCTCCTTAAATTAAAAAATTCTTTAAAAACAAACCTACTAAAAACAACTAATGTTACATATTACTTACTTTTAAAGCCTCCTAATATTAAACACACATGCACAAATAATTTTTCCTTATATATTTAAAATGGCTGTTGATTCACTTTCCAAATGTTAGCAATATTTTTCTTGATATTTTCAAATTCAATTAAATCTATCTCTCTGCACTTCAACTTTTTTTATCCATTCAGCAAATATTCTCCAGCAACAGAAATTTCTCCAGATGATATATAAAACTTTAACTTATTCTGCAGAACAAATCAGCCAGATAGCACATTTACATAAATTATACAGGCACACCTGGGTTTAGGCATCAGAAAATAAACTAACACGTGTATATTTAAAACAATATTTTATTCAATATAATAATGTAACCATTACACAACCTCATTTGTAATGTTGGGCTAAATTGTGGATAGCATAATTTACTCCCTATAAATGGTGGTAGATTATGCAATCTTACATAAACAAATCATGCAATTTTCTTTAACAAAGTTAACAAATTATGTAACTGTAATTTATTTACACAGTATAATCATTAATTAATGTGTAATTTATTTTTTTTAACAAAGTCCTTTAATCTTTATACATCATAGAGTCAACATATTCATAGATAATATAACACATTTGCTGTATCTTTAACCCTGTCTTCTATGCATATATGAATCCATAAAACAAACATTTCTTTGACTCACAAGTCTCCTAGTAGTTACATATGCATTTGCTCTAAGGGAATAGACATCAACACCATCTTTATCACAATAATCATAAGAAATAGTCTTATTAATTTCAAATTGTTAAACTTTAAAAAAATAATAGATGATTGTACTTAGTGAAAGTTTTTTTAAACTCCACTGTGCATATTGCACATTGTTTATGCAGCCATTGGTCAATATAAAATTGTTCAGCTCTAGTTATATATTTCATTTTATCTGAGGCTTTTTCTTTCATCGTAACTGTGGAGAAGAAGCAATTAGTGTGGGAGAAAATTGTGTTTTATTTGTCCTCAGTGGTAAGTAAAGTTGATGATCAGTGATATTCTCGTTGAGTATAGCTCAAGATAAGTATTATACATCCATATTTTAATGTGTGATTGATGCTGTTCACTTAGTTATTTTTATTAACAGTGATTCTATTTTGTTTGGAGGATAAAGTAAATTTTGCTATATTTTTATTTGTATTTGCTTATCCAATTATGAGTTTATGGCTGGCTCTTAAAATAATGCATTACATTGTTTTAATCTGTATACATTTTGCTATGAACTTTCAAGCTTATTTTTACATATTTGGGTATTTAATTTTAACAGTTCTTGTTTGCTTTTAGATTCCTTCAATAATTTTAGTTCATTATTATTTATTTATTTTAGTTCAACAGATTCACATTTTGCTATATGTTCTTATTTTTTAATTATTCATGTTCTACTTCAAGTTCTGATTCAATCAAAAGTTCATCACATATTTTTGGTTCATTCTCTAACTTTAAAAGTAATTGAGCTTGTTTATCATTCATAATCTTATCCTCTAATTTGTGGTCAGTCTGTTAATTTATCTTATTTTCCTCATGTTTTTGGTCTAAAATTTTTAGTTTCAATTCAATTTATTTTGAGTATGTTCCATCCACTTTTGATTATTTTCTATAGTTCAATTTATTTGCTCCATCAATATCAAATCTATTTGTTTTTGATTATGTTCAAGCTTAATTCCTTTTGCTTTTGTTTATGATTCATATGTTTTTGATAATCTTCAATATATTGGTTTGTTTGTTCCATCTGTTTTTGATTATGTTCCATTTGCTTTTGATTATCATTATGCTTATTTTCCATAATTTGGTTTAGTTGCTCCATTAATGTCAATTACACTTATCTAAATAATATGTTAATCATCTACATCATGTTTAATTGTGATGGTGTTGCAATATTTTCATGCATTTTTATCTCTTTATTAATGTCTTTATATTTTATTTGATTGCATGAATCACTATCTGGATGGACATTGTCCATATCCATAGTTTCTAAGTTATCTTTTTCACAGTTAGTTTCAGAAATATTTCATTCCAATATTTCCTGTTGCTCTTCATTCTTTTTATTTTCATTCTAAATTTTAATAATCTTCAAAATATTTAAATACCATAACCTTATTATGTGAAATATAATTATAACTGGATACTTCATCAGCATACTAGACCATCCCCTGAAACACATTGAAACACCACATATATTTATATGTCTTCATCATGATACAACTTGCTTTGCTCTTTCTTATTGTTTTTTTTTTGTTTTATAATATAATTACAATATAGAGAAAACAATATTGTCTGATCAGCCATTTAATTAATCTAACTCAGACAAATGGGAATTTAAAGCAATTGAAAAGCAACACTCTTATTTTGGGTGAACCAAAAATTTAGCATACCAGCTGTTTCTATGTAATGGTCAGGCTTATAATAGTTCATTTATTTTACATTTTCTTTATTTATTTACATTAATTACACAGGCACAACCTTGCTTTAAGCATCAGGAAACAAACTAACACATGTATATTTGACACAATATGTTATTCAATAATAAATTAACAGTTTATACTTCTCATATATAAAATGTAAGAGACATAATATGTGCACTTGTATGCATTAATAGAGAAGTTTATTAGTTCTGTAAAAATTATATGGCTGAAAACTTTTGAGAACTTTTGACTTTAGATAATGGAGTTATGAGTGTGTATGTATATACAGTTGATGGTATTCAAATTTATTCAAATTAAAATATTAATTATTTAGATTAGAGTATCCATTTTTTGGAGAGGGGAAAAATGAATCTTTGCATTTGATAATATTATTGCTGTTGGATATATAGCATGTTTTTCTGATTTTCCTCTTCAAGTCATTTCTTTCTATGTATTGAATGATTGCAGAAAGAATAAATCGGTATCCTGTCACCTTTTGGTAATCTAAGGGAATAGAGCTGTGTTCTGGTTTGTCTGAGATTCTTTTATATTGATATTGATGCCATGTAAGGATGTAGATAAGAATTCTCAGGTTTCATCATAATATATTTATTGGAATCTGGTTTGGGGATATTTAATTTTATGAGCAGTGTTAGGGATGAGTTCAGGTTCAAGTCTATTATTGGAGTTGGTGAGCAATCTATTGGTAGATTGTGCTATGGAAAGCAAGGCAGTAAGTTAGAGATAAGGTTTTATTAAAAGTTTTTATTTATGTAAGAATATATGGCAAAAGAGTTAGAACTTAATTTGATATAATTTTTTTATTTTTCTTCTTAGAAGGCTTTGTTTGAATCCAATAGATATTAAATCATTGACATATGTATGTTTGTCTTGCAAGATTATTCATGTTTATGTAGATCATGGTTATGGAATAGGAAGGAGGGTAGACCTGTTAGTTTGTGAGATTGAAGGAAGAGTTTGATTATGGTAGATGGGTCAACAAATTTTGATCAGTTTAACATGCATGGAGTAATCAAGATGAGATATGTGTATTTGTATTATTAAATCTAAGTATATGAGATATTGCCAGAGCAGAGTAATTAATTCAAAATCTTAAAACAAGTCTACAAAGCCACTCAGCTTTGCTGCTTACAATAGATTGGGAAGACTTGTGCTAATGTCTCACATACTTGGATTTAATAATGCAAATAAACATATTTCATCTTAATTTCTCCATCCATGTTAAACCAATCAAAATTTGTGGGTTCATGCATCATAAAACAACTATTTCTCAATCTTATAAATTCACAGGTCTATCCTCCTTCCTATTCCATAACTATGCTCTATGTAAACACAAATCATCTTTATTATTTTAGTGAATGTATGAAATAATAATAAATAAGTTTTTAAATAAAATAATTTATTAATGAGAACAATAAAATAATAAATCAATTAATAAGTGATGAAATAAATCATTAAAATTTTCTTCAGGAATTTTCCTTCCTGAGTACTTTTCACTTCAAAGATTGCAATAAACATTTGGATGTCTTCTTTATTTTCAATTTTGTATTATAACTTTTTATATACAAAAGAATTATCTTTATTTAGTTCTAGATAGTTTTTTCTGGAAATAATTTTAAATATTTTATTATTGTAGAATATTATACATTTTACACCCTAAAAATGCAAGTTCTGTTCAAGCGCTGTTAGCCAAGAGGCCATTGCGGTCGCCTTGCAAGCAAGTAGTTGGTTGCAGACGGTTGTGGGTTTGCGTCCCAGCCGGTGCTAAGACATATGAGAAAAAAAATGCAAGTTCCATTACCATATTTCTATCATTTTTATGCATAATAAAATAATATTATTTTTAACAAGTTTGACAATTGTTTTTATTCTTTAATATTTCATTAAAAGTTCATAAATATCTTTTTCCTTCACTTATCTTGAATATTCAGAAATAACAAAACAATATTAAAGGATGAACAATTCTGGCTTTAAAAAAAACATGTTACTGCCATCTAAAAAACTTTTCTCCCTCTTGAATATTTTTCCCTCTTTTCAAAATCATTAAATAAAAAACTAAAAGTAATTATATAAGATATTCATATTCTTATTTCTTCTTAATTATCAGTTTGCAGAGTTCCATTCACTAATAGTAGTTTTAAAACAAATTGAGAAGACTAGGGTTAGAAATAAAGAATTATTTACTTTAGCTTACTACTTCATTTTTTGTATAAACCTTAGTACAAGAAATTTTTCCCACTCTTTAAATTGAAGCGTTCAGTGTGTTTGCACACACAGAGCTTTATGTTAGTTGTTGGAAATAGCATACGTCTATAGATTTTTAAAGCTCAAATATCTAATTTTTTTTTATTTGTTTCTATAGGTGAGTGTCTTGATGAATGAGAGGGCTCATGTATATATATTATATATTGTTTTATTGAAATGCATTTTTTATATATATTTAGAAAGAAAAATATATTTCCATGGTCTTATATATTTGTCCTAAAGGCGATTGCGAATAACATTTTGATGATTCTGTTTTTTTCTTAAACATTCCGAAAAATGTAGTTGCATGTAAGTGTGAATTTATTTTCTCATTCTTGAGGCCATTAAAAAGCAAGTAAGATTTTCATACCTTGATGTAATCTTAACAGGATTGTGTCACCTGTTTTAGATAAAAGATCAACCCAGCTAGTTACATGGAAGTGTTAAATTATTTTCTTATCTTTAAACTGATTTAAATCAAAGATCAATCATGTGGTCTGTTTTCATTTCTAACCAAGGCAGTTATAGTATGGGTGTTAAAAAAAATATAGAAAACAAAGAGTGGCTTAGCAAAAGTTTTTATAAATACTGGGCTAAATTTTCGAGAGGGGTCAGTCAAAGTCAAAGAACCAAGACGTAAAACTCATGCAGTCAGAGAATAAAAATAAAGTTGTTGGCAGTAAAAAAAAAAGTTTGTGCTTTTTAAAGCAAAAGTTTTAAGAGAAAAGTGATTCTCAACTACTAGAGCAATTGAGTAAGAAGAGATCCACGCGATGATTTGTGAGTAGGACAAATGTACTTTTCCCTTCTCTAAAAATCTCCAGAAAAATGCATCTAAAGAAGAGGAAGAAAGACAATTGACCCCATGCTGCTGCTATGAAAGAAGATGGAGAACCAACATCGAAGCCAGTCTATCCTGAGTCCAGTAAAGCCCAAGGTCGACCCTGACAATGAGTGAACCAGTAGGAAAATATCTGCCTTAAGCAAAGTGACACCGTAATCTATCGTAAGTATAAACTTTCTATCATTAAAAAAAAATTATTTATATCTTAAGAATGCCTTCTATAAAAATTCGAACCTTTAATTTCCTCAGATCTATAAAATTAGTAAAAGACTTTCTTAAAGAGATGTGTTTCAAAAGGACGGTTATATATATATGAGTGTTTTAGTTTTTTGACTATCTTAAAAATGTGTGTTTCAAAAAAGACAATGATAGTTTTTTTTTATTATTATTATTGCTTTTGACAAGTCAATTTAAATTATAACTAGATTACTTGTTAATGGTTAAAACAAAAAAAAAATGTACTGTATAATTCTAAGTGGAACAAAAGATTGTTATAGAGTTTATAATTGCAGCTTTTATATATTTTATTTTGAGATATGCCGGTATGTTCTTTTTAAGTATAATATATATTTGATTGATTAATTTATTTGTGCCAATTTGGTTAAGTATGGGGACAAATGATATTACACTATGAAACCAATTTATGTATAAATCTGTTTGCTTTATCCCGAATCTAAAGTGGGAAAGGGGTAACAATTCATTTTGAATGGTAAAATAAGAATCAGTCAAAGTTAAATTTCTTAAATCGCGTCTAAGTCTGGCTTAGTTAAAAATGTCATTTATTTAAAAAAAAAAAAAAAGAGAAAGAAAAGAAATCAAATATCTGTATAAAAATCCGCCCTCTTCCCATATATGTATAATCACAATACCTTGTTAAAGAAATTTAAAATATGATTGAGTGTTAAGATTATTTTATTTTATTTAGATTAAGATTCTTAGTGACAATTAAAAAAACAAAATGATATATATATATATGCATCTATTTATGTGTTAAAAAATTATTTAATAATAATAGTGCTTCTTTCTCAAGTATAAACGGGCAATATTACTTATTGCAAAGATATGTATGTGTTCATCTCACTATATATATATTTAGTGATGCATGCACTTGGGGAAAGAAATATCTCAGCAGTAGTGATTTTTTTTGCCTCTTTAGCATTTTATGGTTGAGATTTATATTTGAAACATTTGGGTGTTTTATAGCCTATAAGATATGGTTGTCTTAAATTTCCCCATTATTACTTATTAAATACAGGTTTAAGAAAATATCTATGCAGATATAAGTTAATGCTTTTTATGGGCAAATATGTCAGTGGCCTAATAGATTGATCTGTGCCTATATGGCTTTTAATAAAGAATAGATGTCGAGTATGCTATGCAGACTGCCACATGGATATTTTACGGGTCCTGGCAATACGAGATAGCCATGGTTTTCTTTGAGCCGATGAAGGTAGATTCTATAATGATAGGGATTCGAAGCCCACACTCTATTATTTCCTACACAAGCCAAACTGAATGTGGATGTGTTATCATAGGAACATATATATATTACTGCTCAATAAAGGAGATTGGCCCATGTTTGCCAATGCTAAAATATAGCCAGCCCAGGATTCAAACCCAGACACCACTGAAAGCTGTAATTAGATTTCTTAATCATACCTGTTGATAATTTTGTGTGAAATAGATAAACCATATTTTTCTTATAACTATTAATAATGAAGGGAGCTAAAGTTATGCTTTTGTCCATAACTCCTGCTGGGAAT
The DNA here is from genome assembly GCA_028023455.1 of Epiperipatus broadwayi. NCBI lineage: Eukaryota > Metazoa > Onychophora > Udeonychophora > Euonychophora > Peripatidae > Epiperipatus > Epiperipatus broadwayi. The sequence goes on from JAQFVV010000107.1 coordinate 2,665,288, forward strand.
ACTAACAATTAAATATAATAATAATAATATATATATATAATAATAATATTATATATAATAATAATAATAATAATAATAATAATAATAATAATAATAATAATAATAATAATAATAATAATAATATATATACACTTAACTTCCCCTATGTATGTAAACACACGCATAAATTTATTATATATATTCATTTGGCCTCTACCTTAATATAACCAGGTATTGTGTTGCTCTCCAAAATTGGCATATTAATTTTATGGTGGCATATTTTTTGATAGAATATTATATGTAATAATAAAAATATAACAACTCAATATAAAAATTTGTTTTATGCTGACACATAATAATACTGATTATTTACTATGTGTGTAACTATCATTTCTGGTTAGTTTATAATTATTGTTTTGATTCACAATGGTTGTGTCATGAACTCCAGTGTGACTTCATTATGATGCACATCCACATCTAATACTGATGTTCATTATTGTAATCATTATATTTAATAGTTCATAACCTTGGTTGTCATTATTGACAGGTGACTTCTTTGTAAAAATTATACATTTATCCTAGTAAGATCTAAATACTGTATTCTTGTAAATAACTTATGTTTGAATATTGTAATTCTTGGTAAAATCATATATTTATCCTAGTGGTATCTAAATACTGTACCTTTATAAATAACTTATGGTTGAATATTGTAATTCTTTGTAAAAATCATATATTTATCCTAGTAATATCTAAATTCTGTAATCAAACATTGTAATTATTATTTTTGGTTTAAAAATGTAAACCCATACACGATCATAATAAGATTCAAACATGGTTATTATTATTTATATTTTCTAATGAATTGTGTTAATAAATTGTATATATTTACACCGTTGTCATGTCATTCCCTAGTTCATCATATCCACTCAACCACATCCACACTTGATTAAGTCATATATGTATGTATCCAAAACCTATGAAATATTAAAAAATAATATTTTGAGCTATATTAAAGTATTTAGTGAGTATCTTAGATTAAATTAATAAAGTCTAGTGCATGATAGGCTAAGTTTGAATAGAGAGTCCTTGTTTCTACCCTGACTACTGGGACCAAAGAAAAATGATAACCATTAGTAGCATCAGGAGCGTTGGTTGGATAGTGGAGATTTTGGAGCACTGGCAAATAGGTTAAAGCTTAGTACTGTTCCACGAATACCATATCCCGAACATACTGGGTTTGAAGTACTTTTTCTAGGTCTCTGAATCTTGTTGGCTGTTCATACGATTCTGAACATTACAGGGTTATGTATATATTTTTTTTCTGGGCTTGGTTTCCCAACGTGACGCTTCGATTATATAAACCTATACACCCTGAGCACCTGAGTGATAATGTTGATTTAAGATTTTTTTTATGTAAAATATGTAGAGATATTTTTCAGGTTTGATGCCAATATGAGGCAATTGGATTTATTCACTCACTTCCATAAAAGGTAGAGATTGTTTCTCAAGCCTGTTACATGGGTTTTGATGTTGTATTGGATTGTGGTTGGTGACATGGCGCCCAGAGATAATCTTTGAAAAGGAATTTTTTTTTCGGGTTACTCTAAATAAATTTTGTCATCAGCCAGGATTCCAGTAATCATTGTGGATATTACTTTGGTGTGTGGATTGATGATGATGGGAGACACAGGCTGATGTGGATATAAACAAAAGGGGGTGACATTGGGGTAATAGAGTGTGATGATTGTGTGAAAGTTGTCATTCTTATATCTTAGCAGTTTTCTAGGTCAAGCAGAACAAGCAACTTGTAAGCAAGGGGGGCAGTGACTGGTCTTAAGAGGATAAGAGAAATTTTTATGTACTTTTTATATATATCTATGTACAAATTTGTTTTGATTTATTTTTATGGTACATGTGATATTTATGTCAGTTAAATAGTAGATAGGCAGGCATGGACTTAGGATGAATATTAGGAAAGAAGCAGGAAGCATGTGGAAATGATGGGGGAAAGGATGAAGATGCATAGGAGATCAGAGGAGGGGAAGGTATAACACTTTATGAAAACTAAAGAAATAGTACAAAAAAGAGTATTGTTTAGATGAAGAGATAGTTATAGAAAGCAATAGACTATTATAGTACAAGCAAAAAATGGAGGTGACAATTCAAAACCTATACCAGCTGATGTTAACCATGAATATACAGAGTAACAAAAAATTAGAGGAAGACAGTAAGAGAGCAGAAGAGATGAAGAGTGAATTTTCTAAGACAGCAGAGAAAATAAGTGAATACAATAAGAAAGCAGAGGAATCTCAGAGAAAGATGGATGACTGGTGGGGAAAAGGTCGAACAGAGAAAGAAGAGTTTAAAAAGGAATGCAAAAAGGGGTCTGAGAAAATAAATAAAAGAGTAGATAATACTCCACAGGGGAACTCCAAGACCATCCAAAAAGAAATGTAGAATGCACAAGGACAGCAGGAGGAAATAAGGGACTTGCAACCTGATCAACTGGAAAATATTGAGACAGTATCCCAAGTAACAATTTCAAAAACCACCGGTTGAATTTGTTTAGGTATTACCAGAGGTGGAAGTTAGGGAAGAACAAAGTGCTAAATTAGTGTGTGAAACTTCCAGTGAAAAAGATATGGTAGAAAGAAACACAGACTCTTCCAGAGGAAAAGAAATACAACCTCATTGCTGATGATCGAAAAAGAGGATCAATCACTAATAAGGTTACTATGGATGATGTAGTAAAATATAGTTATTCCATGGATGATAACAGCATAACAGAAGAACTCAAAGACTTAGTCAAACCAGAAGCTTCAATGACTCCACAGATAGTCAATTGTGATAAAACTGCAGTTACAATCAAATGGAATGAACCTGAGGAGGACGATGACAGTTCCATGTGTAATTATGTAATTGAAAGATGTGATAATATGAGTTTAAGATGGGTTATATTCAATGCTGGTTTTCAAATAAATGAAACTTACTACACTGTTACAGGTTTAACTGAAGGTTTAGAGTACGAGTTCAGAGTGATTGTCCAAAATGCTGCAGGTATGGAAAAGCCCTCACCTCCATCTAAATCCATCAAAGCAAAGGCATTATTTGTTGCTAAACCCCTAACCATGATAAAAAGGTTAAATGATGTTAATGGTTATATTCATAAAGATGTTACTCTGCAGTACAAATTTAGGAGTGATCTTTTGCCTACTGTCATGTGGTGTATGGATGGAAAGGGACATGCCCCCAGCAATAAGTGCTTGATGACTTGTATGAAAGCTACAACAACAATGGCTATTATTAAAGCTAGCATTGAGGATTCTGGAAAGTGTGTTGGTGAAATAAGTGAGCATGTGAAAAATAAGCATGAGAGTTGGATAGAGCCAATCAACTATAAAGTTAATAAGGCCACTAACTTTAGACCAATCTACTTCCATATTGGTCATGGCTTCCAGTGTATGATGAAAACCCTACTAACAACAGAGGAAAAGAGAATTGATAAAGGAGATAAGAAAGAAGCCTTGGAACACTTAAAAAGAACTGTGGAGAGACAAAGAAAGAGGGGCATACAACCATTTGATTTCCAAATAGGTGACCATGTGTGTGTGCACATGCAAGATATCTTGGGGACTCATGGCAGAATCAGTATAGAAAATTCTCTCCATTATATTGTCTGCCCTTCAAGATAAAAAAGCTGTGTGAAGAAAAGGTATTTTTCTCATTCAGAAATATAAGGGAATCAGACAAACATGTGAGCCATGAGTTTAAAGCTCTACTACCAGGTATCTCCAGATCCAGGAAAAACATAGAGGGTTTTAGGAAAAAAGGGTAATGATGGGTACTGATTTTATATGAATAGGGACTATGAATTTTCAAATTAGTATAAAGCTATATGAATGTTTGGGGATATATATGTAGTCAGTCACTAACCATAGAATAGATTAATATATTTTTGTTATGAAGCAGTTTGGTTATTCTTTAATATAAACTTCAAGGGTCTCTGCTGTAGAAAAAACGGATTTTACCAGAGTAGGTTGATCATTTTTTTTGTTTTTTTTTCTTTTCATAACTTGAGGGATATGAAGGGTTCAGTGTGTTTGCACACACAGAGCTTCATGTTAGTTGTTGGAAATAGCATATGTCTATAGATTTTTAAAGCTCAAATATCTAATTTTTTTTATTTGTTTGTATAGGTGTGTGTCTTGATGAATGAAAGGGCTCATGTATATATTGTTTTATTGAAATGCATTTTTTATATATATTTAGAAAGAAAATATATTTCCATTGTCCTATATATATTTGTCCTAAACACGATTGTGAATAACATTTTGATGATTCTGTTTTTTTTCTTAAACATTCCGAAAAATGTAGTTGCATGTAAGTGTGAATTTATTTTCTCATCCTTGAGGCCATTAAAAAGAAAGTAAGATTTTCATGCCTTGATGTAATCTTAACAGGATTGTGTCACCTGTTTTAAATAAAAGATCAACCCAGCTAGTTACATGGAAGTGTTAAATTATTTTCTTATCTTTAAACTGATTTAAATCAAAGATCAATCATGCGGTCTGTTTTTATTTCTAACCAAGGCAGTTATAGTATGGGTGTTAAAAAAAATATACAAAACAAAGAGTGGCTTAGCAAAAGTTTTTATAAATAGTGGGCTAAATTTTCGAGAGGGGTCAGTCAAAGTCAAAGAACCAAGACGTAAAACTCAAGCAGTCAGAGAATAAAAATAAAGTTGTTGGCAGTAAAAAAAAAGTTTGTGCTTTTTAAAGCAAAAGTTTTAAGAGAAAAGTGATTCTCAACTACTAGAGCAATTGACTATATTTAAGCTAAGAAGAGATCCACGTTTTCCCTTCTCTAAAAATCTCCAGAAAAATGCATCTAAAGAAGAGGAAGAAAGACAATTGACCCCATGCTGCTGCTATGAAAGAAGATGGAGAACCAACATCGAAGCCAGTCTATCCTGAGTCCAGTAAAGCCCAAGGTCGATCCTGACAATGAGTGAACCAGTAGGAAAATATCTGACTCAAGCAAAGTGACACCGTAATCTATCGTAAGTATAAACTTTCTATCATTAAAAAAAATTATTTATATCGTAAGAATGCCTTCTATAAAAATTCAAACCTTTAATTTTCTCAGATCTATAAAATTAGTAAAAGACTTTCTTAAAGAGATATGTTTCAAAAGGACGGTTATATATATATAAATATGAGTGTTTTAGTTTTTTGACTATCTTAAAAAATGTGTGCTTCAAAAAAGACAATGATAGTTTTTTTATTATTATTATTATTGCTTTTGACAAGTCAATTTAAATTATAACTAGATTACTTGTTAATGGTTAAAACCAAAAAAAAATGTACTGTATAATTCTAAGTGGAACAAAAGATTGTTATAGAGCTTATAATTGCAGCTTTTATATATTTTATTTTGAGATATGCCAGTATGTTCTTTTTAAGTATAATATATATTTGATTGATTAATTTATTTGTGCCAATTTGGTTAAGTATGGGGACAAATGATATTACACTATGAAACCAATTTATGTATAAATTTGTTTGCTTTATCCCGAATCTAAAGTGGGAAAGGGGTAACGATTCATTTTGAATGGTAAAATAAGAATCAGTCAAAGTTAAATTTCTTAAATTGCTTCTAAGTCTGGCTTAGTTAAAAATGTCATTTATTTAAAAAAAAAAAAAAAAGAGAAAGAAATGAAATCAAATATCTGTATAAAAATCCGCCCTCTTCCCATATATGTATAATCACAATACCTTGTTAAAGAAATTTAAAATATGATTGAGTGTTAAGATTATTTTATTTAATTTAGATTAAGATTCGTTGTGACAATTAAAAAAATAAAATGATATATATATATATGCATCTATTTATGTGTTAAAAAAATTATTTAATAATAATAGTGCTTCTTTCTCAAGTATAAAACGGACAATATTACTTATTGCAAAGATATGTGTTCATCTCACTTAGTGATGCATGCACTTGGGGAAAGAAATATCTCAGCAGTAGTGTTCTTTTCACCTCTTTAGCATTTTATGGTTGAGATTTATATTTGAAACACTTGGGCATTTTATAGCCTATAAGATATGGTTGTCTTAAATTTCCCCATTATTACTTATTAAATACAGGTTTAGGAAAATATCTGTGCCTATATGGCTTTTAATAAAGAATAGATGTCAAGTATGCTATGCGGACTGCCACATGGATATTTTACCGGTCCTGGCGATATGAGATAGCCATGGTTTTCTTTGAGCCGATGAATGGGTAGATTCTATAACGATAGGGATTCGAAGCCCACACTCTATTATTTCCTACACAAGCCAAGCTGAATGTGGATGCGTTATCATAGGAACATATATATATTACTGCTCGACAAAGGAGATTGGCCCATGTTTGCCAATGCTAATAATATAGCCAGCCCAGGATTCAAACCCAGACACCACTGAATGCTGTAATTAGATTTCTTAATCATACCTGTTGATAATTTTGTGTGAAATAGATAAGCCATATTTTTCATATAACTATTAATAATGAAGGGATCTAAAGTTATGCTTTTGTCCATAACTCCTGCTGGGAATACTAACAATTAAATATAATGATAATATATATATATATATATATATATATATATATATATATATATATATATACACTTAACTTCCCCTATGTATGTAAACACACGCATAAATTTATTATACATATTCATTTGGCCTCTAATTTAATATAACAACGTATTGTGTTTGCTCTCCAAAATTGGCATATTAATTTTATGGTGGCATATTTCTTGATAGAATATTATATGTAATAATAAAAATATAACAACACAATATAAAAATCTGTTTTATGCTGACACATAATAATACTGATTATTTACTATGTGTGTAACTATCATTTCTGGTTAATTTATAATTATTGTTTTGATTCACAATGGTTATGTCATGAACTCCAGTGTGACTTCATTATGATGCACATCCACATCTAATACTGATGTTCATTATTGTAATAGTTATATTTAATAGTTCATAACCTTGGTTGTCATTATTGACAGGTGACTTCTTTGTAAAAATTATACATTTATCCTAGTAATATCTAAATTCTGTATTCTTGTAAATAACTTATGTTTGAATATTGTAATTCTTGGTAAAATCATATATTTATCCTAGTGGTATCTAAATACTGTACCTTTATAAATAACTTATGGTTGAATATTGTAATTCTTTGTAAAAATCATATATTTATCCCAGTAATATCTAAATTCTGTACCATTATCAATAACTAATAATCAAACATTGTAATTATTATTTTTGGTTTAAAAATGTAAACCCATACACGATCATAATAAGATTCAAACATGGTTATTATTATTTATATTTTCTAATGAATTGTGTTAATAAATTGTATATATTTACACCGTTGTCATGTTATTCCCTAGTTCATCATATCCACTCAACCACATCCACACTTGATTAAGTCATATATGTATGTATCCAAAACCTATGAAATATTAAAAAATAATATTTTGAGGTATATTAAAGTATTTAGTGAGTATCTTAGATTAAATTAATAAAGTCTAGTGCAAGATAGGCTAAGTTTGAATAGAGAGTCCTTGTTTCTACCCTGACCACTGGGACCGAAGAAAAATGATAACCATTAGTAGCATCAGGAGCGTTGGTTGGATAGTGGAGATTTTGGAGCACTGGCAAATAGGTTAAAGCTTAGTACTGTTTCGCGAATACCATATCCCAAACATACTGGGTTTGAAGTACTTTTGCTAGGTCTCTGAATCTTGTTGCCTGATCATACGATTCTGAACGTTACAAAATGAATAGTGAAAAAACAATAACTTATGCTTCTTACATATAAAAAGGGTTATTTAATAGGTAATTCATTTTGCTTTTCTTTTCTTTATTTGAAGAAGAGTGGAGGAGATAATGAGAAAAAAAAATCAATCTTATTACAATATTTTTTTACTTGATTATATATCAACAATTTAACTGCCTTTTTATAAATCTTTTGAGATCCTCCACAATAAATTCAAGGTATTTTATTTTTAGTAAAATGGAAAATTAATTAAATGAATAGCTTACATTATATTGTTGAAAATACAATAATGTAATGCTGGTATGGTCAATATAATCACTACAATATATATATATATATATATATATATATATATATATATATATATTTATTATATTTACAATATATATATATATATATATATATATATATATATTGTAACTGCCTAAATTTGTCAATGCTGATGATGTGGAGAATGATCAACTGATCTGATCAAAAATTTAAAAAAAAAATCTAATTTAATCTAATCTAATCTAGCTCATTCGGGTTGCCATTATGTAATAAAACATCATAAAGCACTAATAACCTGTACTAAAGCCTAATTTGTTTAAGCTATATGTAAAACACAAGAATAATGAGATTATCTGCTACAGACACAAACAAATCTATCACAATTACAAAGTAAACTGCAATTAGCAGTGAAATCGTATATCATTGCCCTAAACAATAATATGATTAATCTAACTATTTAATTAGCAACTTAATGAAAATCAAATCAAGAACTAAAGCAGATTCCAGTATACTTTATTAATCTATTGTTATTGTAGTAATTTAAATCTACTTAAAATTTAATGATACTGCGTTTTATCTAAACAAATGAACTTCTAAATAACTATAATCGCATTTTTACAAAACGATTATATATATATGCTATTTAAATGTTGAAACAAAATAATCCTTGGCTCAAATATATACCTAGTTTAATAAAACGCTAAATACAAGTCATAAACATTTCATTCGTATTCTTCAATAAAGCGATACATAACTATTTCATCTTTAATATTTAATTAACAATATTCTATTGAAATCAACTACTTTTTATATCCTTTTGGAAAATACTTTGAAAACTTATGCACTCCTTTAAATGTTTAAACAAATTAATCTAGGTCTAGTTAAAAAGACGGTATAATTTAATGTATAAATAATTTATTCATATCTTCCAATAAAGTGGTACTTGTTATTGCTTCATTTATATTTTAAAATAGAATACTTCACGAGAATTTATTATCAACAAATCTATTAGCCAATTTCTAACTCTACAATGCCCAGACACATTATATAAAAGATATATTAAGTTTCCATTGGATATGTATTAACCTATAACTATTAATAATATTTATTGAATCTTCAAATAATCGAATATGAAATTAGTTTTGGTAACAATTAAACTATATGATTATATAATTGACATTTATTCCAATTCAAAAATAATATTCAATTAAGCCAGTCAATGAAATTTGTACTCTTCATTAGAGAAGTTTTAAAAAAAGTATTAAAGACAAGTTATTCTAAACCAATGATAAAATATGATCTATTTAAATTTTTTTGGCAGGGTTAGACAAGCAAAGAAATAATCGATTCTAAGCTAATGACATTTACCTGTAATATTAACTAAAATATATGTAAGCAACTACTTGAATGGAGAAATAAATATAAAGTTTATATATAAATAAGATAAAAAAATTTATAATATACAAACCATATCATATTTTATATTCTAGTTCACTTACCAAACTGAGTTTGAATCTTGAACAGAATTTTAAATTGCAAAATCATCTTACACAATCCAAATAAAATAATTAACAGAGTTGTGGCATTTAAATCAACTCAATTTATTGAATTATATAAAAAAAAATTGGTAAAATTAATAACAAAATACAGTAGGGAATTAATCTATTCTTCCGATTGATTGAATTAATAAAAAAAAAAAGATAAAATTTCTGTGGGTAACTCTAAACTACGTTGTGAAAACAATAATGACACGTATATAAGAGGGAAAAGGAATAAATAGAGATTTGAATATTTTAATAAAACTTTTAAACAACAGATATCAAATATATGCAATTGAATGAGATTGAACTCTATTTGTTCATTAAAACAATAATCGATAAATAAATATGAAATAAAATGATATATTTAAAACTCTTGTCTGTTTGATGTTTTAAACTAAATTTTATACATACAAAAATCAAATTGAATATTTAAAAAAAACAACAACATCGGGTTGTATTAATATATATATATTGTGCCCTTTTCTATAGGTCAGTAATAGTTCATAACAGTCAATCACTAAAAATTTTAAATTTTAGAATATGTTCTTTTAATACATTAATTATAGTTTGTCGATTATATTTTTAAAGTACAATTTAAAGCTAAAGAAAATATGTGGTATATAAAATTATAGAGAATCATTTAAAAAGTAAAGTAAAGTTTAAAATATTGTTTCATATGGTTGTAAAAGCTGGCCATATTAAATAACACAGCTATAAAAATTAAAAGTATATTTAATAAATTCGATTTTAATAGTTTAAAAACTGATAATTTAATAAATGCTATGTTTAAATTTATAATCATATTTAATAGTCAAAATTAATATAGTATATTTTAAAAATAAACTTTATGATGGTGAGAATTGCATTTAATTCTATATTTTCTAAATTGTTCTTCCAAAATTTTATAATTATATTATTAAATATAATAAGTGTATCAATTTTATTAGTCTAGGCAGAGAAATAGATTGAAAATCATCTGTCAAAGTTATTAATCATGTGAGTTGTATACTATATACTTTCACACACACGCTTGTTTGAATTAATAACAAAGTTTAAAATATTTTAAAAGTTATATTATAGAATTGGATGGAATTGTCACCTAGCATAAAATAATAATAAAGATAAGTTAACTATCGTATGTAATGTTTTAAGCAATGTAATAAAGACAATACAGATATAATAAAAAATAAATATTTTGTTTAAATAAAAATAGATAAATGGAATAGGTTATTAAAGTTATTTTAAAAGTTATTTTAAATGTTTAATAACTGAAACATAGGCTTATTTATACCTGTGTATATATATGTAATATTAGGGTATGAGCACAGACTTTCACATGACCCACCACTCTCCACTCCATCTAATAACACTGATACACTTAAACATACATATGTTGAAAAGATAAATAATCACCAATATACATATTTCATGCTAAACCAGCAATCATCAGTTGGTTCAGATTATCATCTCTACACATATATACTATAAGTGCTCAGATATATATTAAGATAGACAATCCTCATACTTTAATGGACAGGCTTCAATCTACTCCACACTCCAACCCTTCAACCGTCCATCCAATTGAAAATCTGATGATGGAATGCTCAAAGGCCACCCTGAGGCCGAGATTATTGTCACACCCATGTTGACCTAAGGTCAATCTGAACCCCACATGTACAGGACATAATCCATTAAATACATATGCAAGGATGGGCAGTATGTGTAGAGATGATAATCTGGACCAACTGATGATTGCTGGTTTAGCATGAAATACGTATATTGGTGATTATTTATCTTTTCAACATATGTATGTTTAAGTGTATCAGTGTTATTAGATGGAGTGGAGAGTGGTGGGTCGTGTGAAAGTCTGTGCTCATACTTTAAATGTTTAAATAATTTTAATAAAATAATAATTGATTTAAAAGTAATATTTTAAATAATATTTTAAGTTCATTACGTCATAATTTCTAATTTTGAAATTCAATTCTGCTATAAACTGAAAATATGTAATTTTGTTCTCAAGTTAAAGTAAGAATCAACCAATCAAATGAGGTATTCTTACAGACTATAAATATGAATTGCACGGGGGTATAGGGGGAGATTAATAATGTATTGAAACCAAAGAAAGGTATATTAGCAGCTCTCAAAGAGATAGTATTTTTTTTTTTAGTCAATTTTTTTTAGTACTTTCTTATCGTTTTATTTGCAAAAAACTAATTGATAATTTTTAAAAGTATTTTTGCAAAAGAGGATGTTAAAATATAATAATTTAGAAACTTCATGGAAATGATTTTTGAAGTACTTACCAGTCATATTTTATCTAAAAATTTAACCTAAGCTTCACAATAAAGGATGGTTATACTAGTCAAATAAAATGGATATAAGTTGTAATGCTGAAAAAATATTTAAAATATTTATTGATACAGCTTTATTAATACTTCACCGGAGAACTGTTTTGGTACATAAAAAACCACAGCTCAGACATCATACGGAGTCTAATGAAAAAATTCTTATGAATCGTTTATATAATATGATATTCAAAGGAGTAAAATGTTATATCCTTTCTGAAGGTAACATTTTTAAAAAATATTTTCAAGAATTAAAGAAAGAACCCAGGAGAATATGTTATAGAAGCATTTTTGATATTAAAATATCCGGTCTTAGAATTATTTAAAATGTATTTTAGAAAAGATTTGTTTAAAAGTACTTGAAGTTTTTTTTTATTTTTAAAAGAGATTTATAACAAAATACCAAACGAAAGTTTAAATATATCAAGAAGGAAATATATATAAAAAAGTGAACACATAGTTGAATAAAAGATGGATCCATGGAAATACAAATAGTACTTAAAAGTTTATCGAATATTTTAAAGGTAAATTAGATGGATTGATGCATTGGATATGCAGAGAATATTGGTAGAGAAGATTAAGAAGCTTCACGGGATTAATTAATATTATGATTTAATAATTATCGTTCTAAATACTAAAACCAAAAATTATTTTCTATAAATTTTACTAAATGGATTAATAATTATTTTTATTTTAAACTTTAACGCACTTGTAAGAAAACATTTTTTAAAAACTCTAGAGAAAATAATAAACATTTTGGACTTATCAGGAACTATTGTCAAGAAAATATGTAATTATAGTTTTGATTCCTTTTATTTTGTTAACCTAGTTTAAATCTAAATTTTTATATAAGATTAGGAAAAACATAAAAACATTAATTTATTAATATTAAAATTTTATAATATAACAGTCTAATAATTTAGCTAAAAATATTTTAATATAAAGTGTATGGGTGTGAATTTTTTTTATATCTGCAATGCTCAAGTGGATAAAGGAAGCCTACTGAACACGATGACTAGATAAAGGTTATTGGTAATAATAATAATAATAATAATAACTATTGATAATTTATAGTGTATATTTTTTTTTGTTTTCTTTAGATCATCCATAAATTGGAAGAATGAAGTGTAAAAGTTTTTTACTTATATGTACCGCATTTCATACAACATTTTAAAAAACATTATGAGATAGGATTGATTTGAAAATATGCATACAACGATTTTTTTTTTTATTAGTGATATAATCCAACATAACAAATAATTATGTGATTCTTTTAAAATTTTCATGTTATAGGATATTCAAATATTATCTAAGTAGATTGTATATGATTAGACATATAGAATAATGAAGTAAGCAGACTTTTCTTGTGGAACAGCTAGATTGTTTAACTATTAATGAATTTTGTTTATTGTTTTGTAAATGCAGATAGTTATTTATCGATGTAAGATGTGGAAAATCTTGAGAAATAATGTTGAGATAGTGGCTTGGAAGTACTTAGTGAACAGGAAACCAGGATGATGTTTTAAGAAATAGGATGTTATAAGGAATGGAAATAATATTTAGTCTTTATGTGGTTCTTAGCATAGTTAACATAGCCCTATGACTGATACACATTTTATTTGGACAGTGTTTATATTTCTTTAAATATTTGATGTTCTAATAAAGCTGAAGAAATAGCTTTAACATCGTCCCTGTACTAGAGGATATTAGGCAGGTAAATGTCATACCTCTTCGCACTGTGCCATGATTTTGAGTTATGTTGAGAGTAATACTCTAGCTTTCTTCCTTAATCCTATGCATCTGTTTTCGCTACCTTTATTTCATGTAACTGCATCGTTCAGTAAGATATGTTTAAGAGAAATGATAAATAATTTAGGACTTAGGTTATGCTATCGTTTTGTATAAGATTGGTTTATTTGCTTAGAAGGAATAGGACGTTATAACTTAAAATTGAAGATCCAAAGTATCCTAAGGAAAGAAAAGAATCATAGAATATATTTTGAATTTTATTTCGGAAATGAAATATAAACTTTTTTAAATAAAGTATCTAAACAAAGATATTTTCTTTAAAGTGATAATAATTTTAAATGCTTTAGTATTATTTTTTTAAAGAGAAAAATAAGTATTGCATATTTTTAAAATACAATAGTACAAAGTAAATTATGTAAACAATATGCATTGTATATTTTTTGTTTAATGATTAACAGAAATATATTGATGATTACACTTATATCATACTAAAGTAAGGCTTAAAGAAGAATATATTATGATTAGTAAACATTGTGTGATAAATACTAAAATCTAGTACTGAATTTTGGATAATATTTTGTGTAACATCTTTGACTTTGCAAGATGAAATTTTTTTTAATATTTTGAGAAATCAATACTCATTATAAAATTTTGTTTTATATGTTTTCTAAGTATGAATTTTTTTAAAAATAAGATAGTTTAATAATATTAAGGATAAAATGCTGTTGCTAATAAAGTAGATAAATATATTTGTAATAAGTTAACCATAATAAGAAACCAAATAGTAACCTTTTTTTAAAAATTTTGTCTTAAATCTAAATAAAGATATAATTGAAATATAAATTATTATTTTTTATAACCTGGTAGATCAAACTGTAAAGTAAAAAAGTTAAGGATATCCACTGTAAATAGTGTAAATAAATTGTTTATTTATTTGTTGTTAGTAATAAACTTTGTTAAATTTTGTTATTTCAAAAATTTTGTGTCTTGAGTTATTTATTTCTCCACATTGCTGCATGAAATCATGATATATGCATAATAATTGAAACAAATATATAATTTTGCACAAAAGATAAATAGAGAATTATTTTAAGAATTTTAAATATTTTATTGGTATTCATTTAATTAAATAATTATAATTTTACATTGTTTTATTGGTCATAAATTAGTTATCACAATAGTATACTGAATTATATGCTATCAGTTGCCATACATCCTTTGTTTATCAGATTATCATATGCTACCATGTATTTATTATATTATTACATGAAGATATAAGATCATATTATATTATTTCATTATTTTATTATGGTAATAAAATTATAGTAAAAAGAAAAGATATACAGAATTAGTTTAAACAATGAAGAATATTATTACTGTTATTTATTATTATTAGTTTCAGTGTAGTAGATTATGACATAAAATTCCTTCTCATATTTTACTACTGTATTTTTAAATTAACTTAGAATAAACTTTATGAACCTGAGATTATTTTATTGAGCTAGATTATTACAAATAGAAGATTAAGACTTAATTATTAGTTTAATCTTAGTGAGTAGAAGTTATTAAAGTCGTAAGAATACTATGAGTTTGTTATTTGAAATAGTAATAAAGGAGGGATAGTGTTCTTATGCCATTGAGGTAGTATCCTGTGGGATATTGGCTCAATGTAATCTATCTTGTCACCTGTATTTTCACTTCAAGTCTCATGAAAATATTAAATATTTATTTAATTTATTTTTATAAACTGAACCTTATTCGTATTTTAAATTTGAGCTAGTGAAATATTTTAATTTTAATGCTGAATATTTTAGTTATTAATTATTAACTGAGATAGAACCTATTTTATTTTATATCATATACTATTCTGAAGTCAGGATGCATGAGATTACAGGTTAGATTATGGTGCCCATATGTGTTGCTTCAATATTTGTTAGAAAGGGTGGAAGCGATATGTATTTAGGATAGATATATCTCATCGAAATAGATAATTTAATATTTTATTATAGCAATAATTATTTAGGATTTGATTATTATAGTGAACTAAGTGCTTATTACTAAAAATATTGAAATTTTATGTGGTATATGATTTGATTGCTTAAAAATAGTACTATATTGTTGTAAAACAATTAGCAAATAAAATTTTAAAATATGCATATGTGGCTTATGATTATTTAGTATTTACTATGACCATGTCAATTATTGAAATATTAAAAATATATTTTGAAAATGTTTTAATATGTGCAAATTATCTGTGAATCATGCATGTGGGAAATAATGTTGTGACACACATAATTTTAATCATTATTGATAGTGTAGTTAATTAGAGTTAAATTGTATAAGGTGTAAAAAGGGTATTATCTATGGTTTATTGTGGGTGATGGTTAGATGGGGATAAAAGAAACTGGTAAGAAACTATTTTTATGAAACATTAATAGTAATATATTGTTTAAATATTGAGTTTTGAAAAAGCATATTTGTAAAAAAAATGAATAATCAAGATAATAATTTAGAGAGTGAAATATCTGAGTTTATTGTCGATGAAAGTTGTGAGGAGGAACGAGAAATAGAAAACTTAATCGAAATGGAAACAGTTGTAGATAGTGTCCAAATTATAGATAGTAAGATAAAAGAAGAGGAGGAAGAGGTTATGGAAATTAAAACAGTGGAAGAAAAGATAATAGTGCCTAAAAAGGAGGTAGAGAACTCCCAAATATCTCAACTATTATTGATGATGAAGGAGATGAAAGAAGATAGTAATATAATGTTTAATGTTCTTAATGAAAATATGAATAAAAATAGAGAAGATAGTAATATAAAATTTGATGTTCTTAATGAAAATATGAATAAAAACAGAGAGGATACAAAAGCTCTTAATGAAAATATGAGTAAAAATATTGAGTTTCTTAATGAAAACCTAAATAAAACAAATATAAGATTAGAATCTCTTAGTGAAAATGTAGACAAAAATAGTAATGAAATCAGAACTTGTGTAGAAATTATGAATCAAAAACTTAATGAAACCTGTAAAACAGTAGAAGATTTTAAGGTGGAAGTACAAGATAAATTTAATAATTTGGATTTGAGATTTTATAGCAATGAAAAAGTCATTGGTTCTTTAAAGGAAGAAATAGAGCACATAGATTATAAGAATCAGGAATTGCTAAAAAAATAAGTTTTCCGAATTTTCTGAGAATACTATAAAGGGTTTGAGTAAGCAAATAGAAGAATCTATCAATCAGTGTCAGATAAACAATAGCAACTTAAATCAGAAGCTTAATAGTAATAAATCAGATGTTGATCGCAAAATTGGTGAAATAAAAGATCATATAGATGAAAGTATTAAAATTGTTAAGGAAGAAATAGTGCAGACCAGAATAATTGTGAAAGATAAAATGGAGAAAGAATTAGTAGAGAAGTTCAAGGATTTGATAGTGCAAACTAGGAGAGATGTAAAGGAAGAAATAGAACAAGATTTGGTTGAGAAATTAAAAGATCTTGGTATTCAGAAAGATGATGAATATAAGCATAGATCTAAAGTTGGTGAGAATATGAAGCATTTACAGAAAGATGTAAAAGAACAGGCACAGCAGTTGGAAAAGAATAATAATGAGTGTAGAGAAATAGTAGATCAAAACTTGGATAAGTTTAAAAATGAACAGAAGTTATATGTAGAACAAGTTATTGGACAGATAAATTTCGAAGAAAAGTTGCAACAAGTGTATGAATAAATGGAGGAGATTAAGTCCATAAGTAATAAAACTTTAGAGTTAGGCAAAGAAAAAGTATTGAGTAGTAAATATGAAGACTGTATAACTCCATCCCCAATAGATAGAATAGAATGTCTAAGAAAAGGTGAGGATAACCAATTAGAAGATACTAATGTTAAAGAAATAGACAGCAGACCAGTTAGGGAAAATATTAGTTGTGACGGAGGTTCGAATAGCTCGATGGCATTATGTTTCATGAGGGTCAAATCGTTTAGAGGAGACTATACCAAAAACCCATCTGAGTTTCTGAATAGTTTGGATGAGCTATTTTCAATATTTGTTCTAAAAGAAAAGGAAAAATTAGCCATCTGTAGTAATCATTTAGATGGCACTGCCAAAGACTGGTGGCAGTTGCTCTTTGAAAGGCCAAATACTTATGGCGACTTTAGATATTTAATTATAGGGAGTTTCTGGAACGCAGACAAACAAGATAGTATTAGGTTCCAGATAACTCAAGAAAGATATCACTCTAGCAAGGGCAGTTACACTAGTTTCTTTCGAAGCCAGGCTGTCCAATTGAAAACGCTTACTGCATGTTCATTATCTGAAGGGAAGATAGGATAGTATGCCATAATTTGCCCAGAAATATGGAGCAATTATTAATTGCAGCAGACCATTATTCGATAGAAGATGTGTCAGAGATATTAGACACACTTGAAATCACTGAAACATCTTTAGACAGTAGATTCAAAGCAAATAGGGAAAGAAATAATTATCCGTTATCAAATATTAACATTAACAATAATAGTCAAAGAAAGCAAGCAGGTTTTAAGAGGAGATATAATTCTAGAGATAGAGATAGTGTATCTCCCTATGTTAAGAAAGCAGTTATATTTGATAAATCTAGGAGTAGGGTAGAGGTACAAAATAGTCAACCCTCTACTAGTGGTATTACTACAATTTTAAAAAGACCAAATGTTAAAACAAGTGAGAAAAAGTTAAACTGAAAAGGTCTTTGTGTATTAGTTCCTCTTTGCAAGGACCTGGTGCTAACAAAATGGGGAACGATCAGATGTGGATGCTAAATACTTTAGATTAAGACATTGATTTTTTAGAACCCTTTACTATAGGTGAACCGCCTATAACGTATCAATGTCCGGTTGTAATTTTAAATATTGAAAATATAAAAGTTGAAGCATTGATTGACTCCAGAAGCCAAGCTTCCATATTATCAGAGTCAACTTATAAAAATCTGGTATGCATAAAAGGTGATATACCTTCATTGCCAGTAAAACAAATACAAGTAACTCTGGCAAATGGAAAGAGAACAAAATTAACAAATAAACAAGTTTGGATTACCTTCAAAATTAATAACACAGAGTTTGGGCATGTTTTTCTTATTATGCCTGGATTGATACATGAAGCCATAATAGGTACTGACTTCATGATTTTAAACGATTTTCAAATAGATTTTTATAACAAAATTTTTACTTGTAAGAAGGAAAGGCTTAATTTTGAATATGGTGTGTATAACATTTCCAATCAATTACTATGCATCCATAATACATTGATTGATGCTAGCATAAAAGCAAAAATTGAACATATTTATGCAGTCGATTCTAAATTAAGTGAGAAATTATATCAATTAATATATAGCTTTAAAAGCATTTTTTCTAAAATCCCTGGTATAATAAAGGGATATACCCATCGTATTATATTGAAGTGTAATGATCCTTTCCATCAAAAGATGTACCCGATCCCTTACCAATATAAGGACGAGGTACAGAGTCAAATAGACATGATGCTAGAGTGGGAAATAATAAAAAAGTGCCCTTCTCCTTACGTAAACCCATTGGTTATTGTAAAGAAGAAGGATGGCAATATTAGGGAATGTTTGAATGCTCGCATGTTAAATACTATAACTGTGCCAGAGCGTGACATTCCTCCACCCATACAAGAGCTCCTAACTAAGTTTCATAAGAGGTCAATTCTCTCTACATTTGATTTAACAGCTAGTTATTGGCAAATACTGTTACATGAGAATGATCAGCAATACACAGCATTTCGTTTTCAAGGCCAGTCGTATGTTTTCAGATGGATGCCTTTTGGTCTCATTAATAGCGGTGCTGGCTTAATCAGATGTTTGGACATGATTTTTTCAAAGCAATTAAAGGAAAAAAATGTCATGTATGTGGCCGATATCGTCATTGTTTCTGACAGTTTAGAAGAGCATCTCCAACACTTAGAAATGCTTTTTAATGAATGCGCTATGAAAAATGTCAAAATTAATTTGGAAAAGTGTTCAATAGCAGCGAAAGAAATTACTTTTCTGGGACATTTAATAAATGAGCATGGCATCCAGCCCCATCCAGAAAAAATTGCAGCTATTCAATGCTTTCCCACACCAAAAACTGTAAAGCAACTGAAATCATTTTTTGGGTTGTGTAATTACTACAACCGCTTTTATCAAAATTTTGCTGAGGACACTATACATTTATCCAAATTGCTAAAAAAGGCTGAGAGGTGGATGTGGACCACTAATCATGATAGTGAATTTAATTTGATTAAAAACAAATTTTTAAACACGTAATTTTAATATATCCTGATTTCAATAAAACATTTTATGTGCAAACAGATAGCAGTTACTATGGTCTGGGTGTAGTGTTATTTCAACTCGATGGGGATCAGGTACCTCATGTATTGTACTTCTTGAGCAGACGTCTGAGAGGTGTTGAGTTGAACTACACTATAACTGAAAAGGAAACCCTAGCTGTTGTCTGAGCTTTTCAGAAATTAAGACAATTTTTATTAGGTTCTAGTGTGATTGTATTGTCCGACCATAGAAGCTTAGAGTTTTTAAATAAAAGTTACCCCAGTAATGAGAGACTTAATAGTTGGAGCTTATATCTCCAACAGTTCAATTATAGAGTACTCTATATTGAAGGGAGACAGAATATCCCTGCTGATATTCTTAGTCACCACCCTATCTGTTTAATGTCACAAAATCCCAATAGTCAAAATATAATTATAAGTAACCTAGATTTGGTTAGGGGTGAATCTATAGCTGACAATTATAATAATCTCACTATGATTCAGAGTCAGGATATCAGATTAAATAGGATCATGACTATCTTAAATAATCATGATAATATAAACAGTAAAAATAAAAGCGTTAAAATGATTTTTAGAAAGTATAAAATTTATCAAAATTTGCTTATGTATAACATAAATTTTAATCAAGGGGAATCATGGAGGATAGTTGTTCCTAACTCCATGATTGATAAACTGATCATGTATGTTCATAGTAGGTATGGGCACTATGGTGCATCAAAAATTATGTATGTTTTAAAATTGATATTTTTTTGGAATAAAATGTATAAACGCGTAATTAAAAATATTAAAACATGTAATATATGTCTAAAATCTAAACATTGCAGTAAATCTTATGCGGGAATCATGCAGCCCATTATTCCAGATCATCCTAATGAATTATTAGCAATCGATCCTGTACCTAAAACTAGCACTCATTATGTAATCAAATGCATGCTTGATTACAAATTCCCTTTAGTTGGAAAGCCAGAAATAATTCTTACTGATCATGCAACCACTTTTATATCTGGTAGATGGAATGAGTAGATTCGAACTCAACACCTCAAACATATTATGAGCTCCATTAGAAACCCGCAGTCTAATCCCTGCGAACGTGTTATGCAGGAGCTCGGTAGATTATTCAGGGTTTATGTAGCTGATGATCATAAACAATGGGTTCATAAACTCTCTGAGGTTGTTAATTATATAAACAGTACTTGCAATGAATCCACAGGTTTTACACCTTTTCATCTACACTATGGCAAACATGAAAATTTACTAATTCAAACACCTATACCTATGATAAGAGAACCAATAAATGTAAATCAAGATAGAAATCAAGCTAAAGTAAAGCTACATATTATGGTTGCTAAGAGAGTAAAAAAATCCCATAATAGACCACATCCGTTCAAAGTTGATGATTTAGTTCTTGTTAGAACACCCCATGTTAGCAACCTTCAAAGAAATCAATTTAAGAAATTTCTTGAGTTATACGAGGGTCCATATAAGATTTTTAGCAAAGTAGGAGCCTTCATGTTGACTACACCAGATGGTGAAAAAGGGACGTACAATGCTAGGAGTCTAATCCCATACCTGTCAGAAGTGTAGAAATTTTTTTTTTTTTAGTATTACTAGTTGAGATTCTGAGTGTAATGTCCAAATATTTTATAAGTTTGTATTAAAAACAGTATATTCTTTTATATTTCAGTAGTATAAGATAGAATTTGGTTATAGCAAATGATAAAGATATTAAGTGTCACTGAATAGAGTAAATGATAAGATAGATGTTTAATTTAAAATTTTATTCGAAGGAGGAGGTTATGTGCCGTTTTCTATAGGTCAGTAATAGTTCATAACAGTCAATTACTAAAAAATTTAAATTTTAGAATATGTTTTTTTAATACATTAATTATAGTTTGTCGATTATATTTTTAAAGTACAATTTAAAGCTAAAGAAAATATGTGGTATATAAAATTATAGTGAATCATTTAAAAAGTAGTTAAGTAAAGTTTAAAATATTGTTTCATATGGTTGTAAAAGCTGGCCATATTAAATAACACAGCTATAAAAATTAAAAGTATATTTAATAAATTCGATTTTATTAGTTTAAAAACTGATAATTTAATAAATTCTATGTTTAAATTTATAATCATATTTAATAGTCAAAGTTAATATAGTATATTTTAAAAATAAACTTTATGATGGTGAGAATTGTATTTAATTCTATATTTTCTAAATTGTTCTTCCAAAATTTTATAATTATATTATTAAATATAATAAGTGTATCAATTTTATTAGTCTAGGCAGAGAAATAGATTGAAAGTCATCTGTCAAAGTTATTAATCATGTGACTTGTATACTATATACTTTCACACATATGCTTGTTTGAATTAATAACAAAGTTTATAATATTTTAAAAGTTATATTATAGAATTGGATGGAATTGTCACCTAGCATAAAATAATAATAAATATTAAGTTAACTATCATATGTAATGTTTTAAGTAATGTAATAAAGACGAATACAGATATAATAAAAATTAAATATTTTGTTTAAATAAAAATAGATAAATGGAATAGGTTATTAAAGCTATTTTAAATGTTTAAATAATTTTAATAAAATAATAATTGATTTAAAAGTAATATTTTAAATAATATTTTAAGTTCATTACATCATAATTTCTAATTTTGAAATTCAATTCTGCTATAAACTGAAAATATGTAAATTTGTTCTCAAGTTAAAGTAAGAATCAATCAATCAAATGAGGTATTCTTACAGACTATAAATATGAATTGCACGGGGGTATAGGGGGAGATTAATAATGTATTGAAACCAAAGAAAGTATATTAGCAGCTCTTAAAGAGATAGTATTTTTTTTTAAATTTTTTATTTTAGTCAAATTTTTTTAGTACTTTCTTATCGTTTTATTTGCAAAAGACTAATTGATAATTTTTAAAAGTATTTTTGCAAAAGAGGGTGTTAAAATATAATAATTTAGAAACTTCGTGGAAATGATTTTCTAATTTTTAAAGTACTTACTAGTCGTATTTTATCAAAAAATTTAACCTAAGCTTCACAATAAAGGATGGATATACTACGAAATAAAATGGATATAAGTTGTAATGCTGAAAAAATATTTGAAATATTTATTGACACAGCTTTATTAATACTTCACCAGAGAACTGTTTTGGTACATAAAAAACCACAGCTCGGACATCATACGGAGTCTAATGAAAAAATTGGAGACGCATTATTATTTAGATAAGTTTATCCAAGATTTATTTTTTAAAAGTAGTAATAAGACAAATATATCTTAGGAATTGTTTATATAATATGATATTCAAAGGAGTAAAATGTTATATTCTTTCTGAAGGTAACATTTTTAAAAAATATTTTCAAGAATTAAAGAAAGAACCCAGGAGAATATGTTATAGAAGCATTTTTGATATTAAAATATCTGGTCTTAGAATTATTTAAAATGTATTTTAGAAAGGATTTGTTTAAAAGTACTTGAATTTTTTTTTATTTTTAAAAGAGATTTATAAAAAAATACCAAACGAAAGTATAAATATATCAAGAAGGAAATATATATAAAAAAGTGAACACATAGTTGAATAAAAGATGGATCCATTGAAATATAAATAGTACTTAAAAGTTTATCGAATATTTTAAAGTTAAATTAGATGGATTGATGCATCGGATATGCAGAGAATATTGGTAGAGAAGATTAAGAAGCTTCATGTGATTAATTAATTTTATGATTTAATAATTATCGTTCTAAATACTAAAACCAAGGATTATTTTCTATAATTTTTACTAAACGGATTAATAATTATTTTTATTTTAAACTTTAATGCGCTTGAAGGAGAACATTTTTTAAAAACTCTAGAGAAAATAATAAACATTTTGGACTTATCAGGAACTATTGTCAAGAAAATATGTAATTATAGTTTTGATTCCTTTTATTTTGTTAACCTAGTTTAAATCTAAATTTTTATATAAGATTAGGAAAAACATAAAAACATTAATTTATTAATATTAAAATTTTATAATATAACAGTCTAATAATTTAGCTAAAAATATTTTAATATAAAGTGTATGGGTGTGAATTTTTTTTATATCTGCAATGCTCAAGTGGATAAAGGAAGCCTACTGAACACGATGTCTAGATAAAGGTTATTGGTAATAAAAATAACTATTGATAATTTATAGTGTATATTTTTTTTTGTTTTCTTTAGATCATCCATAAATTGGAAGAATGAAGTGGATACCTTTTTTACTTATATGTACCGAATTTTATACAACAGTTTAAAAAACATTATGAGATAGGATTGATTTGAAAATATGCATACGACGATTTTTTTTTATTATTAGTGATATAATCCAACATAACAAATAATTATGTGATTCTTTTAAAATTTTCATGTTATTGGATATTCAAATATTATCTAAGTAGATTGTATATGATTAGACATATAAAATAATGAAGTAAGCAGTCTTTTCTTGTGGAACAGCTAGATTGTTTAACTATTAATGAATTTTATTTATTGTTTTGTAAATGCAGATAGATAGTTATCGATGTAAGATGTGGAAAATCTTGAGAAATAATGTTGAGATAGTGGCTTGGAAGTAATTAGTAAACAGGAAACCAGGATGATGTTTTAAGAAATAGGATGTTATAAGGAATGGAAATAATATTTAGTCTTTATGTGGTTCTTAGCATAGTTAACATAGCCCTATGACTGATACACATTTTATTTGGACAGTGTTTATATTTCTTTAAATATTTGATGTTCTAATAAAGCTGAAGAAACAGCTTTAACATCATCCCTGTACTAGAGGATATTAGGCAGGTAAATGTCATACCTCTTTGCACTGTAACATGATTTTGAGATATGTTGAGAGTAATACTCTAGCTTTCTTCCTTAATCCTATGCATCTGTTTTCGCTACCTTTATTTCATGTAACTGCATCGTTCAGTAAGATATGTTTAAGAGAAATGATAAATAATTTAAAACTTAGGTTATGCTATCATTTTGTATAAGATTGGTTTATTTGCTTAGAAGGAATAGGACGTTATAACTTAAAATTGAAGATCCAAAGTATCCTAAGGAAAGAAAAGAATCGTAGAATATATTTTGAATTTTATTTCAGAAATGAAATATAAACTTTTTTAAAATAAAGTATCTAAACAAAGATATTTTCTTTAAAGTGATAATAATTTTAAATGCTTTAGTATTTTTTAAGAGAAAAATAAGTATTGCATATTTTTAAAATACAATAATACAAAGTAAATTATGTAAACAATATGCATAGTATATTTTTGTTTATTGATTAACAGAAATATATTGATGATTACACTTATATCATACTAAAGTAAGGCTTAAAGAAGAATATATTATGATTAGTAAACATTGTGTGATAAATACTAAAATCTAGTAGTGAATTTTGGATAATATTTTGTGTAACACCTTTGACTTTGCAAGATGAAATTTTTTTTAATATTTTGAGAAATCCATACTCATTATAAAATTTTGTTTTCTATAGAATGTTTTCTAAGTATGAATTTTTTTTTTAAATAAGATAGTTTAATAATATTAAGGATAAAATGCTGTTGCTAATAAAGTAGATAAATATATTTGTAATAAGTTAACCATAATGAGAAACCAAATCGTAACATTTTTTTTTAATTTTGTCCTAAATCTAAATAAAGATATAATTGAAATATAATTTTTTTTTTTTTTATAACCCGGTAGATCAAACTGTAAAGTAAAAAAGTTAAGGATATCCTCTGTAAATAGTGTAAATAAATTGTTTATTTATTTGTTGTTAGTAATAAACTTTGTTAAATTTTGTTATTTAAAAATTTTGTGTCCAAGTTATTTATTTCTCCACATCGCTGCATGAAATCATGATATATGCATAATAATTGAAACAAATATATAATTTTGTACAAAAGATAAATAGAGAATTATTTTAAGCATTTTAAATATTTTATTGGTATTCATTTAATTAAATAATTATAATTTTACATAGTTTTATTGGTCATAAATTAGTTATCACAATAGTATACTGAATTATATGCTATCAGTTGCCACACATCCTTTGTTTATCAGATTATTATATGCTACCACATATTTATTATATTATTACATGAAGATATA
The DNA here is from genome assembly GCA_028023455.1 of Epiperipatus broadwayi. Taxonomy (NCBI): domain Eukaryota; kingdom Metazoa; phylum Onychophora; class Udeonychophora; order Euonychophora; family Peripatidae; genus Epiperipatus; species Epiperipatus broadwayi. Next base: position 2,691,478 of record JAQFVV010000107.1, read on the forward strand.
AGATCATATTATATTATTTCATTATTTTATTATGGTAATAAAATTATAGTAAAAAGAAAAGATATACAGAATTAGTTAAACAATGAAGAATATTATTACTGTTATTTATTATTATTAGTTTCAGTGTAGTAGATTATGACATAAAATCCCTTCTCATATTTTACTACCGTATTTTTAAATTAACTTAGAATAAACTTTATGAACCTGAGATTATTTTATTGAGCTACATTATTACAAATAGAAGATTAAGACTTAATTATTAGTTTAATCTTAGTGAGTAGAAGTTATTAAAGTCATAAGAATACTATGAGTTTGTTATTTGAAATAGTAATAAAGGGGGGATAGTGTTCTTATGCCATTGAGGTAGTATCCTGTGGGATATTGGTTCAATGTAATCTATCTTGTCACCTGTATTTTCACTTCAAGTCTCATGAAAATATTAAATATTTATTTAATTTATTTTTATAAACTGAACCTTATTCGTATTTTAAATTTGAGCTAGTGAAATATTTTAATTTTAATGCTGAATATTTTAGTTATTAATCATTAACTGAGATAGAACCTTTTTTTATTTTATATCATATACTATTCTGAAGTGAGGATGCATGAGATTACAGGTTAGAATATATATATATATATATATATATATATATATATATATATATATATATATATATATATATATATATATATATATATATATATATATATATATATATAGCTTCAGAGCTGCAGGAAATGTTGCAGGAGTTAGCAGATGAAAGTAGAAAAGTAGGACTAAAGATAAATGTTAAAAAGACTAAAGTAATGTTTAATCGATTTGCTCAAAATATGATAATAAAGATTGATTATGAAGAATTAGAAGAAGTTAACAGTTACAAATACATTGGTCAGATTATTAATACAGATGGAAACCTAATGGAAAAAATTAATCATAGAATTAAACTTGGTTGGAGTGCTTTTGGTAGAAATAACTTGATACTAAAAGGAAATATGCCTATGTGTTTGAAAAGGATGGTTTTTAACAAATGTGTTTTACCTGTTCTTACTTATGGATCTGAGACTTGGAAACTTAATAGAAGAGCAATACAAAGACTTCAGACCACTCAAAGGAGTATGGAGAGATGTATGTTGGAGTAACAAGAAGAGATCGAAAATGCAATGTATAGGTAAGACAACAAACAGGTGTTAGTGACCTTATTGAAAAAATTAAAAGATTGAAATGGAGTTGGGCTGGACATATTTCTAGAAGAAATGATAATAGATGGACAATTGAAATTTTAAACTGAATTCCAAGAGATTGTAAAAGACCCAGAAAGAGACCACATGTGAGATGGATGGATGAAATAAGGAAATGTGCAGGGGTGTTGTGGAGAAGAGAAGCTAAAGATCGGAGGAGATGGATTAAACTTGGAGAGACCTTCATCCTGCAGTGGATTGATAATGGTTGATGATATATATATATATATATATATATATATATATATAGTTCAAATAATTAGTAAAGAAATCTCTCCAAGCATTTCACTGCCTAAATTCTATTACACCTAAATATGATTTAAATAAAATACAAATCATCTTTTTAAAATATAAAAAAAATAATATACACACATATTTATAATAAAAAAAATCATACCCTAAATAAAAGTCTGTCTATTTTCATTATCCATTGATTAATCGGAGCTTTTTTATTTCCATCGTAAGGTGTGGAGGTGAATTTACTTCCTTAAGTAGAGATAATGTTCAGTTAAATTAAGTGAAGAATTTTAATAACAGCCCTTTTTCCTTTTTCTCTCTGAATTAGAAGATTGGAGTTTAAATTGCTTGTTAATATGCATTAATCCAGTCGATTTTCCTGGCTTGAAACATGGTATCCATCGAATAGTTACATCTGGATTTTTCTTTTTTAAAAAAACCTGGAATCTCTTTCCTTTTAAAAAATAAAAAAATAAATAACCGATTTCATACAACGCATTTTTTTTTATAGGTTTCTCTTCTTTCACATTCTTGTTTGTTGTCTTTTTTGGAACTTTCCTCAACCAGCCATTCTTCAAACTGAATGGGCAGAATACTAATTCTTTATTCTTCCATATTTTATAGCTTCACAAATTTAAAATAAAGTTTTAAAGAATTTTTTTTTAAGAACTGAGAAACGTATCAGTCTTCAGCAATGGCAAAAAATGATAAGAATCCTCTTACAGTCTTTTCTGTCTATTTATATTACCTCTTTCTGATGTTATGGATGTCATAACAACTATTGAAATTTACTGGAATAAAAGTCAATGGAGAATGATATTTCACAACAGTTTTCCTGATTTGTTTGGCAAGTGTGATGTAAATTTGGAGAAAAATTGATACATTGAAATGAAATCTAAGTTCGATATGATTTTTCCTATTATTTTTAAACCAAAATACAGAATTGATATTACAATTTTGATACCTCTTATAAATATAAATAATTTACATATGTTTTTTAATAATAATATTTTTAAAAAAAATTAATTTACAAACAAATATACATGACATAAAAACATTGAATTATATGTAATAATGTTACTATGGTGACTGCAGTAACAGAAATAAAAATATATAAAAATAATACTGATCCTATTCACATAAACTTTTATATCATACTAAATTATTTCAAAAATTTATTTATTTGCTTATATGTTTTTCTTGAGTTTGATTATAATGAATTTAGTATTTTGAAGCTAGAATTAGCAGTAAACAATACTATTTAAAAAGCTTTAGGTTGCCATGGTTATCAATTTAAACTTATATTTTCAAGATCTCCCATTATCCATTTATCAAGTAAAAGAAAAACCAAACAAGATCAACAAACTTCTTTATTTTTTTATTATATACTCTGATGATTAATCTGAATATTTACAATATATATGTATGTGTGTATGTATGTAAGTCATCTAATGCATAGAATTGTGCTAGAGAAATAAAGATAGATGAATTTGTTCTTTTAATCTAGATGATAGTCAAAATTACAAAAGTAGTCTTGTCATCAAAAGAAATATACTTGATTTTTGTCAAGCAATATTATTTTTGTTATCAATTTAGATGAAAAAGTAAGAGTAATATTGAGTATGATGATGGCTGAATTTAGCAATGTTTTATGTATAGATCAATATCGTGATGGAAGACAAAATATTAGTTACAAGCATTTTTAACATTAATGCTTTAGTTTTGCTGTTAGTTATCTAGTATGTATGACTACTTAATATATAATCATCAACTTTATCATTAGTACTACTATTCTCATTGCTCCATCATTGTCCCATCTAGTACTATATATATAATAAAGATTGGAAATGAGGAGATAATATTCATGTAAATAAAAATAACTTTAACCTTTGATGTTATTAGGAATTTATCAATTACTACTAATTGACAATTTGTGAGGCTAAATTAGTTTTTTTTTTTTTACTAAACCTATAATAACCCTTTTGTTTGAGTTTTTTGTTATAGTAAAATGAGTCCTCTTTTATTTCAAACTCTAGTTCTTATATGGATTTAAATCCAGAAAGCTATTTTTATAGGTGTGAGAATATGAAAGAATAGAATTTTTCTTGACATCACTGCAAAACTTTAAAAATTTTCCAAAGGTTGTTTATGTTGAATTAAATATTTTCATGGATTGTTATATAATAAAGTACAGAAATGAGGAGATAATATTTATGTAAATAGAAAAAATGTTAACCTTTAATGATACTAAGAAATTATCAATTACTATTAATCAACAATCCCTGAGACCAAACCAGTTCTTTTTTTACTTCAACAAAAAACTCAAACAAACGAGCTACTATAAGTTTAATAAAAAAAACTGTTTTGGTCTCAGGAATTGCCAATTAGTAATAATTGATAAGTTTTTGGTAACATCAAAGGTTAATGCTTTTTTTACATAGATATTATCTCATCATCTCCATTCTATATTATAATAACAATCCATGGAAATATTTAATTTAAAATATAAAACTCCCTGGAGAAGTTTAAAATATTATTGGCAGGGTGTCAAGAGAAATGCTATTTTTTCATATGTTCACACCTATAAAATATAGATTTCTGTTTAAATCTATATAAAAACTAGGATTTGAAGTAGAAGGAGACTCAATTTACTCCAACAAAAACTCAAATGAAGGAACTATTGTAGGTTAAATAAAAAAAAGCGAATTTGCCCTCAGATGATTTCCAATTAGTAGTAATTGATAATTTATTGGTAACATGAAAAGTTAATGTTATTTCTATTTACATGAATATTATTTTCTCATTTTCATTCTTTATTATAATAATAATCCATGGAAATACTTAATAATTATTTAATACCACATGTACAACTTTCTAGAGTCATTTAAAATATTATTTGCAGGATGTCAAGAAAGATGTTATTTTATCCATTTTCACACCTATAAAAATAACTTTCTGGGTTTAAATCTATATAAGAGATTGAGTTTGAAGTAAAAGAGGCTCTTTTTTAATTAAAAGCTTCAACAAAAACTCAAACAAAATAGCTATTATAGGTTTAAGAAAAAAAAACTAATTTAGCCTCATGGATTGTCAATTAGTAGAAAATGATATGTACAGAGTGAAAATATCTCTTTCAACATCTTTTCTGCATCTGCTTAAAAATGCCAGAAGTGTTAACTGCATAAGTTAGAAATGGTTGGCTACTAAAAAAATTTCCAATTTTTTTTTTCAATCTATTGTTAAAGAGTAGTAAAAAAGCCTCGTGTATCTGTAAGTGCATGAATTAAGAATATATGAGATAGTACTGAGAGTGGTGAGTCGTGTGAAAATCTGAGTTCGAATTCCGCATGTATTACATATATAAATGCAGATTTAAGCCTTACAATGTATTAATTTATATAAATAGTGTGTAATATGTCTGTCCATCCCTTGCATATGTATGTATAAATGGATTATTCTCCTGAACATGAGGGGTCAGAATGACTAATATGTCAACATGGGTAGGATGACAACCTTTGCACTAATAAAGGCTTTGAACATTCCATCATCAGATTTTCAATGAAATGGAAGGCTGAAGAGTTGTGAGTTGGAATAGTTTGAAGCCTGTCCATTAAAGTATGAAGATTGACCATCTTAATATAAAGCTAAGCACTGATTATATATGTGTGTGTGTGAGGATAGTAATCTAGAACAACTGATGATTGCTGCTTTAGCATGAAATACGAATATTGGTGATTATTTATGTTTTCAACATGTGTGTGATCAGATAGGTCAGCAATATGAGATGGCACTGAGAGTAGTGGGTCGTGTAAAAGTCTGAGTTCGAATCCCGCATATATTACATATATAAATGCAGGTTTTAAGCCTGTACAATGTATTAATATGCGTTGATATAAATTTTGCACTTGTACTTTATAGGCATACGAAAGTGAGAATTTAAAATAATTAATTAATGTACATAATAGTTTAATTTATGTTACAATTGAAATAAAGTTTCAATATTGTCTATAGATATAAAATTAATCTTATTTTATCTTACTCATATATGCACTATTTATATAACGTTTATTGTATTATAAATACAACACATTATCTATCTATATATACATGTTGAGTGACATATTGTAATCATTGTTTAGAATTTTATAGAGATTTTTTTTTTCAAAGTCTATATAATAGGTTCATCATTTTGCTTTCTATATTATTCTGCAATCTGTTCTTTCTTGCTTTATTATTTTTTTTATATATATAATATGACACATTCAGTATTATTTAATATTTTTAACTTTCATTTTGACCTAAAGCTAAACATTGTGACAAAAATGTTGTAGAAAAAAAATAATGATAATACTTGTGAATATTCCATTGAATAAAACTCCCAACATCTGTGCTGCTACAAATATATATATAAAGTACAAATATATATAATAAATCAATTCAGAAGAGAGTTTTGATTGGGGAACAAAGCAAAGATTTAGTGTCGCAAATTTTCAACAAAATCAATAAGAGAAAGGAAAAAAGCAAACTTTTAAAAAAAGAAAACAAACAAATAATGTAATAATACCGTGAACATAAAACTCATTCAAAAGAAGGAAATCCCATAGAAAAAAATATAAATCCACAGTGAATAAAAGTTGTTCTTGAGAAAAATGTAAAAAATAAAAAAAATAACTTTTTACATAACAATAAATGTGTAGATGATATCATTTTAACAAGTTAACTTTCATAATCTTTTTATAAGTAAAGATAATTGACTACCTGTTTTAAAATTGTATACATATATAAAATAGTTTTTAAATAGTCCACTCTTATGCAAAGACATCTTAATATTCTGCTATAGAAAAATGGTGCCAAGAAAAAATTACGTCAGAGTTGGTTGCGTTTTTCCAATACTTGTTTTACTCCCTAGTTAAGAATAATTAGACATCCATTTGCTGACTAATATCGCGAGTGATTTGATAAGTTGTATAAACTTTAGGGATTTTTTAAAATTTTAATTACCCTGGATTTGAACCCTAGGTTATAATATGAATGTTAAAATGTAATATGTTTCTGTATCTCAAAAATCTTCCACTTATACACACTTACATACATGCATATATAAGAGAACTAATTTTAAACTATATTTTTAATTGATAGAAATGTGTCGAAATGATGATAAAATGGGAGTTGTAATCCTATTATTGCTATAAAATCTTCTAAGTGGAAAAGCAGTTTACAGAGGGGGGGGGGTCCAAAGCTCAGTCAGAAAATTTATAAAACATAATCAATTTATAAAGCATTCAAGTTAATATTATCAAAACTCCTATCCATATAAATGACTAATGTTATCTGTGTTATTTGGAGCACTATAGTAGATTTAACCTTCTAGCCATGCAATCTTATATTATTGTAACTACTAGAAAATGTAGTTTGTTTGTTTTTTGTCAGCAGAGTTATTTTTATTTTGAAACAATAAAAAGCTATATATTTCCCCCCAAAATGGGTTCTTTTTTTTTGCAGTCCAAGTATAGTGCTGTTTGAAGAGATTTATACTTTTATCCACACTAAAAATATGACTTTGAATATATAAGCCTAAAACATAAACTTAACAGACCTTTGGATTTTTATAATCATTTTCATTAAAATTTTCATTTAAAAATGAAAACATTTTATGAATAATGCATATATAGTATATGCATTCAATTCAGAAAAAGACTTGGATACATTTTGTGTTTGATCAGGCCCAATCCTGTTGTGATATTTTGATGATCCTTTACAGTATCATTATCTCTCCCCACTTTCCAAAAAAAAAAGCCTCAACTCTTATGTAGATGGGTTTCCAATTACATTATTCGATCTTTTTCTTTTGTTTATGCATTTCTAAAAGTTTATTTACATACTTATTTGTTTTAACAATATTTTGGACATTATAATGTGTTATCAAAAATCAATTTAAATTATTTCAGAATTTTAACATATCTATATTGACAGCGATACCTGATTCCTCAACAATGGAGATTGTAGTGGAATATTTTGCATGGACCTTGCATTATACATAAACGTTTATTTTTACTCATCATAAATATTTGCTCATTCAGGTTTGAAACCATTTCATCCATATATACATTGAAAACTCATTCCAAGCATCATTAACATATTGGTGGACGTTGATACAGTAAATGATACACTTTTTATAACAAACTATGATTTATAAAGCAGAAAATATTAATTCAAAACCTATTATGCCTAACATTTTTACATAACGACCAAAAAAGTTTTTGTGAATGTGGATAAAATAAAAAATTAATTTTTCACTCTATAAAATAATAATCTTAATTATATTTATAAAATATATATGTCACAAACTTTCATAAAATAAAGAAATATCTAAAATCTATATGAAATATATATATATGTGTGCGTGTGTGGAATAATACAATATGTAATGTTAACACATTTAAATCTTTTAATATATGGAAATGTAAAACACAAACTATATAGCCTAAGCTTTTGAAATCATTTATTACATAAACTTATAAAATTGTATGAAATATTAAATGTGCATTGGAAAGCAAACATTTCAAAATACAAAACAAAATAAAAAAATTTAAAATATACTTATAAATAATAATATAGAATCAACAGGTTATAAAACATTAAATGTATGAAATATATATGGAAAAAAAAAGTCCAAAATTGAAATCCTTTCAAAGAAGTATAAACTTTTTCACTGTAAAATTTTATAGCCAAATATTTTAATAAATTATTTTTTTACAAACTACTAATTTTCTCATTATTGTTTTATTTTTTCAGGAAACTAATAATTTTTTCATAATTTTCACATTATTATCTCAACCAAGTTCCAGGAAATAAGATTATCTTAACAAAGGCTTTGCATAGATTTTTTTTCCTCATGTGTCATAGCATCAGCCGGGAAGCGAACCTGCTAACCCAGGACAACTGCTTGTAAAGCAGCTGTCGCTGACCTCTCGACCATCAATGCTTGACAACTTTGCTTAGATTTATTTAGTAAAAGTTGGAAATCAACATTTTCCAGCAATTTTAGCATCTTTTTTAAACAGTATTACAAGTACAACAATAATTTTATTCTTTAAAATAGAAAAAGCAAGAACTTGTCTAAAAAACTGAGAATAAAAAATTCTCTTTGCATGTAGAACATTTATCAAAAAATAAACAGAAATGAACAAATATATGCATAGGTTGAAAAGCGACCAGGAAAGGTTAAAGGTAATGATTTCTGGATCACATTATAGATAACAAAATTTAAAAAATTTGTGCTCAGTTTACACTACCTGTAAAGTAACTGACCATATAATTATATATTCATAATAAGTAATTAATTATGCTGAAGAAAATATGTAACACGACAAATTAGTTTATATAATACCATTCCTGACATGAATTTCACAATATTTTTAAAACTATTGACCAAGAAAAAGACTACAAAATGATCTGATGATCAGAGATTATCCAATATATATATATATATATATATATAACGGTAAAAGTCATTCAAACATCTTTTTGCATTAATTGATCTTTTACAATATTATGAAATCAAATCATATTTTCTGTGTATTAATTTGATTAGTTTTATATAGACACATACATACAAAGTCTTACAGTGAAATATGATTGAAAGTTGATATTAGATCACATGGAACAATCTTGTATAAGGACCAACATTGCCAAGTCTCAAAAAATATTAAAATCCAAATTTGAAATACGAGCATAATTCATATATTTGGAGTTTAAATCTAATTTGAACACAGACTTTCAAGCTCCCTTCAGATATCGACTCAATATCATACAACTGATACAAATGACCACACACATGTGGAAAATATAATAATCTGCAATATTCATATTTTGTGCTGAACCAGCATGCATCAATTTATCCATATCATCTCCTACACACACATATATAATCAATTCTCAGTTTGTATTAAGATAGCCAATCTTTAAACATCTTTAAACATTAATGGACAGGCTTTAATCTACTCCACCACATGCGCACGACAATAATATTGGCATCAACAAAGAATTTGGGGATTTACATCATCAGATTTTCAATGGTATGGATAGCTAAAGAGTTGGAGGGTGGAATAGTTTAAAGTCTGTTGGTTAAAGTTTGAATATTTGCTATTTTAATATAAACTGAGCACTCATTATATATGTGTATGGG